>OY776250.1:8774886-9406435 GCA_963675405.1 Cosmorhoe ocellata | reverse complement strand
CGCTAAAGTGCTGCTGCGGTACGGTGCCAACGCAGATTTGCGTGACGAGGACGGAAAGACTCCCCTAGATAAAGCTAGAGAACGACATGATCAAGGTAAACTGAACACCAAGTTGTTACTATCAGATAATTTGTTCTATTATTTAATTACATAAAATTTAATATTATGTAGAGGTAAGGTTTGCAAATTTATTTTTTTTGTTTAATATAAAGTAGGGTCTTTGAAAGAAGGGTCGTACGTAGGGTCTAGCAGTCCATGAAACTTCTCAACAATATAATTTTTAAAATTCTTAGGCTGTTATTTTGATATCAATCAAAACCTTAATTGCTACTCTAAGGGGACTCTAAGGGGAACTTTCAATAAGAGTAATAAATAACAAAAATCATAGTGAAAGTTACATTAGATCAGTCAGCCATTCCACCATAAGATGATATGAAGTTAAATAACAAATTTCAACAAATCTTGTCTCGTTTTATTATTATTTTCATAATAGGCTAAGTATTTACAGGTCACAGGGAAGTTGCAGCAATTCTGCAGTGTCCTGGAGAATGGTTAGTGGTGGGAAATCACGATTCACCTTCATCAGGGAATGAGGACGATTTCCCCGAAACGGGTGACAAAGAAATGGCTGCTATTTACCTTGAGTAAGTATGATTTATCTTATTATCTTTCCTACACACCCAGGTTCCATGCAATCGGATTGTACATATACTTTTCGATATCACGTCCTAATAAACTGAAAATGTGGTAATAATTAGGCAGGATTAGGCTCAGGGGTCTTACCACAAGCTCTTTCAAACCATCAGAAACGTCAAAGTTGCCAGCTTGAAGTAACACTACTTTAATACAAATTTTGATATTGCCCGAATAGCTTGTGGGAAGACCCCAGGGGCCTCATCGCAAATTCATAATACATTACCGAATTAGTATTACATTGTTATTTCTTACCATGACCTATGCAAATTGTATGGAAGTAGTGTTACATTAAAACGGAATCGTTCTGGAAGACTTCGTGGTAAGGCCCCTGGTCCATACTATTTCATTATGTAATGTGTGTGTGTGTACGTAGGCGTCTGGTGCCAGCGTTTTGCGTGCGGTACCTGGGCGCGGGCGCGGCGGGCGTGCGGCGCGCGTGCCTGTCGCTGGTGCGCAAGATGGTGCACTACGCGCCGGCGCGCCTGCTGCAGGAGATGTCCCGCGCGCGGCCCCGCCCCCCGCACACCGCCGCACTGCTCACGCAGCTCGTCGCCGCCGTACTCGACAATGTGGTACGTAGCCCCCTAAGTACTGCCTGCATCCAACCCACCCGCTCAGCCCCCGCCCTGTTCGATACCATTTCGAGCGCCGAGGGCTGTGTTTTTATTGAAGTGAAACTTCTAATGCGACTTCCAACAAGGTTACGATAAACGTTTAACGCTACCATGGAGGGGGTATGAAAGAGACAGCGAGAGTGAATGCGTGGCACTCGAGCGCATGCGCGTAGTATACCTGTTACAGGTCAGCGCGAGCGACAGCAACGAGAAGTTTCACTTCTTCCGCGCGGAGGGACTCCGCGCACTATTTTTGTCTGTTTGTGTTCTCACGCGCAAAATTTCGAAACCCACAGATTTCGAGATCCCCAGTGAGCAGATGCATGAAAGTAACTGTATACACACTTCTTACGACTTTAACATTTTTCTTTTCATACTTACCCTGGTAATTATCGCGGAAGTAAATGAGTGTAAGCATGGTGCTACTGTGTACTACACTTTTTACCTTACGCATTATTTACATAACCTATAATGTAAGAGCCTTGCTCTAGTTGAGTTGACCCAATTTATTTTCTTCGGAGCAACTTCATGCAAAACATTTATGTTACTAGCTTCCGCCCACGGCTTCGCCCGCGTGGTACCTTGAAAAACAAAAACATATCTATCCCACGATAACCGTATATTTTTCCGGGATTCAAAGTAGCCTATGTGCTATTCCAGACTATAATCTAAACCAGTGCCAATTTCATCCAGATCCTTTCAGCCGTTTCAGCGTGAAAGAGTAACAAACGTACATCCAGACATCCATACATTTTTACAAACTTTTGCGTTTATAATATAAGTAGGATGAAACATAAAAGAGAACACCGTGAAAATTAATTATATCATAAATTAATAATCAGGGCGAGGTGACGGTGCGGCGGACGCAGCCGCGCATCCTCCGCAGCCGCTATATCCGCCCGCCAGCGGTAACGTTACGATGGTGTGATGCAACTTGTGCACTAATCATTTCTATAGCTGTATGATATTCACGGGCTCTCAAACTATTGAGGAGGCGCCTTCTAAACATACGTAGCTTGATCTTTAAGGTTGTATTGTATGTTCTTCTATCGTAAGAAAACAAATTTATTTATGTCTGAATTATAGCGTTGAATACATAAATAAATATGCGTTATTTCAATAATTTGGAGCCACAATGTCATTTTTGCTTAAAATAGCACACAAGTTATGGTGTGACGCATCTTTTTATAATTAAAAAAAATCGATGATTCATTATGATGTTCAGCTTTGTATTAAAAAAAAACACATTGTTTTTATGTAGCCATGAAACCATTACTATCAAATACTAATAAATGACTGAGCTGTTACATGACATCACAGTTCATAACTTGCATTGTCTAAATGCATCCACATTGTAAAAACATCACACCATCGAAACTTACCTGCATTAGAAATGTTTTGATTTTTGTATCTGTTTTTGTTGTTTTTATTACTTTAGCTATAATATTCATGGATTATTTATTAGTTTACTAAAATGTATTAATAACCCTCTATGAAATTAAGTGGACTTTCAGAGACCTATAATAATAAGCGTGACAAATATAAAATTACTTACACACCCTTTCTATGATTCTTTTTATAGGATGATGATGATGGTCACCTAGTCGTGCTTGGGATCGCCGAAGAGCTGATGTTAAAGGCTTCTGATATTTATCTAGAGCAGTTCGCACGACTCGGTGTCTTCAGCAAAGTAGAGTCACTGGCCTCTTCTGCAGTGCCAGCTACAGATTCTACCACTTCAACAGCAGGTGAATAAAATTAGATAAGATAATTTATTTGTATAAAACATTGTAACATATAAACACATAAATCCATACAGTCCCATGTTATACTTTTACTCTAGCTTATTATTATAACCAAAGATCATGGAAGAAATTCTTATTTATCTATACAATTACTGAATGCTTACTTTACAAGAGATCTGAGGAGATATCTTTCAAGCCGGGGTTTTACTGTCATGAATGATCATGTTTTTTTCGCTCACTTTGGTCTAAGGTTAATTATTCTGGGTTTGCATATATCGGGAATGAAGTGGAGTGTAATAATGGGAAGTATATTTTACTAGCTACTTTTCGTAGCCTATATAGCCTTCCTCGATAAATAGACTATATACAACACAACAATAATATTTCAATCGAACAAGTAGCTCCTGAAATTAGCGCGTTCAACCAAACAAACTCTTCAGCTTTATAATATTAGTATAGATTTGTCAGCTAGCATTATCTATATAGATTCATTAAAATGAGTATGGTATCCCCAGGTACAGCCGCCAGCGCGTCGAGCGTGGCAGTGAGCAGCAGCGAGGACGCGTCCTGCCTGTCGAGCGGCGTGGTGTACTCGTGGCGCGAGTGGGCGCTGTGCCGCGGCCGCGACGCGCTCTACCTGTGGAGCGACGTGGCGGCGCTGGAGCTGAGCACCGGCAGCAATGGCTGGTTCCGCTATCTGCTCGACGGCAAGCTCGCGACCATGTACTCGAGCGGCAGCCCCGAGCACCAGACCGATAATACTGGTATGTGTCTGCACTCTGCGGCGGGCGATTTACCAACGTTCAATCGTCTGAAGTCTAACGGATTTATATATTTTACAGAAAACCGGGGTGAATTCATTGATAAATTGCAAAGGGCGAGAGCTTCTGTAAAGAACAGCGTGCCGCAGCCTATATTCTCGAAGCCTGGCCCTATAAAACTCATTATTGGCAACTGGGCACTAACATGCAAGAAGTGAGCATTTTAATCTCTTCAATAGTTCAGTACTTTTACGTGATACAGTGCATTTATTTACGTATTTGTGCTAATTTACAGAGAAAAAGAACTACACATTCACAACACGGATGGACAACAACAGTCTACGATACTGAGAGAAGAATTGGCCGGTTTTATATTCGAATCCAACAGGGGAACTAGGCACGCCTTTACCGCCGAAACCTTCCTTGGTATGTGGTTTGATTTTATTTTGCTATAGTTGTTATTTCGTTTTGCCTTTTTCAAATTAAATACTGATAGTGTAGTTTCAGAACTGGGAAATGGATGGAATGACCGTAAAACTGCTGCGGCTGCTGCCACTGCGGCTAACCCGAGCAGGTCTCGTGCGGCAACTAAGACTGAAACTGTGAAAGCGCAGGTATATATTTATATTTACTATTACGTTAAATAGGAACCGTCGGTCGGTCTACCCGCTACATCTACATATCTATCTATCTAATACTTTTAAACGAGCAATTCTTGTATATTATGTAAAATCTGAATCTCGGAAACGATTTTCATGAAATTTAGTAAGCAGGGGTTAGTTGGGGGCGATAAATCGATCTAGATAGGTTTCATTTTTAGAAAACGTCGTTTACAAGAAAAAACTAGGTCATCCAGGTACTTTTACTGTAAATGCCATCCTTATTTTTTACAGAGAAGATTGTTGGAAGTGTTTAACTGTTATATTTTATTCCCAGGTTTGTGAGCGAGCCCGCAATCTGTACTCGCGACACCTGGCTAGCGCGGCGACGCAGCAGCCGCGACCACCGGTCGCTCGTCTGCGGGCGCTATTAGCACGCTTGCAACGGATCGCCACTCAACCTACTGGTTAGTATAATAAAAGAAGTCCGTACAAAACTTCGGCTTATAAACTGGAGTATGAGTGTAACTGCCTCTCTATTTTCTAACAATCGAGCTTAACTACGGCTAGTACATTTTGGCGATAGTTCTTACCAAAGTTCATTGTTTCAGGGGATTGGCAAGAAGAGCTGATCGAATCGCTAGATCAACTCACGAAGCTACTGTGCGGTGACGAGCATCTATCGGCCTATGAGCTTCAGTCTTCGGGATTAGCACCTGCCTTGCTACAAGTTCTGTCGCCCCAAGCGAATGGTATGTGTGTCAGTTTCTTAAGAGTTTAAACGCTTTAAAAAAAATGTTTGCTCGCTTTGCATTTCAAGTGCAGTGCCGTCCCGACGTTTTAGATCCAAATCCGAAAATCCTTTAAACATATACAGTCGTGGTCAACTAATTAGGGACATGCAAGATAGTGAAGAACAATAACCGGTTATGTACATACAAATATAAAACCCTATTGATTTCTCAGTAACTATTATTTGCATAATTTGGTCCGATTATTATGCTTTAAATGGCTGTAAATAAAAGAATAAATAAATAGAAAAAAGTATTTAATATCAAAGGTTGAACATGTATTCAATTTTAAGGTATAATTCTGTAGCTGGACATTTAATTAAGGACAGTAAACTATAATGAAAAATAGAGTTAAACAAAACTAATAATCTGCAGTATTATAATATCTTTAACAGCTCCATTTTATTACGTGTAAAATCAGTACCCAGTAGCAAAACCTTTGTTAGTAATTACCGCTTGACACCGATGTGGCATAGACATTATCAGTTTCTGGCATGTTTCGACAGGAATGTTTGCCCATGCCTCACAAAAAGCTTCATTAAGTTCATCTAAAGTTGTGGTACGATAAGTGGCTACTTTTTTCTTGATTTCGTGCCAAAGGTGCTCGATTGGGTTAAGGTCCGGGCTATTTGCTGGCCAATCTAGCACCGATACTGACTGACTGGTAAGAAACGACTTGACTGAACGGGCGGTATGTTTTGGGTCGTTATCATGCTGAAACGTCCATATAATAGGGAGATGCTCCTCAGCATAGGGAAGCATCGTTTCCTCCAATATTGCCTTGTATTGATGTTGGTCTAAGTTACCCTGAACTTTCCTCACAGGTCCCACTCCACGTCCAGAAAATGAACCCCACATTTTAATGTTTCCACCGCCATGTTTCACCTGCTTTTTTGTGAATCTTGGATTCATTTCCGCTTTTACTGGACGCCGTACGTATTGCCTTCCATCTGAAGAAATCAAATTAACCTTGGTCTCGTCAGAGAATAATACATGTTGCCATTGGGCGTAGGTCCAATGTCCATATTTACGTGCAAACGCCAAACGAGCATTTCTATGTTCTTTCTTCAACAACGGTACTTTGCGAGCCACTCTTCCGAACAACCCTGCTTCTACCAGACGTCGTCGAACGGTCCTAGCTGAGACACCAGCTCTTTCGTCTGTCCCAAACACTTCGTGTTTAATTAAAATAGAGCCTAGAAACGGATCTTTCTTAGCTAACCTGGCTATCATTCTATCTTCTTGCGGAGTTGTTTTTCTCGATCTTTTTGTTCTGGGCACATTTAAATCTGTGTTATTGCGTCTGACATGTTGCACTGCATTGTATACCATAGTTTTTGAACAATTTAAATGTTCTGCTATCCTTCGGTATGGCCAACCATGCTCGACAACAAACTTCATGATAATTTTTCGTAGTGTTGGATCGCAACTTTTATTTTTACCCATTTTTCTTCAAAATATTTTTCAAAACTTAAAATAAATATCGGGATTGCCGCCAAAACTACCACGAAACAATAAGAGAAGAAGTAAAAAAGTATTGAGATTCAAATTTTGAAAATAGAACGCAATATCTCAGTGTCCCTAATTAAATGGCCAGCCAGCATTATTTGAACAAATAGCACTACGATAATCTATCAGCTATACTGTAAAGAGGTTTAATGTTTAAGAAGTTGTTATTGTTTGTATAATCGGGCACATAAATGACTAATTATACTTACATGTAAGAAATATGGAATATGGTTTAGACTCGTTGGAAAATAAAAAATAAATTCACAATTCGGTTTAACCAAAGAGTGTCCCTAATTAGTTGACCACGACTGTATACTTAGATTTAACCTATATACTTAGATTTAAGTTAGTCACCGCACGATTTTCTATGCATATTTATACTTTTATTCATAATCATGATATAGTCTTCCTTAAAATGCGTTTTATATCTGATGCCATTTTCAATCATGTACATTCACATGACATGGGATTAGGTACATAATAGACTAGTAGTTCGCCCTGAACTGAGATTTCGCGCGCGATGTCCACAATCCGCATTTGTATTCACGCCCTGAAGTTTTTTGACACAACACACTTAATGTACTACATTTGAAACGTAGCTAGATAAAGTTGTAATTGATTGCGCAGATGAGATCGGCCAGTGCAGCGAGCGCGCGCGCGCCGTGGGCACGTGGGCGGCGCGCAGCGGCGGCGCGGTGGCGGCGCGCCTGGTGGCCGTGCTGGAGAGCGTGGAGCGCCTGCCCGTCGTCAGCCCCGCGGGCGACGCGCCGCCGCCCGCGCCCGCCGCCTCGCTGCATCTGCTCACCAAGCGGATCAGGTAACACTTGCACCTGGACTGAAAGCTAGCTGGCTCAATTAATCATGTCAAAACAGCATGAAGACATTTGCATTTATAGTTGGCCCAACTCATCATCTTCCTGCCCTTATCCCAGTAGGTGGGGATAAGGGCAGGAAGATGATGAGTTGGCTCAACGGATCTAGGCATTCGTCAAGTTAGCCGCAAGAGCTGCGCAGTATCGTTTTTCGGGAGCAATTGTAGGTATGAGGAGGGGGGAAGGAACTGTACATGCGCAAACTCGCACCTGTGGCTAACTTCATGAATGCCTAGATCTGTTGGATGAACTATACATACCTAGTTACTTGTAGATACTCCCAATCTAGCAGCAGATATTCACCGTAGCGGAAAGCCTGGTCAAAATTTACACAAAGATGTCTTCATTCTATTTCTTTTTCTTTTTTTCGTGAATTGGCTTCATAGAATAGATAAGCTCAAACAACTAGGTATTGTATTTCTGCTTTATCTGGTTTTTTCTTTTCTGCGATTTAGGATACGTGTGGAACGCGCTAACGACGATTCAGTGGAAGATCCGAACGCGAATCCGGTTGGCAACAATAACGGACGCAATCTCAAGGTGGAGGCGCTCACCACTGTGCGCCAACTCGAACGTTTCCTGGCCAAGTCGGTTGCCAGACAGTGGTACGATATGGAACGCACCACTTTCCATTTCATGCAAAAGATTAGGACTGATGGACCTATTACATTTGTATACGACGTAAGTAGTTTTATTATGATTATACCTAAAATACATGTACTTTGACTAAATTTGAACACGGTAAAGCCGACCCGTAAACCAACTTATACCATATGGGATACCATACTGGTTTTAAATCTCTTTTTAAGCAAAATTATGCTCTTGCTAGGAAATTCCGCTCTTCAAATAATTCATTTTAAACTAAACAAAAACAAGTGTATCTTATGAAAATAAACATTAGAAAAGTGAAAACAAAAATGAAAGTAAGAACTTAGATTAGATTCATCATACACAACCTATTAAATCGTATTATTGATCAATCAATTTGTAGTTTTGTAGCGACGTTATGCTAATGCTAATTAATTTTACAGCATGATTTCGACGAAAATGGCATTCTATACTTCATCGGCACCAACGCTGGCACCTGCGAGTGGGTGAACCCCGGCGCGCACGGCCTGGTGTGCGTGTGGTCCTCCGACGGCCGCCAGCTGCCGTACGGCCGCGCCGAGGACGCGCTGTCTCGCTCCTCCGAGCCTCTCAATGTTCACACGAATGATGATAGACGTGCGTTCATCGCTGTGGATCTAGGCTTGCATATCGTGCCGTCGGCGTACACGCTGCGACATGCCAGAGGTTATGGAAGGTCGGCCTTAAGGAATTGGCTGTTCCAAGTGAGTATTAAGCAAAATATCGCGGGCACTGGAGTTTCACTATTCTTACCATAAAATCATTTATTCAATTTGTTATATTTTAGATGTCAATGGACGGTGTAGCGTGGACGACTTTGCTCGCCCATAGCGACGAACAAGCTCTTCAAGAACCCGGTAGTACTGCGACTTGGCGGATTCGCTGCGACGCACCTTACCGTTATCTACGCATCCAGCAAAACGGCAAAAATGCTAGCGGCCAGAGTCACTATCTGTCACTATCGGGAATGGAAATATACGGCAAGGTAAGGGGTAGCACAGGGTTCACTAAAAGATTGTAGACGACGTACCTCGCGAGTTTAAAAACAAAATAATATTGTATAAAATAATTTTGCTTACCTACCTATGTTACCCTCTTTCTGCAATTAAAATAAAATGTAGCTACCCACAGTTTGAGCGCGGATGGACGTACCTATTAGTCGAGTAGTTGGAAAATGGTATCTGTGCCGTCCGCACGCAAACACGCTGGTTCTTTTCAAAAATCAAAACTGTATTCTAATTTACGAATAGTCACCACTCCACGCGTCCCGTCCCTTACAAGTGGTCCTCCGACCGGATTTTACGTGGAACATAGTGAATATTCACCTAAATGTACAAAACTCCGCCGCAAGATAACCGCCATTACGAGACATCGGCGCGGACACGGCGTGCTTTGAAGAGAGAAGAACTCGCTCAAAATAAAATGGCAGACCCAGCACATGACGTAAAGTCGGATATACCAAGAAAAGGAAACCCTGAAACTGCGTTTAGCGTTTTATCACGACCTAAAACTGAAGGCGATTGTTTGAAAAATATTGCCCACAGCTTCAAGGCCGTTTCATCTAAAAAACATTCCAACTCATCAAAGTCAATTGAAGCACAAAAGAAACGATTAGAATTCGAAGCCACTCAAAAGAAACTTGAAATTGACAGAAAAGTCGCCCAGCTAGAGAAGTCGTTGGTGGAACAAAAATTAGCCGCGGAAATAGCAGCCCTTGAAAACGAGTCAGCTAAAAGTCGACGAAGCTCTCAATACCAGCCCACTGAAATTAATTCAGCTGAAAAAGTACAGCAGTGGCTCGATGAAAGTCGTTTGGTTGAAAATACGAAAAATAACGTGAGCGCTGACCGCGACGGTAGACGTGACGCTGCCGGCGGCGGTGGCGGCGATGACATGCAAAATCTAGTTAGTGCTATCTACCAGTCTAACCTGCAAGATTCGCTTCTTCAAAAGACTTACCTCAGTTTCACGGAGATCCTCTCGAGTGGCTAGCCTACAGACAAGCTTACGATGAGTCAACGAAAATATGCAAATACGGTGATGCAGAAAATATGTGGAGACTACGCAAGTCCTTGAAAGGAGAAGCTAAAGAAACAGTTTCTTCACTTCTCATCGGGACCACAGCTCCGCAAACCATCATTGAAGCTCTGGAACTCCGCTACGGTAGACCTGAAACAATAATATACAAAATTACAAATCAATTAAAGAAAATTCAACCACTATCGCAAAACTACCACCACGAAATTGTGTCATTTTCAATTAAAATAAAAAATTTCGTAGCCGCAGCAAAAGCAGTAAATCAAACCGATTACCTGAGAAGCCCAGAACTGGTGTCGACGGTGCTCACGAAGTGTCCAAGTGCCCTTATCAATAAGTGGGCTAACTACTACAGCGCGACCTGCAACATACAAAGAGCTAAGTTAGAAGTGCTAGCCGAATTCTTATACAGTGAAGCTATGAAAGTATCAGCCGCCGGTTTAACTCACCTACATAGTCAATCAGAACACCGCAAGAAACCTGAAGAGCGAAGATCGCACTCGGTTATGCTCAGTGAAAAGAGTGACGTCACTAATAACAGCTGTAAATTCTGCAAGGTCAATAACCACAAGCTTCCCGATTGCACACGATTCAAGCGCGCGATGACAAAAGACCGATGGCGTTTCGTGCGAGTAAACAAACTGTGTCATAAATGCCTGATAGCTACTCATAGTCGCGATACCTGCTCTGCAGCTCCATGCCCCGTCGATGAGTGTGCCCTACCTCACCACCGTTTACTGCACTGGAAATCAAAAACCAGTGCAAACAGTGCTAAAAGTGAAAATGACAATGAACTTACTAATAGTGACAATACCGACGGCAAAGTATTAACCTGTGATACAATAGCAGATGAAAATAAAGACTTAGTGGATAACGAAACTGTGGCTCACGCGATGACTAACTCAAGCTCGTGCGTATTCCTCAAAGTTGTACCTATAAATGTCCACGGACCGCAGGGAGTGTTCCGTACCCATGCACTCTTAGACGACGGTGCGTCGGTGTCGTTGATATCAGCTGACATCGCTAATCGTGCCAACTTACATGGGAAGAAACACACGCTCCGCGTTCGTGGCGCATGGGACTCCGAGCTAATGTGCGATAGTGAAGATATTAAGTGCAAAATCACTAACTTGAACAATGACTCTTTCGAACTAAGTGCAAAGAAAATTAGTGAACTAAACTTGCCAGTGCAAAAAATATCTGAAATTTCATTAAAAGACTATGAACATTTGAGCCATTTGAATAAATACATTTCGGGTAGTGAAAATATAAAACCTATGTTACTGATTGGGCAAGATAATTACCACCTTATCGCACCCATTCGAACAATCATACGCAACAAACGAGAACCTTGTGCCACACTGACCCCGCTGGGTTGGTGCGTACACGGCGTATGCCCTACGAAGCAGTATTCAAGCTCAAGCTCGTCGTGTGCAATGATAACTGAAGATCAGCTGAGGCGCCCGTCGGCACTCACCTCCAGTTGCCAATCCCGCCACGTCTGCACCCGCGCTGCCGCCAACTCGATTCCACTGGTGTGCACGCACACAGACACCTGCGAGATCACAGCTGACGAATCTTTACACCACACGATGATAAAAACCGATAACAATATTGAATGCAATTCTTGTTATCGCACAGATGATTCGATACACACTGATCAAAAGTACGACGAACCCATACAGAAGTATAAAATGACATCACTGATTTTCGGAGCCAATTATTGTTCTCCTTTCATAGCTCAATATGTAAAAAATTTGAACGCGCAACGATTCATTGATGAGATGCCCGAAGCTGTGCAAGCCATAATAAAAAGTCATTATATGGATGATTATATTGATTGTTTTTACACCGCAGACATAGCCCTTAAAACAATGAGAGATGTCACGTACATACACAAGCAAGGTGATTACGAAATAAGAAACTGGACGTCCAACGACCCTCAGGTGTGTCAGAATATACCTAAAGAAATAATGAGTGAAGCTGTAGTAAACTTTAAAACCGAAGAAGATAACCTGTATGAACGCACACTTGGTTTATTATGGTACCCGAAAACCGATACCTTTGGTTTCAACTTATCGCTACAAAGAATACCAGAAAAAATATTAAAATGCGAACAAACACCCACGAAGCGGGAACTTCTGCGCATTGTTATGTCTATATTCGACATTTATGGCTTATTGACGCCGTTCACAATAAAAGCTAAAATAATTATTCAAGACACCTGGAAATCTACAATTAAATGGGATGAGCAAATACCTACCAAACAGTTTGACATTTTTCGAAACTGGATTTCTCAATTACATGAAATAAAAGATATTCGCATACCAAGATGGTATTTTCGTTCAGTGGATGAAATTTCAAACAAAGAATGTTCTAACGACCTTATCAGTTCAATTATAAAGGAGACGACAACAACAGAACTGCACATATTCTGTGACGCATCCCCGGCTGCTTACGCCGCCGTAGCCTACTGGCGCGTGCACACAGACAACTCGTGCGTGTGTGTGTCATTCATCGCTAGTAAAAGCCGTGTTGCACCTATAAAACATACTTCGATACCTCGGCTCGAACTACAGGGTGCGGTACTCGCATGCCGTCTCGCTGACCTTATACAAAAGGAACATAGAATGAAAGCAAATAAAAGATATTTTTGGACTGATTCAATGACTGTATTGCACTGGATTAAAAATGATACTAGAAATTATAAAACATTCGTCGCAAATAGACTTGGTGAAATCGATGACCTGAGTAAAATAAATGAATGGCACTACGTACAATCAGATAAAAATATTGCCGACGTAGCCTCGAAAAATATTAACTTTAAATTACACAAAGATTGTGAATGGTTTACGGGTCCTAATTTTTTGTATGAGAGGAACGACTCCTGGATCACGCCTGCACCTGAAAAAGAAAACATGAAAATTAATGAAGAAACATTAGAAATGGTACACCATGTACACACAGCGGCGAGCGATAGCTTACCTATTCCGGATCCCGAGAAATTTTCTTCGTGGCTTCGCCTCTTGAGATGCACCGCTGCCGTTCTATTGTTTATAGAAAAATGCAAGAAAACCTGTAAAACAGAAATAGACACAGAATTAATAAAGCGAGCGGAAATATTATTAGTTCGCAGCGCTCAGATGCAATCCTTTTCTACTGAAATATACTTATTGAAAAATAATAAACAAATACAACCTGATAGCCGCTTGCGCACGCTGACTCCATACCTAGACAAATGGAACGTTCTTCGGGTTGGTGGACGAGTGGAGGCTGTAAAAGACATACATTCGGACATGAAACGACCCATAATATTGGATGGACGTCACCGCATCTCAAGATTGATTGCAAAAAGTTATCACGAGAAATCAGCTCATGGAAACAATGAAATGGTAGTAAACGAACTTCGACAACGATACTGGCTGCTAAATATAAGACCCACAGTACGTACTGTCGCTTCTCAATGTTGGCTTTGCCGCATTAAAAGAGCTTTACCTACCACTCCACGCATGGCGGACCTGCCGGAAGCAAGACTCGCTCATCACCAGCGCGCCTTCACCCACTGCGGAGTCGATTTGTTCGGCCCTATGGAAATAACAGTTGGCCGCCGCCGAGAGCGCCGCTATGGCGTCTTATTTACCTGCATGACGGTGCGAGCCGTGCACATCGAAATTGTGCCTTCACTCACCACGGACTCCTTCATAATGTCGTTACGAAGAATGGCATCGAGATTAGGATGGCCGCATCAGATGTACTCCGATAATGGCACTAATCTACGCGGCGCTGATACTGAATTGAAAAAGTCATTTCTAGAACTGGATCAGAACTCCATCAAAGAAGTAATGACTAACCGCGGAGTGAACTGGTCCTTCTCATCACCAATAAGTCCACATAAAGGAGGCGCATGGGAAAGACTTATTCGAAGCGTCAAGACATCGCTCAAGGTTACCCTGAAAGAAAGAGCACCCCGAGAGGAAACGCTAGTAACTCTGCTCGCTGAGGTTGAGAACATGGTGAACAGCAGACCTTTGACACACGTGAGCGTGGACCCCCAATTTATGGAAGCTCTAACGCCGAACCATTTTTTAATTGGTTCATCTTCAAACCTACCGGTTCCAGGCAAGTTTGATGACGGCGATTTGTACCTAAAAAAGATGTGGCGTACCGCACAGAGGCTCGCTGACTTATTTTGGCAACGCTGGGTCAAAGAGGTACTGCCCGACCTTTTACCTAGGCAAAAATGGTACGAAGAAGGAGGAAACCTGAAACCTGGAGACCTAGTTATCATAGTTGATCCGAACTCCCCTAGAAACACTTGGCCGAAGGGCATGGTAGAAAAAGTGTTCCCGGGATTGGATGGTCGTATTCGAACAGTTCAAGTTAAGACCAAGACTGGAGTGTTAACCCGACCTGTAACTCGCTTGGCACTGCTTCCAGTAGAGAAAGAGTGTCCCTGACGCGACACTGGGTGGAAATGTAGACGACGTACCTCGCGAGTTTAAAAACAAAATAATATTGTATAAAATAATTTTGCTTACCTACCTATGTTACCCTCTTTCTGCAATTAAAATAAAATGTAGCTACCCACAGTTTGAGCGCGGATGGACGTACCTATTAGTCGAGTAGTTGGAAAATGGTATCTGTGCCGTCCGCACGCAAACACGCTGGTTCTTTTCAAAAATCAAAACTGTATTCTAATTTACGAATAGTCACCACTCCACGCGTCCCGTCCCTTACAAGATGTTCGAATGCAGTACTAGCAGCGTATTTTACAGGCAAGATTGGCGAGTACTGCAAACACAAGCCACGTTTTTCCAATAGTTTTGATTCGTCATGCAGTATTTCTGTTTACCAGGTGGTAGGTGTGGTGGACACGCCCCCTCGGCAGTGCGGCAGCGGCGCGACAGCTGCGGCCGCGACGGCAGCCGTCGGCGGCGGCGCGCGCGCCCGGCGCTGGTCGCGCAGCGCGCGCGGCGTGTGCGCGGGCGCGCGGGTGCTGCGCGGCGCCGACTGGAAGTGGCGCGACCAAGACGGACCGCACCCTGCTTTGGGAACGGTCACTTCGGACTTGCACAATGGCTGGGTCGATGTCAGGTATGTCTTTAATAAACTAGGCTACGCCTTATTGTGTGATATTTTACAAAACTAATATAACTGAATTTTTATTCATAGGTGGGACCATGGTGGACGCAACTCATATCGCATGGGTGCTGAAGGGAAGTTTGATCTCAAAGTCGTTAGCGGCGGCGCGACGGAGGGCGCTAAACCAGGCAGAAAGAGCCACTCTACTCCTAGTTTGCCTGATGCTACGGGCGCTGACAATCAAGTAATACATATACACTTTGTATTTAATTTATACGTGTGTTAAGTTCCACGGTAGTAATAATTACTAATACCCCAGATAATATAATACTAAGTGTAAAGTGCTTGCAGTCTGCAATAAACATTTACGTTTACAATCTACTGACAGTTTGGATTTGTAGAAATTACTTTCAACTTATTCATTTCACAAACTAGATAACCTTGGTTTATTTAATAAAAGGAATACTTAAGTATATGTGAAGTGCGTGTAAAGATATGTTTGGCTTGTCATTGTTATCATATTTGTTGTGTAGGTATCAGTAGCGACGACTGAACAGGCTTCGTCTGCGGACAATATTTCCGGCGAGGAGATGGCAAGCAACATGTCGCGGCCGCGTACACACGCTACGGATCTCTCCGCTATCAACAACTCTACGCATCATATCAACACAGGTTAGCTATTCATTCCCTTTAACTTTGCGTTTTTACATCTCTACGAGAGTTTGATCCGAAACAGTGGAAAGCTAGGTCTTTAAAAAACATATTTTATACCGTTAAACGGCCAATTCTTGTATTTAGATAATCTGAATCGCGCCAACGGCCCCAACGATTTTCATGAAATTTTGTATGCGGAGAGTTTGGGGGGCGATAAATCGATCTAGCTAGGTTTCATTTTCCAAAAAATATGATTTACCAAAAAAAAACTGAGCAAAAGCTCGGTCATCCAGGCACTAATCTAACGTTTCATATACAGATCTCGCCACGATAGTGGAATCATTGACCCTCGGCGCTGAGAGTAATAACTGCATGGCTGATTTGGGCAATGCCTCGCTCACAAACATGGAAATGGGACCCACCAGCATCACAGACATCACCAAGCCTTACCCAGCCAAAGAACCAGTACCTGAAACCAATTTGCAAGAGGTCAGTTAGCTTTATTTTAGATTACGAGTTCGGTTTCAAAAGAGTTGTCGCCTGAGATGTCTACTTTTTTGTGTGAAAGTTTGTCAAATTATACAGTAGTACAGTATAAATTATATATATACGGCATTATTTGGTTGTCGGTAATTTTAGTTACATTGTATTAAGGTAAAATACATTGGGTTAACTTTGTGCTATGTTGGTTTAATAAAAACGATACCAGGTTATTATAACGCTTATCACATGCTACGTTTACCCCGGTCACTCATATTACGCACAAGTACTCTCCACATTAGTGAGTTTTGGATGGGTGTTCGTGTGGCTTGACACTATTGTAATAACACAGGATGGCGAGGCTCGAAACAACGAAAACGACGCGGTTCGCAACAGCGCAAATTCACTCAGTGAACTGCTCGCCCTGCCCGCTTCGCTATTGCATACGCTAAGAAACAATGCTAACCGCATACAGATACAGGTAAAAAAATACCACTTATCATCAATCCTACTAATTTATAAACGTGAAAGTTTGTAAAAATGTATGGATATATGGATGTCTGTTTGTTACTCTTTCACGCTGAAACGGAATGGATCTGGATAAAATTTGGCACAGTTATAGACGACCTCAGTGGCGCAGCGGGCGAGAGTTCGCTTGCGACGCAAGATGTTGCGGGTTCGATTCCCGCCGCGGAACAAATTTGTGTACGATCTGCAGAAATTTGTTCCGTTGGTCTGGGTGTTTTCTAAGTATAATAAAAAATATCTATCTATGTATATAATGTATTAAATATATCATTTATCTAGTACCCATAACACAAGCTTTGAGTAGCTTACTTTGGGGCTAGATGATATGCTGTGTGGATTGTCCAGCATTATTTATTATTTATTTATTTATTTTTATAATCTGGAATAGCACATAGGCTACGTTTTATCCCGGAAAATTTTACGGTTCCCGCGGGATAGATTTGGTTTTGAATTTCAAGGTACCACGCGGGCGGAAGCTAGTAGATTCATAAAGTAAAGAGGTTATGTTACTTTATTTTTATGATAATATTTTATTCCACATGTAATGTTATTGAAATTGTTTTTTGTCGCTAGTGCATCGAGCGGGACGACAGAGCAGAAGCCCAATACAGTGACCACAAGAAGGACAATAATTCCGGCGCTGGATCAGGAAATATGAGTGCTAGTGAACCGGATTTGACGAATCAGGTATTGCCATTTCATCAAACGCTATGATATTACGAGACCAAAAAATTTATGACAGACATTTTGACTATATTTTATACGATCGTTTTCGTATACATAATACGAATCGTATGACTACAGGGTGCAGCACGTCTTCTGGAGTCTTTCGGCATGGGGCGGGGCTCGGGCGCCGGCCGCGGGAGCAATCCGCAGCGAGCGAACCGCACCAACAATGCAGCCAGCTTATTCCCAAGGTAAACAACAAACACCTTTGTTAACCCTAAGACGGTTTTCTCTTTATTGATATTGCTGAATGGCAATCACTTAGATATTAGTAATATCTTCTATAATCTATATTAATAATTTCGTCAAGGAGTACGGTAGACTCGATCGAAACCTTACTTGAATAATAAAACCTAGAAAAATAAAGATTTCGATTCGACAACATAGATCCGCAAAATTCGGATTGTCGAGTATTTTGTTAAATTCTAATGGTGCTGAGAGACAAATCGCAATCGGCCAATCTAGCGAAACGTCACCAACACCGGATGACATCTTGACGCTTACGAAGTCGCGGGTGTCAGCTAGTTATTATATATTCTCGTTATTCGAATACCAAAAAGCACCAAATCGACCAAAATGTCAAATGTTCGTATTATTACTAGAACATATTTATTTTGTTGCAGCCTTGTACGGTTAGCGTTATCGAGCAACTTCCCAGGCGGGTTATTGTCCGCTGCGCAGAGCTATCCCTCGCTCGCGCCGAACGCCCAAAATGCTTTGACGCTATCTCTGACCTCTACGTCCAGTGAGAGCGAACAAGTAAGTTTAGGATATGCAAGTAAGGAAGATTGCACGAATCAGTGGCCAATTCTGCTTAATTACGTTGATCTACTTCTTGATGTGGTTGATAATTTGCTGACTGCTCAGGACCAGAGAATGTGTAGTTTACTAGTATTGCTAGACTTTTCCAGGGCATTTGATTCCATTAATATCACGCTACTTCTTTCTAAGCTTGCTTTTTATGGTTTCACCCCAAATACTGTGAGATGGTTCGATAGTTACCTCAGCGACAGGAGTCAGTGTGTCGAGCTGAAATTGCCTAATGGTTCTTCTGCTCGGTCAGCCTTTCAACCTGTTCCTCGTGGAGTCCCCCAAGGCTCTATTTTAGGTCCAGTCCTTTTCATTCTGTACTGTGCTGATATCATTAAAGACATCACTCATTGCCAATTTCATCTATACGCTGATGATCTGCAGTTGTACTATTCTTTCTTGCCCTATAACAGTGTTGAAGCTGTGACTAACATCAATAGCGATTTGAGCCAAGTATATCGGTGGTCTCTGAATAATTCCTTGGTCCTTAATCCTAAAAAGTCTAAATTCATGGTTACTGGTTCACGGGCCAATATTTCTAAACTTAATTTTGATGAAATCAGAATTAAGATAGGAGCAGAACCAGTTGAATATGTGACTGAAGCTAGGAATCTTGGACTTATAATGGACTCTCAACTCAAATTTGAAAGCCAGGTCTCAGCAAGTGTTCGTAGTTGTTTTTATAGGCTTAAAATGCTTTATAAGATTCGTCCATACCTAAGTGAGCAGGTTCGGATATCTTTGTGTGAGTCTCTTGTTCTTTCTAAGCTTAACTACTGTGATGTGGTGTTCGGACCTTGCTTGCTGGATAGGTCTGAGAAGCTTATTCAGCGGGTCCAGAATGCTTGTGCTAGATTTTGTTTTAAAATCCCTCCTCGTTCCCATGTGACACCATATCTTAACGCCTCCAACTTGCTAAAGCTTAAAGCGCGTAGGAACTTACACCTGGCTTGTCTGTTGTTTGAGGTGATATATGCCAAAGCTCCCACCTACCTTTTTAATAAGTTAGAATGGGCTCAGGACAATTCGCGTTTCCCCCGCAGGGCTTGTTCCCTTGTCCTGGTTACCAGGAAGCATAGAACTGTTGCATTCAGAGGTTCATTCCGCTTTGCAGCCTCCCGCTGCTGGAACGACTTGCCGCCACCGATGCGGGCCCTGAAGACATTACACTCTTTTAAATTTTATTACAAGCAACATCTTTTACAATTTCAAAAGTCCACGTAGGTTGGGAGTGGGTGTGTGGGTAGACGTTGATAGACGTCTGCCCTAGCTTACCTTATTTTTGCGCCCGGCAGGCTGGACGGCTCCAGTTTCGGTCCTCCTGGTTCGGTTGTCACTCGTTCGATGCATCATTTTACTCATCACACCAATTTTCTTCTTCTATTGTAATATTTACTCATATAGGTATGTTTCCAAAGATGCCACGTTTGCATGGTGTCATTTTTTGCCAAACAGATCGACAACCACCCACATTTCTAGATATTCTACACTTTGGAGTTCGAGCGGTTGCTTGACTGACAATTGTCAATTGACTTGACAGTGACATTGACGGTAGAGTGGGTGGTTGGCCGGCCTGTAAGCTTGCCAGTTTATATATAAGTATTTTAATTATGTTATTTTTATATGCAGTAAGCACTGATATTTTCATTTTTCATATTATTATTTTTTTTTTGTATATTATGTACCTATTTTATGTATTTTGCGCTATCCTATTGTATGTAATGGTATTATATTCTGTTATTTCCCGTTAATAACTACCTATTTAGAGCTATGTTTGCAGTAGTATTATATATCGTTTTTTTTTCAAGTTTGCTGTGTTTTCGCTAGTGATGTCACTTCTGATAGGTCCAATCCGAAAACCAGCGCTACCTCCTTAACATTAGGTGGTAGCATTAAGCTGAGATTGGTCCTATTCAGCCACGCGACTTGCATGCAGGAAAGACAATTTATATCTTTTTTTTAATTTTACTTTCTGTGTTACTTTTCTAATTTTGTTTGGTTTTACCTTTGTTTTGTTTTTTTATCTACTTTTATTTTCCTGTATGTGTCCGTGTCTGAATAAAAATCTATTCTATTCTATTCTATTCTATTCTATTCTATTCTATTCTACTGGGAACGACTTGTATGTCATCCCGTGACCACGACAGTGTGTAAACCTGTCGAAACGTTGGTAAAAATAGTTATTAAAACGCGATAAATACCCGTTTAATACTAGTAATAATGTGTTCAGATCGCATAAGTTTTAAAATATATACGACTTAGTTAACATTAGCTAGTTTTATTTAAGGGGTAGAGGTAGGCCAAAGAAAAGATGGATGGACTGTGTGAAAGATGACATGGGTAAGAAAGTGAGTAGAGAGAGTACTGAGATGACGAATGACACAGGGAAGTGCAAGAAGATCACATGTTGTGCCGACCCCACATAACGTGGAATAAGGGCAGGAAGATGATGATGATGATGATGATGATTGATGATGAATTGCAAGTTGATTATTGTGGCACTTTTTTTTAGGTATCTTTGGAAGATTTCCTGGATTCCTGTCGAGCGCCCGCCATGCTCACCGAGCTGGAAGACGACGACGACGGGGACGACGCACTCGACAGCGACAAGGAAAACGAACCATCGTATCAAGATGTGGTTAGTATTGTATGTGGCAGAATTTACTTAATTTCTTCTTTACATTGATGCACCTATTATAAAGCTCCACATGGTGATTGCGTCGTCGCGCACGTTAAGTCATAGAATACCCGCTTTGAAAGAGTGTCATCATCATAATCATCTTCCTACCCTTATCCCACTAGGTGGGGTCGGCACAACAGGTTCTCTTCCTCCACTCTCCCCTATCATCCGTCATCTCAGTAGTCACTCCCTTTTTACACATATCGTCTTTCACACAGTCTTTCGCTTTGAAAGCGTGTATTGAATAATTAATGGTGAATATTTCCTGTATTGTTTAGGTGTCTCGAAATTTGCTGTCCCTCATGGAGGAAGAAGCTCTGGAGGCGGTCCGCGGCGGGCTGGGCGGGTCGGCGCGCGCTCGGCGTCCGTGGGACGACGACTTCGTGCTGAAGAGACAGTTTTCTGCGCTCATCCCGGCTTTCGACCCGCGCCCCGGCCGCACGAATCTCAACCAAACTGTCGGTGAGCACCGTTACGCAAATGCCACCTAAGGCTTCTGACGATTCTTTGAAGTTTAAAAAGACGTCTGATACCTTCTTAATTTATTAGGTTTATATAGAAATTTACAAATTTTACATTTAAGCGTAGGCCATCGTCTCAGCTGTGGGAAATGAAAAGGCTGATTACGAGTGTGACGAGTACATTAATGCAAAAATTGTCAGATCTTGAAATACCGCTGGACGAGTCAGCTGAAGAGGATGAAGACACGGACGTGGAAGAAGACGCAGCGGCCGGCGCCGGCGAAGTGGGAGAGGAGAACAACGCCGTGTGCAGTGCGACCGGCGCGGCCAGTGCGGCGGCTGCGGCGAGTGCGGCGGCCGCGGCGGGGGCGGCCGGCGCGCGCCTGCCCGCGCTGCGCCTCGTGCTCAGCGGCGGCGGCGCGTCCATCACGCTAGAGCGCCCGACCTGGACCGTGTACCGCGCTATCCTAGCACTCAACGCGCGAATGCCTCCGCACGACATGCATCGCGACGCTACTTATACGTAAGTAAAGCCTGATTACGATTATCGTCACTTAAGTTTCGAATCAAAATATAACTACGTAAAATAATACGATGTTCGTTTGTTTCAGGTTAACATACAAAGAAATAGATGGAATGGACACATTTGCGTCATCGAGTGACAGTGAAGACGACGAGCCTAACGATCCAGGTGCGAATTTTGCAACTTTATAATAGTAATTTTTTAGCACTCAACCGAACTGCGATCGGATGAAACTTTGCATAATTTATTAGAGACTAGCTTCCGCCCACTGCTTCGCCCGCGTGGTTCCTTGAAAAACAAAAACAAATCTATCCTCCGGGAACCGTACACTTTTCCGGGATAAAAAGTAGCATATGTGCTTCCAGACTATAATCTATACCTGTGCCAAATTTCATTCAGATCCGTTCAGCCGTTTTAGCGTGAAAGAGTAACAAACATACATCCAGACATCCTTACCTTACAAACTTTCGCGTTTAGTAGGATTAGAGTACTACTTACTTTGAGTCTACAGGCGCACAGGTTTAACTTTGGACGTGTATTTCTACACGTCCAAAGTTAAACCGTAGTGCAAGACGGCAAGGCTGGTCATTCCATAAACGCATCATGAATCTGTCGCGGCAAGGTGACGTGTGCTGGGTAGTAATGTGTGTTCCTCCCAGAGCGCGGCATAGCGGGCGCGAGCGGCAGCGAGGGCGCGACGGCCACGTGCTGCGTGCGCGTGCTGCGGCGGCTGCGCGCGGCCGCGCCCGGCCTGCCGCCCGACGCCTTCCTCTCCATCAAGCTCACCAACAAACTGCACCAGCAGCTGCAGGAGCCGCTAACGCTTGCGGCCAGCGCCACTCCTCCCTGGTACCCTTATATTATTTATACAATTCCCCCTCTAAAAAGCTTATTACTCACTGTTTTGGTGTTTGAATTTAGAACATATCAATATATTGAACTCGCATCTCAATGCTATACAAACTCCTTATTCAAATAACTCCTCGAGCTTTGATTGGTTGATATTTTTGGACAAGGAATTTAGTTTAGTTTATTATTCTCGGAGTTATGGTATAAAGTATCGTATGCAACTCTTGAATAAAACGGATTTATATCGAGGGCCATCAATAATAATGAATCGCTCCCTACGGTCGTGATTCAGTGGTTAGAATCCTTCACTTGCTCGTGACTCATCTATGGCCCTCGCTTTAAATCCGGCTTTTATTCACTAGTTGCATAATATACTATTTCTTGCTTACCTTGGGGACCCCAAGAACTGACTACACTAAACATAAACTGAACTAAACATAAAATCAAGATCAGTTAATGATGAACAATTTTAAAGTTTCTTCATCGTATGATTTTTTCCACAGGTGCCAACAGCTAAACGACTGGTGTCCATTCCTATTTCCGCTAGAGACGCGGCAGATGTTCTTCGCATGTACCGCGTTTGGAACGTCGCGAACTATAGTCTGGCTGCAGGCTCAAAGGGATCGCGCTCTCGATAGGCAAAGGTTTGTACGGCTGTAATAACCAACCTGCCTAGGCATTCATAGTTCGTTTCTAGAAATCTTCAAAGCGACCTTGTTACAACGGTTTATTTTACTGAAAATCGAATGTTAAAACTTTTTAAAATCGAAATTTAAAATGTGAATGTGTATTTTAGGACTGGAAACACAGTGTCCCCGCGTCGGGCTGATTTAGAGGCTACAGAGTTCCGTATGGGACGTCTGCGTCACGAACGTGTGCGGATCCCGAGAGATCCAGATTTGTTGCGATCCGCCATGCAGGTTAGTCTAACCAAAAAAACTGGTCGATTATTTATAAATTTGTAATGTGCCATATGAAGTGCGCATTGGGATAAACTAGCTATTTATATCACGTTTAACGTCTTGTTTCCTTCACAGGTGATGCGCGTCCACGCGGGTCGTAAATCCGTGCTTGAAGTAGAATTCGCCGGTGAAGAGGGAACGGGACTAGGGCCCACACTCGAGTTCTACGCGCTAGTCGCGGCGGAATTGCAACGTGCGGACTTGGATATGTGGTTGCACGAGCCAACTCCTCGCGAGGAAGATGATGCGCCCAACCATCTCGTCACACCTGACGGTAGCTACTCTCATCACCTCGTCTACGAAGCAGATAGCTGTGCAAAATACATCATTGCATTTGATTACTACGCGTCGCTTCGATGCGCTTCGAAACGACAATAGGCAATAGGAATAAAATCTTAAATTTTAGTGCAAAATTACTGTGAAAAATGTGGGCATGTGCCAAACGTCATGTTCGGACGTGCCTCTGACTATCCTCTTTAGATATCCACAAAAATCGAAGTCACTAGAGGTCTGAGGAGATATCTACCGAGCCTGGGGATTAAGGTCGAGATCATGTTTTTTTTCTTAAATTTCTATACTTACTGTTTTAATAATTTCAGAGAAACCCCCGGGTTACTACGTGACGCGAGGGGGCGGTCTGTTCCCGGCGCCGCTGCCCCAAGACTCACCAATCTGTGATAAAGTTTGCAAATATTTCTGGTTCCTAGGAGTATTCCTAGCTAAGGTAAGAGACAATTGTTGTTTTGTGACTGCAACAACTAGAACGAAGTGGGTGTAAAATCTAATAATTAATAAGCAAGCATTTGGATGTCGACGATGCAAAATGATTTTTAAAATATTGATCAAAAACGTTGTTGCAGGTTCTTCAAGACGGACGGTTAGTTGACCTTCCGTTATCGGAGCCTTTCTTACGCATTATGTGCGGCGAGGAGTTAACAACTGATATATTGGAAGAAATTGATCCGATTCGACACAGGTACCTACATTTTTTATTGATATAGCTTTTTGCAGCTCGCATTTTACCGGCATAGTTAATTAGTACTTGGATGACCGTTTTCTTGTAAATGCTGTATTTTGGAAATTTAAACTTAGTTAGATCGATATATCGCCTCCAAAACCTAAAATACTAAATTTAATGAAAATCGTTGGAGCCGTTTCCGAGATTCAGATTATATATAACATGTATACAAGAATTGTTCGTTTAAAGGTATTAGATTAATGTTTTAATGATTAATTAAACTTGTCACTAGATTCCTTACGAGCGTGCTAGCTGCGGCGGCCGAGTACGACAGCTTTATGAAAGACTCATCTCTCGAGACTGAAGAGAAAGAAGAGAAGGCCCGAGGCCTGACCGTAGAGGGCGCCACGTTCGACGCACTGGCCCTCACCATGACCCACGTGGCCGCCAACGCCAACCCGGCCGTGTCCGTGCAACCGCTCTGCGACAGCGGCGAGAATATCGAGGTATGTACTTTATATTAATATTTTAACTAAATCAATTTAAATAAAAAAAATAAACAACAGGACTGAAACCAAACAGGTTTGTCAGGATCCGTGAGTGTGGTCTCTGCCTATCCGTCGGGATACAGGCGTGATTTTATTTTTGTATATTAAGCTGGCTGCTATCTCTATATTTATTACTAGCTTCCGCCATCGGCTTCACCCGCATGTTACTATGTCCCTATGTCCTTTCTCAATCTCTAGTCTATCTTTGTACCAAATTTCAACAAAATCGGTTCAGTAGTTTAGGCGTGACACAGACTTTCGCATTTATAATACTAGTAAGGTTTTTTTTTTATTTTTCTATGCTATACTCGTATTATATGAAACGATGTTGCAAATAGGTCGGAGCTGAGAACGCGCGCGCGTACGCAGAGTCGAGCGCGCGCTGGATGGTGCGCGAGGGCATCCGGCGGCAGACGGCGGCGTTCCGCGGCGGGTTCGGCGCCGTGTTCCCGGCGCGGCGCCTGCGCGCCTTCAGCCCCGCCGAGCTGCGCCTGCTGGTTTGCGGCGAGCGCGGGCCCGCGTGGACGCGCGACCACCTGCTGCAGTACACCGAGCCCAAGCTTGGCTACACCAGGGAAAGGTATAGGTCATCCAACGGATCTAGGCATTCGTGAAATTAGCCACAGGTGCGAGTTTGCGCATGTACAGTTCCTCCCCCCCCTCCTCATTCCTCCAATTGCTCCCGGAAAACGATACTGCGCAGCTCTTGCGGCTAACTTCACGAATGCCTAGATTTGTTGAGCGAACTATAACTATTTAATTTTTGTCAACGGTACTATGCGTAAGTCCGCATGTTGCTTTGTGCAATACCAGTAGGTCTACCATGAGTTTTCACAATATACACTCGCTAGCGACTGTAGTTAAAAAAATGTACAGCACCTCTAGCGGATAGTAGGGTACTAAACCGTCACGTAGTTAACTATCTTACGTCACAGCGTACTACAGCGACTGTAGTTTGCGCTTCATTAATTTGCCTAGAATTTGGTACCATGAGTAACAATTTTGACAGATGTCATAGTAACGTACTATTACTACTGTAGTAGCGTCAGCCGATCTAAATGTGACAACTTATGGTAGACGTACAGGACATTTCTACTCTTCACTTTCGTCATTGTTAGCAACAAACAATTTTGTTTATCTCTTAAAATATCAGTTAATTTTAAATGTACCCTTCGTACAATTACTTATTATTTATTGCTCCATCTTCATGATATCAGCTTGAATGACGAGCTCTAAAATTTAAATAACGGTAAAATATCAAATTGAGTAGAGCCCACCAGTAGTCTCAATCGAAGGCTGCCAACCTAAGAGAGTGATTATTTTGTCTTATTTGCTCAAAAACTATTTAGTACATTTTAATATGTAATATTATGTATAACGAATGTTGTCGGCGGTTTTTAAAACTGTCACTTATTGTTTCTTGCAGCCCCGGCTTCCTTCGCCTCGTAGACGTGCTCGTAGAGATGACGATGCGCGAGCGCAAGGCATTCCTACAATTCGCTACCGGTTGCAGCAGTCTGCCGCCCGGTGGACTAGCCAACTTGCATCCCAGGCTGACTGTCGTGCGAAAGGTAACCTAGAAGTGTTACATAACTATTATACACGCGATGTTACAGATATAAAACAAATATCGCTTACTTTTTACGGCGATAGATGCAATATTGTTTTCTATTACTTAAATCTAAGTTTTGTATGTGTATATCTTTGACGGTTGGACCAGGATTGGATATCGCCTATCTACTCTTGCATTAAAAATTTGGTTAAATTGCTTAATACCTTTTACCTTTAAACAAGCAATTCTTATATATTATATGTATATATAATCTGAATCTCGGAAAACCCTCCAACGATTTTCATGAAATTTAGTATGCAGGGGGTTTCGGGGGCGATCAATCGATCTAGCAAGGTTTCATTTTTAGAAAAAGTCACCAAAAAAAAAACAGAGCAAGGCTCGTTCACCCAGGTACAGGTCCCAGGTCATCCAACGGATCTTCGTGAAATTAGCCACAGGTGCGAGTTTGCGCATGTTCAGTTCCTTCCCCCTCTCCTCATACCTCCAATTGCTCCCGAAAAACGATACTGCACAGTTCGATCTTGCGGCTAACTTCACGAATGCCTAGATTCGTTGAGCGAACTATACTTAACAATCAGACATTTTAATGAAATAAATGTGAATTTGTTTCAGGTGGATGCCGGCGATGGTTCGTACCCCTCGGTGAACACCTGCGTGCATTACTTGAAGCTCCCCGAGTACTCGTGCAAGGAGGTGCTCCGCGAACGGTTACTCGCCGCCACCAACGAGCGTGGTTTCCATCTTAACTAGCAACTTATAGTATTGTCGGTATATTTCATTAATTACTTACTCGTAACAAATCGATTGATTTATTTTCCGTGTGAATGAAGGTGACCAAAGATAAGATAGAACGTATCGCGTTATAGAGTTATGGCGGCATGATCATGCTATTGCGGTAGCTGATTTGTACTAAGTAGCTACAACCGCCGCACAATTCAATTTGGCTTTCAGTGAAATGAGCTCTATGTTGATTTTAGATGAATATGGATTGGGATGGTGTGTATATACTTTAAGTGCCAGCTACCGCAGTGGGTTGACCGTGCGTCATATGTAGGCTGTAAACAACAAGTTCGCATGGCTTCGTTCGCTGGTTTCTAAGATTGGCAGTAAAATGCATATTATATGACCGAATTAGTAAATGAACACTTCAAGATCTTACATCTAACATTTTAAAAATGGTCAATACGTCTTTAAACCTAAAGCACCACGTTGACGCGCCTGCGTATTGTATGAAGATAATGCTATTGCAAAGCACCGATTCTTATTCGGTTTACAAGGTGCTGGAATGTGTACTAAGTGTGGATGTCATTTTAAAGTATTGCTAATAAAAGGCGATTTGTCAGGAAAACACAAATGTACTAAAATATTGTGTTTATGTTGAAGATCACCCTGGGGCCTCACCACGAATTCATAATACATATGGAATTAATATAACATTGTTATTTCGTACCATGACCTATGCAAATTGTATTGACTTCAAGCTTCAAATGTGACGTTTCTAAAACGGAATCGTTCTGGAAGACTTCGTGGTAAGGCCCCTATTCTTGCTGACGTTTACTATTTGCGTTTTTCGTGATACTGTACTGATATGTATACAGTGGTGGTGTTCTGAGGAGCTAAGTTTGTAATGTGCCCATTCGGTATTTTATCCAAGGCATACCTGTACTACAAGGATGAGTAATTTATTTTTCAATTTGAATTTAATATTGCTATTTCACGAGTATGTATGTATTCAATTTGAAAATGTATTTTTGGATATAATTGTAGGATTGATGGGCAATTTCGCTCTTTTAAAACGAGTTTGACTTCAGTAAAAGTAATTCACATTTTGTTACCTAACTTGTTCACACCTTGATAGAAGCAGCTGAGTGGTTAACTAAGTTAAATTATTAAAATGTGTGCTGTATTGTTTAACATTGTCAAAGCATACGATATTTACATTGTAAACCTATGAAATTGTGTAAGTACTTAACATGAAAGTCGCTTTGGCTGAGTTTACAAAACCAACCACTTGTGAACAGATTATCCGATCTCGATTTTTGCGCTATATACATGATTGTCCCTGACGCTATTCGCTTTGTAAATTCTCGCTTCTTGTGACTTTGTGACAGCGTTATTATTTGAACAACTGTGTAGTAGCGATAGTGAACGGTGCATAGAAGACAAATTGAGATTGGTTAAATAACCAATACCAATTTTGGCCTATAATCAAATACCGGCAACTTACGAACAAATGTTCAGAATTAACTGTTGTTTTTTTAATTTAGATGCGACTTTCATTTTAGTTAAACTGTAATTGATTTCGAGTGTAATGCAGCTAAAAAAATAAGGCGCTGCTTTGCTTCTTTTAGGACTGATATTTAGTAAAAACATAATTCAGGGTGTGAAACACTAACATGCGTTTCTAAAGTAATTATTTTTAGCTATGTTCCTTTATTATTTGAATAATTTTGTCAACTTAAAGTTGGTAAATTGTGATTTATTATAAAAATAAATAACCTTACGAATATATTATTATTAGTTTAAATTCGTTAGATATGTAGATTTAAATAACTATCTCATCTTGTAGTTTCATGTAACTCGTTGTTGATGAATATTATATCAATAAATTAAGAAAAATATTTCCACGTTTTTTTTACGTTCCTTAAACCTCATTATAGTATTGAATTATATATTAAATATTATTCATATAAAAAAGAATCATATAAAAATGATTTTTTAGGAAAGAATTTAATAATAATAGTTAAGTACCTACCGAAATACTTATTTTTTAAAGTTATACCTAGGTACCGGAGGACTAATCATAATTAGACCAGCGATCTGTTATAGTTACTAGTGATTTAGACCAAATAACATGTTATTTGGTACTTTTTTTTACATTTTCTTAAGAGAAACTAGATCAGCATACGTTGACATCTTATAGGAGATCATCATTATCATCATCTACGCCTGACTTTGCCCACTTCTAGGTATACGCCTCCTTTTAGTTGTGCCATTCAACAATATACCAAGGTACTAGAATATCATTACATTTCAATTACTTTTTAGTTTTATTTTTGTCACTGCACTTGCCTACTACTAGATTTCTTATTGAGACACCGTTCGGGTTCCGCAATGAACTTCCAGCAACGGTATCAAAGTGCAAGTGCAACCTTGAGGCTTTACACAATTTTCATAGAATACAAATCAGACAATTTGTATAAAACCTTGTCACCCACCGGCAAAGTCATCAGTCGAATTAGATCTCTTGGAAGCATGAGGGTGTATCTAGTTTGCTGCCTTGTCCTGGCGGCACTGGCAGCCGTCAGCTGCCGCTCGACCCGCGAGAAGCGAGATGCCGACTTGGAAGTAGCGGCGACCCACAAGGGTGGCAAATGGGACAAGGGTGGAGGTCACGAACACCACGGTCACCATCACCACGACCACGGAGAGAAGGGACACAAGGGGTACAAGGGTCACCACCACCACGAGCATGGCAAGAAGGGCCATCACCACCACGAGGGGCACAAGGGTCACCACGACGAGCACGGTGGTCACAAAAAACACCACCACCACGACGATGGGCACCACCACGAGCATCACCACGGCGAGAAGGGACACAAGGGACACGGACACCACGAAGAAGGCCACTACCACAAAGGACATTCTACTAAGGGCCACCATGGTGTTCATAAGCATGATGAGTTTAAGAAGGAAAAGCACTTCCACGACAAGCATCATGAAGGCGGCCACCACGAGCACCATGGCGGACACCACGGTGAGCACGGACACAAGAAGGGTGGGGAATTCCACAAAGGCCACAAACACGGCGGTCACCACGAGCATCACCACGGCAAGAAAGGTCACCACGAGAAGGGAGGCCACCACCACGATCACAAGGGACACCACGAAGACGGCGGTCACCACGAACACCATCACCATCACCACGATCACGGAGATAAGGGAGGCCACGAGCACCACAAGAGTTGGGGCCATAAAAAGGGACACTAAATGTCAATTCATCATTCATTCACTTCTTTTAGCGTTCTCTAGGTTAATAATTGTAAGCTAAACTTATCGTTTTGTTATAATATTGTTGACTGTGATGTTTTGTTAAATATAAAATTCGTTACCAAAATTCAAGCCTAATTATTTTTTTAAGTCAATACGCTATTTTAGTAATCTTAGGCTCATGATCACTTTGTCATTTAAAACGCTCGTTAAAGTTTAAGTCTATCCTTGTCATTCTAATGTCAATAAAATAAATAGAGATAGCAACGGTTTTAGAATAAGGGAGCTAGGTACGGTTCGATTAGGTTATTATTTTTAAAATACTCTTTTTTGTCAGAATAATTTTATTTTAACAAATGTGAACACAAAACACGCTTTGTGGTCACATTGTCTGCCAGCATACGGCCTGGACATTATCTCTCACGAGCCACCGGCTGCAGATGAAAAATACTCGCTAACAATTAAAACCAAGTCCAAAACAAACTTATCAATTTCACAGCACGTTTCGACAACAAAGTTACATAAAATAGTTGGCGGCGGACCGCTGGCAACCGCTCCCGGCCAGATAAGTAACTCTGCGTTGAGAAACTAGAGCGGTGCCCGAGATTGGCCTACATAGTGGCCAACGAATTAGTCGTGGATGCAATCAACCGTTTACTTAGGAAATATTCGTTATTGAAATTGATAACATTTCGCAATTGTTTGCACTGACAACAAACGAAACAGTTTTGATAAAAGTGATAAAACAAAACTGATGTTAGAGCCAGCATATCAACAGATTGCCACATTTTCCGGGTAGAAGATTCAAAAACATCTGGAAATGTTCGTAAAAATATGCGTGCAGGGTGCACGAGGTGTACGAGTGTATGTATCATATTTTACAATGCACCTACCTATTTATTTTTACCTAAGTCTGTTGCAAGTCTAGCTTTGATGCGGCAGTTGCGCTCCCAGGATTATTGGACACTGCGGCTAGACAAGGATGGGTTTAGTCCATAAACTTATATTTATTGACTACCTATGAATAAGTACCCAAGTCATCATCTTCCTGCCCTTATCCCACTAGGTGGGGTCGGCACAACAGGTTCTCTTCCTCCACTAAGTACCTAAGTATAAGTACCTAAACATATAATTATATTATATGTTTACTTATACTATTATTATATAATAATTTTTAGTTTCTCTAACATTACGTTATTCAAATATTAATAATTTATGTCTATTGTTCAATTAAGTACCTATTGTTGAGTAGTGTTTTCGTTTAGTGTATCTAGTGAAACAATTTGTATGGCATGCGTCGTCGCTTGTGACAAGAACTCGGTAGGTAATACTCGTTAGGTAGTTTGCGCTCCTGGCTCCGTGCCATATGGACAAGCTCCTAATGATAGGGTTTAGTTTTAGTCCAGCTCTAGTTCAGTCGGTCTGAACGAGTGTTTAATTGATCTTTCTAATTTATCATTAATAATGATGTGATGTTATGTGTGTGTAACTAACTATGCGAGTGACCCAAATGTGGTTTGGTGGTGTTTCGCGCAACAAGTGGATAAGTCTTGAGGCGTGCGGCGAACCACATGAACCCATGATGAGGTGTATAATACTGGATACTGGAATAACGTAACAGGAAGTGAATAACGTGCCCTATGTTTGGTGGATAGCCAAATGTTCGAATGGAAATGAAGATACAGGCTTATGAGCTTCGATAATATTATAGATATTATATTGTCGTAACCAGATTTACTTAAGTAGGTACCTTCAGTAAATATAAAATAGCTGTCACAGAACGTATATAGTATTACATGCACGAAATATACATAAGTAAGATAAATTATTGGACCCTGGCTGATTGAACTAGATACCTCAAATAATGCCACCTGACTATTCCTTTGAATAGAGTTATCGATTCTTGAAGCTTTGTCATTGTCAAAGAATGAATAATAGGTCTTTTAAAGTCAATTGGAGGCGATTACCATCTCTATTTCTGTATTGAGTATTGAGTCATAACTATCGAGTAGAACTTTCCAACTGTCCAATTAGTTGATACGTTTTTATACGTTTTTTATGCAAGTGTATTGATTGAAAGAATATATTTATTTATTAAACTTAATTGTTATGTTGCTAATTAAAATAAGACATCATTAATGAACATATTTGGTAGGCAGGTAATGCTACTGGTTTCAGCTTTAACTTTCAGATAAATAAGAGAAGGGCTGACGTATTTAGCCTGCTGCGCTAGTCTGATTCAGACGTTACGATTACCACACCTTACACAACTATTTATATAAAACCTGCTGCACCATCAATGATGCTGCCAATTCTGAAACACGAGAACGCTGCGGCTGTGCACTGTGATATTGACCTCGTAACATGAGGGTTAACTTCGCGTTGGGGGTCCTAATTTTCGTTGTTGTGGTACAAGCCCGTCGCCTCCCTCCCGCCCAGCATCATGAAAAGGAAACTGGAGACCTAGTCGACCAGGAGCTCGCTGCGACCGGCCATAAAAAACCAGAACACCACAATCATGAGCATAAAAAAGGTGGTGGCAAAGAGCATCATGCACATCATGATAATGAACACGACGAAAAAGGTCACAAAGGCTACAAAGGTCATCATCACCACGAGAAGGGTAAGAAAGGACACCATGAAGAAGAAAAACATAAAGGTGAATACGACGATCATGGTGGGCACAAAAAGGATCATCACCACGAGGATGGCCACTATGACGAGCATCATAAAGGCGAAAAAGGAGAGAAGGGACATAAATATGCAGAAAAGGGGCATTACAATAAAGGGCATTCCACTAAAGGCCACCACGAAATTCACAAACTCGACGAGTTCAAAAAGGATAAAAAGTTCTTCGACGAAGAGGGTGACTCCGGTCACGAGGAGAAACACGGAGGTTTCCATGAGGAGCATGGCCATAAAAAAGGAGGAAAATATCATAAAGGTCATCATCACGGGGACCATCACGAGCATGAACATGGGAAGAAGGGGCATCACGAAAAAGGCGGACACCACCACGAGCACAAGGGACACAAGACTTCCGGAGGCCATGACTCTCATCACAAACATCATCATGATCATGGCAAGAAGGGCGAGCACGCGCACCACAAAAAATACGGATATAAAAAAGGACACTGATTTATGGATAATTTGTATCAGCTTTTTAAACTATCGCGACTTGGAAACATGTTTAAATATATACTCTCGGGACTTAATCGCGTATTGTGAAACATTCTATTTACCTCGACGTTTCGATGATAAATAGAATGTTTCACAATACGCGATTAAGTCCCGAGAGTATATATTTAAACTTGTATCAGCTTATTTTAATCCTGCTATTTAAAGACAAAGCCATGAATATTTGTTAGCAATTTATTTATTACTGGAAATAAGTCAGATGAGCGTGTGAAAAAAAGTTAGAAAGATTTTAAATAAAATATAAAAATTAGAAATATTTAATTTTACAAGTTACCTATGTATTTTTAACGGACGGCCAAAAAAGGAGGCAGTTATTGTCAATTTCAGCAAGTGAGCAAAGTTTTATCATAAAACCACCACTGTCATTATCTCATCCAATTATCATTAATAGCTTCTGTATTTCTAACACTTCATAAATAATCACAACACAACGCCAAAAAGGCGTGCTAGCTATAGGTACATATACCTTAATTAGACAGTAGAACCCGAGTGTTTGTATATTGAAGAAAAGTAATAGAAAAGAAAGGCGGGGGGAACTAAGGAAGAGTAATAGAAAACATATCGGCGAGTTTTAGAATTATATTCTGTGAGTCTGTTTATTAGCGCGCACACCTCTCCGAAACTGCTAAACGGATTTTCATGTAGTTTTCACAGGTGACAGATTATAATTGGGAGCATATATTATAAGGCATCTATTGAATCGGATGTCAGAAAAAAGTTATCGACATACGGACGAAGAGTTGCTGGCAACAGAAGCTTAATATTTAGGTTATCTAAGTGAATAGCATTAGGTAGGTAGGTATCTAAAATCTATCCGACCTAGTTTATTATCTACTAAAGTGATGTAGACAGCACCTAGGTACTATTAATTACAAGAGGAACTCCCCGCGACTGCGATTGCGTAGGTACCTACTATTTTTACCACATAAACCCTTAACTTTCCACTTCCCCACTTGAGGGTTGAATTTGCAATTTATTTTGTTAGTCCGCCCCGAAATAAATCATAAAGATAGTCAAGTCATCTAACGATGTCATATATGTATATCATCTACTTATGTTTAGATAAATAGGCCATTCTGTTCCAGCAAAGCAATTGAAAGTAGGTAGGTAGAGTGTGTAGTGTGTACTGACTGTGTGCAGTAGAGAAACCTGACGGAATCCTGTAACCACTATTATTGTGTTCCTGTGTAACGAACACGATGTTGTGGCGGGCGGTCGGAGGTATCTATACTCGTAAATCTATCTGGCCTATATTGGTGTTATATTCCCCATGTGTTGCCATACCATAGAATAGTAATAGTCCGCGTGACTTCAGTTTTGCATCAGTTATTGTTATAAGGGTGCCTTTGTAATATACCTAGACTGAAGGCTTTTTAATAGTAATGTAACTACGATAGATAAAATTAGGAGCGATCAAGCAAGTGTCATCCAAGCTTGCTTTTCTAGAACGGCGTCGGTGTGTTGTTGTGATTAGCCGATTATGAAATTGGCCGTCCATAGAACGTTTGTTTCGTCGGCTGATCGACTTCGGTGAGCCTTGGATGATTTCTAAATGGTCGATTGAACCATAGCATATTATGTAGGTACTTAGTTTTAAATTCGATCTTAGATCTTTTATCCTATGGCTCGTGATAAAGTTGTCGGTGAATAAAACAATACTATAAAAAGTTTCAAAAATGTGTTAGGTACGACTATGGAAAAACACCTATAAATTACCTTGTGTCACCCGTACCGTAAATAAGGAATCGATTGACACCTCATTCATCATTAAAAATCATATGAGTGAGTTAAGGCGTTATTGTGGAACATTAGGTACATACATACATTACGCACATACCTAACCTCCCTTTACCTACTGCTGAAACATACATACATACATACATAAAATCACGCCTGTTTCCCAACGGGGTAGGCAGAGACCACGGATCTCCACTTGCTACGATCCTGACATACTTCTTTTGCTTCATTCACTCTCATTACATTCTTCATACATGCGCGTCGGTTAAGGTTTTGCTGAAACATAACCCTTCCTATTGGATTTGCCGCTGTCGGGTAACGAGATTTGCTTGGCTACCTCTAAAGCAAAAGGCGTAGGTATGCAACTAGTCAAAATCACAAACCTGATTCCAATTTATTCATGGAATGAAAGTTTGTTTGCACAACCTTTTGTTTTCACTATAAAAAATATTTTTCGTGAAACGCCTAACTCAAACTAACAGCACGCGACCATGCGACCAAACTGTAAAATACGCCTAGTATTTATATTTTGTTACTATAGCAAACAACCACAAAATGAATCGGACTGACTTTCGATTTATTTACTACATAAAGAAAAAAAATTTACTGTGGGTAATAAGGTATGTATTTACACTTACATCAATGATCTAAGACTTACACGTTAAATGCATTACATTACGTAGGTAGATCAGTCTAAAAATGCACGCCCCTCCAATGTATTTACCTCTACATGCGGTACAAGTACAAGTGGAGGGGCGTGCATTTTCAGACTGAATCATCTCTACCATATTTATATGTACTTATAAGATTAGTAGGTGCGCTTATGTATCTTGATTGGTTAATATGGAGTCCAAAATTGGTCATCTCACTCACTAAAACATCGGTGACCCCTACATCACTGTCTCTATCACACCAATAAGGTTTTTGTTTTGTTTGAGTTTACACTCCTGCTTTATTTAAGGTAGGTTAGTTGCATAATTGCTAACAACAGTCGCTAAGGTACCGTGCACGCATCATTTACATATCTGCATACAATTTTTATCGCAATCACTTCAAAGTCATTTGTTTCTACATCAGCTGTTGGACATGCCTCTTCCAATAACGCGCCACTGAGCCCGGTGTTCGTCTCTTCATCTTTAATATTCAAGTTTTAGAATGATTTTTTTATGCGTTCCACTTGAATCCAACTGAAATAATGTACCTATTATGTATTTAGTTCGTTTTTCTTGCTGTAGTAGGTACCTATAATTACTAACTAACTTACTAAGCACTGGATCTCTCTTTGCGAAATGCAATTTTCTAGCTCTTAGTGAGATTACAAAAACTTGGCACTCCAAAAGTTTTCGCAGTCCAATTTACCTAGGTAGGTAATTTAAAAAAATAAAATAGGCTCGTAGTTTTAGTTGCAACTGACTTTGTAATAAACTCTTCTATGATAACTGAGCATACTTTCCTACCATGATACTATATGTAGTGATTATATTCTCTTTGCCATGATACTACTTTACCGCTTTGGATTATTATACCTAATCACATGTCACTTTGAGTTATTACTTTGTCAATAAATAGAGATGTCAACAGATTTTTAACGATATTTTAGCTAGGTACCTATACATTATTACAAATGTTCATAGAACAAATTTATAAAAATTGTATGGGTATGTAGTGATTGATAAATTAAAGGGATGAAAACCATGTCACCAAAAGAGTTATGAGTATGAGTGTGGATGGGTGCGCAAGTAGAGGAAGGCCGAAGAAGAAGTAGTTTGATTGTGTGAAGGATGATATGAATGTAAGAGGAGTTGATTCAGAGTTGACGAATGATAGGAGTGAGTGGAAGAAGAAAACATGTTGTGCCACTTAGTGTGGGATAAGGGCAGGAGAATGATGATGTAGTGATTGATAAATTAAAATATCTAATTACTTTGCTTAAGGTGGTTCGTCAAGCTCGGGCGTGAAATTAAAATAATTTACGGTTTTTGATACTTCCTGCGTTCCGAAGATAATAATGAGTGGTGGAAATGTAGTTTTGCGACAACTTTTTGAACAACTCCGTGATTAGCAAACTATGAACCATAGAGTAACTTATATATACGGCTATGAACAGTCTGGTAATTAGGGCAATTAACACATAATTATAACTGTATTATTTTTATTTTTCACAATTTTTTTACAAATCTGTTTAAAAAAAACTTACGTATGTAATAACAACTCATAATATTATCCTACTCAGGATTAGTGCCCTTTTTTGTGGCCCCAGTGCTTGTGGTCTTCATGGCCACCCTTCTTTCCGTGCCCGGAGTGATGGTGATGGTGCTCGTGATGACTCCCTTCGTCATGGTGGCCCTTGTGGTCGTGGTGGTGACTTCCCTTCTCATGATGGCCCTTCTTGCCGTGGTGATGTTCGTGGTGCCCTCCGTGTTTGTGCCCCTTGTGGAAGTGCCCACCCTTCTTATGTCCGTGCTCGTGGTGATGTCCTCCGTGACCCTCTTCGAAGCCGGACTCACCGTGTTTGTCATGGAAATGCTTGTTCTTTTTGAATTCATCTACTTTATGGACTCCATGATGACCCTTCGTTGAATGTCCTTTGTGGTAATGTCCCTTTTCTTCGAAGCCGTGGCCCTTTTCACCTTTCTCACCGTGATGATGCTCGTGGTGGTGACCGTCATCGTGATGATGATGCTTTTTGTGTCCACCGTGTTCGCTGTGGTGACCTTTATGCCCCTCATGGTGGTGGTGTCCTTTCTTGCCGTGGTCATGGTGGTGATGGCCCTTATATCCCTTGTGCCCTTTACCACCGTGTTCACTGTGATGATCAGCATGATGTTCTTTACCACCTCCCTTGTCCCATCCGTGGTGTGTTGCTGCTGTTTCAAGATCAGCTTCGCGTTTCTCTCGCAAATTTCGTGCCTGCGCCAACGCCACGAAGGCCACTACACTCAGAACTAGAGCCACCTTCATCGTTTCTTTCGGGTTGGAACAACTATTGCTTTCTGTGGTTTGTTTTGTTATGATAATAATTATGTTCGGAGCAAGGTTTTATAGATAGTGGCACTGATTTTCTCGGCACCAGTGTTGGGCAATGATTTTACTTTAATTCAGTAGGTAACCTTACGAGTAGATACACGGTCAAGGTTAAACGGCCTAGTCAGAACCGATACGCGCGTTTGTATTAATATTACCTTAATCTTATACAAAAATAAATATAACGCTGAAATGGAAACCGCCCTTTGGCATAGCGTCCCACGTTCCGGAATTATACCGTTCTCAAGACATCCCGCTGGATACGTAGGTGAACCATACCAAAAAAACATAAATCCATTACTAACAAAATATTTTTTCTGTACTGAGGGACCTTCCTTTGGATTCATATTCTCAGATTAGAAATCCAGGATTTATTGACGATATTGATAGTAATATTATCGTTTGAACCCAAGGTATATTTTTTACCTCATAATAAAACTAAAATAGAATAAAAAATGCAAAATGGAAAAATGTGGATACAGTTAACCCTTATTCAGTAAAACTGAGGTATAACAATAGACTTAAACGAAATCAGGCAAAAACAACAGCTTTTAAAACTAAATAAGTACCTAATAAAACATTGATTTAGGGTAGGTAGGTATCAGTGCCTGTCTTTTATTAATATTATGTTCAATGATATCGGATTACCTACTTCAGATTAAATCGATAAAATTATATGAGCAAAGTTTTTCCGACTAGCGTGCTGGCTGGTAGTTAACTAACATCCTAGTTAAGTAACCATGAACAATAGGTATCTACGTATAAATGTAGCAAAGCGCGTATGTTCATGTAGAGTAAATGTTTTGCTGAAAAACTAGGAATGGGCTGGTTACGGCTGCCTCGTGTTGGATGAATTGTAGCCAAGCCAGATTTGTCCTACTTACGTAGGCAAAGCGACGCGGCGAGAAGCGGAGCGAAATTAAATTTTGTAGAGCCGTGGTGCGTATGCTAAATTTAGGCACATGCTGTGCTAAGATGTTGTTTCACGTATTGCTTTTGTAAGATAGTGGGGCTCCGGGTGGTTGTTAAGCTGAAATATCATACGTCAATAAAGCGGTTAGTCAAAATAGGTAACTGTTTGTCAATGGATTGAATTTTTTTTACCGATGGAACGGTTCGTCCTTTATAGGTGGTCTGGTACATTTATGGCCCTCGCTTAGGATATTGTGTAGTATTACCAGAGTAGCCACAGAGCGCGAATTACTATAAACTCTCGCGGGGCGTGACATTGTGACAGCCAGTAGCGGGACAAAACCAAATTACTTTATGCGGTTTCCGATTTGCACAGTTTCCGGTTGGTTCTGGGTATTTATAGCATGCAATTTGGATTCCATGAAAATTTCAGCAGTGGTATAAGCATCTTCAAATTGTGTATGTCCGTTTCTGGGTTTCTGGATTTTGAAATGCATCGATGGGCTTGCAACCTGTCATGTACGGTATACGGGCATGTGCCAAACATCACGTTTGGACGTGCTTCTTTAGATATCATCAAAACCTAAGTAACTAGAGATCTGAGGAGATATCTACCGAGCCTGGAGATTACAGTCGTGATCATGTTTTTTGTTAGAATAGCATAAAAAAATAATTTATTAGCCACAACACGACAGCTACAATAAAATGATATCTAGGTAAGCACACAAAATACGATAGGTTGCGAACAAAGCACAAGTTAAGTAGGGTACCACAGCTCGTTTTGGCATTTTGACTCACCGACGCGCAGCAAATATTCACAGACGCTATCCTTAAAGTCCATTTCACTGTAGTGTTCTGAACTGTCAACGTACCTATATCTTATGAATAATTAATGCTCTTACCAAATAGTTGAACTAATAAAATTATTCCGATCTATGAGGGTTCTAAGTTCTATACTATAATCTCTAGTCTCAGCATGTTTTTGATAAGGAATTATTTTGCTTACTTACCTAATAGTGCGTGGAAATTATTTGTCTTTATAAAAACTTTTCGCCCACTTGTACATTCGGAAAACTCCATTGACTACATACTCGTACATAGGTACATACTGAATTTCAAACCTTACATATTTAGTAGTTTTGACTTTTGACACCTACTCAGTACTTTTAAATTCAAGTTCTTTTTGTTTGCACAAGTAAAAGAAAATAGAGAAAATAGAAAATGTTCAATAGCTATTATAATTTATTCGTCAACTTAAAAAACATAACAAAAATGCTCATACAAAAAAGGTTTGTAAAAATTAATAACAAGTTCAGTTCTTTGGGCACTCCGTTAATGACCCTTGTGTCCCCAGGACTTGTGGTCCTCATGGCCACCCTTCTTGCCGTGGTCATGGTGATGATCCCAGTGCTCGTGGTGACCCCCTCCTCCGTGGTGACCCTTGTGGTGGTGGTGGTGACCGCCATCTTCATGATGACCTTTCTTGCCATGGTGGTGCTCGTGGTGACCGCCATGCTTGTGGCCCTTGTGGAAGTGACCACCCTTCTTATGCCCGCCTTCGTGGTGATGACCGCCGTGGTGCTCCTTGTGGCCTTTCTCACCGTGTTTATCGTGGAAGTGTTTGTCTTTCTTGAACTCATCGTGTTTCTCGACGCCATGGTGACCCTTCGTGTCGTGTCCCTTATGCCAGTGACCGTGCTCTTCGTGCCCGTGTCCGTGCTCGCCCTTCTCGCCGTGGTGGTGATGATGGTGGTACCCGTCGTCGTGGTGGTGATGTTTCTTGTGGCCGCCGTGTTCGCCGTGGTGCCCTTTATGCCCTTCGTGATGGCTGTGTCCGTGTTTGCCGTGGTGGTGTCCGTGGTGACCCTTGTGCCCCTTGTGGCCGTGGTCGCCATGCTCGTGATGGTGGTGCGCGTGGTGCTCGTGGCCGCCGCCCTTGTCCCAGTGGTGTCCGGACGCGGCGACTTCGAGGTCAGCTTCCCGCTCCTCCCTGATCTCCCGGCAGGAGATGGCGGCCGCGAGGGCCAGCAGGCCGCATGCCACGAGCAGACTCCTCATGGCTGCTTGGTTGTTGCAGAAGTGAATGATAGCTTCATTGCTGCCAATTATTTTATATACCGTCTATAAGTGCCGGTGAGGTAAGCTCGCTCACTGTGGTGTCAAGGTTCAATTAGACATCAAGACAGATTTTAAATTTACTTCCAGGTTAATCAAGTTATAATAACGAAATGTTACAAAAATTATAAATATTTTAAATAAGCGAAAAAATTTAGAGTAGTTAAATACCTAATTATAATGTTTTAAATTAACTAAACATCCACGTTAAACGTTGGTACTTAGCTACCTACTCTTGCTAGACCATCAAAGGTATAAGAAAAAGGTATATTCTGGTAACTATATTAAGAGCACTGGTGGTGTTAAGGTAGCACCCTTGCCTTACGATACGAAGGTCGTGGGGGTTCAAACCTGGACGTGCACCAATGAGTTTTTCTATTTGAGAAAAATATGTGCGTAATATCAGTGCTCTTAGACTGTGAAGGAAAACATCATGAAGAAACCGGCATACTCCAGAACCAAAAATTGTAAGGTGTGTGTTATGTTAGTGTTCTTAAAAGCGGCGATGAGCTTGCAACCTGTCACGTACAGAATACTAACTACTATGGAAAATAATATAAGCCTGGGCCAAATATCATGTTTACACGTACCTCTTTAGATATCCTAAAAGATCCAAGTAACTAGGAATCTGATGAGATATCTATCAAGCCTTATCAAGATCACAGTAGTGATCTTGTTTTTTCTATGTATTAAAAAAAAGCACATGTATGTTAATATCGGTCATACCCATACGTACAATCAGTCAATGCTCAGTAAGAATCAAGATACCGAGTAGTTGCTACGGCGTAGAAGCTGGCATGCGTAGCTGCTACGAAACCGATTCGTTCAGGATTAATTATTTATAGTGGTTTAGACTGGGACAAGAGCAAGGCTCATATTGTGTTTTAGTTTTTGCACTTATTGTCGTTTTTTCATATAAAAGTACTAGATTATTTAACGAAATAAATAATATTTAAGGAACTAGCGAATCCAAAATATGGTTGCAAAAATGTATCTTGGGCTAGTAACAATACAAAAGATACGAGTAGGTAATAGTGAACATATTACTCAAAGTGATTCTTTTCTATTACCTTAAGCAGTGCCGTTCATAGCCAGATAGCCTCCTTCATGTAGGAGAAAATACGAAAGATAAATGAGCCTCATTATTATCTCGATTACTCTCCAACACCAGCAATACGTTTTATGTCGTTTCTCGTACCTGCTAGCTTTGAACATGGTTTTAAGGCGAAATAAAATAAGAGGGATTTATTTTATGCAAGACGTACGGTGTTTCTTTATGAAACATTTTAACGAATATTTGTTGGCAGCACATAAAAATGAGGTAGAAGTAGTATGTTAGCGTTAAGGTTATTTTAAATATAATGTTCTCAGTTTAACTAAAATTTATTTAGTTAAGAGAGGTTTCACAGTGTATGAACCTAGGCCAAGTGGGTGTCCACTTTTAAAAACATATCTAAACCTTTTCCCATTGTAATTTTATTCAAATTTACTTGGTTTAATGCATGTTCCTAAAATATCTTTAAAAAAATAAAACATAAAACAAGGCGGGGCGGGGCAGTGTTGAATGAAACATTTTGACAACTCTTCTGATAGGTTGTTGTAAAATGTATTGTAAAGTCTTCGCATTTTAAACATTATTTTGTAAATAATTTTGCTTCATATTAGTATTAGAGTATTTTTTAGAAAAAACACTAATTATTTCATCGTTATTCTGTCATGAACACATACCCATTTTATAGCCATTATAGAGAAAGCCCATTATGATAGATCTCCTTTCAGTGTTAACTTTGAGGAAAAATCTTGATCCTAATATAAAATGCAGAAGATTGAATCCTAGCGTAGGTACTTTACGCCAGACGACTAGCAACGTGGAACGCTCTCATCATGTAGTTTGGTGATCAATGATGGGAGTATTACATCTGTGTCTTTCAACTCCGCCTTCAGAGTTGGACTCTATAGCTAGCACGATTTGAATAACTAAATAATTAGGCCATTAAGCCTATTCATATTTAAAAATTAGGATGATAAAGATTGTACCTTTTATAAAATAGAAACCGCTGTTAAGATTTTTTGTGAGCAACCCAAACTTTATTCATAAATAATTACGCGGTTTTCAAAGCGCATTTATTAAAAGAGTAAGTTTTAGGTAAAATTTATTCCCGTATCACAAAATATTCAACAATAACAAAAACTCAAGCATTAAATATCATCAAAGATGCGATATTAGTATCCCTTCCAGCCCCAGTCCTTATGTTCTCCATGGCCGCCCTCGCTACCATGTGCGGCGTGGTGATCCCATTCTTCTTCATGTCCTCCCTCATCGTGGAAGCCTTTGTCGTCATGGTGATAACCTCCCTCTTCGTCGTGCCCCTTCTCACCGTGCTCATGCTCATGGAACCCACCCTCTTTGTGCCCCTTGTCAAAATGACCGCCCTTCTCGTAACCCCCTTCATGATGATGACCCCCGTATCCTTCTTCGAATCCAGATTCTCCATGTTTGTCGTGGAAATGCTTGTCCTTTTTGAACTCGTCTATCTTGTGGATACCATGGTGACCTTTGGTGGAGTGACCTTTATGAAAATGTCCTTTTTCCTCGAAACCATGTCCTTTTTCACCTTTCTCGCCATGATGGTGCTCGTCATAGTAGCTATCGTCGTGGTGGTGGCCTTTTTTGTGGCCTCCGTGCTCGTCGAATTGTTCTTTGTGACCTTCTTGTTCGGAGTGACCCTTTTTGCCATGACCGTGTTCGTGGTACCCTTTGTAGCCCTTCTCGCCGTGGTCGCCATGCTCGTGGTGGTGATCACCGTGATTCTCGCCGCCCTCACCCTTCTCCCAGTTATGGGATGCAGCTCCGAGAAGGTCTCGTTTCTGACGTATATCTCGAGCGCAGGCTACCGCTATTACCACCGCTAAGACAATCAATACAATTTTTCCCATATTGGTCTGCTCTCCTGGTTCTGTTAGGCAACAATTACCAAATGATGCTTGTTTTAGTTTTCTCTTAGCTTTTATAGTATTGCTAATAATAACGTCTTTTTTATCGTTGCATTTAATGTCAGGGTGAAAAAGTCGCGGTCACAGGCTGCGCTGACCTGAACTAAGGTCATACGCAACGGGAAAAACATGGGACGGGACGGGGACGTGACTTTCATGGAATCACTTTGGGCATCACCATAGTGCCAAATCTGCTTCCGAGCAGTAGTGTATCTTTTTTATAGAGATAAAGACGGATTAATGTAATACGCACAAGCTTTCGCATTTATAATATACCTAAGTAGGCTTTCAGTAATTTCGGATTCATAGATTAGCATTGAAATATAAAATTTGTGAAATATAATGTGGTAAGTAATCGAAGGTCGATAATTATATAATTCTGTTTTATTAAGTATAATCTCTTCATCGTTCGAATCATGTCCATTGTCCATAGCTACTCCCGTAAACATTACTTTTGTATAACATGTATAGAGATTTAATTTTTTACCGCGACTGCTCACATTGATGATATGACTCAGCGTCACGCGTTTCGTCCCTGACTTCTAGTAATGGCGTAAATGACAGGGCCCTAAGTATATAACTAGAGAATTACGTCAAAATAAAACATATACATTTCATCAATGATTTAACAACGCATCTGATACTATGATAACTCATCCGTTTGTTTTTTTTAAACATTAAATTTATTATTAGCACGTCTGCAAAATCAAATAGTTTTTACAAGTTATGAATCAGCTGACGAGAGGTGGCGACCGTTTTCACCGAAGTCAAGGGCGTCCGATGTCAAGGTGGCGTTGCAAAGCCGTCGCCCCCATTTTTTCAATAACGTTTTGTATAATAAACTCGCGGTGATTGATTTCTTTCGTCACTGTTTCCAGATGAGTGCCCACGTGCTCTACGAATACACTTGAACAAGCTAAGGTGGATGCACAGGTTTTTTTTATTTTAGTTAGTAGTTAAATGCCTAAACCTTACTTGCGACCTAACCACGATTGCGGACACAAAATATTTACTCATCTAATTAAACAAAACTCTACGTTAGTGTCTGACATATCAACGGACAGCCAACCTAAACCATAACACCTCGAAAGCTGAAATTTAGAGGGTATGTTTCTTTCAGAGTCTAGAGTGCACTAGAAATAAATTTTAAAATTCAACCTGTGGTTGAATTTGTTTGAAAAACTATTTCACAAACGAAGTTGCTACTAGCGGTCAATAAAACTGCAAAAAATTATCGCACGAAGCAGTGTGAATAACCGCTCTGAGTCCACGTCCACCTCTGCGATTTAAAAAAGTGTTTTAATTCAGCTCGAATATTCGAAAATAACGTTTACATTAAATAATTTGATTAAGATTTTAATCAGTGATGTACCTTTCTAAAGACAATGGAAGGGGGAATTGTTCGTAGCACGTAACACCCAAACTAATTACATTGTAGGCCTGTAAGCCGCCACGCTAAACCAAACCAAAGTATTAATCCGCGCAGCTAGGATAGATTCGTGTAAAATCCGCGCCTGCAAGCAACAGGCCCGGCTAGGGCTGCTATACAATAGTAACCAAGGTGTATGAATTTGATGACATCATTTTATTATGTAAGTAAATAGGAACTTACCTATAAAAATGGTCGTTTCAAAATTTCTTGTACTTATAAAATATGATTTTTTGACAAACTATGCGATCACACTATAACTTCGAGATGGTATATGGTATATGATGGTATATGATGGTATACACTCGTAAAATGCGAAAGTTCTGATGTTTGGAGGTTTCTTGCTCAACTACGTCGTAAAGCTATTTTTTATCCCGAAAAACAACTTTGATGATTAAATGGGATGGGAATTCAAAGTTTCTATGAAAATAATAATAGGTATAAAGTCTCGAAAAATTCTACTGCTTACTTATTAATATATAATTATGTATTCTAAACTAGAACATTTTTAAATCAAAATAAAAGGTTTTTAGCATAAATTACCAACTAGGTACGAGTATATTTAAAATTGACCTTCTTTCGTTCAATAACAAAATTTAAGTTTGGTGAACTTGTTAATTGCGCTTATAAAAATAATTAAATCTATCTAAATTCTATAATAATTATGCATAAACCCTAGAACATATTCAGCAGAGAAGCCCGCGGCTGCTTCTGCTAATTAAACTATACATGGTGATGTACGAGTGTCCCACTTAATCACGTGATGTAATGTATTGTATACATCTCAATTACAAACGATAGCCGAAATCGCACAAATACCGTCTAGTTAGTGCAAAAAGAGCCTCTGAAGCGCACTCAATCCTTCGTTATTAATTTCCTTACCTACTTTATATAAATGCATTTGTGCGTTTGTGTTTGCGTTGTTGTTTTCGTAAATCTTTACGTCGAAATACGAGTATATATACATATATACTCGTACAAGAATTGCTCGTTTAAAGATATAAGATATGGTAGAGTTAGTGGGATTCCTGTTAAACTGCTGATGTAAGTTTACTTATGTAGATTACCTACTGCATACCTCACATTATATGTATTTGCAATCAGCAGTAACTCCGCTGTGCGTTGATATGGTAGCCACTGTGTGTCTAACACGAGAGCTGTATGACGTCATACAGCTATGCATATGGACAAACCACTGGTCTGTTTGTTATTAGGTTAGGTCACAGAATAAATAATAGTGGTTAGGTACTCCAAAGCGCAATATTATGTACTAACCATGTAAGTTAATATTTGGACGATATGAAGCGACTAATTTAGGTCATCATTAGGACTTATTGGTGCAGGCAATTGGTATTCATAGGAGGTTGATTTCCATTGCGGATTAAATGTTTGCAAGTCCTGCAAATATTCGTTGTCGGATGTCAAAGTTGCAAAATATTAAATAAATTCATACAATTGGTTTATTAGCAATTATAATTACCGATATCTCTACCATTTCTGGGTCTCAATAAATCGTAGGATGGTATGTACGCTGGTTTAATCAAAATATTATTATCGAATCAATTCCAGTTATTGAATCACGGAACATGTATAGATTATTCAAACAAATTAATTCAAGGCCTGGGATAAGTACCTACCCATCTACCAGCTAAAGATACATTATGATGATCCGATATTCAAATCCATCCGCATAATCTTAGTTTCACATAGCACATGCGAACTTATGAGGTAGTTGTTATTACTAGTCACGCCATAACACGCTCGAGGCGATAATGGAAATTCAAAGCCATTTCGACTCCGCTCCAGATTTGTATTGCGGCAATATGAAAATTTGGTACGAGTTCACAGCAGGAACGAATATTGATTTGCTAATGGGTAAATCGGTTTCTAAAGTCACTGCTTTATTTCAGTTTCTAAAAATACCTTGTATACCTAATGCGTGTTAATAACCGACTTAAAAAAAATCGCCTGGATTTTTTTTCATGTTGTTGTATATTACTTATTATCCGCCTATTGTAAATCGATTTTGGTGATTCTTTTATAGTTTTCTAGACAATGATCCCGAGTTGGTTCCGTACTTGTCCCATATAACTTTGATTCCAGATAGAAACCTTCTCGTAAAACCTAAAAAGTCATAATTTGTTGGAATCACGGCTTGCCGAAACATTTTTAGTAACAGTTTTACTTAGGTTTTTTTATTACAGCGCTATATATCATTTTATATTGCAATTGAGGTTGTAAGTATTATGGGTATATTTGAAGACGGTTCGTAGTTTTTTGTGAAAATATATTATCCATTATGGGTATTTTTTTACGCTGCGTGAACATCCCACGTGCTTGATCAAATTTGTTAAGCTACCTAAAGTATAACACAAAAACGTCCTAGGGTTAAATTCCCCTGCAAGTCCAGAATAATATGGAATGCGATGACATTTGATCGTATCTCTGAGGCTGTATGAAGGTATCAGCGATGCTACAAACAGATTGGCGGGCTGGTTCCGCAGAAGCCGACGCGACGGAAACCATTAATGAAATTGGAATTGTCGCCAGAGCCGGTGCTCATCGTTCCTGCCAATTGATTTTCATAGACAAGAATTGTCATTCCGCTGGAGAGCCGACTCCTCGGGGTCGGCAATTGTCGTGATATGAAAAGCAGGTGGATCGAGCCTCCGTGCCTGGAATACTAAACGCCTTGTTATCATCTCATTCTATGTGCCGACGGGGGTTAAAATATCTCCTTATCTCCGTTTGATATTTTAACTTTTTTATTAATTTACGCCGGTGTCTCTGGAGATATAAATTGTTGAATTCATAAGCATGCATAAATATACCCTAACTGAAGCGAGACGGACCATCATTATTAAATCATAATCATATCATAGGTAATCATAATCTTATAAGAATCTAAGTCCTGACTGACGCTGGTAGGTGGCACTGTAGTCGCTTTGTACTAGGATTTGGACCATTTTGTACTTAAGTAGGTATAAGTAAAAACATGCAGATGAAGTTGCGAGTGGGCCAGCTACTACAAATCGTACATACAATAATAATCTTTGTCATGACTTTTTGACAGACTCCAGAGACTCGAAATTTGGAGAGTGTATTCCTTATAGCACGTAGACGTAACCTAAGAAATTATTTTTGGAAATTATACATCCTAACATTATCCTCGTATAATATACAAGCATTGCTCGTTTAAAGGTATTATAGATAATACACCTTTTGAAAATATTTTGAAAGTTTGTCAAAATTGTTGTGTTCATAACTCCATGTTCGCGAGCCCCAGAGTCCGACGCGTGCATTTCTCAGCTCGCTGACTCGGAATGTATATTTAATTGATTTCGGATTGTGGCTGGCTCACACTCACTGAGTTTGAATGTGAAGTTTGAACTTTTGAATAGATCAATTAATTGCTGAAATATTTTACAAATCATTTGTTATGTCTGCGTTATAATATAAGATAATATTGACAGACAATACATACACAGTCTATAGTGGTGTCACACGTAGAGGCTGCGTAGCACCTCTACGAACATCCATATTTTTAAATATTTCTAATAACCGTGTATAATCGTATATAATCAAATGGTTAGGTAAATAAAATTTTATGTAAGTACATATACTATATGTACATCAAATTTTGATAGATATTAGGGATTGAAAGAAATTTTAACTTCTAAAGTTTATCGATAGAGAATCATTTAATTTTCCATTAAGTTGGGTGAAGTTTTTTAAATATTTTTTAAAACAAGGCTCTACGGGGCGCGTTGCTAAGTGTGTATAAAATGTATCAAAATAAATATTTAAAAAATGTAATGTCTGGGCCGGATGGAGGGAGATTTTCGCTATTGCTAATGATGACACCATCATCATGATGATCTGCTGTATTTTTGATGTTGTATCAAAGATGATAGACGATAGAATAGATCAGCAATCTGTCCTCTCAAGTATTGATATTCACAACAAATTTATTTTATAATCATAATGACTATTTTGAGACGTTTAACTTGCGGTGAATTTAGGTTGTTTGGTATATACGTACCTTATCCTACCTTTTCGTCTTTAGTTTCGTAAAAACAAAGTAGAAAAAAAAATAGAAGATAGAATCACCGTATTATTTTTATTGACAGTCGAATAATATGATATCATCGAACAGAAAGTAACAGACACTAAATCACTATTATTATACAAGTGCCCGGACCGTTATTGGAATGTTCATAAAATGTAAAAAGAGTCACGCGCACCGGGTAGGTATTAATGGTGGCTTAAATGGAGGTGAAACTTTAGCCAAGTCCCGTTACCACGGCAATTTGTCAAACAAAAAATATGAGTTAACTTTCAGTTCGGAGGCGCTGTCAGACATGACTTATATAAATAACCTGTGCCCGACCGCTGGTTCAACTTTATTTTACCAAACATTTTTGATATCAGTTGAACAGTTATTATGAGTATATTGCAAGAAAAAATAACGTTTAAAATTTTAAGTTTTTTAATTTCTCGTTTCATAATAATAGTCCTCTGAGTTGGGCTCCACATGTGACACCGAAGTCGCTACTGCCTTTGTAGTTTGTAATGTTTTGATATTAAATGTGAGGTACCGATCATAGAACTTCTACATTTTCATCGGGTGAGTCTCATTCGTTATTCGGCATAAGATTGGTGGCAAAAGAAGCTAATAATGAAATGTTAGTCGTCATTGTTATCATCGGCCACACACACCAAACTACTCAGGGTTCAGAACAAGCATCTATCGCACAAACACTTAGCGAATTACTGAGGATTACCAACTTATTTCATTAGGAACTTTCCACGCCCCAAATGTCGGATTGGATAAATCTCGTGAGTTATCCAGACGGCTGCAGCCGCAATCTCGATCGTGATGTGAGAGCGGTTTGTTGCTGGCTGGTGTATATTTTTTTAATAGATTTCGCTTACATCCCCGTCGCGTTAAGGGGATAAATACGCACTGAAAAATACATTCCGACTACTATTAAAATGAAATAGACTGATCCTTATTTAATTTGACGAAAACGAGGAATATAACAATGTTGTTGTACACCAACGAGGCTCGTATGTCTATCACAGAGATCTACAACCAACATAATAAAAATAATACCTAAATGCTGCTCTGAAACTGGGATAGAAAATAAATACAGGACAGTGTCCGTGAATTGCAGTACCCAGTGTGTAACTCGATAAACTCCGTTGAGAGGTGCTTTTAAGCTTACGTAAGCGAATTTCGCAATGCACTGATAATGTGATTTGCACTCGCTGTCGTAAATATTTAGCTTTTATATACATATAAAATGCATTATTGCATATGGCACCAGGTTAATAGGGGTATTTTTTGTAAGTTTACCTCGGCGTATCTATAAATGAAAGGAGAGCTCACAACACCCACAATACTCGTATAATAAAGACGTATGTTACTTCGCAACGTTTCTAGCGCAGTAATTCTTCAGGTATATCTTGCGAGCGTCCCTTTGTCCCTTGTCTTTGATCGAAAGCCCCTCCGATTGATGGGTCCTATTTGCGCGGAATGCGATCAGTCCCCAATGAGTTTTAGTTTAGCTTCAGACATAGTCATTTGAATATAAAGTAGATGTCTAATAATAGCAGCTTTATTTAAAACTGGACTAATTTAACGCTTATGGTAGAAAGGCAAAATAAAAATAATAATGTCCTGTAAATAGAGACGCAATCAGGTGGTTTGGGCCCACTAAATATGATCGGGTAATAAATGGAATGGATATTGGACCACTCTCTAAATCGTAAAACATTGGACAAACGTAGAAAAACAAATAGGAAGTATCCGATATTTCATTAAAATCAACTTTCCAGCTTTCCAAAGAGAAACCGTAAAATAGCATTTGAATTTAAGTCGCATTAAAAGTTTGCGTGAGCGGAGTTCGTAGCACAATGGGGCCGTAGGAAAAATTCTAATTACTTTAGTGAGTTGGTTTGGAATTTAAAAAAGTTACTCTCGCCATACCTCTTATACACCATTTTAATACACAAACGAATTTGTATTTATAGCGTTAGGTATTTTTAACAAACTTTGCAACGTAACTTGCTTTCGAAACGGGTAGGTATACCCAGAGGGTGTTGAGATGTTGCAATAATCTAAATAATTTTTTAAAAGTACGATCTTGGATTTTGTACTTAGTAACAATGAAAATGAGAGGATCGCGCGTCCACACCGAAACGCGAAACCCTAATAAAAATATAACATCACAAATCCATTTGACTGGGTTTATTGGCAGTTTTTATACACCTTTCCGAGATCTCGGATCGATGCAATGTTACAAATAATGAACTAGAGTGAACTCCAGTAAACGCTCACAGCTGAAGTGTTGGCAATTTAGAACACCCGGCGCCGCTTGTTGCCGTCGTTTTTCTTGCCGCTTTGTTCAATAAATGTGCGGCTCGAGTACCTTTCTCACAATGTTAGGCCCATATTACACAATCATAATTGCATATTAAGAGCATTTTATAGTTTATTTATGCAGTGAAATTTGGGTTGTGCAAAGCTGCTACGTAAGTAGCTATTAAGCTTGCCACTTTACCTTCGTCTCATTCCCTGATGTGCACGTCGTCGTGCAGACACTCCACCCAATTAAGCTAATGGCAGTCTCTAGTCTAATACAGTGCTCAAAGTGCACATGCACCGCTGGCATTTACTCCTTAACTCGAGTAATTATTCACTTGATCGCAGAAGTAACTTTCATTTGTGCGTTAGTGACAGTGGTTGCTTTGTTGTTTTCTTAAATCTTATGCCGAAACACTTTTTACGTGTCTATACAAATCATAAAATGTGACAATAAGATCAGTTGACCTAATCAAAATATACATTAGGTCAACTCATCCCACAGGATGAATTGACAGCGGCCTCAGTTGACTAAAAACCGCAAAACTTACTTACTGTATCAAATGTGTCAAATCCATTAAACACTGTTTCAGATGTTTTTTTGTTACTTTTAAGTCAAATAGGTGCACTTTTTAACGATGTTTAGTTATATTATATTCAAGTGCGGCCGGGAGATGTCTACCAAACTAATTTGAATCATTGCGCTGATAATATTATGATTCATGCAATGCGGTGCTTTTAGCCTGCAGAAGATTAAAGAAATTTGTGAAGAATCGCACCACGCTCACGCACCACACGTCAATCATGTTAAAATTTCATAACAAAATATATAGGTAGGTACCAAAATATAAAAGTGTAGAAAGGAGTTTCAACACTTTTCTATGGAAGCTGTCATATCCATTATTTTGATTTTTTTAAAAGTTTCAATGAATTTATTATTAAGTATATGAATCATCAAAATCAAAATGGTAGCGGGTCGATATGCCACAAAGATTTGATCACCATTTGAAATTGATATATAATAGACCTATAAAATAAGGTGCCTGGGTATTTTTTCACATTTATTTGTACACCTCATGCTAATTAATGAAGAAATAAACAACTTCGGAATGAATGTAAACACGCGAAGTACCTATACAAAGCGAAACCGTATGTACTAAGTGTGTTGAACAAAAGCGCTTCGTGCCCCATGCGAATTAAAATGCCAACAATACCTCCGGGCAGGTGTTTACGTGTGTTGTGTTTTTCTACCTACCTATTATCCTGCAACATCCCTCCGTGGCTACTTTCAGACCGTTTCATCTTACGCCCAAACGGGTCAGCGTAATTTATTACCTATTGTGCGGATATTTCATTTATCACGGTGAATTCAATTTACAGAACAATTAATCATTCCACAATTCTTACTTTCCGACAGCGGACTGGTTGTCGGCCACAGTAGAAGCGCACGGGAAGCTCGAAAACATTTTTATTCTAAAAAAATAGCCATCTAGGTACCTACTAATACATACATAATGTAGGTTGATAAATTGTATAATTTCAGTACCTATTTTAAGACTAGAAAGCAATTTCGAGCAAGTGCTCAAGAAAGAAATAAATAAGGAAGCAAAATAATTTATTCACTTCCATAATTTTATTCTCGCTGCTCCCATACTTATAAGGAAACAAAATATTGATACACTTTGGTCGTAAGTACCTAGGCATATACTTATACACCACCCCAGCTTCAAAATTATGTTATGCTAGTGGAACTCCCCATGACTTCGTTCTTGTGTTTTCATACAAAATGGAACTAGAATTTTAAGAATTCCATTCTTAGAACGCCCACCAATAAATAATTAGAATCATAATTATTTACTTAAATGTAGGTTTCACTAAAAGTGTTTTTATTGTTATCATAAAGCTTAAGGTCATCTTTATTTTATTAGACAAAGCCATTGAAATACAAACGAGACGGCGGCGGCGGTAAGAAGTGGCTGGCTGTGTCAACCAGAAGTGTCGTTAAGTGCTGGGACCCGCCGCCCGTCACAATTACCGCTAGGAGCCTGTAATGACCCAGAGAGACCCTTATTAAAACTTGCCTCGCCCCGCCCCAGCCCGCCTCACTCTCACTAACTAAACTTCAAAGTTACGATGCATATTCATTGTAGCATCGATGATGTCATTTGTGTTCAAAAGCGTTAGAGGAAACTACCATTAGGTTGTCCCACCGATTTGATTGTTCAATCTTTTCTCGCATTGGGGTGATTTAAGCTACGTGTAAAAAATGGGATACAAGAGCAGGTGCAGTTTTTTTTAACCAGCAGAGCTGCAAGGGAAAATCAAAAAAAAAAGCAAAAAGGGAAAATATGATACCAATTTGGCACTAAATTAGTTACAACTTACCATTTAGTAGTGCGGAGAGTTTTAATTTGTAAATATAGCATCTGGCGAACGATTGGTATGGATTTAAATAATTTGCTAGTTATCTTTGAAATTATCTTAAACCGATTAACACGATTCACATCTCAGAGCGACACTGAATAATAGTTGCTAACCTTTTTTGATGATGGAAAACGTTACATTACGTTTCCCCTCTAAAAGTAACATGGGTAGGTATATAGGGCTCTCCTTCAGCTATTAATAATAATAACTGTCGGTAACTGACTAAAAACCCATCGAATGTTCCTCGCTCACCTTAGCGCCATACCTAGGTAGGTATAATTTTTGCAATGCTCGACAAGGGCGAATAAGTTTTAAGTGCAATATAAATTGAAGACCGGCCCATGTAACACCTATTTAGCAAATAAACGTTCTTGTTTCTTGGTTTTTGGTTCTTGCTAATGCATCATCAAACTGCTCAAATGAGCTGCTCGATTTTAAGCATAACTTTATTTTTTCTGCAATTCGTTACTTTAATTACCTTTACATCTCTCATATTCGGTAAGTAGGTCCTTTTTACCCCCAAATGGGGCTTGTAGGTGACCAATTAGCGCTCTAGGGTAATACTGTAGCAAGAAAAGCCCTAGGGCGGTAAGTAATTAAAAAAAAAACTTCACTCTTCAAAAAGTTCGCGTAGGTACATCTAACCATCCCACTGGCAATAAACATCATGCATTCAGCCCAATGACAAAAGAGGTCGCTACGCTATTCAACCTTGTCTTCGTACTAGTATAATTATAGTCATTAATTTTGAATATTGAACGACGAAGCTCAATTTCGTTCTTGAAAAAAATAATTAAAAAAAAAGATGAAAAAAGGCGGGAATAGAAAACTTTTACTTTAAAATGTTTTATTCTTGTAAGGCCGGTTTTTTTCTACTTACCTCACAATCGAGATATAAAGCAGAGTAGTTAGCTCGGCTGTAAGCATCAATTGCACCCTCGAACTATAGGCGCCTAAATATCTCGGGCTGCAATTGCTGCCTTACAGCCCTTGGCTACTAATCTACTATTTAACACCTACCTACCTATCATTAACCTGTCTATTAAACAATTTCATAAAAATAAACATAAATATACTTAGTAGGTAGTTTCTGAATTGTTTAACCTCGCGCAGCAATTGGAAACTCCACAGCAAGTAACCTAAAACTTTTTGCAATAAAAAAACTATTAGGTAAAAATGGTGCTAACGTACGATTTGATATGTGAGGCACTAACCAATAAAGACGAGAACAGCCTTTGCGAATAAAAGAAAGGTCTCACGAAAAATATATAAGTAAGTAGAGCTGTTAAATAAATGTGATTAAATCCTTTTCACTCTTTACATTTGTTAAGTAAGTACTTTATTATATTATTTACTTAACTATAAAAGTAGCTGACGCAGTGATTAAAAATAATCTAGTTTTTATACACTGTTGTTGTACTAATCAATCACGTTGCTATAGGTACGTCAGTACATATAGTAGATTTTGTTTCACTTTGTTAAATAAATATAATAAATTTTATTCAGCTCGCAATAAAATAAAAGCAGTTCTTAGGTACATAAATTGCAAGTGTCACATAAAAAACGTGAATAGGTGATGCAGCACAATTTTATTGGTGTCATCGAGTTGTGTGGTCGTAAGCGCGTGTTTTATTGCACCCAGTGCTTATTATTATCCCGTTTTACCGTATCTTCCATGTTATTTCTCCGAGCGATTGACTGCTGACCAATGTGCATATTTTTGAAGTAATATAGTAGGTAAGTAGATAGGTATTTGTAAGTTTAACTATTTTGTTATTTGCGTCTTGCGACCAATGATAGTTATGTTCAACATTTTAAAAAAGACATTTTTGTGATTTTATAATATTCTATTACGTACTTACATAACTTTGTTTAGGGCGGCGGCGAGCTCGCTGCCATGGTTGGGTCAAAGTGCTTCATGCCGCCATTGTCGTAGCCGGATGCCTTGATTATTACCTAATTGAGTACTTCCGCTTTCGTAAGAAGCCTCCATTAAATCAGGTTTTCAGATAGATATAGCCTTAATCTTGGAAAATGGGCTTTTTAGTAACTATTGGTACCTACGTTATTGTAGTAAACAGTAAGTTTAATACAGAGTTGTTAAAATCGTTGATAAAAATTCAATAGGTAAGAGTAAACATTTCACACTGGCAAAATTATATTTTTCTAAATACCTAGTTTCCATCACTTATTTTACCTACCAAGTTATTTATTTTCATGAATAGAAAAACTAGGAAAACTAGTTATTTATTTCAAAGCTCGAAAAACCTGACTAGTAATAATTAAAAATAGCTTATTTTTGCCGCCTTATAGCTAAATTAAATAAAAGCGGCTAATCATAAACTGGCCTCTCGCGGGAAGTGAGATATTCGTAGTAGGTACATATGTACGAGTACGCCGCGCTAGTCTGCTATAACTATACTCAACCCAAGAAGATACGTAGGTACTCATAACAAGGGAACGGGCGACCAACTTAGAATAATGTTCATAATTTTTACACCGAGGAGGGTATCATGAGAGAATCCAAGATTAACAATTGCCCTAAGCCGGGAATCGAGAAAATTAACTTTTAAATGTAAATTTTACGAGGAAGTCATAACGTGAAAGCTGCCGCGGTTACTCTGATTTATTGCACTCAGAATTGAAAGTGTTAAAGGAGTTGCAATCTGAAAAAAAGTTTTAATAGGCACCTCTTTAAAGAAATGTAAATCATGATTGTAGAGCAAATTAAACTTTTACAAAGTTCCAGACTCATCTTCTCGAGTGGCCATTTTAATGATGACGATTATTACGCTAATCACAAAAGTATTATTTCATTGCCAACTCAGACGTTTAACAATATAATAAAGGATTTTTAACACTTTGTATTAAGCATCAACAAATTAGTAGGTACTTAGAATCGCCACTTTTATTTTTATCTGTATAAATATTATTAAATACATTTTAATTAAGTAATCAGAATATTCGCAAAATCAATAAGAATTATTCATACTTTTCAATTTCAATTTCAAACTCTTACATGCTTTTGTGACCAAAGTCGGCAATGTGCCATCTGACGTCCTGGATTTCAGGATGATACCTTCTAGGTTACACAGCTGAAATCATGCTGCATGAACCAGTTTAGGTAGGTATGTATTTGAACTCTTTGACCAACATTTAAAAATATAACTAATAGTAAATAAAAATAGAATTGAAAGAATATGAGTATATTCGTATGCATTTTAACTTTATTCAAACGTAGTTGTCATATTACCTCTCCCACCTACATACAAATTCAATTTCGGAAAGAGCAGTTTCAAGCTCTTAACTCTTTGAGCCACAAAGTTGGGCGGAATAAAACTCTTAACGTTGACGAATGGTAGAAAGTAACGAATGTGTACAATCAAAACTTGGGAAAGATTCATTGCCACAAATTTAGCAAAAATATGATCCAGCTCGAGTCAAAGAATTTGAGAACGGATATTTCTCAGAACGGTAACTTGCTAAACTTTTTCATTTCCTCTCTTAAATATATAAGACGAGGAAAATTCAGCGAAAACTATTTTGCTTAGCTACACTTTTTGCAACTTTTCATTATAATGGGTATTACGGCTAGGGCTTAGAAATTCTTATACAAAAGTAAGTAATAAGTACCTAAGTAACCTACTAAAAGCGAATCGTGTGCCACACACCACGCATTGTAAAGGGTTCCATAGTTAACCATATCTTATTACATTACTATTCTTATTGCAATATAGCGATGATATAAATTAGGTAGGTAATGTGTAGATAAGTATAATCTTAGTTTGACTTAATAGAAGTAGCATCGGTTAAATTCAAAACCGACCACTTTTGAAGTAAATAACCAATGCCTGTCACACAATTTTGTGCAATTCACATGTCACTAATAAAGCTATTTGTGCAGTATAGTAGCGACGCTGTCTCAAGTTGCTCAAGTCAAATTGAGGGGGGAATCGGTTTTACGCATTTAGCCTAAGCGACTTCTTATTGGCTTAAATTGTAAAGGTAAGCTAGGAGCAACAAAATGGATTTCTACAAATGAAATCTGGTTAAAAGACCAATGTTTTTTAAATATAATCTAGGTACTTTTTTTTAAGATTAACATTTTTCGGTTTCTTACTTTGTAACGTAACTGAGCTGAAAGCAATTTAAGTATAATGATTCTGAAGATTTCAGCTTTATTATGTTTATTGCTATTTCGTTTTCATTCTAGTAGCATCGTGGCAAGAGAAGTCTTCAGGTGTATTCACATAGCAAACCGGTTGCTAGCGACTGAATATTTGCAGACTGATTTACAATAAATTGATCAAATCACTATTAGTTCTTTATTCTTTATTGTACACTAATTAAATTACATTTTAAAACTTAAAACTAATAGCATGTACACAGGCGAGCTTAAATTTAAAAAGAGTTTTCTTCCAGCAAACCTTGGGATATGGAGATTTTTTACTAATGGTGGGTATATACATACAAAGGGATGATAGAAAAAAAATTAAGAAATATTATACAAACACATAATATCACTATTACCGTAAATATACGTCAAAAAAAGTGTGTCAAACATCATTACCAATGTAAGCAGTGTTGAGGCACCAGCTACCACCAGCTTTCTGCGTGCGTGCGGTGTTCGCCGTGGCGGCGGCGGCATCGGCAGTGTTTGGCGACTGAGTGTGCAAACTCCGCATTTGCAATTCGTTTGCGGACTACGAAATACTCTGCAGCCGACCAAGTCTTTTGTGTAACCGGATTTCTCGGCTAACGACCTAGTTTCTGAATATTTATGTAGTTTGGTCACACAATTTTTCGTGCCGTTAAACGTCTGTGTTTGAATGTTTGACATCCGTTTAAAATCTTAACTTTAGATGCCTCTCAGATGTTCACTGGAGTTCATTCCAAGAAGGATCATACAGTGAAGCGAGAAACCAAGACGAGCTAATTCTCGGACTTGGGTTAGAGGTGGACTTGAAACCTGAATTCAGGTAAGTAAGACATATCAAAACAGTTCTTGCGATTTTACTGGGCGAAAATATTTTGTCCTTAACTATAATTTCGGATTGATTTCTCTTACGCCGCTTTACAAAGCCATCTTGTGCCATCTCAAATAATGTTATTTTCACACATAAGGGTGTGTGTAGGACAATATGGGAAAAACTACATAGGTGATCATGACATTATGAAACGAGGTATTAGTCATTTTCTTCAATAATAATTTCTGGCAAAATGTGAAAACTCCATTAACTATAACAGATCACTGGAAAACTCCATATCAATATTGTCTATATTGACCCAAGATAAAAAACTTCCATCTAAACAAACTAGGAATGGGACGATAACCAATGACCATTCACATGCGTTTAACGCTATTCGTTCTGTTTAAATAAAATGTTACATTGATTTTGGGAAAAAAGTTATTTATCGGACTAAAGCAACCGATGAAATAATAGTATCTCCTTCGCATATATGTATATATATGTACATACATACATACATACAATAAACAACAATATGTTGAGCTCAATTAAAGCACAAGCGCTACTGGAGCCCGCCCCGGTGCGTGGTGGAGCGGTGGCTGTCACCATAACCAGGAGCCGACTTAACCGCCTCTCCGAAAGTAATTACTCTAAACTTCATTTAACTTCCTCAACTCAGTCCAAATACAAAAGCCACTAAGCATCGTACCTACTTAGCTAGTAACAAAACGATGCAATTTTAAGTAACGGTCCGGGCGGGATAAGTCGAAAGCGTGGTGTAGCTCAATGTACTTACAAAAATAAAGTTTCTGATGTAGTCGAAGTTGCTGCAGTGTGAAACTGTACTTTTATGAATAAACGTACAGTTTACATCAAGGTGGTGCTCCTCATGTTTTGTTAATCATTCTAAATTTTGATTATAATAGATTTTGCTTTATACATAATCGGTATAAATCAGTATACTTAGTTTACAAGCAAATTGAAGTAGCTAGGCGTGTAGTTGCTTATGATACTGGAAAGGAGTTTGAAATGACAAATTCCATTTGAACCTGACGGTATCGTCTTCCACATCAGCAACATCTAGACTCGAAGCAAAGTTTATACGCTCTGGTGGTAAATGGAATATGAAATGTGAAAAAATGTTCGCTGTTGCAGTTCTTTGGTTTTGCAACTGTCGGGAAAAATACTAGTCAACTTGAGACAGAATAAATACTATCACCTCAGTAAAGATAAACTATCACGGAAATTTACTTATCTTATTCATAACACACACACTGACTGTTAATATATTTTGGCTTAGGATTTACGATAATCTATTCGATACTGTTCGGCCAGTAGGTAAATAATATATCTACACACTACGCTTTTATGGAGGGCTTTATGGAAGGTAAGATAATGCAAACACAATATGTGTGAGTCTATCTGAACTTTCAGAGAAAATACCTGATGCTGAATAAATAATGTGTCTGATCCTTGGTTATAAAGTTGGTCCCTCGAAGTGACCATTTGATTTAGACACAAACTGACACATCTAATTGAAACTTTCACTCTATGGTTAGGTTTTAGGTAACCCTGTACTTATAACTATAGTCCTTATAACTACAGGGTAACTAAATCACTGAGTCAGATGGCGCTAGTTACTTGAAACAGGAACAGTGTCTGAATATTCACACGAGGTATGCTTGAGGTCAGATGTCGACATGCCGATACAATGTCTAGGTAGACTAGGTGTGAACGAGCACAGTCGAACAGCACGCCACACACACACCCAGGTTGAGAAGATGAAAGCTATAGAGAAAATGTTGCCATAGCTAACAATGTTATCAACTTTATATTACTACGTTGCAAAACCTACCAGTTCATGTATTTTTTTAGGCAGTTCACTAATTTGTTTACGTTTTTGTTTTATCACTCAAAAATATAAAACCAAAAACGAAAGTACCTATTGATGAGCATCGACTAAAGTATTGAGCATAGTCTACTGTCTCAATCAATATAGGTAGGTATTTAGTTTGGCAAAATACATTCACTGTACTGAAGTCATTAAATTTTGTAATTTCCACTTCAGGAAATTACCTACACGGGGGCTGAACTCATGTCGCAGCCCTCAGTCAAATGAAAGGATATCGATTTTCTACTTTGGTCGTTATATTGGAGGTTTTCATGGTACATATTTTAATTTAAATTAGGAATTAAAAGTAAGTAGAGATGTCTAAAAATGCATCTCCGTACATAGCCACGGACTTGATAAGAGTGACGAAACAGTCACGGCGACAAAAGTCACCCGTGCGCGCTATTTCTTATTAAACATTTTTATTTATAGATATGTTGTCACATGTATTAGGTCGGACACGTCGGAGCAAGATTGTTTCGGGTGTATATCCCATGTGTGCTATGCGCACATTCAACAGGTAATAAGACATAAATTGCAGGTGTATGACGACAGGTATCCCATTATCGCCCTCTAACCAAAATCCCGAAAACTGCTCGGTTGTAGGTATAAACGGTCTCCCCGTCTAATTTATTACAGAAATATCCATGACAGGGGCCGCCTACAGATAATTAGGCGCACGTACCTACCCACATTAATTACCTAGTCGTATTAATATGTCTCTTTTGTGTAGTCTAAAATTAATGTGGCGGGAAATGTAAATCTACTCTGGGTCTGTGACTTTATTTTCAATGTTGTGATATAGCATTTCAGCCTATACGAACGATCCCTCAGGATAACTTAGTCTAATTCATCACGAACAACATTTTGTAATCTTAACTAAGTACCTATATTGAAAAGATGATGAATATCTACTTTCTTTTTGGTGCTCGGTGAACCAACATGTACAGGACCACTACACTGAAGATGCTTCATGGAAACACATGTTGAATTTCTGTTTGAGGTTGCATGTGTGGATTGTGCGTGCTACCTTTAGTGATTTGCATAGCTTCTTATTTGCGGGCGGGCGGGTGGTGCACTTGTCTGCACTGTTATGATTATTAGATAACAATTTAGCGGAATAGTAGGTAGGTACCTACAAGATATTCGTGACCCCTTTAATATTTGTAATGGATTTCCGCAAAGTCACGCCTGAATAAATTATGTTAACTATAGAAATCGACTATCGTGGAGCAAACTGCTACTGTAAATACCTAACATTATACTTATAACTAACCTCCACATTTGGAAACTTGATATTGATCTAACTAACCACAAAACTCACAGTGTGTGTAATCAATTACAGTTGCTTGGTTATATAACAATATAGGGAGTAAGTCAACAAATAGTGGAGCATGAGACAATAGCTGTGAGATAGTCATATATATAAATTGTCCTCGACCGCCACTTGACATGTTAAACGAAGGTTTCCTGTTATTTTGGTCACTTGATCGCGCTGGATATGACATCACGGAGCGTGTGTTCGACGGTTTCCTCCTATTTTCAAGGATTCCATTGTTGCGGTTTGTGGCCGTGTGACTGAGAACAAGGAAAACCTGAGCAATCTGACCGAAGTCTAGCGATAAACAAATAGCTTGGCCATTAGCAGATGCACGACGAATTGCATACCAACTATGGACTTGGCACTATCTCACAATTTTATTGTATTAACCTAGGATTCAAATTATTTAGTTGACCCAACATAAAAGTTCATCGTTAGCGACATTCTAAACGGACAACAGATTTTCTTTAAATGCCATATTCAGTTCAGTTTCAGTCTCTAATTTTTTTGCACTATTTGGGTAGGTACCTACATATACTTATATCATTTGTTACCTTACGCCATCCTATAAAGTCACGCACGACGAGACGCTGTTTCAAGTGAAACAAACGTTTTGAGAATTTATTTATTTATAGATATTACGAGTAATTTAGCCGATGTAATTTCTTGGTTGGGTCAAACTGAGGCTCTACCATGAGTTTTCACAATCTACACTCGCTAAAGACTGTAGTTAAAAAAAATGTATGAAAACTTGGTACAGCGCCTCTAGCGGATAGTTGGGTACTAAAACCTCACGTAGCTAACTATCCTACGTCACAGCGTACCTACTACAGCGACTGTAGTTTGCGCTCATTAATTTGCTTAGAATTTGGCACCATGAGTAACAATTTTGACAGATGTCATAGTAACGTACTATTACTACTCTAGTAACGTCAGCCAATTTAAATGTGACAACTCATGGTAGACCTACTGTAAGAACGCAATTTTTTCTCTTTACGATCATCTAGAAACATTCATCATTTTTTACCAACATGACATAATTTATCAAAATTACATGAATCATTTTGCATCTTACAAAAATTTGTGAATACACCTTTGAATATGCTATCTAGGTATTTTATATCATGGGGTTTTAGAGTATTACCTACCGGAACAAGGTTGATTATTTTTATAAAAAATATAGAAGTTAATAATATTTAAAAAAAATGGGTATATTTTGAGGCCTGGATTAAAACTAACCGTCTTCGGCAACACAAATATACACTAGGTCATCACTAGGTTATACAGGCAGGTAGTGTATGGAAATAATATGTATAATTATGACCTTGCTACTCGTAGAATGAGTGTGACAGAAACAAATTTGAAATAATTATCATTTATTAATCAATGTTAAAAAGTTATAGTTAATTCATAATAACCTAGAGACCTGTTTATACGATTCGAGAATCGCATAAACAGGTCTCTGGCAGCCTAAGGTTTTTTTTCTGTAGGTACGACGTGGTTTTAAATTAGTAAAATTGTTACTTTGTCATTTCATCGATGGTCGCAAGTCATAACAAAATAAAATAAATTCAGGTGGAGTAAACTATTGACAACTATAAAATCGTATTAGTAAGCCTCTTTCATTAGTAAGATATTTCAGTAATAATATAAATTAAATTCGCTTATTTACTTAGAATCAATAGGTAGGTACGTATGCTAACAAATAGTAGGTAAATGAAATAATTTTTCAAAATGACCTCGTCTCAGCCTAAACATGCTCAAGCATAATTTAAACGTAAACTTCAATTTGGTAGTTGAGTCCTGAGCCTCGGTCACTCTTGAGCCTGATGTTGGCATAAGAGAAGCCAACCCCTCCGGCCGTGATGCTGGCTATAGCGTCGGTGTGGTCTAGGTCGCGAGCGATCACACCCTGAAAGAGAGAGAGATTGGTCGCTCTAGTGTAAATAAGAATTACTACTACGCTAGTGAAATATTTAAACAATACCTTTCATGTGAAAGCCTAAAACCTACTTAAATGTGATAATTTTTAGTCTAATTTATCCCTTTACTTTTTTATTATTAACAAATACTGGTTTGGGCAGCCGGTATGGAATAGTTACTTTACTTTTTTCCTAAGCTTGGTCATGTTACCATACCACTAAAAAGAATCAGTTTCTTTAACACATTTTTAAAGAAAATAAGACTGTTTAGTAAAAAATAACTCAAGTAGGTAGTTTACCTTTATGATTTGTTGTCCTGGATCGGAAAAGAATACTTCCTTCACCCTCTTCTTGAGCGGTATCGCGTTGTATTCCGCCTTCTCCTGCCAGGCCAGTCTGTTGTTGAAGCTTGTGCCTACTATGAGGTCCTTACAATAGCTGACACACACACATGAGAGGAGAACAGTGAATAAAACGAGTGAGACCTTCATGTTGCCGGGTATATGTAATGTGATGCGTCTTGGTCAGTGGATACCGATAGACTGGACAATCAGAGACTCGCCCGCCTCGACTTGTTTACCTTTAACTTGAATAACCGGAAAAAATAGGTTAAAGTATGACTACGCCACTACATAATGCATTTGTCAAGTCAACATTATTAATACTAACCACTAATGATTTTTGCAATAAATATTTACTTAGGTCAGCGTCGACTGTTCGTTGCGTGTGCTTCCTTTGTTTGTGGATATTTTTGTTGTTTAGTTAAATAGTACCTATTACCTTATTAGCTACTTTTACGACTATACACACGAATTCTATTCAAGTAGGTAAGTATGTATACATTATGGCTATGCTCAGGCAGGAGGCATATCCAATCAGTACCTAGACGTTTGAAAAAAGGTGATTAGCGGAGTACCTACCTACAATCAGAGTTATGTCTTTCTCGCCACTTAATTGGTTATTTTTTGTGTAAAATAATTCTAATATAAGCTAGAAAAGTGCTTGAATTATTCACTATACTCGTAGTAAGCTTATGAGCTGATCATCGTCTAGGATTGTTAGAATCACAAGTAAAATAACTGAAACTAATGAAATATTTTTTATAAGCTTGTAAATATATATTAAAAAAAGCACAACTCAAGATACTTACTCTTGTAATATAAATAAGAGCATGTATAGTCAGTACCTACTTGCATTATGTAATAGAATTTAATAATTAATTAGTTTTATTAATGAAAGTATGGTACGAGTGCATTCATAAGACTTGTTTAATTAAGTATTTTGGACCCTTGATTTTATAAACTCCAGTTTCTGTAAACTTATTTATATATTTAAAGAGATCACAAATCAGATTCAATAAGGCTCATAAATATCAAGGTAGGTATAGTAATTTCTAGATGTAGTAGATTCTAGGTACTGAAGTGTTTGGTGTTGCAAGAAAATGTATCCTGCCAGTCACAAATAAACCGGCCTACGTAAATGCTTTCTGATACTTATGAAAACGAATAACCTTCCTAATTACTTATAAAAAATATAAAAATATAAATATTTTTAGTTATTTTGAGTTATTTAGAAAAACTACCTAAGTAACATGAATACGATACGGCACTTAGAAATTAATCCTATCATAATTTCTTCCAGTCGGCAATTTTATTATTATGAGCATATTGACATTGCGCGATAATGGTGATAACCTCGATTTGTTTTAATTCTTACACATGTAGGTATACTATCTGTACCTATTTACATCACTAATATTTTTGTACCTAGGGTAGGTACTTACCTATTTTATATTTTTTGATCATGAAATAATGGAAGAAGTGTTCTTGTCCTTCTTTAGCTTGATGAATAGAAGAGGAGTTTTAGTCAATATAGGTCCTGACAGGTACGATCTCATTTAATAAAGCCCGCAAATCATAGATTTGTATCAAGGTGTCATGCGAGTGCTTTAGGTACAGCAAGAGTGCTTCCAAAAAGTTTCCTTTTTCATATCTCTCAAGTTAGGCAGTAAAAACGCGCAGTGATCCGTTCGCCGTTTGGTAATAAAAAAGTGAATGTGAAAACTCATGTAATCTTATCTGTTTGCAAATTTTCTGAAACCTCACCAGCAGTTTTGAGAATAATTTATTTCTTTCAAAGAAGGAGAGAGTACACAGGTCTGGCTCAAAAGCCAAGAGCGTTTGTACACATTAACGCGGTACACCTCATGAAAAATCGCTTAGCAGAGCTGCTGGAACAAGCATTATGTAACATACTTACTTAGTACCTACATTTCTTCCCTCAGTCTACTACTTGGAGGAAGTTATTTATTTCACGGTACGATAGTAGGTAGATCTATGTACTTGAAAACATAATTAGCTATCTAACTAAACGGTACTTTTATGTGTCATTTTGATTGGTAGATACTGTGATTCAAATAACGTGTGTCGTAGACGTACGCATGCTAAGGGCATACTACTCGTAGGTACCTATGGCGGGGAAGTTCCGAGGAAATTTAATTGATTTGTATTTTATATTATTGACTGACACAGCTCAGTTACTAGTAGCTCTATCTTCCACGTAGTTTTTTTTCTTAGTAGCTTTATCTTCGCTGTAGGTTGTGGGTTCGATCCCCACCCAGGAAACATTTGTGTGATGAACACAGATGTTAGCTCTGTGTCTGGGTGTATTTATTTTATGTAGGTAAGTATATATTTATAAAAAAAAGTGTTTAAGTACATGATTAATCTATCAAATATCTGGTTCCCATAGACCTACATGTTTTGCTTTGTTTGGTTGGGAATAGATGGCATAGTGTAAATTGTAAAGAAAGAAGTGTCTCTTATTCGATGGTTTTCATTGAAAGTACAATGGAGAGCAAAAGCACTGGCATAGTAGTCAGGGGTAGAACGATATTCGGTATATAAACGATTATTGTGCGCTATAATAAACTCAGAAACCTGTGCGTCACGTTAATAAGTTAATTAAAATTAAAACGACTCTAAACGTTATAATGAGTAGTGAAATGTACATTTGTAACCCAGATTTAACTAAAATTTGCATAATGCTTTAACTTGTCACATAACAGTGCAGGAACAGTGGCTATACAGAGTTTAAATTGCATTTCGGTAGTTTCGGAATGTTGTGGTTACATGCGTAGCTACATTTTGGCACCAAAATATATCCAGCATTCTGCTTTGTTCAGCTGTAAAAGATTTTTGTCTTATATAAATGTATGTATAAAAAATTATATAAAACGTATTTAGTTATCTAAATACATTTTTATATAAAACGTAAGTAAGTACCATACACCTTCCTATAAGGAGAAGAATGTACTTAGTTTATTCGCAAATGTTTTACTATATGTACCTACTTAAGTGCCCAGGTAGATTAATTATAATATACCTACGAACAAAATATACCTCAATCAATGATGACAAGGCGCTCTTGTTCGTTGGTTTATTTATTATGAAACATCCCTAGACGTAGATGATTATGTAATTGTATGATCATGATTTTACATAAACACTGAGTAACAAAACGCATGAACTCATTGTGAAGGTCCCGGTTTCGTTCAAACCGTTTTACATTATTTTAGAGCTAATGCAAATTAAACGCCTTTTACAGCGGTTGGCCGGACCCGGTCACGATGATATACGACGACATTTTCTTCGAGTTAGAGCTATTTACTCGGCAAATTTGTATAATTTACCAAGTTAAACGATTCCCGGTATATCCCTGAGTCCACGTTAGTTAATCAAGAGTTTAGTAAGGATCTGTTGCTTCATCAGCCACTACCAACGTTTTGTTTTAAACCACGTAGAATAATTTTAGTGAATCAAAATAACAACAAGGTGGACAGAACCTTTGTACGCCACATATCTATTCGCAAAAATTTTGTTTTTTAACCGACTATAATCCTCAGTTTGACAGACATTTCGTCAGATCTCAATTTGTTCAAATCTCTGAAGATATCTAAAGGGGGATAGCCAATCAGAATTCAGAAGTACATCCAAACATTATATAAGACATATGCTATCTTTTTGCTCTGCAGGAGCGTACTGTATAATATGTAAATGTACAAAAAGTTTAAAATCTGATAAAAATAAAAACGTTGATCAGAAACCGTCTTGCTCGGTTATTATTCGGTTGGATTTTCGCCGTCACTCAGCGGATAATCAGATTTGGTGTTCAGTGCGCGCGCTCGAGTTGACTCCTTGGAGAGATTATTAGAGGAAACTCTCCATCTACTTCGTATTGGTAGGCAGACATCGGCTCAGGAGTGGTTACTACGTCAGGAAAGACTGTTCGCACTAGATGGCAGCCATTTTCCGTTATTTCTAGCTTTAGCTTTTATTCAATAACAAAACAAGATGATGGCTTGTATAAAAAAAGATCCTAGCAAACATGAAATTAGTACCGTTCATAAATTTATTTTGAAGTATTTTATAGAGACGATGTTTGTGAAATGAAACCCCGCGTATTTTTTGGTTTTATCAAGTTATTGGGGTATTTTGTGGTTCAAGGTCAAGGTGGTGTCTGGTTGTGTCTGTCAAAATACAGAGTTTTGACAGAGCAATGCGAGATCCAAATTACAAAAGGAATTTCTTCACTTACGTTCCATTCAAAACCTATTCTCTTATTTATCGTTAAATACGTTTTACTAACGAAGGCATTTTCCTCTGCGGACCACCTGATCCGTATTCTTTCAAACTGCGGAAATTTTAGGTAGTACTTTATGTGCCTAGGTACCTATTTTACCTAATAGGTATGTTACAATTATTAGAACCAATAAGGGCGGATTCGATCAAACTAGTTTAAGCATTATTCCCAGAATAAATCATACTTAGTTATTGAATTGTAAACTGATACGAGTATTTTACTTGCATTGTAGATATTGTGTAGAATACCAGAAGTTGGTCAAATTCACTTTATGGAAATAATAAATTACAAAATAATAAGTTTGAAATTGTGTTGTTTGTTACCATATTGTTACAAGATTATTATGAACGAATCTACCGTGCGGCGCCCGATGAAGTTAAGATTAATGGAGTAATATGAGTTTTGACCTTGAAAATGGGGTTAACTCGAGATAGCTGGAAGGTCAAAATCTAAGCGAATCCCGCCGGGATTAGCGTCAAACGAAGAAAAAGAGACGCGGGAAATAAGCCGTAATCCATGAGACGTGACCTAAATTCTTCCTTAAACATCGACGATTTGATATCTTCGTGAAAACAATTTGATTTTTTCCTTTCTTTCCTAACTGAGTCCCTTGACTTTAAATGAAATGGATTGTGCATAGCTGATAGAACATGCCGTAGCTTCGTTTGCCTAGCCTTTAGAAAATAATTTAGTCGCGTTGAATAAGAAGAGTCATGTAACATTCCTCCTTGTATCTTATGTCATTGACATTATACCAACCTATGTCACCGGTTTAACTAAGACGTGAACTCACCAAGGTTGATAACGTACTTATCTACCTAATGATATTTCTCAATTTATTTAAATAAACGACACTAATTGAGTATTAGAACAGCTAGAAACAGCTCTGCCTTCTGCGTTGTGGGTTGTGGGTTTGATTTTAACCCAGGACAAAACAATTTTAGGTAAGTAGGCATGTTTTATCTGGGCGTTAAAATTTTCTATTTAAGTGTGTTAACAATAAAATTAGGTACAGTTGGCCCAACGAGTCGAGGCATTCGTGAAGTTAGCCGCAAGAGCTGCGCAGTATCGTTTTTCGGGAGCATTTGGAGGTATGGAGAGGGGACGGTGGGACTGTTCAAGTGTTCATGCGCAAACTCGCACCTGTGGCTAATTTCACGAATGCTTAGATCCGTTGGATGAACTGTACTTATACGAGAAGTACGTACCTAATATTCGAGTTATGTGGTTACTATACCTTAAAAACAAATACCTAGTTTCAAAAAGTAAGCGTTATCGCTAGAAGCGATCTCTGCCAGGCAACCTTAGGACATAATTTGTTACATAATAGCAATTTATGATTAATTCTAAAAACATCCAAGCCATTTACAGGAAATAAGCTTCGATTATATTTTGAAGGAGATTATGCAGAGGTGGCTTGGCTATGGATGGGTAGTGGTAGGACAAAGTCACTGGATTAAAATTTGGGTATTTTTTTATTTTCTTAAACAAAACGCAAGCGGGATTAAGCCGCATGATGTAATCGAGCTAAATGTTAAAGGGACACCATTTACATCAACCGCTTTTGTTTAACAAATGAAAACTGCGCTCAAGGACAGCGCTACTCGAAATTATTTTTTTAACTGATTATCTGTGTACCTTCACTCCTTAAGGCAAATCCGGGCTCGAGTCTCGTTTGCCTGTTTAATTTTTAATTTATGTTTGCGTAGAACGTTTTTTCCTCTATAAGCGACCTAAAGTTTATCAAGTTGTTACTAAAAAATAAGAGTAACAATGACGACTCAATTTTCAAATCTTTTCTGATTTTATTAAACCGTAGCCGGGATCCTGAATATGATTTGAATAAGTACTTAGTTCCATTAATTATCTCTTTCCTATTATAATATCAACATAAAAAAACAGCTGCGCTGGTAGTGCAGTGGTAGCACCCCGGCCTCACGATCCGAAGGTCGTGGGTTCAAACCTGGTCGTGCACCAATGAGTTTTTCCATTCCAAAATTTATGTGTGCAACGCCAGTGCTCTTAAAACGGTGAAGGAAAACATCGTGTGGAAACCGGCATACCCTAGAACCAAAAATTCGAAGGTGTGTGTCATAGGCTAGTATTCTTATAAGCGGCGATGGGCTTGCAACCTGTCACGTACGGAATACTAACTACTGTGCAAAATGTGGGCATGTACCAAATGTCATGTTTGGACGTGCCTCTGACTACCCCTATTTATACCGGTATTTAGCACAAATGCCGATATTTTGCACAGGCCCATCGCCGATTATAATGACACATAACCTTTGAATTTTTAGTTCTAGCTATGCCGGTTTCCTCACGAATTTTTTTCTCCTCATAAACATTAAATAATAAATAAATAATACTGGACAATCCACACAGCATCATTTAGCCCCAAAGTAAGTTATCAAAGCTTGTGTTATGGGTACTAGATAACTGATAAATTTAATACATTACTCGTATATACATAGATAGTTGTTTTTAGATATTACACAAATTTGTTCCGCAGCGGGAATCGAACCCGCAACCTCTTGCGTCGCAGGCGGACTTTCGCCCGCTGCGCCACTGAGGTCGTCAATAATTATAGGTATGTGCACACTTTGAGATTAAGAATTTAACTACTTATGTAGTTTTATTATACCAATATCCATCTTACGCATATCTATGCTACTGGACTAATATAAAAATGAAAGTTTAATTTCCTTGCGCTGAAACGGCTGGAAAAATGCCTATAAGATGAAAAGGGCGTCAATTTGAAAACCGCGGGGCGCAGCTAGTTCCTTGAACATAAATACAATTATACAACTTCTTACGGCTGTTGGTTACATCCACCGAGTTCTAGGAATTTTCTAAGAGATTGCCTGGTCTTCTCGCAAATCTTTAGGATTTAAATGTACCCTACATTTAAATCCTAAAGACTTCTTAAGCCTGTCTGCAATTATTGGAAAAAAGTCTCAAAGGATTAAAAAGATTAGATTAAATGTGCCCAAGCCGGAGTAATTCGTCGACACCCGCAATGTTTCAATATCCCATATCTTGGATTAAAGGGTTTTGGTTGCGCATAATCCCTTCTTATTCCTCCGTAAATGGATATTGAAAAAATTTGATAGGCCTTTTTATCGGAAACTCTTTCAGAAGTGCTCTATTTTGCTTCTTGGAATGACGTCGATTTAAGGTGAATGAACGAGCGAAATCCCTCTTACATGGAAGAGGCGGCGCTGAGGAGGTGATGAGTTTATACAGTATCATTTAGTCGACGGCGCACCTTCGAACCGATAAATTGGCGTCAAGAGCTTACTGCTCGTTTGACTTTCAGCAATCCTTTCGATTCGTTTCCTTCGATTTTCAATTTATGTGCCTACAATATGGTTTAACTGACTGGCGAGGTTTAGCTACTTTCTTTGTGCGCTGATCTTTTTTGTCGAGGCAGATTTGTTACTTAGGCCCTTACTGCAATCATTATCTAGTTAACCTATAGGCGGGCGACAGGCATGTTGGGACCTGAGGAGTGCGGGTTCAACTTCCTTGGGGACCAATTATGTTTACATGATTATATAATATGTAAAATATTGTTTTTTAGTACCTATGTAAAATACTTATCCTAACAGATATAAACCTTAAATTAACCCACTTGATTGTTATAAGTACCTAATAGGCTGGTAATAATGGCATCTGCACGTTTCTGAAATAAAGAAAAAATAACAAAAGGAAAAAAAACAAACTTTAATCGCAACGGTTGGCTCATAGCTATGGATACCATAAAGATAGCCGAGTAAGCGTATCGATTTTAGTTCCATCGAGTAAGTTCCACTTACCTCGCGCTGATTGTATGCTTTATTTATAAGTTAATTTAGCAAATCCGTGTGCCATTACCGGAGTGACCGGCTACTATGTCTAGAATTCCATTTAACGGTCCCAACTCGACAATAACCGCCCGTGGAATTTAATGGTTCGTAAAGCGGTCTCGATTAAAACTGCCGTCTATATGGATAAGGTCAGTCGTTTTAATACCTATACGGAGGCAACTTTTAATGAGTTTATGAATGCTTCCAGCGATGTACGAGTATGATGTACCCCGTTAGCTAGGTTCCGGCATATTTGATGAACTTAATCCCTAAAGTCTAATAAAACGTCATTAGACCCACCAAAACGAAACGAACAAAGCATTCAGGCCGGATGATAATAATTGTTTTCATGCTCATAGCCCTTTATTGTGGAATACCAACGAGTGCCGAGAAGATTAAAATATGAAAGTTGGCTATAAAATAATACCTAACTCATAACTGGATAAGTTCTGCCGAGATCATACTCGTACAATCGTGATAACGTGCATACCTTCTAATGTTAGAAACTAATCCGTTCAGGGCTCCTGCAAGCTTTGCGTAGGATTGAATAAATTCATTTTTATTCTTATCGTGTCACTAGTTTATTCGAACCAGTGTGGTGAAAGGATATTCAATTAAACACAAAGTTTTAAAAACGAATAAAGGTTTATCTACCTACCTATGCATAAAGATGGTAGGAACGAAATACATCTATATTTTATTGTATTGTACAAGCGTAAGCACTTAAAAGTCAGTAAGAAGGTGTGGCACATGAATATGTGCTAGTACCTACACATATTATACACTTACAAGTTTCGTCTTTTGTTGTTATTTATCTGAGATGTCATGTACAAATGTTGCAGGAACAAGGTGCAGAAAGTTGGACAGCTAAAGGGACATAAATCAGGGCGCGGAGTGCGCCAGATGGCAGCTCGTGAATAGTTCTGTCGGGTACCGACGACCGCGTATGACATTCGATTACCCTCTCGCCCAGGCAAGCCGCCCGCCCTCCGCGTGCCTCTCGCGACCCGCCATACGACTTCCCCACATATGACCACACACTCATAATAAGAAAAATAGTTTTCGAACAAAATTGTTTTAATCGAACAAGTCTGTGTCGGACAACAAAATATATTGTTGAGAGTCCATGCTTAGACATATAGACAGACTTTAGAGGGGTGGACCCCGGCGCCCCAGCGACGCGCCGCTTTCTTCAGCAGTGACAATGCAATGGCAAAATAGGGCTGCGATTAAAGAAATAACCATTATTTATTTAACATTCAGAATCGCAGTCAATCGTCAAGTCAATTTTAAACAAGAAAAGCCGCTTTGTTAAAAAAAACTCTACAAAATTAGCTTTCATTCTAGTTATTCATACCACCAACGTGGACGCGGGCTTTATTGAAAACATACTACACCAAGTTTACACAATACAAATGCTTGGTTGGACGGTCGAAGATATCCAATATCATTACCGATTGTTGGTTATAAGGGTGATGTCTTCCAACTGTACTCGCCGCATCATCAGTGTGCGGGGACGAATGTCGACAGTGGGTCCAAGCACAGTTTTAGATATAATAAGGCAATATGATAATAATGATTCTGCTGGGAATTCAGGAAACTACCTACTCGTATTTCTATGTAGGCTAAGTAAGCTGCTCGAATGAGACGTAGGCATACTACAGATATTTTTATTCATAAAAGGACAAAACTATTTTGTAGAATAGAGTTATAAGCTTTTAAAACCCTAGCTATTATAAGGTTTTAAAACAGAGACTACACGTTGACTGCACCTCTTACTCTAGCTAGAGTTTATTGAAGAAACTGAGAACGTGTCCCAGGCTTAGGAACTTTAGTCCAAAGATTTTCTTTATAGCGATATTTTTAGCAATATTACTTGTGTTGTGCAAATACTAAAAGTGGTAGGTACTTTAGATGTTTAATTCGTAAACTGTTAGTAGGTAATGTATCTATTTTAGAGATTGTATAACAAAATGATTCCAGCAGTGTTTGCATAAAATGTAATGGCAGATTGCGGCCGTGCTGGAAAGTACTGCCAGCGATTCGCATTGTGCCATCTGCTCACATTTAGATCCCTTATAAAATGTTACTGCGCATTATCACACCTGGATATGGCCCCGGTCTCGCGGTTATTTCTAAATGTTACCTTTTCATGACACTAATGGAAAATATTGTTTAGCTTTACACCAACATTACTTAAGTACACTTATATTTATTTCACGCACTCTCTGACGGAACGGAGACCCAGAGTTCAAATGGTGACTCACAACAAATCATGTTTCCATTCAACATAAGTACCTACCTGCGTGTGTATTGAGTAATAAGAATAGGTAAGGTATTATTATGAGTAGGTATGTACCACTCTAGGCACAAAACCATCGGAGCGTTTTCCTTATACCTACATATCAATTTTATTTGGGTACCTAGGTGTTTTATATACTAACACCACTTATTATAGCCTATTAGAGCTGTTAGCTCATTAAAATGAGCCATTGATGTGCACTTTATGTCATTCACCATTGGTTCGAAATATTTAATATCGATACGAAGAAGGAAAAGAGCTGTTAACTAGCAGACTTTTTTTATTTAGAAAGAAAGTAAGCAAAATAAATGTGCCATGTTATACGAGTATATATGCCGAGTACCTACCGTACCCACGCACGAAAGGTTACTCACATGGCCTTATAAATCATACTGAGTGACGTTAAATTGACATATCGAGGTCATAAATCAAAAGGGAATACCGTAAGAGAAGAAGTTTTGACAAGCCACTTAACTTTGGTTGGGACAAAGTGTTTTCAGAAAATAAGTAGTCTTCAATGGTCTGCAACTTGCATAGATACAAGCAAAACAGATTATTAAAATAACCACTCGGAAAATATCGAGAACTAAAATAATTTTTAGAACGTAGGATAAATAGCTAAATGTTGGTAAACCCCCTTTTGCGAAGTTCATTGAAGCTAATATTGTTTTTTTTTGTGGCTAGTTATGTTTTTAAAATGATTATTTATAACGAGTACCTAGCTACCTATTAAAGTGAACCCAGTTTTGAAAAGTGGTTTAACTACCATGCGTGCGTGGGTACCTACATAGGTACTTTAGAATAATGCTTGTTCTCAGCATGAGAAGGGTCGTGAACTTTATATAAACAAAGTGGATTAAAGCATGGATGTCTTCGCTAAATTTTGCTTTTTATAGCAGATAAAGCTTTAACGTAATTTTCACAAGAATAAAAGTTGAAAGTAAAGAGAACCCTTAGGTAATGAATATGAAATTACTTCGTTGTAACATTTTTATGCTTTGATCCGGGTGCTGTCAAAAGTAATCCTACTGCTGTTTTCTACTAAGTACCTATACAGTATAAGCTGTATTTGCTTAAGTAGATAAAATAAGTAATTTTTCTGAATAAAATAAATTTACTCATTGCTTCGCAGGTTCACCAGAGAGTTAAAATTATTCTCGAAAGTTATTCGGCAGGTAGCGGTGATATCCTTCCCTCCGGAAGATTTTCAGGTCAGTTCATAAAACATGATCCTCAGTTTCGTAAGCATTTCCTCAGACCTCTACCTGTTTTTTTAAATATTTGAGGATATCTAAAGAGGGGTAGTCAAAGGCACGTCCAAATATTATTTTGGTTGGCGCACGTCCAGTGAGCAGTGCTGTTAAAATGTAATGTAAAACTTGTATCCGTCGCTTCGTTCTCCGGCTGTTTATAAGTTTTTCTTGATCCATTCGGATTAGAGATGGGCGCTTACCCGGTAAAAACCCGCAGTTCGGGTTTTTACCCATTTTTACCCATTTTTACCCACCCATTTCGAATTAATACCGGGTAAAAATTCAATGCTTCTTTTTCTTGAGGTTCAACTAATTATATATGCTTTAACTTGTTAGTTTTTATTCCTGTTTGTTTTTTGGGGCTAGATGGTGCTGTGTAAAAATGTCCGCCACTAGTTATTTATTATTTTAATTGTTTTTTTTTAGTGTTTCGATGTTCTCTGGTGTAAAATAATGTAATTATCAGTATAATTTGGTTGGATTATATTTATTTAAGTATTATATTTATTGATTTCGTTATGCTGTGCAATTATGGTTTTTTAGATTTTTTATAATGACATAGTGCGTATACTTATATATTTTTAATCTTTCTGAAATAAATAACAAAAGCCTTTAAGTATGTAAAAACATAAAAATGACAGATTACAATATAAAGGCTTTTGTTATTTTTAGAACATTTATATAATAAAGAAATATAAGTGTATAATGTACATAATTATGTCTTATAAAAAAATATCGGCTTATTTTGAGGTACCTACGGTGTAAGTTTACATGACTGAAAAGATAATTAATGTGCTATTTACACAATATACACTCGCGGGCTTTAAACTGGAATCGCTTCATCAAGATAATATTTTACAATTTCTGGCCATTGAACTAGGGATTGTGGTATATCATTTTTTTGAGCTATCAAAATCTTTGTAGTAGGACGTGCCTACATAGTATTGACCGACGACGGTTCACATTCTGGTTATGTCCGAGAACACAGGACTCGACTCCATCGCTCCATATAATCAAGTGATCGCGAGCAAACTGAAGCCGGACTTGTAGGTGGGCTGGAGACAATTTAGTTCCCATGGCTGGCCTTTTTGGGGTCAAGTTCACTTTTTTGTGTTTTCGTCTGACTGTCCACTCACAGCTCTCCCTCTAACTTCTCTTAGCTGCTATTGGACGTCGACGCCGGTCAGGTGTCTTTTTCGGAGAGAAGTAAGTGGTGACAATAAATCGACCATCTCTTGGCGTATTGCCTAGAGTCCAGGTTCTGGTCTCCGGACTAAGTTTCCGATCTCCCTGAATCTCTTGTGCACCTTGGAGACACCGGACTGGCTTGGGTGAAGCTGTCGAGCGATACTACGCTGAGACAACCCTTGCTGAATTAGGCTGACGATTGGAGCGGCTTCTGTGGTTGTGGTTTCCATTTTTCTTAAGTTCAACTGTTCCCAGTAAAGTAAAACATTGGACTGATGACCAATTTTCATAAAAGCTCACTATTTATAGGATTTCAGGACTTCCAAACAGTTGGTGATTTGTTTGAAAAACTGATGTTTTTTTCTTTTTATGTTCCATGATACAAGGTGAATGCTTATTGGTTATGATATTCAAAGAATTTCCTCCTCCTTGCGTCGTGTTCCTCAATGCTGAGGGTCGTGACCTCCTTTCTGCATCACCTTCTCTTTAATAATTATCCTCCATCTGTTTCTGTCTTCGGCGGTGTGGAGGGCGTTGGTTGTAAACCGAAATATCAAGCGCGGTTCGGATCTGGACTGCGTCCACGAGGCCTTTTCCCGTCTACTTTGCCGTTCGCAAAGAGCTTTTCGAGGTTGTCACCGTCTTTTCTTGCAATGTGACCGAAATATTCGAGAACTCTGCGCAGACACTCAGTGGACAGTCGCGAGGAGATATTGAGTTCTCGCAATATAGAGACGTTAGTCCAAAATGCTGTCCAAGGGATACGGAGCATCCTTCTCCAACACTACATCTCAAAAGCGTCAATGCGTTTGCGGTCTGCAGCTTTCGGAGTCCAAGTCTCAGCGCCATACGAAAAGATCGAGAAGACTAGAGTCCGTACAAGTCTAATAATAATAAATAATAATAATTGTCCACTGTTTCTAGGTCCAAATCGCCAGTGAGTTCTAACTTTCCAGATCTGTCTACCACCATGACTTTAGTTTTGGAACTGTTTATGCAAAGTCCCATCTCCTCGCTGATTCGCTCCATTCGGTTTAGAAGAGTAACTATCCCGGACTCATTTGCTGCAAAAAGAGTAGTGTCATCAGCGTAGCGCAGGTTGGTGATTTTCACACCACCAACTGTGATACCTCCCTTTCTATTCTCGCAAGTCTGTCTCATTATGTACTCTCCATAGGCGTTGAACAGAATGGGCGATAAAATGCAAACTAGGCGTACTCCTTGGTGAAATTTAAAGGGTTTAGAAGTTACTTTATCAACTCTTACGACTCCCTGTCTTAAGTCATAAAAGGTGCGAAGTAGAGCGATAAGATGCATTGGTACTCTAAGTTCTTGTAGGACCTTCCATAAGCCAATAACCCCAGTTGACACAGTCGAAAGCTTTGCTGTAGTCGGCGAAACACATTATCACTGGCGTATCAAACTCGAATGCCTTCTCAACGATCTGCCTGACATTGAGAATCTGCTCCCGAGTGCCCTTGCCCCTCACGAAACCGGCTTGCTCCTGAAGGATTTGCCAATCCAGGTAGTAGCGGATGCGATTGTTAGGAATATGGAGAAAGATTTTGCTGGCGTGTGAGATGAGGGTCAAGGTTCGATAATTACCGCAGCTCTTAGTTGACCCTTTCTTGTGCAGCGGTAGAATTACGGATTCCGTCCAGACTCGCGGCCAATTACCGTTTTGCCAGATATGTGAGCAAATATTTTGTAGTGTCGACATACCCAAGTCACCCATAGCTTTAAGCACCTCTGCTTTTATTTGGTCGCTTCCTGACGCCTTCTTCTTCTTGAGAGACTGTAGAGCAGTAGCTATTTCGGAACGAAGAATCATGGGTTCCAGTTCTAGCTCCTTCCAGTTCGGGTCACTTCCGGGCGTTAAAAAGGGATCAGTATTAACTGCTCACAGTAGGCACGCCATCTCTCGGCAAGAATTTAATAGCTAATAAAATATTCTTTCAAATGACATACCACAATCCCTAGTTCATTGGACAGAAATTGTACAAAATTGTCTTGATGAAGCGATTCCAGTTTAAAGCCCGCGAGTGTATGTTTTCGAAATGATTTTTGTGTTGGTTTTATTTGATAAAAACTTCTTTTTAACTCATGGCTTAGGTTTTCCTATATAATATTAAGGCTTAAAAGTAATTAGGTTTTTTTATTTTCATTGAAAAATGTACGTTGAATTTTTTCCCGGCATAAATAAAAAATACCCGGTATAAATGGGTATTTTTTAATTTATACCTATTTTACCCTTTCCTTCCTATTTAACCCACCCGAATTTTTACCCACCCGCCCATCTCTAATTCGGATACTACATGTCTTACACAGTTGTTACTAATGTGCCTGACCCCCGTCAGCCTTGACGAAGGTGAAGGCACCAGGTGTATCCTTCGGGATAAACAGTATCGGCACCCCTGTAACGAATTCAACCAAAATAAATTTCAAATCAATGTTCTGTACGCATTATTATTTTCTTTTTTTATTATGTTTAAATTCTTACATTGGTAAATAATGATAGACGTATTTCACACGGCGCTATAGGTAATATTAGTCCTCCCGTGGTTTACTGTAAATTAATAACTTAGTTACTTAGGTACTTAAAATTTCACAATATTGTAAACTTATCTGATTTTAATAGATAAGTACTTTATTTGTTATACCTATGCCGCTCGCTCGTTAGTGTCAAGGTGAAAGTTTATAGATACGTATACCTCAATGCTTCCACTAGACTTGATTTTCTTAAAAGTGCACGTCTTTTTCCGACGTTGATAACGTCATGAGGCTAATTGTAGCAAGTGTTCGTGAAGTTGTGCAAATAAGATATCTCAATTTGAAGTTCTCGTCAAACTGAAAATTAATTAAATAAAATCCTCACAGCTTACTGTCCTGCGCGAACGAAGGGCGTTCAACCGACAAGAAAGCGCCGCAAGACTCATTTACAATTCCAATTAGAGGCTATTCTCATTTACTTTTGTATTATGAAATGTACTAATCCTAGCATTTATACTCGTCGCCAACCAAAACATTGATTGCAATCGCTTCCACTCTGCATGTACCTATATAATGAAAACTGATAATTTAATAAATAAAATCACCGATTGGTAGATAGATATCAAAATTATAATAGACCCACCCAATTTAGACGCGCAATATTGAAGGCTGTTTAATTTGACGATGAAATCTATTAAACACTAAAATGGTTCCACCTTGTGGGCAAATAATTATATAAATTATTATTATGTAGGTACTCAATTAGTTATGTAAGTACGAGTAGGTACAGACAAGAAAAGACAATACCTCTGAATTGCAGATTGTCATTTCTTTTGAAGGTGTCTTACAAAATGTACCTATATTTGAAGATTGCCAATTTTAACCAAATTATAAAGCCAATATAAATATTGGCTCAGGTCACCTACAACTTAGAAATAGTTGGTTCCAAAACCTAATTAATTTCTAAGAGGACGGTCACTGTAGTCAGAGCTGTCACTCTTTTGTAGTGTTCCAATTTGCAATTTTATTGGAGCCCTGATAATTTAGGAGAGTCTCACTCAAGTTATGATTACTGATGAGCAAACTGTAATATCTATAATTAGATAAATATATTTTTACAAGATCTAAATGGCCTCTCACAGATTTACTTGACCGCACAACATATTTTTATTTCATACTTGCTTCCGCCCACGGCTTCGCCTGCGTGGTACCTTGAAAAACAAAAACAAATCTATCCCACGGGAACCGTACATTTTCCGGGATAAAAAGTAGCCTATGTGCTATTCCAGACTATAATCTATATCGGTGCCAAATTTCATACAGATCCGTTCAGCCGTTTCAGCGTGAAAGAGTAACAAACATACATCCAGACATCCTCACAAACTTTCGCTTTTATAATATTAATAGGATAGGATAAGTACACTAGAAAGGCATATTCTCCGTGAATGGCAAGCAATAACAGTATCGTTGAGCCAACGTCAAGATACATGCATAGCAAGCGATCACAAATCTCTGTTGGTGTGCTGTACAGTAAGTTAAATTGAATGTCTAAGCTCGCAATCGGGATTCAGCAAATACCAGTATCTGTTGGAACGACTGGAGTCTTTTGGAGTCTTAAGGAAATCCCACAGCTTCACTCGTCTGCTTCGATTCTACGTTCCCGCCAAAGATCGATTTATTATTATCCCGACAATAATACCTACTTTCATCTTTACATCGACGACGACTTAGCTACTATTATTGTTTTAAAATACATAACCTTGTACATACATTTAAGTTGTAGAATCTGGATTAAATGGTGTGCTAATTCGTCCAAGATTAGATGTTATAGATTTGTTTGGTTGTTTTTAATCTGTAGGTACCTACTTATTAAACATAATCATTTTCTTAGTAAAATATAGAGTAAGTTCCAAATTGAAAATAATGCCCCTTAGCAAGCAGACCATAAAATTATAATTGACGTTGTAGAAACACCCACCCAATAGATACAAAATGTGAAGTTTTGGCGAACTAGCGGCTTAGCAAATGACGGCGTAGAACATTTGCGGCCACCCTTCGAAGGGTCTTAATCGGTCTATAAATTTCTTTTATGTGTTTTGTGTACGAGCGAAAGGATTGAAGACTGTGCCCTGCCGATAGGGTTACCAAGCGAGTGCTGTTCTTATAGAACCAGTTCATTTGTCCATTGTCCATTGTCCAGTCCAGCCATTTCATACTTGCGTCTTGCGTCTTCCGTCATCTACCTAATACTTTTTTGTTAACCCATTTGCTTTAGGCACTACTGGGCAAAGAGAGGTTAAATTACGACAATAACGACTGACATTGCTATGAAGTCATTTTGAATCGAATTAACTATTCACTCATCTCTATTCAAGTACTTGTTATTGCCATTTGCCTACATGCATGATTTTATTTGTGAAAAAAATAAACAAACTTCGATACCACATACTTTGAATTTTGAAATCAACAGCTAGAGATAAACGCAACATTTGATATAATTAATTGAGTAGCTATCTTTTTGCATGCTCTTCTTCTGTAGAGTAGGTATTATTACACAATTTAACAATTTCATCACATTGAAAATGTAAAGTAAAGCGAACACAGGTGTGAGTGTCAGTTCAACTTTCACGAAACATTTTTCTCTCCTGCAACTTGGATTCATATTTTCAGAAACAATTTCGATATTTATGAATACTTACCTACTAAGGTAGGCAGAGGTAGTTGACTAGTAACATCTGTAGAAAGCGCCTTGACATCTGAGTAGGTAGGTAGATACCTACTTACTTGGTATTTATTTACATCGCATGGTTGTTATGCGGTAGTTATGCCTTGGACCTAGAAAACGGCCTATGTGAGTATAAGTATTTGAATATATTGAATTTGAATTTGAATTTGAAAGTAAGTAGTTACTACCGGCTACTAAGCTCGTGGTATCAACATTATGATAGAAATATCACCAGCTCATTACAAAAAGTAATAAAACAATACCCATGTTCAACAGGTAATAAGATACGATGAAAAGGATCGTATTATCGCACAAAGGCGAAATCCCGAAAGTGGGCTGATTTATTGCTCTAAATATCCTTGACGCAGCTTTGCCGAGGAATTATGTTTTGGGTAAGTACATAAAGTACCTAGTTGGCTTGGTTAGGTAACGTTTTATACAAATTTCAATCCTCCTGCTGCATATCTTACCCCTCGTTTACTTCCACAGACATGTTTGATACACGCTATCAACGAAACGTCACAGGGTAATACTTAGGTATAACTATTTATACATATTTTGTTTTAAACAAAAATTCATTTTTGCCAGTCTTTACCTAAGACGTTTTCTGCAATTTTTATAGGCAAACTAGCTGACCCGGCAGACTTCGTACTTATTTAGAAAACGTTTGAATGGGAAATAGAAAAGGGCTATTTTTCGGGTTTTCCCGGCAGTTGTTCGAATTTTTCTTACCTTTTAAACCTTCCCTAGACCTCCACGAACATTTCAAGACCAAGATAAATATGTTTAGCCGTTCTCGAGTTTTAGCGAGACTAACGAACAGCAATTCATTTTTATATATATAGATTATTCGCACTTTTACGTTTTAGGTTTTAAACGATAAATGAAAACAGTTTGATACAACGTTGCTTTAGGCATTTTAAGTGCCTTGGTGTAATGTGGGTGGTGTTAGAGGTTTAATAGTGTGAATAAGCATGATGACAGATTTTGAAATCTTTATGAACAAAAAAACGTAACTGTAATCCCAAACTGCGTTTTTCTCAAAATTCAAATACGAGTAAGTAATAACCACTTTTAAAATCAAACTATACCCCCAACAAATAGTGTTGCGACACTTTAGTGCACACAATTTCAAATTATAGTCTAAAAGACTGGCAATAAGCTCGCTAGGCTCCAGCGTCTTTTTTGTAAATTAAATACCAGTTTAGAGCACGTTCTTATTTGACCTAAACTTCATCTCAACTGCATACGTCAGTTATTTGTAAATGCGCGTTACGAGGAGCTAATCTGAAACAAACGAAACTAAAAAACAAACGTTCAGTCAAGATAGGTAGGTATATTTTTATGCAAATATCCGAAGCTTAGATTGCAGGCGGAGCTCATGAGGAACGAGCGCAAAGGGCTTATTCTATCTTATCGCGGGCGCAGTAAACTTCCTCTGAAAACTCCTGCGGGGATACACTTGTTTGAGACCGTTGAAGACAAATGGAATCGTCATGCTACGACACGACACCCGCTACCAATAAGTAGGAGAAATAGAGCAGGTATTAGGTAGAACTACAGGTGGTTTTAGTACCTATGGGTAGTGCTAGCAATTCTTTCTTCCTGACAAAATCGGGCTTGAACTCTGTCGAGCTTCAATGAATTTGTAGCTTCTAAAAAAGTACCTATGTACTTATGTGCTCTCAAACGGTATAGGAAAACATCATCGTGAGAAAACTCGCTGTATAATATACTCTTTATTGTCTCAGTTATTGCTAACGTAGGTAAATATATCACATTATTTATAGGTAATACCACCCACAAACGAAATAATATGTATTCTACGCTTATATCCGTTTCTTGCAATCTCGTGGTTTAGCTCTCGTAACTCGTAAGCGTGACTGGACTCGGCAACTTGTAAAAATGTTGAAAGTTCCAAGTCCGAATCGGCGCACGCATAGAAACCCTGCACTCACCATGCATTTTCTATGTCCAGTAGGTTTCAAGATATCAGTTTATTAAATAACGGACAACTCTAGCACAGAAAAGTATTTTCTGTTCGAGCCGGATCTTTTTGAATAAAACTATTCTTCGTATTGTTTTGAGAATCTCGTACTGATACTCATCACAGTCATCTCTGATGTGGTTTAGGAACTTGTCGCATACTTACACTGAAATTGCATACAATGTTTTCAACTGAAAACTGCGCGCACACGCAACCATAGTAGGTACCTATATTATGGCCTCTATTCACCTCTGTACTTACTATGAATATAGGTAATACTTTGAATTATCAGTTAATAGCTACGTAAGTATTTTATTTCCAAATTATCTGTGAAAATGAGCTAATAATTTTAATGTAATCAGGGTTAATGAAAGCCATTAAAATCAATTTCGTTGGTCCATTACATGGTCTATTTAATTTGTATAATAACCTAATTACGACGTAGTAGAGAGTAATAAGTTTATTGATAGTTTTTTTCGCAACGCAGTAATAATACGTTGCTCGAGGCCCGTAAGAGCTTTATTACTGGTATTCAATTCAGCCCCGAGCTGAAACCTCGCGTCGCGATGTTCCGTTTTGTAGTACCTACCTAGATCATGAGTAAATCCTTACTAATATTATGAATGCAAAAGTGTGTTCACAGTTTAAACTACCTACTGATGAAATTTGATGCACAGATAGACTAGACCTAGAGCTTAAAAAAGGACAAATGCTACTTTTTAATGAGAAAAAAGAGCTGTAAGAGGTTGAAATAGGGAATGAAGTTTGTAAATAAATTAGCTTGAAGCTTATTTTTTAAGCTTTGGATTAGATATGAATAAATTTTAAATTCTAAGTTTGTAGAAATGTTAACCTAAACGGGGTAAAGTAGGGGATGAAAGTTTTTGTATGATGACGTAGACAAAAAAGTTAGCCTAAAAAAAATTAAAATGCTGCTGAAAGTCACTATTCACGAAGTCGCGGACACAGCTAGTACAGTATATTTATGAGTAATAATGAGAAGGTAGGTACTTGTTTAGCTTCCTCTAAACTCAATATTTAGGTTTTGACTACTCCGGGAATACTTACCTACTAGCCTTCCGTAGCAAGGGTGCCCATCGCTTTCAAACTATCAACAGATAAACGGGTCAAAGTTTTACGGTTTGACTGAACTAATTAACTAAAGTTTTGTAAGTAGGTATATTTGTCTTTATAAGCTTTGAACTCTATCTAGCTCCAATCTGCATGAAATGTAGTAGGTAGACATTTAAGTAGCTAGACATTTTATTGAACCTGTTAAGTTTTAAATCTACGAAATTATCTAAATTCGATTATATTATACTTAGCATGTATCTACTATAGAGGGTTAGGTACCTTAATGAGTTATACAGACATAGAAAAACTTAAACTAAAACATTAATATCTATAAATATAGATGGAAGAAGCAGCGTCCAATCATCATATTAAAATGTTTACATTGGAAAGTACTTTAAACAAAACTTGAAAGCATTGAAAAATTCGAGGGCTTATTCCTAAACTGGAACAAAATTGAAAACATTCAACTACGAGTTTAAGCACATAACATAAAAAAACATAATTGATTGTCAGCGGCATAAGTTCAAATACTAGACATACGAATGACACACTGCGAACAAATCTTTTAAATTTTGTATCGCAAAATTGAAAAATGAATTGAAATATTTATGTTACTCCGGTTTATTACCTACAGTGTGTTTGTTTGATTCGTCTGACCATTCTGAACGCTCTCGGCGCGGCCGCGCGGGCGCCCGGCGCGGCGCGACGCGACGCGACAGCTCGCACTTATGTCGGAATTTAATTGAAATGGACGCAGTTCGAATCGGTTGAATAATTCACATACAACGCGATTTTAATCAGTATCATCACAATCACTTTTATGCAATACACTTTCTTTCTTTTATGTAATTTGTAACTGTCGTGTGCATTTACGAGTATGTCACGTTTTCGGAGTTTTATGTTAACTTTACTCTTAGTTTACTTAGAAAGGTTATTAAAACCGGGGTAGTACCTAGTAACATGGCCATCCCTCCACTTACTAAGCTACATATCAATGTGTAGGTATCCTTGTGTGTGCAAAAAGGTCAGAGACAAGTGCCTAACCATGTACCTACTCACTTAACTTCTAGGTAGGTATCCAGCCCAACAATCCCGAACAACTAGTGTCTAAATATATAAAGAGGATTCCAAGAATTCTACTTATTGATTTCTCTTAAAATGTCTACTTGGGGATCTATTGAACCGATAACATAGATAGTGTACTGACCCCATTATTAGTATCTTATTACTTAATCATTGAATGCACATGATTGTGTTTAAAAATAATGCGGGACATTTCCGAATAAATCTCAAACTATGAAGCATTTTGTTTATTATTTTAATTCCGAATGTATAGTGATTAATTGGTGTAATTGGTGCTTCTGTAACCGTGCTAGTTATTAAATAAATAGTACCTACCTACTGTTTTAACGATATACTGTGAGGAGTTGCAGTAATTACCGACATCATGGTGTCCGGCGCCGGCCAGCAGAACTGGAGTGACGTCGAGTGGTAGACCTGACCGAGTGTGGACGCAAGCACTCTTAAATTTTCATCATGCGAATGTTCTTGACATATCTACAACCTATGCCTATCTACTCTTTGTTTATTTGTAAAGCTTAGAACGACCTAAATAGATCATTTTATTAATTTATTCATGAACCTGATTAACATAAAACTAATTTTACAGAAATTAAAACGTAGGCAGGGAAGGTATATACTTAAGTACATCTTACTTTACTAGGATTCGATGTGGTGATGATGTATGTGTTCGAAACTATGAGGGTGTTGTTCAGCCTTGGAACAAATATTTACAGGCCATACAGGTTGAACCCGCATCTCCTCAGCCGGACATTTTCCCGTATCTAATTTCGAAATCGTTACACGAATTTTTCATTTACTTATAAAAATATTACACAGCGATAGCTTCTGATAAAATTTGTTTGAAAGCTTTCGATCATGTAAATATTATCGTTGTTTCGGTCGCGCATACACGGTAGTAGGTAGTACGAGTATACAACGACCTTTGATATTCAAAATACTTAGGTACTTACTTACCTACAATTCAAATCAAATCCAATACCACTCAAACTTTAATCTGCGACTGACTAAGTATGAACCAGCCTACCTTGTAACATTTTTATGGACCTAAAACCGGGAACATTTTTATTATTTTACTTTATAGGTACAAGGTACGCACATAATATAATGCAGATAAAACTTCAAAGAATGGGAGAGCTGGGGTTTGGGTAGGGAGACTGCTCAAGCCTAATGGCCCTGTCGCAAGTCAACAAGCCGACGTGCTCGGCGTCCCCAATTAACACGTACCTACCCTACCACCCGAAGAAAATAAACACGAACGATCGACTTTTCCAATATTTAAATTTTCTATTCGTCGCAGACTCAGTCGGACGCCGCCGTCGATAAACAATATGCAGGTTGCATTTATTTAACCTTTGAAATGGCAATCAGTTCAAAACTTTGCAAGCATTCAATTACCTAATAATGATTCTATTTTAAAGGGATCTAAGTAAGTAATTATTGTTCTATACTTACGTAATATTTATTTTATAAAAAACAAACATGGTTACAACTGTAGTTTATCATACAATTACTCAGGTAACTAACTCCTTCGTAATTGTAACGTAAACAAGTAACTAACGTGACATTATAAAAGAGTGTTATAACTGCTACAAATAAATTATTAGTAGGTAGGTTGACTGGGGTATATTATGTATCAATGTCCAGCTGTGGGGAAACTCAGGCTGTGGATGATGATTTTTTAATTAATATTTATTTTTTACCTTTATATAAATAGGTGGATACTAAGTACATGCCTAGGTACCTACATAATCTTTTGAAAAAATTGGGGGCTCGATTTATGGGTGTTCGTTAGCACCGCGGCCATTGATGCAGATGAAAATGCCGGCGATTTCCCGGCGCCAACTGAATACATCACACACCCATTAACTCCGTCGTTCAATTCATTTATTGTGTGCATAAAATAATGAATGTTCACGTTGTCCCTATAGACCATGTCCTTTTTATCAACAAAATAAAAACACAGGTTAGTGGCACGTTCAAACATTGCCATTTTGGTATAGGACTAATAGGTACCTGTTATATCTTTAGAGGATATAATGGAGCCAAATAAAATACGATAAAAGATAAATTAAAGTTTTAATTGCATGACTCGATGCTTATTGAACAACGGTTTTGTTAGAAGTGAAATTACAAATAGATTATCTATGTTCCTACTAAAATAAATTACATTACGCTTGACGTGTCTTGCTATTAAGATTTGAGAAGGCGTTGGCCTGAACATGTTCCCGGCCGTTGAAAGATCGCTTTCAACTCCACTGAAGTTCTTCAGCCGTGGGAAGTTTGCAGAGCCGGACTAAGGAGCGCCGTACGCAGCCCCTGGTTGTGATGACGTCAGCGACCCTGGCTATCCCTTCAGCACCAGTGATGAGGCGTGAAACGCGGCCGAGTTTCCACGATAAGGGAGGAGCATTGTCTTCAGCCAAGAGTACCATGTCTCCGATGTTCAGTTTAGCCTTGTTCGACTTCCATTTCGTTCTCTGCTGTAACTCGGCTAGATATTCTTTCTGCCATCGCTGCCAGAAGTGTTGGCGTATCTTTTCAAGGCGCTCATAGCGATGCAACTGGCTTTCCTTGGTGCCTCCCAGGTTCGGAGCGGGTAGAGCGGTCAGCGGCCTCCCGACGATAAAGTGTCCTGGGGAGAGGGAGAGGAAGTCGTTAGGACTGGATGATAATGGGCACAAGGGACGACTATTTAAAATCGCCTCTACTTGTGCAAACAAAGTTGACATTTCTTCAAACGTAAGATGACTATTGCCAATAACACGTTTTATATGATGCTTTGCCGATTTTACGCCGGCTTCCCATATACCACCGAAATGAGGAGTGTAAGCTGGTATGAATGAAAATGTAATTGATTGTTGACCTGCAAAGTCAGATACAGGTTCTTGCATCAGCTTTATGAATGATTGTATTTCTTTAGAGGCGGCTACGAAATTAGTTCCGTTATCACAAAATATTTCATTTGGTTTTCCTCGACGGGCTATGAATCGTCTGAGAGTCATTATGAATGCGTCTTTGGTTAGATCACTGACTGCCTCCAGGTGAACGCATTTATAACGTAAACACACAAACAAACATAGATAACATTTGATCAACCGACATCCACGACCCTTGCGATTCATAATCAAAAATGGCCCAGCAAAATCTATACCTACAGATATAAAGGGATAGTCTACACTTAATCTTTGTGGGGGTAAACTACCCATTTTTGGGCATAAAGTTTCACCTCGCAGGCGCCTGCAACGCACGCAATTGTTGACAGTGCGTCTGGCGAGGTGACGACCATTAATTGGCCATATGTATTCTCGAACAATGGCTAACAATAGCTGAGGGCCAGCGTGCATATTATTTATATGTTCCCTTTCAAAATAAAGCCTAGTTAATTTATGTGAAGCATGTAATAATATAGGATGTTTCTTATCATATGTACACGTAGAAGCTTCAATTCTTCCACCAACTCTGATTACTTTATTTTCATCAAGAAACGGAGATAGTGACAAAATTTTACTTTTATTACTTAGAGACTTGCATTTCAATAACAACTGGTATTCAATAGGGAACGACTGACCCTGAGAGATAACGCACAATAGGTGCAATGACTCACGAAGCTCGTCGCTAGATAATGCACCTATGCGCCTATTGTGAATGTTTTTTGCATTGAATATAAATCTTCGTAAGCAAATGATCTTTGCAGTTTATTTAATGTTGAATACCTATCAAAGTCAATAAAAGATTGACCTATTTCTATACTCGTAGAATGAACCTTTGTTTCAGGTAAAATATCTATTTTTTTTGCATTTAATACCGGCCACTCAGACTCACCTTTTAAAAGGTAGTCGGGGCCTGTCCACCATAAAGACATGTTCACGAGTTGCTTAGTATCTACACCTCTAGAAATTAAATCAGCAGGATTTGATTCGGTCGGAACATATCTCCACGTTTCAAAGGAGGTTAATTCTCTAATTTCACTAATGCGATTAGCCACAAATATGTTTAACCTTGATAAATCACCTTTAATCCAGGCTAGCACTACACTTGAATCGCACCAATGTACTATTTTTCCCGGCCTATACCTAAGTGTATCTAAAACAGTTTTGGTAAGTTTAGAGGCCAACAGGGCCGCGCATAATTCTAGACGCGGTATAGTAGTGGGTTTCAAGGGGGCTATTTTAGACTTAGCGCATAATAACTTGACTGTGACGTCATCATTAGGACTTATTGACCTTAAATATATACACGCGCCGTACGCAACCTGCGAGGCGTCGCTAAAGGAATGCAATTCTATTGACTTGGGCGAATCACCCAGTACTAATCTGGGAACTCGTAAGTTCGTTAACCAATTTAGATTGTTGGCAAACCTAGTCCAATCATCCTTTATTTCCTGAGGTACGGGTTGATCCCATTCCAACTTATGTTGCCACAACTTTTGTAGCATAATTTTAGGTACTATAACAATAGGGCTCAAGATACCTAAAGGATCAAATATTTTAAAAGCATTGGACATAATATATCGTTTAGTTATAATTTTATCGTCACCTTGTGAAAACCCTTTTATAGGAAAATGGAGAGTGTCACTAGATGGGGTCCATCCCAACCCGAGAGTACTCGTTGACTCACTGAAGGTTAAATTGTCTTGTTTGTTTACATCTAAATCATCGAATAAGGATGGACAATTACTTTTATATTTTCTGAGGTTAAATCCCCCGGAACTTAATGCATTAGCTACAGACCGTTGAATGTAAATCAATTGTTGTGGATCATCACACCCTGTAGCCAAATCATCGCAATAAAAATCCTGTTGTATAATGGTTTTTATGAAGTCATCATCATGTTCCTCCCCCAACTGCCACATACAACGTGTAGATAGATAACTAGCGCTAGTTGTGCCATAAGTTACGGTATTTAGGGCCAGTGTTTGAATGGGTTGTGACTCATTTTCTCTCCATAAAATTAACTGTAGTTTCCTATCCTCTTCATTTACCGAAATTTGACGGTACATTTTTTCAATGTCACCTGTGATTAGGTATTTATATTGCCTAGCACGCAGAAGTATGGAGAAAAGCGAGTCCTGTACACATGGACCTACCATTAATATGTCATTCAAAGAATAACCAGACGTGGAAGGGGCGGAGCCATCGAAAACTACTCGGAGCTTAGTAGATTCGCTCTCTTGTCTTATCACCGAGTGATGACACAGGTAGTAGGTAGGACCTAACAATGAATTCCTATTACACAATGATAGATGACTTAATTCAGCATACTCATTAATGAATTTAGTATATTCTTCTTTTAATATTGGATTTCTTTTGAATCGTTTTTCTAAATTGATAAATCGTTTTTTAGCTAGATTGTAAGTATCACCTAAGCAATCAGCGCTTTCTTTTAGAGGTAATTTAACACAAAATCTACCTGTATTATCTCTGGTGGTGTGAGTGCGGAAATGTTTCTCACACTCACCATCACCTTCATTCATCATAGAACTTTTGGGAACTTCTTCCAATTCCCAAAATTTGGTTAACATCTGACAGATGTTTTCATTGTCTGATTTAGAAATCATAGCGTGATTACAGTGAATTCCTTTATTGATATTTATTGATTGAATGGGACCGGATACAATCCAGCCGAATTGAGAATTTCTTAGCTTAGGATTATAGCTTCCTAGCGATAATTGTTCATTGCCTAGTATATCCCAGAATAGATCAGCACCTATTAATACATCTATAGGACCTGGTTCATGGAACATGGGATCAGCTAATTGAATATTTTTTGGCAACTTTAGCTTATTGATGCTAACAGGAGCCTTCGGTAAATAACCGGTTAATTGTTTTAAAACAAGACATTGTAACATTACATTGAACTTGCTATTTATAGAATTCAATTGTATATTGCAACTTTCTTTTACAACGTCAGTTGCGTTATTGCCTATGCCTATGACCTTTAGACAGTCAATGGGGCAGGACTTTAATGATAATCGATTTTTTAAGGACTCTGTTATAAAGGATGATTGGCTACCACAATCTAAAAGTGCTCGAACTGTGATCTTTAGCTGATTCACTGGGTCCGAAGCTTCGATCATGGCAGTGGATAATAGTACCTGACTAGAGCCTTGATTGAAATGATTAACGACTACTTCATCTTGTTCACCATCAATAGCTAGATGGGTGGATGAAGACTTGGGGTTGTGGAGCAGCCTATTGTGTCGCTGTCCACAACCGTCCTCACGACATGGCCCCATGCGACATTCGCTTTCAAGGTGACCCTGCCTGAGACAATTCATACATAGTTTATACTTCTTTACGTCCATCAATCTTTCATCAATCCCCTTTGCCTTGAATGTAGGGCAATCATAAATTCTATGACTTTCATTGCACACGATACATGAAAATATGTGGGATTTTCTATTGCTATTATTGTTATTACCTCGACTAGTGCTCGCAAATGATTTGACATGGGGAGCCGTATTCTTTGCCTGAGGCCGTGAATTATTGTTTTCATTTTTGTTATTGCGTCCTAAAGACTCGAGCACGTTAGCGCGGTCTGTAAGAAATTTATAAAAATTTTCTAAAGTGGGTACGTCTTCTAGAGTGTTACGATATTCTTCCCACTTTAACAGAGTTTGATTATCTAATTTAGAGGACAGCATAAATATAATCAGTACGTCCCATTGGTCAGTTGGTTGTCCTAGACTGGCTAAAGCACGCAGATTTTTGGTAACATGATCGACTAAGAATCGCAAGGATCGTTCAGTTTCATTCGGAAGATGTTTAATATTAAAGAGTGAATTGAGGTGATGATTGATCAATACCCTCTTGTTATTGTACCTACTGCATAGTAGATTCCACGCTTCACTATAATTATTCGTGGAAACCTCGAGATTAGAAATTATTCTAGCAGCATCACCTTCTAAATAAGAGTTTAAATAGTGAAACTTGTGTACGTCTGTGATTCTGTCATTTTTGTGAATTAAACTCTCAAACGTGTCTCGGAATTCCAACCAACGGAAATATTTGCCGTCGAATTTAGTTATCTGAATCTGAGGAAGTTTCAACCCTATATCTGCATGATATGGTTGAGGATCATCTATACAACATGAAGCATTGTGAACGGATTTGCGTCTTTGTTCGCATTCAATTCGCTTTGAAAACCTTTCGACTAAAGTCTTGGCTGTAGCTATGTTTATAATAATTTCTTTCTCAAGTTTATCGCGCTCGTCAACTTCAGCCGAAATGTTTTCAGAGTTAAGAACCTCTATTTCACTCTGCAGGTCGTCAACTCTAACTGACAATGCCTCAAATTTTGCAAGTTTTAAATTCAACTCAGTTAATTGTATATTATTTAACTCTGTTTTAATTATAATAGTTTCTAAATAGTTTTTGAATTTAGTGACCTGTCCTTTCGCGGACACTCTTTTTGTTGATAATTCCTTTAGTCTCTGTTTGTCTTCAATCTTAAGTTCAAGCGTCATTGTATAGGTAAAAGTATATTAAATATTTTCTAGAACGAATTGAGTGATCTGATTTTAAATAAAATGAATGGGCTCACGTTCCTCGTTTCGGTGTAACTTGCCGTACAGGAAGCCGGGTTTGCGCCGCTCAGGTCACTGCCAAGGTCATCGAAGGTTGATGCGCAGAGTACGCAGACAGCACCTCGTGACTGACAGGGAGCTCGTGGCTTTCTTTGATTCAGCTGGAATAGTTAGCGAATCACCTTAAATAGATTTATTGGCAACAGTAGGCAGGTTTAGGTATATACCTACTAAAATAAAACGGGAACCTACGAGACAAAATCAGAATGATAGTGGATTGAAGACTAAAGATATTGGCAATTTTGGAATTTTAGGCTTGATAAACTACTTTAATTGCAACAATTTACTTGTATTTCTTCCGTATTGACCGAATATATTCAAAATTAGACACTATATTTTTTTTTAAATGTGGGTACTTAAATACGGAAAAGATGATGAAATATTGGAATAACTTGGAATTTTGGCAATTATATGCACAAAACTACTTCAATTTCCACAAGTAGATTAGTATTTTAAGTAGTTCTATAGGAATTAATAGGAATATTGGAAGTTTGGATGAGGATGTGAATGAAGGAAGAACACTTAGCTTCGGTCGGACGCGCTGGCCGCTCAAGGTGATTCTTTAGCTGAATCACTGCTCGAACCCTGGCTGCTTGGCTTGTCCTGACATCAGTCTTCATCCACTGGAGCCCGTGACTTTAGTCCATCACTGCAAGGCTTCTCCTCTTGATCCCACAAAATGGCGTGCATGTGGCGTGTTCGCCGGTTTTCTTTCTTGAACACCTTTTTTGTCTTCCTTATTTGCTGTTCGCGGTTCTATTGTTTGTTCCCCTCATGGGCCACCATGTTATATCTTTAGAGGATATAATGGAGCCAAATAAAATACGATAAAAGATAAATTAAAGTTTTAATTGCATGACTCGATGCTTATTGAACAACGGTTTTGTTAGAAGTGAAATTACAAATAGATTATCTATGTTCCTACTAAAATAAATTACATTACGCTTGACGTGTCTTGCTATTAAGATTTGAGAAGGCGTTGGCCTGAACAGTACCTATATGTCAACGTTTTTGCGCGGTTGGTTATGTTCAAATAGAATATAATCACTACGTTTAGTTATGTTGTGTTATTTTGTTGGTTATTTTTCCAATACAGCCCGAGTTTTTGACATGGATGTCAAGTTTGTTTTTTTGTAAATCCATCGGAAAAAAATCGTGTAAATTTTAAACAAAAGCCATCTTTTGTTTTAGATTGACTTGAAAATTTGACTGTGACTTTGTGAAATTAAAAAATATTATTAAATTTAAAAACTTGACAATGGCTGAATTGATCTCATAAGATACAGTGGTCATAAATAAAAAAGAAGAAGAAGTACATGTTTATATACATAAAATACAATATGTGAATTAGAGTGAATAGTTCTCTTCAAATTCCATCGGAGGAAATCCCGAGAATTTTCAACAAAACAGCCATCTTTTGTTTAATATTGACTTGACAACTTGACTATAACTCTGTGACGTTGACAATACTTTTAAATAAATACACTTGACACTGGCAAAATTGTTCTCTAAGAGACAGATGCCATAATTGAAGAAGAAGAAGAAGTACGTTGACAATACTATACAATAAAAAAACTTGACACTAGCAAAAAATATCTCAAAGGAGACAGATGCCTAAATAAAGAAGAAGAAAAGGAGTACCTACAACTGCACGAATTGTCAATTTGACGTTGATACCTACGTTAAACTTTTTTAGCAAAATACGTAGATGCTTAATTTTGTGAAACGCCCATTATGAAAATTCATAAAGGCTATATCGGTGCCGTCGTCGGTTGCCGGAACCTTGTTACAGAAGCCACAGATTAGATAATGTAGAAATAAACTAGGGTTTATTTTTTATTAGTAGGTACATTAAGTACATTATTTAAGTAAGTACCTACTTAGCGTTGCGTATTGTTATTGGCCTTTAGTACATAGCAAGTTTATTTAGGTTTCTAGTAGGTAAGTATGAATATCACATAGAAAGATACAATTTGGTTTCACGGGTGCTCTTCACTAGAGCCGAACAGTTGGTAAGTAAACAAGTTTTCACTGTGCACTTCTTTGCTAAAGTTAGTTGAAATCTTCACAATGTTTTACGTTATCTAAAAGGAACAAGTCGCAGCAATTCCTGTGAGTAGTAGAAAGCTTTCAGCTGAGCCATCGAGAGTTAAGTTCCTTTCTACTACTCTTGCGGTGACTTGTAGTGGTGCCATTGACCAAAGTATTTTTATTTAATTTGATTGCACTGTGACATAATTATTATACTATGTATTAGTACCGTACAGTACCTACACCAAGTTTTCTACTACAGGGTCCTTTTTTTCTGAACTTTATATTTACCCAACCTAAACGCTAGTAATAAAATCATAATTTTTAATTGGACAATAATTTTACTTTCAGCTAAAATTGAGCTTTTGTTAGTCGACAAGTTGTGTGTGTTCTGACCCAGTGCTGTGCAGCTGTAGCTTACCACTCTAGGTGCTGTAGTAGGTACCTATAAGGTTTTGTTTTATCAAAATCGGATGTCGGAAGAAAAGTTATCGTCATGCGGACAAAGTCGCTGGCAACAGCTAGTTCATTAATATGCTTTTTTGTCTCGATAAGTTTTTCGTATTTTACAACATATTTATTTCAAGAAACAAAAATCTTTAAAAAATTAGGTATTTGAAAATAGCTTTATTAAGTCGCTATGTATATTTTGACAATTTGTAAATACAGCCTATATTACTCTCGCGATCCAAACGTCTTCATTTACCAAAATCCGCCCAGTCGCTTGGACTACACCGAAAGCAAAAAAACTCACTTTACCTTTCGCAGTCGAGAAAATAGCTTCGTATCTATCTGGTAAGTACATAGGTAGGTAAGTTAAATACTACTCGTAGATTAGGACAATATTTACCTATACAGAGATTAAATACACCATTTATCTAAGTAAAGTTTAGGTAATACAGCATACCACTATATTTGAGGACATCCCAAATGCCATTGGCTTTAGGTATATTTTTTAAACCGAAATTCGCCTGTCAAAATACTATGTGTACAAACCGGCCTTCCGCATACAAAACTTTCACGTGCTATACAAAACAAACGATGTAAAGCAAACAATGTCTGCTTTTACACATTGTTATCTTTTAAAATTGGCTTTACCTTTTGAATTCAGCAATCGATAACGCATCGGTCTGTGTCATCCTTACATACCTAGTCAGTTTACTCCACAAAGTAGCAGGATATTTTATAATAACCCTAAAAAGGAAAGGAATTTGCTAATAGGTCCAAAACCAACGCTTTTTATGAAAAAGTATAAAATTATTCCGTACCTACATAAAAACATACTTATCACGAAAACGAAAACACACAACGAGAGAGTCAGCTAGAATTATCTGTACTTACATAATATCATTTCTGTTCTACGAGTAGGTATTTACTGCGTTTGCAGAACGTTGTTTCTTGAAACAAACATAATTTATACAATTTGCTCTCATAAATTATACAATAAAAACTTAATTTGACATGGTACCAAATGCAATTTTTATTCTCCAATCGTCCGCCTTAAACTTTCCAGTGAGAGCCGTTTCTTACGAGTTATGAGAGCAACGAGGGAAATATTGGAATTTATTTTTATGAAGCCGGATCCCCGACCGAGTTAATCTGTTAATATTGAACATTTCTCCCGCAAGAGTAAACCATCCCTCGCTTCGGGACACAAAATAAAGATATTACCTAATATTCGTTTTCTGATATCTTTGAATATTAAGTCCGATGTACGGTGCTTTATTACGCACTCATGTCGAGTAGAAATTAACAGCGCCGGCTTTGCGCAAATGGTACTCGTATCTTCAAAAAACATTATTTAGAAACCATAGTCGCAAGTTCATTGGCGTTGGGATCGATAGCACTGGAAATATGTATGTTATTATTATCATTTTTAATGCAAATGAATGTAATTAAATGTCATGCGCAAGTACAATGTCGGTTTACTCTTCGATAACTACGGTTTTGGTCGAATCCTCCCCTAAGAGGTTATTTTTAATTTGTTAACATTTGCATTACACGGCTAATGACCAGAAGCTCTGTGTATCCATTCATTCCCGCTGGTCACGCGATACGTTAGTAATTTGGCTCCGATTTGTAATAATTATCACAGCGCATCATTAATTTGATGTTTCTCTTTACACGTTATTTATTTATTTATTTATCTACCCACTCAACATTATGGTATGGGAACTGGAGATTTATTCTGTATTCGCCCCGCAGAGTCTCGTCCCACTTGTAAAATTCCGCATTTGCCCCACATTATATTCCACGTTCGCCCCGAAAACAATGTTTTCTTTAATATTATTATTTTATTCCGCTTTTGCCCCATTTTTTGTTCCGCATGTTTTTGTAATACATTTTAGTACAGTCAGACTATAAATTGATGAAGCATTCAAACATTTAAAAAAAGTGCAATTTTTTGGAATGTGGGACGAACATGTGGGGCGAATGCGGAATAAATCGAACTGGATAGTTTGATAGGTAGGTACATAAAACTTTTTGTTATCTATACTAATATTATAAAGAGGAAAACTTTGATTGTTTGTTTCTTTGTTTGTTTGTTTGTTTGTTTGTTTGAAACGAATAGGCTCCGAAACTACTAAACCGATTTGAAAAATTCTTTCACCAATGTGTAGAATAAACTTTCAGGATGAACATAGGCTATATTTTATGTAAGTAGGTACTTCGCGGGCGACGCCGCGAGCGGAAGCTAGTACATAATATGATGAAACTACAGAACAATCATTCATATGTGATATGGAAAGTAGGTTATTGGTAAGTTCTTTAAATTTATTTTTGGAATAGGTATAGTTCGCTCAACGAATTCGTGGCATTCGTGAAGTTAGCCGCAAGAGCTGAGCAGTATCGTTTTTCGGGAGCAATTGGAGGTATGAGGGGGGGGGGGGGAAGGAACTGTACATGCGCAAACTCGCAAATGTGGCTAACTTCACGAATGCCTAGATCCGTTGTATGACCTATATGTAGGTAAGTTCTAACGAGGTTTTTTTCAAGTTAAACTTACATTTCTTCGGTATTTATGGATAATAAGTTGGGATTTATTATTATACTCGTAAACCGAAATTCGCGTTCATGCCGAAATAGCAAAATGTTACTCGGCTTACAATTGCTTCATTTCGGGCATCGACTGTCTTGGATACTCCTAATTTACTTTTGAAACTATAAGTAATACCTAAATATTTTATTTATGTGGGTTACACTGCACACTATTTGATAATGTTTTCAACTTCGCTTGTAAAATCCAATAAAGTTCTAGAAAGAAAATCTACGAAGATATAAAGTTGATTTGAAAATATCATCTACCTACTATTATCAAGTTGTATTCTCAATATAAAATGTTATATATAAACATAGGTAAGTACTTACATAAAAAGAATAATAATAGTACCTACATTTTCTTTTAATAAAAATCACACATCAAAGCTTTTTGCCCATGGAAAGCAGGATTTTTCTTTGTCTGATGTACATAATAATCGTTACGTTACAGTTATCCCAGTGTAGCGGGAAGGGAGCTGACGCATTCCACGTGTTTTCGGTTTCTATATTCTATCTATCTATGGTTTTTGGATTTAGATAGGTATTTGACATTACTTCAATAGGATTAATGTCAAATACTTATCCAAAATCCAAAAACCGCAGATAGACAGAATATAGAAACCAAAAGTCCACAAACTCAAAAACAAAAGTACTGGCAACACACAGAATTTTGGTACCGTTTGATAACCTCACGTACCTACGCATAAAGATATCAATACAGGAATAACAGGATTACCTAGTTCAGGCTCAATTAGTTTACTTAGCTATGTTTAGTCGTTTAGTGCACCTTATGTCTTATTTTATCACCCTTTGTCTTATTATGTTTTTTTTTTGAATAAATTTTATTTTATTTTATTTTTATTTATTTAATAGTTATTTCGTTAGTTCCGTAGATGTGAGTGCGGTGTTCTCATGTGAGCTGGCGATGTACCGTCAGCAGCGCAGGCGGATGTTGGCGGAGGCCCGCGTCCGCTGGCGGCGGACAGTGGCTAAGTGGTCTGTCGGGGCTCGCTTACGCGTGATGGATTACACAACCGTTTCTATAACACTGTCCTATTTAGTCTTATCCTTAATGATGTACCTTCACTGTACCCGCAAGTTCTTGGACATATTAACGACCGCGTTTGTCCTTAGTGTCGGTGGTGTTTCACACTTTAGGGTTATCTAAGAGCCGGTTTTTTGATCTATTCAACCAGTCAATGGTTTTATCTTCCCCATTATATTGCTTTATAATTACGATTCATAAAAGCGGCTCTACAACGCCAATCATTTATGAACGTTTTTTATTCATTGATTTAATAGTAACTACCAATATGAGTACAGTGGCGGCGACGCACCCAAAAATATAGCAAAACACTTTTCTCAGAAATGTTTTTACTCGTAACCTTGTGAGATTTTCCTCAACTTCAAAGACCCTTTGCTCCAAATTACAATTACAAATTACGGCTCTTGAAAATGTTTAAAAAGCGTTTCGAAATTAACAGCGTAGTTCAATTTAGAACTTTTGTTTCTACGGTAAGTAAGTAGGTCCAGTTTGAAACTTACATTTTAAAAAAAACTTTGTTTTTTGTAAGTAAGTAGGTACCTATATCAAATTTTTACGGGATGTTTACCATTATTATGTGAGTTTTATTTGTTCCCGATATTTCATGTCCGGATACCTACCGTTAGTGTTGTGCGTCGTAATCGTGATCGATGTGTTAGTGACAGTGAATCCGGTGGTACGGGTAACGTTTGCAGTAAAAGACTGAGGAAGAGGGTTGATCGTTTTGTCTCCCAATAACATCCCTAGTGGACTTGAGTTTATCTTGTGATCAAGACTCATGCAACTTTGTCGAAATATCATGAAAATAAAACTCACAAATCATGATAAATATCCTGTTTTAAGTGAAAGTTATGTTTAATCATGTAGTTTCAAAAGTTATAAGTATATCTATATTATGTACCTTTTTTAATAGCTGCCCGCGTGCCGGTCCATCACCAATGTTGACGCACCCTTACAGCATTCTTACCAAAGTAACAACAGCTTGAAGAGAAGACTTTTAAAATGAATAATGGTTATAAAATAGTCTCATTATTTATAGAAAAAAACAATAGGGATTGCTTCGGAAGTTTCAAAAAGACTTATATTATAATGCACCAAAACAGATCGTCCGTTCAAGAATTTCTTTATCAATATTACAAGAGCCCACGAAACGTGGTGTTTTGAAGCTGATTTATTATTCTGAAATTATACCAGCATAACAACCGAAAGCAATCCGAGTTTCAATGTTTTATTTTCTTAGTATAAGTTTACCTTTGAAACAAGAATATTATTATTTGCTCTCGTACATAAACCTTCAAACCTTTTAATACGTGCGTTTAGAATTTCCATGTAAAAAAATATGCATACAATGTAGGTACATTGTATGCATATTAAGCATATCAGGGCTAAGACGCGTCAAAACTAATGCAGGCCATACTGCATGCCGCGGCCGCGTCAAGCCGTCATACTGTTGTACCTACTACGCTATACTCTCGCAGTCTCGCACATGCCTGCTACGACCAGGAGGCAACGTTGAAGGTTAACCTAATAGTCCTAATTGCGAAGGTCAAACGAATATTTGCAGATCACACAAACATTGATCCCACGCCGCCGCACGGACCCGCATTTACTAATCTCAACTGGTTAGACTAAGTTAGAACTTGTGTGAAGAAGCTATTCGATCGCCTGTTCCTAAAATTAAGGGAGTTAGAGATATGAAATGTCAAAAACAAGTGGATCAATGAAGGCGCGCCCGAGGGAGCCGCTACGTGCCCCGGGTACGGCGGACATCATAACCAAACCAGTTTAAGTATTTTCGAGGACCATTCAGAATTGCAATCAGCCTAAACGCGACCCCGAAAACATCTAAACTAAACCAACACTTTCAATTAATCATTAAGTTAAGGGATAATAATATGTACTCCTATACAATTTTTAAATATTTTTAAATCCCGCCGGCGACGGCACACTCCGATTTGAGGACGATAAATAACGAATTCTCGTCAGTAAAATTACCTTCTGATCATTATAAAACTGAAGAACGTTTTCGCTTGTACTGGTGTATGATAAATGGGTAATTATTCATATTAATAATAACTATTGTATTAATGTATTCACTGTAAATACTTAGGTAGGTACCTACCAAATATATAAAATCTGATACAACTTAAATCATAATCGTAAAGTAATCCACCAATTACATCGTTTATACTCATAATCCATGGAGTTGTTCTTATTCATTTTAGGATCTAGAAGCGCAATAAGATATAAATCCTCAAAATGTGAAATGTTTCAACTAAAACCAAAAATCTGAAGGAAAAAAGTTACGTCGCAAGCACTCGTAGGTATTAATTTTTAAATTCAATAATGAAGTAATAATTAACATTCGACGGTAGAGTTAAGAACCGTAAAGTAAGAGCACTTACACACGTAATCGTTAAAGTCCCTTTATATCCGTTTTGAGCGGTGGTGAGCTAGAGCCAGGATTATGGAATGATGGATGCACTGTGGATTACCAACGCCCGTCGACCCGATGCGCTTACCTACCAACATTTATGTACCTATATCTATTACGTAAACAAGCTGAAAACAATAAAATCATTACATAGCTACGCTATATTTGAAAACTTATTATCAGCTGACTTTCGCATTCTCGAGATATAAAGCTCATGATTTGCATCCGTACACTAATTCGTGAAAATAACGCGACGTTAACACGGTCTCTAAAAAATTCACAGTCCTATGTAGTAGTCCACATTTAGCGTGACATGACGGTGCAGGCAAATGAGGTGCATCCACCTTAATGTTCGGTCCAGAATACAACTAGATGTTGTTTTATAACTACTTCTATAACAAAGTTAAACAAAATGTTGCCAAGTAAATCACACACGGGTTATGATGTGCTAACACCCAAGGCCATAACGTTACTAATAGCTTAGGATAACCAAGGGAGCGATCATAATTTTCGGGAACAATACGTTGCCGTGAACGAGGTATTTTGAGTTTCTAGGGAACAATGAGTTAATGATTCGTGGGCTCGTAAAGCCTGCACTTGTGCTATAGAGTTGTCAAAGTTCGTGAGATGTGGATAACCGAGGGTTTGATGAGGGCTCGATCGCGCGTGGGATTTAACTGGGCCGCCCACTACGCAAAAACAATGATTATCAAGATTTCATCGTTCTTTTACTAGTAAACCTGGCCCCTATCAAATTAACATTGCAAGTCTACAAATTTGTAAAAAGTGAAAATATTGTCGAATTTTATGACAAGTGCTGTTAATAAAGATATTGTAGGTACAATTTTTCAATTTTGTAAATTTTTCACGAATACAAATATATGTAAATCGTATTTTTTTAACAAAAACTTGTAGAATCGTATCCGGTTATGTAATGTTTATTAAATAGGGGCCTGCTATTCAAGGTTCTATAATTAACTACTTCTACTCCCTCTTATTTCAGTATGTAACTACTAGTATTAAAAGTATGAAACTTGTATTTATGATACCTAAGTATTTACTTATTTAAAAATATAAAAACCCTGGAAATAGGTCCCTACAGCCAATATGTTGGATTGTATGTATTGTTAGGCATTTGTATATTCTGTTGGATTTGTCTTTTGATTAAGACCAGTCCAACAACTCATTTGTCAAAATTCGTCCAGACGTTTGCGCTACGCAGCGACTAGCGGCAGGCTAAGGAACTCACATACATACATAAATACATATTATACCAAAAATAATTACCCTTCTTGGCAGTCCAGTAAAGAGTAAGTGAGTGCAATGTAATATAGCAGCTGGTAGGTACAGGTACCGATAGCCAGATCTCAGTTCAAGGCAAGAAACTATTGTGTTGACATAATTTTAGAATTAAGTATTTCTTCTAACAAACGAGGCCATCTCGTTTGTCATCATCTAGATTGTAATGGTGATATATTATTCAGGCAGAGTTCTTTTAGCAACGCCATTTGGAATAATTCTCATTTCAAAAGGTTAGTATTTTTTGGGAGAATTAATAGTTCGTCGTTTGAAGAGGCTTTGAATTTGTAAGTTGAAGGAGCATCCACAATCACGATCACGTAACGTTCGCACACAGTACCACACGAAAAAATCTATGCAGGCCGTTGATGATTCTTTTGATTTGATTAAATGTTTATTAAATGAGACACGCGCATCATGGGACTAAGCAGCAAATTGGAGACGTATAAATTTTGGGTGTCAAGTAAAGCTTTTGTTAAAAGAAAGTAGGTGGCAGCTGGACAAACAGATTGCTGGAGGCGCCGGGCTCAGCCCTCGCGCCTCGACGCGCCTTGACAAACGAGTTTCAGCTCAGACGCGGGGCGGAATATGTTTTTTTTCGTTCTTCCCTAGGGCGTACCTACTTGGGGTCAGCGCATATTTTACTTTAATTCGGTATTTGTTTAGTATTATTTACGTTTTATAATGGTGTGATTCATATTTTTTTGTAGTAATTCAAACTACCTAACTGTTTGTAAAGAGAAACAGGCAGAAGGACATTGCGATATATTAAGGGTTGGACTTTCGAACCGATTATTTTACTTAAGGCCCAGAATACTTGTCACACTATTCCTTACGTAAAAGTTACAAAAAAAGTGACATAGGTCCGTATAGCAACGCGGATATCCGCGGAATCAGACATAGCACGAAGCGAAATACCCAAATGACAAGTAAGTAGAGTGCGGCATGATAATATGGCTGCTCTGAATTACATAACGAAAGCGACAATTTATAAAAAACATTAATATGTTCAAGTAAATAGCTTATTTCAAAAAAGGGCTGGGTTGATTTGTTTCAAATTAACTGATTTACATGCATGTGAAATAGAAATTCAAAATACTTTACTGTTCTGGAAAAATTAGGGAATTTCTGAATTTCAGAGGTGTTTTTGACATGATTTTAACTAAGGTTTTCTAACTAATTCGTATATTAGCTCCGGTTGATTTATCACTTATATCCTTGAGTATCGTGTAGTTCAATTTCAATGTAATCTATTAAGCGGTAATAGAATGATAAGGGTTGCAATACTTGCAATTTTCAAAATTCTGGGCCTTAAGCATTATCGACACCACTGACTTTTTAGAAAAAACACTCACTGTATGCGTAGTGTGCGTACGTGCTACGAAACGCTACATTCGTAGATCAAGGTTTACGGCGTAGACACCCTGTTTTGTTGTCGCTCAAATTTCAATTTAGCTTCTACTTACCATTGTATAGGTTGAGGACAAAGAGAAAACAAAAAAGAATTTCTATGTTGACGCTTTAACAATTACTTTTATTCCGAACATAAAAGGAATTTTGAAGATGAAGGAGGTCGCAAGGCATTTTTCCGTCTCGAAGCACGCGCCTCAGCGTCAGCTGGTGGCGATCGCTAAGCCTTAATATTTCTCATATGAGCTTCCTTCCCCACCCCTTGTAAAAATGTCAAGGTTGAATGATATTCATGTACCAAACGTTTCTTACCGAGGCTAACATTAAAAATTAAAGTGTCTTTGAAAAATGAACCTAAATAACAATAGTATGTACTTTCAAACATCCATACATAGTAATCACATTTGTTTCCCTTCAGAGTAAACTTCTTCGTTTTCTCGGTCTCACAGTTTTCCCACCGCTGGGTTTGCCTCTATCAAATCATTTCACTCTTTCTTGTTCCTTCAATTAATAGATACACTAATCTAATCACAATAACAATGGACGGAAAACCCACATTATTTTTTTACGGATGTAAAAATAGCATTTTGCTTTTGTTTAAAAAAACAAACGAAACGGAATATTGAAGAAGGAAAATAAGGTTAAAAACCTGAGTTTTTTGCTCATCAAAATTGGATTCGATCTAACTCTTATTACTTACTTACCATTCCCAGAAAATCGCAATTATCGAAGAGTACATTTTATTTTAAGAATACTTATACCAAGAGTTTAAGTTAAAGTTAATTAAGTTAGCTGTTATTTCTATACGTATGTGGGGTTTCCGCACTGAGATTTTGCGGGTGCCCCGTAGGTAAATATGTATGATGGTAGTTAAGGTATCTCCCCACCCGTATGACAATCGCAGCCGTTATTTTACCACTGATAAAAATTAAAAATATGTCAAGTGTTTTTAAAATACTAAATATTCGAGGACATTAAGAGGACTGGGTTGAAATCCTCACGTTCTAATATTTTTGTTCTTGTTACTATTGTCGTTTTGACGCAACAAACTACGTTGTAAGTAGTAATTAAATAAGTTACTTAACTTATTATCTTACCTAATTATTATGATTCTGGTACATATTTTTCATAAAAAGTTGAAAACCCACTTCACTTACGAGTACAACCTCAATCGCAAATGTGGTGCTGCAAACTTTAAAACCGCGAGTACATTAAAGAAGTTTAGAGCTCGAACGTCTACGTGACATACTTGACATGACACTAGCCACTACACTTTTTGGAATAAGAACAAAAGTAAAAACACGAAAACGTCGAGGTACGCCGTCTCCAAGAAATGATGACGTCGCAAGAAACGCCACGTAGCAATTTTTTATTTTGTTCGTTATTTATTAGAATATTGGTGCGATCCCCAGATAAATTTGAAATAATTATATAAGAATTGTAAACAAGTAAGTAAATACTGTATGTACCAGAGCGCGAAAGTTCTTTGGATTTTAACTTTAGTTTAGACTCTAAACTTTAGAGGGGTTACCAGTTAGTGACGCTGTCTGTACATGCTTCTCCTCTACGTTTAGGTATGTTTTATCAAGCATTAACCGCATTTCCGCCCGAATGGGCGTACAAAGAAGATTGACTCAAAGAATATGGTACATTTATGCGACAAATGTATTATTTATCATTCTATATTATAAGATGCTTTTAGATCGTAAGTAACTATGTCAAATGCATATTTTTTTGTCTTCATCAGAAAGTATGTATCCAAATGCACTGTATCAAATAGACCATTCATCCAGATCTGAATAGCATTGGTTTAATTAAACTCTAATCTACATAATAATTACTGTAATTTTCACATATGAGTTTAATTTGTCACGATATTATTTCAGCAGTAGTTCATGGAACTCTGCATAGATAAAAAACAATTTTACGCACGGATTATCCTTCGCTATTTTGAGATACGTCACAAAGTATTACTTGTACTGTATAATGGATATTTAAAAGCTTGTTAAAATCGTTGCGTGACAGTCGAAATCCGACACACAGGGTGCGAAATTGCGGGTGGACTTACGTGGAAGTTATAAAGAATTCCATTTGCGTATTATGATAACCATGGATCATGGCATAGAGCATAAAAAGTCAAATCAACATAATTATGTTATGTGTATATTTCTTGCTATATGCCAGTTTGTACCTAAGCGTGGATGTGCAGATCATTGATCACTTTTTTGTACTTGAAGTGGTTCTCCGTAACATATTATGCGGTGCTGATGTATTCAAAAAGTTGTAGAAAACTTGCAAGTAGCATAAACCACAAGTCAGCGAAGTTTGAAAGTTTCCTTGTGAATTCGTAGTGCAGAATACTAAAACCAACACCACAATACAGGTTTTTAAGATTCAGGTTTCGTTTGATACTCGTAGTATAATTATAGTGGATAATGAATATTATACGAGAAGCATTCACTTACTGCTGTGCTAAGCATTTGCATGTGTCAAATATACTAATGCATATACGTATCTCAGACTAACTACAACCCCCCTTTAAATTTCCTTAAGTAGCACGAGTGTTATCTTGAAATTGGAGTATGAACGATAAAACCTACGCATGCTTTTGATTTATCTCTATTTAATATTTTATTTTAGCTACAACCAAAGAGCTTATGTTAAAAGTCGAAAGCAATTAAAACGAACTGACATGACACTTCACGTTAATTTCTTTGGAAGTTTGTAGTAGGTACTCGTGCTCTGCTACGAAAATATGACGAAGAAAGTTAAGATCGAGTTATGTAGACGGATTTCAACTTCGTAAGTGTTTTAACATATTATACGTGTAGTATTTTGCAAATTTAAATTGACTACTTTCTAAATAAAGTAGGTAAACTCTATTATAAAGTGGATATCAATAATAAATGTGCAAAAGCTCCATCATCGTTGCTTGCTACGACGAAATCTAGACGTACTCGTAGAAGTGCTACGGAAATAAAATTTGCCAAGTACACGGACGTGTCAAAGGTTTTGCGATTATTGTACTTGTAACCTACCCAATATAATCCTAAATTAGTTGTACTATGACTATATAAATATAAGAATTAGTAAACCCGCCTTTTACTTTTATATTATATGATTTTTAGAGCGTTGAGTGGAACTTTTTATTGACTTCCTCCCTGTAGTGCATTTGATACATAGCATTAGGATTGATTAGTACCTATATATAGGCACAAAGAAAAAAATATTTCTCAAAAACTATAAACAGGGGCTTTACCACAAGCTCTTCGGGCAACATTAAAGTAATATAATATTGATATTTCGTATCATGACATGTAATTTTTTTATTAAAGTACTGTTACTTCAAGCTTAAATTTTTGACGTTTCGAAACATGATGGTTTGCGGTTAGGCCCCAGTATTTATTTGATGCTTAAACTCTATTTTGAACCCAATAATAGTTAGTGATTGCTGAAAAAAAAATTGCTGACGGATGGACTATGAAATCTGATCATTTGTGTTCCGTTTGCTTTGAAATCCAAAACATAAGTACATGTAATAACTAAAATTCTGAACGAAAGATTCTATGAATGCTGGAATTAAAATTAGTCTGTTAATGAACGAAAATTACTAGTGAAAGGCTTTTAAAAAAGTTCTCTCTCCTCCGATTGGTGCGAAAATTGATGGATGTGTGTTAGAATAAATTATTTCTATCTACGTGTACCAGAACCTGTTAATAAGGTATAGTCGTGAGCTAGGTCAGTAAACCAGCTCTTTTATTTTACCAATGCCACATACATCTGATCGATTCACAATGGGAATGATCCAAATGGGTTTAAGATAGCGATCATATTTGTAATATTAATAAAATGTATCACCGATAAAACAAACATTCGTGGCGCGTGCGGCGTGCCCCTAAAACAAAAACATCGCCATAAAGTTCGACAAGCTATCTCTAGATACGAACTAACGTTACGTGAATCTCTCCTGGCGGGCAGCAGGGTCAGGTATTTTGAAAAAACCGACGATATCACAACAAACCTCTGGGCGCTCGGCTCGTTCCCGTTGTTACTCGAACGTGACCCGAATAGGGTACGCCCAAATGTTCAGGGATACTTCACAAATGTTTCCGTTACGATACGCGATCTTTTGCTCCGCAGAAAGTATAGTCTACGCGTAAATAGCTATACGATCGCGTTAACTTCACCGTTTAAATGTATTTATAGAGCCTGACAATCTTGGATAACTACCCACTTCATTCTATGTGGTGGTTTTATTGCGTTTTTGATGTTGCTGAATCTGCAAGAATAGTTTTCGTTATGACATTGATGGTAGGATGGAAATAGTTTTGTAGAGGAGTAAAAATTTGGATGATGATAGTAATAAAGACAAAACCTTTGTAAAGGTACTACTAACCCTAGATAAAGATAGTTAAAATGTTGCAAGGTCCAAAAACCTCCGTTATGGCATAATAACATTTTTAAAGCCGTAATCCACAGCTTAACATACCCAGAAGTACGGAAGCGCTTAGACGAAAATACCACTGGTCGTCCAATCCAGGTACTGACCCCCAGAACGTTGCTTAACTTCGTTGATCTATTAAGGACAACTAGGTTAGCTATGCCTCGAGCGCTTCATGAGGTAAGTTCACGAGTAAGAACTGTATTACACGTGTTATACTAAATTAGAGCCGATAAAAAAGTACTCGAGAATACAAAATTAAAGTAAAGTTTTAATTATTCTACGACTAGACACTTAACTAATTCGCGTTTAAACAATTAGCTGTCCTGGGAGAAAAAAGAGCTTTCTTCCTTATCTAAATAAAATTGCGTAAGCACGACATTTTAAATAATGGCTTTAAATAGACAAATAAATAGACAATAGACGGAATTCTCCTTTTTGTAGGTACTCATACTTCAGAACCAAAAGAAACACCGATTGGTTTTATTATGCTACAAGAGTTGGTTTTAAAATGAAATTTCATTATTTTTTACAACAACAGATATTGGTCTGTTGGAGCTAAGATATTGCATGTAGCTGTCACCGCCAGTAGTTCCAACTGGCTTATACACTTGTGTCGTCTGGCCACATTGTACTCCACGGACTCAACGCTGAAATGTGCTGCTTCTGCAATGTTATTATTTTATTCCTAGCATCCAGATATCTACTTACATGACGATACAATTTATTTTGTATTCTGCAACTTTTTTTCTTTTTACTCATAGTATCCGTTGCAAATGACAGTTTGAATATAACTGTAGGTACAATATGGACTGGGCTATTCTTCTAAAACAAAATTTTGTCTTCTGATATTAATATCAGCTAGTCCCGTCAAACCTTAGTAAAAAGTGACCAAGCTCGATTTTACATTTTACGTTGAAAGTGACAGAGCGACATGCAAGTTCGGGAATATAAAGAGTTATTTTCACAAATTCTCCAAACTAGTGATAGGCCACCGCGCGACGTGTCCAGTGAATCAACGAGTAGCGCTCCGCTCGGTCGGGCAAAAACGGAAAACCATTTTACGGTCCATTGTGAAAGAGGATTGGCAATTTCGTTCCGAGCTTACTCGACCATCGGCCGGGCAAGTTTTACAACGTCTCTGATGTAACACGAATGCTGTGATGAAACCCTCTAATACAATGTGCACACACTCATTTGCTGACTCATCATCGAGTCCATTTTATTTTTTGCGATCCAGATTCTGCGAATAAGTTTGAAGGAGATTTAAATGGCTATTCCAGATCGTAACAGTATCCAGCTACTGTATTTAGACAAAACAAACAATGCTGCTGTATTCCTAGATTAAATTTGATAAGTTTAGTAGGGCAGGTAAATAGCAGACACAACAAATACAGTAGGTACAGCTCAAACACTATTATTGTCTGACGATATTGTTGGCTTTCATGGAACGTTGACCTACAACCGTTCATCATTAGGCACATCATGGGGAAGGCCTGTAACGATTATGCGATGGGTACGCGAATGATGATGAAACTAAAATATTAAATTAGATATTTTCTTCTTATGGAAAGAAATAATGACTGTAGAGTGAGTGAAGGATTGCGGCTTGTCTGTCGATGGCAGATTAACAATATTGGTTCAAGTCTTTTTAACTTTGTAACGGGTCGGCTGGAACCATACCCCTAAATTAAAACGTTCAACTTAGGTATGTTTAGGCACCTGGCGGTAATTAAACAAAACCCGTATCAATTACTTAATCCGAGAGAGTTATAATGCGAGCATGTTGGCATCGAACCGCGAACAGTTTTCGTCTGGATAAACGGAGGCCTATTTGAAATTCCAATTAGAAAGTTTTCTCATTTACTTGATTCAGGGCGTGGAGTGGCGGAAGGGCAACAATCCGCGCTGATTAGTCCTGGTCTCCGTGCACCAGATTTAAAGGGTATGGCCTCACCGCATAAACTAATCCTACATTGGGGACTTCTCCATTTGAATTATTTTTAGGTCGGCTTTAACGGCGGCCCTTGACGTTCTCGGCGTAGCGCTTTGATTTGCCTATTTGAATACCTAATTGGCTGTTGGAAATTTAAAGTTCTTTTGATTGTACATTTTGAATAGAAAAACGACTTGCGTGACTTATTGAACAATTAAATTTTGCGTAATTCAGTTGGATTTTTCTGGATTATAGCTTCTGTTTCTGAGAAATAATACCTACTTGCGATTTCTATGATATTATTTAAGTTTACTTTGCACCAGATTATTAAAATTTTTAACGTTGCTTTACAAAAATGACTTCGGTAAGTTCTATTGATTCACCAATTTATTCAAAAAATATCAAGCGTGAACCGCCCAGACACGGAAGCAAACCCAGTTGAGAATTGAATTTATCAAACTTTTCCGGGACAAACAGATACTTTATAGACTGTGAAATGCAATTTACTTTCAATTGCTACCCAATCGACCGAACTAAAGTTTTTTATGCTGAACCAGAGACATCTTTATGAGCTAAGTCTAAAATTATATTGATACTCGTAGCACTTGGCAAGAGTATTGTTTACTTCAGAGCACTAAAAGCACAAAAGGTGCCTGGTGGTAATAGGTAGGTACCCTTGCTTGCCGATCAGAATACGTGGTTTCAAGACCCAATGCTTGAAGCAGATGGGAAAGACCAGAATGCGGTTCGGTAGAAATTAAATTTTAGGAATTCCTTTCATTATTGCAATCAGACCTCGAGACAGCTCCCCAAACAGGGTAACTTGAAAAAAAATATATTTTACTGTTCACACTTTTATTGCCATTTATCAAAAAATGCAGGATTGACCGCATGCGTAAAATTTCACGCTACAGCAGGTGCCGCGCATGTGGATCAGACCTGCCGGAGTGAGTGTATCCGCACGAACTAAAAACAATTTAAGGAAAATCCGCATACAAAATACAACGAAAGTGATTTGTGTGTAGGTACATACAAGAATGTAAACAGATTATAGGAACATGACACTGGGCGATACAATATTTTCTTGGGCTTGGAAATCGTAAATCAACTGCCTGTCGGAATAAAAAGGCTCAGAAATTCTTGGCAATATTCGAAGATTTCGAACTTTTGTAATTGTGTTTCATTCGTTTCACAAAGGTAGGTAATGTTGCTAACTAAAAGTGAGACAAGGAATCCTTATTAGAGTGAGACTTAAGATGAACGCGCAACAAGCCAAAACGATCGCTCTGTAGGTAGGTACCTACGAACTGCATTTAAATTTAGAACTCTTTGCATAAAATGTTGTGAAAACCTCGCGCATCAATCCACACCGAACGCTCCTAACTAGCGAAAAAAATAAAGAATGTTTTTGAAAAACAAAAGCTGCGTAAAATGTAGTTGAAGTCGACCACCGAACAAGCCAAATGCACGTTCAGTTTCAATTTTTTCCGTATTGTTTTCTCTACACCTTTAGTAATGTTTATATCGATGCTCTACACTTACTTCTTCATTTGAATTGTTAACGGACATTTTTGCACCTTTTTGTTATTATAAGTAGTAATGCTCATGTTTTCTATTTAGATATATATACATAAGTACTATAGGTACCATGCTTATACTCGTATGCTCTTTTATCAGAACACCCCTGCCGAGGCCGACACAGCAAGCTTGTCGCTTGCGTTGACTTCATGAGGCACAATGCGGTGGAGAAGAAATTATTGGCTTATACCTGGATTTTATTCTTCCAGGATTTTTTTCTCCCTAGTTGTTCCATTCTAAAAGACGAGCGGCATTTCTTCTTCTTTTCACTGTTTATGAAGACAAAATCTCACCACGAAACGATAGCCGGAGTTAACCTACTGAAATGTTCGCTTTTACGACCAAGCAACAAGCTTAAGTAGGTAGGTTATTTACTTACCTGCCTTCATTTATTTTGGCATAGGTAATAGGTATGAATTCTACTTTGTTTAGTTTAGTCCATTTTTTTTCCAGTAGGTAGATAAATTCCTGGAACTCTCAGCGACTTCGGCCGAATACCTAGGTATTTAATGTTTTTTCTCATACTTTTACCCGTCACATTTAAATGTAGGCACTTTTTTATAACAGTAGTGTCACACTCTATTTTTTCAGAATTATGAGATGCAAAATCATATACGAGTATAAACTATTGGAGTATAAAGGCAGATATTATTATGATTTAGAAATAGGGCATAGCGCATGAAAAAAAAAGTAAGTAATTAAAGTAAGTACCTAGTAGTTACTTATAGCATTAGTAGTGGTTAGCAGAAAGTAATTATCCTACACTGTGGTATCACAGATAAAATAATACTATAGGTAGTAACTACAGTTAAATGAAGATTATCTTCATTGAGTAAGTAGGTCGCTACTAAGTAAGTATTTTAATAAGATATCATGAAAGCAAAAGCTACAAATGAAGATCTTAAGACAATGCATTTAATCATGAAAAGAGAAAGCCGATGGAAGTTTGATTATCATTGAAACGCCAAGAGATTAGCAGACGAGCCGAGAGAATGCTGAAAAGGATATAAAAGAATAAGGAATAAGTAAAAAGGTCTTTGAGACAGCTAAATTAATTTGTATTACGTAAATTACCAGTCAGAATATTTTTAACCAAATTCAACAGAAAAGGGAGGTTTTCAATTTCTATATATTTGTTTTCATATATCCTGATTTTGACAATAGTTTTTTTTAGGGGTGAATGTGTAGATATACATACATCGCAGTTCAGCTATTGTTTTATGGATTGGGGGAACTTTTGTTCTTTGGTTAACAGACATAGTTAAAATAGTGTGTCTATTAGGTATGGTATACACACCAACTTAGAACTTCTCAACGACAAAAAGCTAAGTAATATTGCAATTAAAATATTGAATCGTAGATCACAAGTGGGTAAATTTTTTACAGTAGGTACACCTTTTATTTTACGCACCCTCTAAAAGCACAGTTAAACACTTATGTAGAATATTCTGTTCACAAAATTTCGTTATAATCATAACTCTACCATAGAAGAATAATACATCGAGATTTATTATTTATACACAGCAAATACCAAAACAAGGTAATCCAATAAAATCAAACGCGGTAAAATGTCAAATATGAACAAAGACTCCACACAAGAGAATCTAGGGCGCACAATAAGGAAGCGTGAAGATAAGGAACTATGTAATAAAAGGTTTCATTATAATCAAGGGCCTGGGGTAGATTCCAGGGCCGCATTTATAAATAAAGGGGTTTTGGGGCAGGTATATAATGTCCTGCAAGATCGAACATGTGACTCAGTGAGGAGGATGATTTAAGTAGTGTATGTTAGATTTATGTTAGTAAAATAAGTCTAAACTAAATGTTAATGAATGATAAATGCGAATGAATGCGGGTGTTTGCTGTCTGAAAATGCACTTGCTCGTGCCACCTACTAGAAAATTAGGTTCCTTTTGCCTCGATTCGCCTTTAAGATCGTTATGAAGATCTGTTTTTTCTCTACGTCTGCAAAAACTTATCAAGTTGTCCATTGCCTATACAACCGCTCGTCAGGATAATGCACTTAATATGGTATTTACTATTAACCCCTGCACTCTCTAAGTCCGCACAGAGCTTAGGTAACTATCTGAGAGACTCGAGCTAATCACGGCGGCACTTAAAGCCTTTCCCCGCCCAAACCGATGCAAACGAGGAAACTTCGCGATCACAAACGGTTTCGGCTCAGCCCTTTACTTTGATCGACACTTCAAAGTCAAAAGTCAATTTACTACACCATATGCGAGATTTAATTTATGCACGATTAGATTTTTTTATTTACTTAACTATGCGAACGCACTTTTAGAATATAACCCATCTGCTTATAATCTGGGGTCTTATAACGAGCTCTCACAAACCATCATGTTTCAGAATCGTCATATTTCAAGCTCGAAGTAACACTATTTCAATACAATTTTTATAGGTCATGGTACGACATATCTTTGAGACGAAAGATAAATTTGTATATTTACTTTCGTTGCGACAGTTCTTGACAATGAAATCTTTAATGAAACGCGCGGCTGTGGAGGGCTATTTCACTTGATTAATGTCAGGCTCTTTGGGCCCCAAGCGGAAATTAAGCTTCCTTAAACGAAGCTTATTGCACTTTTTGTTAACTTGTTTCCTAATTAATTTACAGCAACAAGTGCCCGCCTAGAAGTCCATTGATGCTTTTAACATGGCTAGATACTTAGTTTTTGCGGCATATATATGTACATTTTATTCTACGATAGACAACCCCAAAAAATTTATATTTACATCTAAGTATAGAAGTAAATAAATTTTAAGCTTTTCAAGCTGCAGCTGCGCTAACATAATTTATAACGAAAGGGTAGCGATTCTATTCGATTAGAAATGTTTAAAATTAACGCTCAATATACGACCATTGTGTGTGTAGTAGTGTGAGTGTGTACACGAGTATTTGATTTCTCGTTTATTTTGATCATTTGTTCACGTTGTAGATAAGGTAACACCTCCAAGTCATTTTCAAATATTGTAGGCATTTTACCCTTCTTATGAGAAACATTTCTATGTTACCTGCATAATGTACAGGTAATGAGGTAGGTAAGCAGTAGGCACTTATGACGTAGGTATAACCTTCCATTGCCCCCCATATTTTTTCATTAAGTAAGTATATTATATTTTTATATATTCTAAGTAGTTACCTAAAAAAATACAAATAATACTAAATATTCTTCGTCGACCTCCGAGTACAAATAATGTTAATAAAGTTCTTTTTCATTAACATTATTTATGGATTTCTATGTCTGAAAAATAAAATGTAGTAGGCCTATTATTTTATCCGAATAAAGATACGGAACCTGTAATGGATATTCTTTATGCGGAGCCGTGAATAGCCAACAGTAGATGTGGTTAGCTAGCTTTAACAATAGACTAGAAATATTAAAATCCCAGGACCATCAACTGTATATCCAAGCGGCTTTAGCAAAATCATCGATTTGAGTGATATCAAAGGAGCGGATTGCGATGTCGACGGCGGATCAAATATTTGCTGAACAACAAAGAACTTGCTTCGCGTATCGGTTGAGCCATTAATCACGCCATTATTGTGTTTTGCGGCATCAAGCGCAATATTGCCCTTCGATCGACTCGTAAACACACTGGCGGCCGTAATGACCTATTTGAGAAGAGTTAAATGAAAATCGATAGCTTCTGAGTAGTTTTGATACAATAAATAGGCACTTTAGAAGTTTAGTTCTTAGATATTTCCAGATCTAATTAGGAAAGTTCTAGGTTATTTTTCTGTTGAGAATTCGGCAATTAAACATTTTGTCATTCGCACCTAAATTACCGTAAGCCAAAATTGCGTCCTGAAATATGGCAGTACCTTATCTACTATGAATTAACCTACATAGCTACGTATTACCTACGTAACACAATATGAACGCGACTGCACCCTAAATAAAAATAATGAAACATCTATTCATTAAAAAAATAAGGAGCTAAGTGCCTAACATCAAAAAATAGCAAGAGGCTAAAAGCGTTATTGCTTTTTAAAAGAGATAGTACGTGTCTTAGCCTTATTTCTACTAAATATTTCCAACATTTATAGTATATTGTAGGTAGGTACCTACTTTACTTAATACTTAGAGCTATCTGATAAGGCATTTAATTTTCTTATTTTGGAACCTGACCACTTTCAAATTATTTCTGACTTCTTCATAGAACGTGGTGCGACTGCGACAGATAAAAGCTAAGTCATTTTACCTACCTAGGTACTTACCTAGGTTAAATGATCTAGCGTTAGGTTAACCTAGATACTTATAATGATACTAGATAAAAGTATTATGTATTAACAAGCATAATTATATAGGTAGGTACTAAGTATAATAACTTTTGTTATATTTATAGTATATTTTACTAATTTATCTGCTGTAAAAATTTCGAAAAAATTCGTCGTGTCGGTTTTTGAACGTCTGCAGAACGTTTATAAAACACCTAGATACCTACTAAAGAGCATTCGGTGTCCAACCAAACGAATCAAACGTTTAAATACAATTATATTTTATTCTTTGCTAGTAGTTGTCCATAAGCACACGTTATTGTCGATTTATACTTTTCTACACATTCATTTCTTCAATGAAAATCATGGAATGACAAAAGTGGTAAAAATAGATTGTTTGCGTTAGTGTCGACAGTCGGCCCTCCTTGGGATAACACACTAGTTCCAGGCCCCCTGTAGGCAGGCATGGTGGTGCCCCGGCGCCGGCGCGTGCTGTAGACCACGCTGACAACGCGCCGACGACGCCGGCGTCAGCTGCGATTCAGCACACCTACGTCACGACGAACCTTGACTCTGAATGGTTGCGGAATTCAACTTCTCTCACTGAAAATATAAAACGAGTTTCCATTTTAATTTTAAACTACTTACGCTTCGCTAAAGCCGTAATGAAAGTTGGCTCGCTCTCGTTTCCCGACGACCCTTGAAAAGGTCTTTATCGGCCCATAAAACTTCTTTTATGTCACGCGAAGTTTCTGTAGCGAACGGTAAGTTGTTTGATGGTCACCCTCGAAAATAATTTTCCAAGCCCTCTTCCAACGCCACCGATCGAATCAGAAGTTACTGCCTATAAAATAAATTTTATATTAAAATAAATTTTCTTATGATCCTTTTTTAGGGTTTCTTAATACAAACGAAACTTCAGAGCTCCATTGCCTAGCTAGACCTCGTAAAGAACCTACGTATACCCTTTGTAGTTCAGGCTGTGCGTTGTCAGTTAGTCAGCTTTACTTTTTTGAGTTTTATTTTTGTAATTATTTTGTATTATTTGTATAATTATTTGAGTATTATTTTGATAATTTAACCTTCAGTTTTATTTTTACCTTTTTTACTCAACTCTTGGTTTTTTTCATTTTAAATCTCTGGCATAAAAAAACAATTTTTAATATATTTTTAGACAAATTATGAATAATTCCAAATTAAGTCCACCGTTATTATACCTTGGTACATAGGTACATCTGTTTTATTGAACGAAACCCTGCGGAACGAAGTCTCACAACGCGCACTTCACAAACTTGCTTCTTTTAAGCAGAAATGTTCTTACAAGGAGTACATCTTACTCTTATTATATAATAGGATGATCCGAAAATGAATGATTCCAATAAGTCGTTCTTTTTAGATTTAGCCTAAATAATTTTCGCTTTTACGACATGAAAGAGTATAGAGCTTTCCATAAATATTGGAAGCGTTACTTAGTTAGGTATTTTGTAAGACACCAAGTGTGTTGTGTTGTCATTGTTTTATTACGATGATGACAAAGTATATTCACGGCCTCTGTGGCGCAGCGGGCGAAGGTCCGCCTGAGACGCAGAAGGTTGCGGGTTCGATTCCCGCCGAGGGACAAATGTTTGCATTATTTGTAGATATTTGTCTCAGGTTTGGGTGTTTTCTATGTATAATATGTATGTATTTACAAAAAAAAAATGTATCTATGTAGTTTACCAGTCATGTGGTTCCCATAATACAAGCTCTGCTTAGTTTGGGGCTACATGATGCTGTGTGATAGTGTCCAGCATTATTTATTTCCAGCATTATTTATATTGGTAACTAAGTACATATTCTTATCTATATTTAAAACTATTTTTATATGTTTAATATTTTTTATATTTTTATTTTTTTTCTATATTTTTGGAAATCACAAGTCCAATGGAAAATCTATGCATTGAGAAAGCATATCAAAATGTCCCGAAAAACACGAAAGTCAAATACATAGGTAAGTAATTCACGGTTTTTTAATATTTCCTGTGTTAGGCAGGTAATAATATTATGGCTGGTGGATATGCACCTAGTTTAGCGACAATTGTACCTAAGCTAAATTCTACTAAGTACTCCGAGTTTAGAAAACTTTCATCTATACGACAAACCATCCAAGGTATCTGTAATATAGAACCTATAGTGATTTAAGCAGACCTATTTTGTTAGGTATATTAATGTGTACCTTAGATATTCATGTTGGTACAGAACATTACCTTTTATTTGAAAGCCTGTGAGTTTTCGTGAATGATTTTTGGTTGTTGGAAGTCGAACGCGGTACGTGGCTGGAACGATTTCGTGGTCGGCTGGCCGCCACACACCACTGACCAGCGACAATGGAACCGGCCACTGCCCTCGTGTCTCGAACAGAGCCGCACCAACATCTCATTGTTTTTGATAATTCGGCCAGAGGTTTTACTCGTTACACTGAAGATGAATCGGTTATCGATGCTATCTTATTTCCGACCCTTTATATTTAGGTACGTACCTATTGAGCTTATTGATGTTGATAGGCATAGCTATAGCATATTATAGGATAATCAAGACTGTACTTCATCGGTATTCGTCCAAGAACAGTCTATTGCGTTAGACATACCTATCCATAAAGTCGTTTCTTAGTGGTTTCAAATAACTAGAAATATTACCTATGTGCCTAGCTAGTAACTACGAGTACTATGATCAAAAAACTACTTATCAAGAGTATTTAAAAAGTTCTGAAAAGTAAAAAACTTTAAAATATTGAAATAGTATTCTAAATATCTTGTGTTTTTGTGTACAATCACATCAGTTTAGTTATATTTTCATTTTAAGTTAAGTCGTGTACAATTCCCAAATTGTGTGATAAAGCTCACAAAAATGTAGCCCCGGGCACTTATGTTCCAGCGACGAACAAATCAAATGAATTAAATTTTCCCGTCTGAATACACTCGTTACCAAACAATGAACTCGGTTTTCTATAGATGAAACCAAATTTTAAGCTTATTTGCAATACTGTTGACAAAATTACCTACATATTCAAATAGGATAAAATAAAATAAGGTACCGTAGTTACCTAACCAATCTGCCTAATTGAATCATAGAAAATAAGTAAGTAGGGTGACTTATGATACTGATAACTTGGATTTAAATTCTAAGAATAATAGAGCGAATACAAGAATTATAAAAGTAGGTAATAGTACCTACGTATTCAGATTCCCGAAAATGCTGTCCATTATCTGTACCGTCGCGTCGCTTCTTTAGCTAAGTCGCTTGAAAGTTGGTTACTAAGCAAAATTGAGCGATGAACGGCATTAAATTGTCATTAGAAAGGCATTCAGTGGATGACTCATTAACTACGCTTCTAATGAGTGATTTACGTTAACTGGAGTGTGCTGTGTCACATTTGCTAGGTGAGGTGATGTATGCACGTCGCGTTGGACGATTAATGCCTCTCCGCTTCAGAACCGAGCTACCTGTAATAAGAGAGCTTTCAGCCGTGAACCGCTGCGACGCGGCACAAAACTCTCTCAATCAATTTTGCTTTCCTGTTTGCAAGCAAAGAAACGGCAGTATTTTTAGTACTACCTACACAATATTTTTACGTGACGGTTAATATCGGAACAGATTTCTGTGTACAGAATTCCACTGTTGAGCGCTATCAGTGTCCGATTAACAGATGGTGGGTACCTAACTGTGAAGAAGTAAATCAAAGCTTATACATAAAGCTTACAAAAATTATATTTCATTGAAATATAAACATTATCGAATCATACGCAATGAGTTTTCGATCGTGAATCACGACGAGTCGTCAAGGCAAATTCAATTGTAATGTAGGCACGGTTCAGCGCGTCCGCCGCCTTCGCCGATAATGAGCGACGATACGGCTAAATCACACGACACGCCCCGCTTTCCCGAATAATCCACCGTAAACTTGGTAAAAAATATGTGAACGAAAATCCAGTATTTATGACTCTACACCTGGGGCCTTATCTGAGCTCTTACAAATCATCATGTTTCAGAAACGTCACATTTCAAGTTTGAAGTATTACTTCAATACGAGTTTTATAGGTCATTTCGCAATTTCAAAGTTACCTAAGATACTTAATTTACTTTCATATTGCCTGAAGAGCTTGCGGTAAGGCTGGTTTGGAGTATCACGCCAATGTGTAGAAAGTGTAGAGCTTATATTAAAATGACCAGCGAAATCCTTGTGCACATAATTATTAGTACCTGGGTGACCGAGCTTTGCTCGGTTTTTTTTTTGTAATTGGCGTATTTGGAAAATGTATTTAGATACGAACTAAAAAATAAAATAGTATTACTACTCGTCAATAGATGTCAGTGTTTTTCAATGCCTAAAAACACTGATAAAACGATGTTTTCTAAAAATGAAACTTAGCTAGATCGATTTATCGCCCCCGAAACCTCTTGCATACTAAATTTCATGTAAATCGCTGGAGCCGTTTCTGAGATTCCGATTATAATAATATACCTCTATAGAATTCCTTTTTTTTTGGTAAATATTTTTTTAGGGTTCCGTAGCCAAATGGCAAAAAACGCAACCCTTATGGATTCGTCATGTCTGTCTGTCCGTCCGTATGTCACAGCCACTTTTTTCCGAAACTATAAGAACTATGCTGTTGAAAATTAGTAAGTAGAGTTCTGTGAACCACATTAAGATTTTCACGCAAAAGTAGAAAAAAAAACTCAACCTTTTTTTTCATCAAACCCATACCTACGTGTATTTATCTGTCTTCAAAAATGATATTGAGGTTTCTAATATATTTTTTTCTAAACTGAATAGTTGTGAGAGACACTTCCAAAGTGGTAAAATGTGTCCCCTCCCCCTGTTACTTCTCAAATAAGAGAATAATAAAACTAAAAAAAATATATGATGTAAGTATAATTATTACCATGTAAACTTCCACCGAAAATGGGTTTGAACGAGGTCTAGTGTCATAAATCGTAAACCGCAATTTACCTTTCATTCAATCAACTCAAATAAAAAAAAAACATTTAATTTCATAAACATAATAATAACTTGGAAATATTTCTTGTCAAACAGAAATATTTAAATGGGCTCGCATATAGTTAAATCTAAATCCCATCAGTTATCAATAACTTAATTTAAAAAGTAATACTAACACTTATTAAAAACTTGATCAAAGTTTACGACAAGAACTACGGAACCCTTCATGGGCGAATCCGATTCGCATTTGGCCGCACCCTAGTTGTCAAAGTTTTTTAAAAATTGTCAGTGTACTACTCGCCAATAGATGTCAGTATAAAGTTTTTCATTGCCTAAAAACACTGATAAAACGATGTTTTCTAAAAATGAAACCTAGCTAGATCGCTAGAAGTCATGTATGTAAAATGGTGCTGACTAAGACTTAGAGGAATAAATGTTGGAAAATAAATTCAATTTAGAACAAAATGTCATTTTTAGCTTTTCTATAAACTGTCTGGATTAAATTTAAAAACGCGTTAGTGTTTTGATTAAACTATTTCCATCTATAGGTATTTTAAGGTAGGTACACCTACTCGTATAACAAATTGTTATAATTAATGTAGATAATTAAGTATGTACTCGTACAAAACGTGTCAAAAAAGCACCAAAAAATCTCAAAAAGTTTTCTTGTTTATAACGAAATATATTGTAAAAAATTATTAACTCTGTGTAAGAAAATTTCATTGAGTAAGAAACATTCAAACTTTCGCATTTATAATATTAGTGTGATTAGCAATCTGGTCACGATTACAGCTATAATAATAAAACTAAATGTTGATTTCTGTGAACATTTCTCTCTATTAAAGGGTAGTTTGGAGGCCGCGCCTGCCTTGTGCCTAGTGATCTATTTATCTAACTACCCTCTTTATGGTTTTTCGGAGCGCGGTGGGTAACATGCGTGGTCGTATTATATTATCGAAATATCTACGAGTGTGATAAGCGTACCGAGGGCGCCGTGGGAATAAATTCATTGAAGGTTATGTTTGAACTTAAATCTGTTAAAAAAAATAACGACTATAATCCCCAGGCTTAGCAGATATCTCCCCAGGGGCTTTACCACAATCTCTTACAAACCATCATGTTTCAGAAAAGTCACATTTCAAGCTTGAAGTAACACTACTTCAATACAATTTTTATAGGTCATGGTACGAAATATTCAAGTTATACTACTTTGATATTACCCGAAGAGCTTATGATAAGGTCTCCTGGGGAGATAATATCTACCAAGCCCATCGCCGCTTATAAGAACACTAGGTATCCTATAACATAAACGGGTATTACACTACACGGTATTCAGGGCCAGTAGTAAGGGAGCCTAACGCCTAGCCTCTACGCCTTACGCCCTAACTCTTTTTACACCACTCTTATTTAGAGTAAGGGTCCCTGAATTCAGGGTAATGTAATAAGTGCTTTACACCGTCGAGTTGTTAGTTCTAGGATGTTCAAGTTTCCTCATGATGTTCCCTTCCCCGTTTAAGAACACTGGTATTGCGCAAATACATTTTTCCAAAAGGAAAAACCCATCGGTTCACGACCAGGTTTGAATACACAACCTTCTGATCGTGAGGGGAGCTACCACTAGACCACCAGTGCTCTGTTTTACATAACTACTCGTAGGTATTATGTCTGAATTTAATTTCAGAAACTTTTGTGTCTGAAAAAGGAGCAACAAGTCTATATTAGAGAGCTTTTATTAAAGTTAGGTTCATGAATTATAGCACAGATAAGTGCTCTATACCCCATGGTCTTTTATCTAAGAGTATATTTTTACCGATATATTTTTTATCATTGTTAAAAACTCTGCTTCAACACGACGGCGACGTGTTGATAGCCAAATCGTTTTGCATCAGAATCTAACTATGGTTGATCTAAATATCTAATTAGGTTTAGTTTGTGGTAGCGTTGTCAGTATTTTCATATCTATAATGGTAATGGCTATTATTAAATAGACTTAATTAAATTCTGTTATTAGCTACGTCCAAGGCTCCCAAGTGGTTAGGTTTTTAATGCCAGCTTGAATTTTTTACATTTTTACCATAGGTTTTCAGGCTTAGCATCAGGTGGGCTGCAAAATGTAGGAAAGTAAATTAAATATTCTTGATCCTATATTCAAGTAGGTACTTGTACACTAGTGAAACCCGTCGCTGCTTCGTTTACTAACGAAGCAGTAGCGTGGAGAAGGTTGAATTTTTATATTTGTTCGTCTCCAGACCTGAAAAGGAACATACCTACAGTTGCCTAAGCGTGCATCCACACTTGTGAAATTTTGCCGTAACCGTGTCCGAAACAGGCCCACTTTTTCATGAAGTCCCTCGAATATCTGTCAAATTGTCACGCGTGTTTGTAAACGGTACGGAGACACGGTCACGGCAGTTTTTTTTGTGTGGAAGCGTTTTTATAGGAAACGATATTATTTAAGTTTTTAGCTGAATAAGGTTTATTATTACCACTGCTCTTTTTACCGTGCTATGTTCTTGTCGGAAAATCTTTTATACGCGTGATTGGTTTAACAAGTTTCTGAAAAGTTAGACCGCGCAGTTCCGTCGCAACCCATTATTCAATAACACCGCTCCTGAATCAATGCGTTTAAACAAAGATAGACTTATTTGGAACGAACCGGGCAGTACGGTCGCCATGAAAAAAGAAATAAGAAGAAACAAAGTTTTTTGAACTATTTTATTTACAGGTAACAACACTATTGATTCAATATTACCAATCACCGAAGAAAAATATTATTGCTCTACCTCGTCTATTTGATTTGGCATGAGGCGGCATAGAGAGGCAAGTATGTATATAGATAGATACCTATAATCCATATTGGATTAACAAAAAAGACGTTGATATGACGGAAGGCTACCACTACACCACCAAGGCTTGGCGAACAATACGTATGTTGCGTAGGAGGCTGATGTTAAAAGTTAATAAAGGTAACTAATACCTGCCTTACCTAGTTTAATACAGGTATTTTGGTTAGAGTTTAACCAATATTACTTACTCTCTCACCTTCAAATTCACTTTGAAGATTCATCAAGTTTTCACCGCAACGCCAACTTCAACATCATAATGTTCTCTCATGAGACAGGGTGAGTAAGCACCGCATAGTGCTATTGAAAACTAATTTGTTTTACTTTGCCACTAAGTAAATAGTTATAGCCTATTTATCATATCAGTACCTGTAACTACCTCTAACTAAAGTTATAAGGTAGGCAAAAACTAAGTTTATCATTAATACCTTTTTACTGAAAAGCCAGACGATAAAACATGATAGTAAGATTTATTATAATAAAAAGTATTACGAGTAATATAAAAAAAAGTACGTACTCACCTTTGCACTTTTACTGGTGCTAGGTAAGGATCATATTAACTACCCAGGTACTACCCTACCTACATAACAAATAGGTTTCCTATGCAGAGTAATTATTCGAATTCACGAAGCCCGGTGAATAGTTCCATTTTGAATCTCTGATTAGATTTTGTGATTAATGTGTGGTTTGCATTGCTCTTATCCAAACAATAAAAATGCATTTCGTCAAAGCTACAAAAGCGATATTCATAATACAGTGATGCTCTATTTTTATACCTACCAACATTTAGGGAAATATCACACTAGCAAACTTGAACGCTAGTTGCGCCGCCGCTCAGTTTATTTTGGGAGATAAATCTCGCATCGCAAATAGCTAGATGAACTTTAAGAGCATACTACGGCGGGTTCCACCAGCTTTAGTATTTATTGCTGCACCAACCGACCCCGAAAGGGCATTTCTAAAGTGTATCCCACTTGTACTCAAAGTTTTGCGAAACTGAGCAATCGCTTTGTGCTGATACCTATACATGTAAGTGTGTAAAATGAATTTGAACTTATAGTAATTTGCGTTTTTACAAATAAAAGTACCTACTATAGTTAAGTAAAGTAGCTTATCCCGCGGGATAAGTTGACAGCGGCCTCAGTTGACTAAAGACCCTATCGAGAAGTCTCCAGTAATGACAGACAACAGATTTTTGGCAAAGATAGATATTTTAACTTTTTAGTCAGCATTTAAGACGGTTAGTTTAAAAATATTCTTACCTACTACTTTGTTTGATAATTAGTGCAAATTCTTTGATAAAAAGTTCTTATTTAATTAGTAAGTACCAACATCCTTCAATGGTTAGAAGGTTGGTACGTAACTCTATAGTAATTTGCCTTTGTCGAGTCATCGAATGTCTATTTCTCTGTTACTCGTTAACCATTTTTTATTATTTTGGGAGAAACTTTTAATTGGCTGGTCGATACTTTCCTCCTATGATATTTTTATGAGATGCGTTAATTTTTATCTGATAAATAAAGTAGGTAACTACGAGTACTATTAGAACTATTTATATATCACGAGTACTATTATTACGAATACTAGAATACTATTTCGCAGCGCGGCCGCGACAGCTTTCACTAAAGACCACTGTTGTTTCAAATCGATAAAAATTACTTATGTATGGTGTATCCGGTCGTGGTAGCTGCAGTGATGGATCGAATACTTAGATTATTTCTTTTCTGTAGGTATTCAATTATGCGTCACATGAATAAATAGGTAGACCAAGGGCCTTACCACAATAGCTCTTCGGGCATTATAAAAGAAATATAACTTTGACATTTCGTAGGTACTAATTATATTAAAGTAGTGTTACTTCAAGCTTGAAACTTGAAATGATGGTTTGACTTGTGGTGAGGCCCCTGGTATAGTCTGACCCAACACATCATTAGAAGTTACATTGGCAAAATTTGTAAAACCAGTTTCAACTTCAGTTTGACTTCAGACAGCCAGCGTCTCATGTCGTCGTGATTTTGCAGAATGAAGCGTATAATAAAGTAATAAATTAATCATTTGATTAGTTATAACTATTGACACGATAAAAACCAATATGAATGACTGTTATTATTTTTAATTCGGACAATTTTGAATGAAGCTTGTATGTTGGGTCGAAGTAGTGTCTGAACATCTAGGTTGATAATTATGTAGGTACCTTAGTAAGGACTGAAACATTAACATAATTTGTGTGAAGTAAACTACCACTATCATTCAATCTTACAACTCACTATCATCAATCTTACGTATAAAAATTATAGGATTAAAATACGCGTAGGTAGTTACTTATATATTTTTTATATATGACCTTTTTATAGAGTAGTTTAATTTTGATAAGTTATTTTATTGGATTTAATACATAAATAAGTACGTACTTTAAAGTTATTATTAGTATTAGACGGGTATTTATCGCGTTCAAATTACCTTTTATTTTCCCGACGTTTCGACAGGTTTGCACGCTGTCGAAACGTCGGGAAAATAAAAGGTAATTTGAACGCGATGAATACCCGTCTAGTACTAATAATAATGTGTTCAGATCGCGTAAGTTTAAAAGTACATACTTTAAAGGTGGTCCAATATAAATAAAATTCTAAATTATAACCACCTAAAACGTACTTATTACTTAGTTACAAAAGAAGAGAAGTGCCATGTTTCAATCCAGAATCTCGCAACCAACTCGTTATTTATCTCGAATTAACCCATTTTTTAATTTTAGTTCTCGTTTCGACTATTCATGTAATAGGTTACCTAACTGTGATCAAAATACCCGTATAACATCAAAGAGCATAATTTGTCAAAGCGCTTACCCCCTACGGAAGCGCACTTACGAGCGTCATAGAATCGTACCTACATAATCTGAACAGAGCATCGTTTATTCGAAAACGCTTTCGGATCGCCGTTGGAGCTGTTCGCCTGCCGAAAGGTTTACCGAGAGCGAAATGTCGCCGTCGATTTGGTACAAAAGTTGTGTAAGTGTAGGAATCGTTCGTAGGCCGATATCTGGAACGTCGGCCCACCACTCGCGAGCAATCTGTTTACGTAACAGCCCCGTTATGTTCCGAGAGGGTTCCCGTAGTAGACGTTAAACATATTGCCTCATAAATCGTGAGAATCCCGGCAAACTCTGCGTACCGGTGTCGATTTGACTACGTTTCCTTTACGATTTCACAATATTGATCGAGCTGGTTCTATCTCTGAAAGGTACTTTGTAACTCCAAATCATAATAGCATCCACCTATAAACTTCTTCAATCTGTGTGAGCAGGTACCTACGTAACCGTATTTAATCTACTGAGCACAACGAAGCATAGGGTAACTCCTAAAATACCTTTAAATCTGCATTATTGGGAAGCGAATCATAAAATTATTAGGTACTTAATAAAGTCTAAAAACGTTGTCCCTCACTTTTTTCGACCACTTACAGACAAGTTATTAGAAGCAAGATGATACTAAGCGGATTATCACAATATCGCTCTCCCCGTCAAAGTGCAAGGGCCTTACCTGTTGGGGCAATATCAAAGTACTCGAAATATAACTTTGATATTTCTTAACATGACCTATGAAAAGTATAATGATGAAGTAGTGTTACTTCAAGCTTGAAAAGTGACGTTTCTTGAAACATGATGGTTTGAAAGAGTTCATGGTAAGGCTCCAGATCTGCACTGCCGCGCGGAACACGGTTTGATGTGATAACCGCCTTACATTACGGTTTCTTGTTGTAGGTACCTACTCGCAACACTGGCATTCGTCCAGGGATTGATTTATTCATAATCAGAAGTTGTCCCGACACATCCCACCTGCGGCCGCCTACATTAAAGGTAGATTGATTGCTTGCGTGAGTTAGCCTAATGGCTTCAAATTGTATCTACCTACACAATATAGGTAAGTGTAACTATTTTGATGTTATCTTGAAGACATTTTAATTACTACCTACTATACAATGAATCGCACAATTTCAAACTAAGCCATTCCTTTATGTATTCCACTACTAGCTTCCGCTCCTTAAAATATAGGTAATATATTCCAGACTGTAATCTATCTCTGTGCCAAATTTCATACAGATCCGTTCAGCAGTCTCAGCGTTGTAGTTAATATCCATATTTTTTGCATATTACTTGCTGATATTCCTTGATCCAAGGATTCCTATACCTACTAATATTAATAAGGCATAAAATTGTGTAAGTATGTATGTTTGGCTGATTGGGTAAGAACGAAATTTTGTACCTACATGTAAATTACACCCTTGATAAAATGCCAAAATAAATTTGGCATTTGTCTTGTAAAACATACCTAAACCACGCACGACCCCTGTCCCACAATGGGGTGTGGGAGTTCAATAAAATACCGAATATTAAAGTTATTTTGGTATAGACTGCAAATAAATTCTCTGAGACGAACTAAAATCCTTTTCGAAAATATTGAATAGGGTAATGTTTTCCTTTTTACTTAGAAACCGGGCGTTTTATTTCCTGTTTAAATCCTGTTTTCGTCGTATAATTATAAATTTTTACTCTAAATACAACCCTCGTCGTACCTTCCACTTACTTTTAACAAGATTTCCAAAATTCGGGGACTAGATACCTTCTTGGTGAGATAATCAAAAGTGAATTTTTAGCAAGTTTAATAAGAACTCGCTCGAACTATTTGACTCAACGTATAGCATTGCCATTCGACGAAGGTGCCGCCAGCGCCATGGGGACGCTTCTCTCCAGTGGTCTGGCTATCTATAGATCGTTTTTAACGATTCTTAGATACTTAGATTAACTGTTCCACATTTATTTTATAAAATACACCTATGTATTATACCTAACACGGAACGACGGGATTTTTCCGAATGTATTCCGTCAAGTCAATACAGCGAGCACTGCGTCCCGATTTGACGACCCAAGGTGAGAGCGACAAGGGTTTTATAAGTTTTTAGTGTGTATCTGTGTGGTTCTGTAGAACAGCACGACATAAGGAAAGTATTAGATTTTTTTTACATACAGAGACGTAGTAGACGCACAGGTCAGTGACTGCTCGTATACTGTTTTAGTGCGAGGGAGAGTTGATATTTATCATCAGTGACAAATCACTGATGTGCTTCGGAATTGGATGGCCCGTAGTACCTACACCTCTAATGGCTGAATAATGTGCTGGATAGTATATAATATACACAGTATTATCTTTACTTTCTGTCAATAAAGAAAGTTTAAAAAAATTACAATACCTACCTACGTTTATTTTGGTTACTTGTTAGTACTTTAGTAGAACATAGAAACGAAACGAAAATAAAACAGTGATGGAGCTTAGGGTTTGCTAAATTAGCAAGTCAATCACAATCCGTAGTTAACTTAATTTATTGCTGTAGGTTAGTAAATAATGTATAAGTTTGTAGTATTTAACTCAATATGTATACTAAATTAGACTTTCACTTATAAGGTAGCTGAAACGCGAGCTGATATTCCCGCAACTTTATATTGTTGTACGAGTAGTTGATTGTAGTCGGTTAGACATAAAAGTCGCTATAAAAAGTAGAAGATAGGATTTTATAGCTTGATATTACGGAGAAATGGCGTAGGTAAGTACCTAGGTAGTTTATAAACAAGCGGAGACTAAAGAGTTTTGCAAGTAAAATTGCGATGTGAGACGGTGAGTATCATTACCATTGATTTCCATATTTCTTTATTAAATTCTGTCTTTCAGTCTCAAATGATTAGGTATAACATTTAACATCTCTTCGGAAGCGAATAAAATTATGATTTTGTAGTACTATTATTGTTGTAGGTATATATTGTTTTCTGACTCTAGATTAGTCTAATAAATAGAAATAGAGAGATATCGTTTATTTTACACCCCATTACAGACAATAATATTATGAATAAAAGTAAATAAACTAAGTACCACGATAATTAAATCTATTTACTTGAGCTTTGAATTGATCCCTGCATTCGTTCCACTCATGGCGCAACATATTTTGGGTTGAAATTCACTGTGGGTTGAAAGGTCATATTTTCTTGAAAAACTAATAAAATCTATGAGGTCAGAAACTATGGGTTGAAACATCGCCTGCCAAGTTCACTATCCAGGTGAGATTTTCAAAACTAACTCTGAGCTAAAATGTGAATTCCAAAGTTCGTTAGTAGGTACTCCATAACATCAACACATTTTATCAAAAACGTAGGTTTTGTTGTTGGAAACCTTTCATATGGAAGTTTGCCCCTCGTCGATGTTACCACAATAACGAAAACGGTGGGTATATGTAAATATGTATGTCGGTAGGCTCGTTGAGAAGGTTCCTTGGCACTCAGGAACATCAAAACCGCTTTTGAATATCACATTCTCGCACCTAAGCAAGGAGGTTCGAACACTTCATTTTTATTTTATACCCTTTCATTGCTCTCAACCCTGTGCCTCATCTGCGAATATGCTTACCTTTTGTTAAGCCTTCTTGATATGCTGTGGTATCCAAAACAAGCCAATAATGGTTTTTATCACTACAATTTCTCGTCAGAAATAGGTAGAGAAAACAAAATAGAATATTAGAAGCCCTACTACTCCGATGATCTTTATCAAGAAAATAAGCATCTGAAAAACAGTATTCGTACGTAACAGAATTTCTCAATAACAGTACACCAGCGTACCGTGTGATTTGATATCAATTGATTTCGACTTATTGCAGCTACTCGTATAATAATATCTCTACGTAATTCCTTCTACATATGTATTTCAGTTCACTGAATTCCTAGGGATAGTTCTTAATAATTTTAAGTGTTTAAACACAGGGCAAATTGACAAATGTAGAAATAAAAATATATAAAAAAATAAATAAATAATAAATAAAATAATTAATATTGAAAGGTATGTTGATGTGACGGGTCTTTAGCCAACTGACGACTTCATTAAAATTATATTGAAAAACACATTTCTAACACTAAAGTTTATTACCTGATGTAATTAAAGTGTGCAAACCTGGCTGGTTTTGTAAATTAGCCTTCAGGCGGTGGCCACTCGTGACGAAACCACGTTCTCTACAAAATGTTTAACGATTTCTCGCTGCACACTTCATTCATTCACCGAGCAGCTGAGTGTGGCTGAGTCACTCGTAGGTACTTGTAGTTCCCAAGCAAAGGTAAGTAAACTCAGATAAGGGCGGAAGTGAGGCCAACGTTCCCGCCCGTCTGATAAAACAACACCTGCCTCACTTTGTTCATTGACACTGCGTTAGCCTTACTGAACGCAAACTACATAGATAACACCTTGCACGCTTCCTTTTATTTTTGTTGTTGTATTGATGCAAATTAAATTACTATTCATTCATCGTCTTTAATAAAGTAAGTACTTACCTAAGAACAATTCATTGTCGTCCTGTTTTATGCGTCTATCTTAAAAGTCGATCCTTTCAGACAAAATATATTTCAAATTAAAGGCGAGAACTTGTTTCGCACTTGTAGGTACTTTACTTACCCATTTCCTTTTAGTCGACGAAATCGGGGTAAAAGGCGCGTGGTGTACAAAAATGGTGTGAAATAGAAAGGCATAGCGATTGCCTTCGAGGACCCTTATGCACGCGTTTGAGAAGCCACGGAACAAAAAAGGGCCATCTCACCTAGTCCTTGGTGGCGGGTGTTTTTTATCGCCATCTGACCATTGGCCCAAAATAAGTACATTTGTACTGAGCGCTTTCTATAAAACATTTTATTCCTTCACTAAAAAAATAAAAATGCTTACTTAGTTTTACTTAGTTTTCTAAAAAAAGAGCCACGACCAGCTATATTTTAATATCAACACAGTATGAGTTTGCTTAATCCGATGCTGACGTCAAAATTTAAAATATTTTCAACCAAACTTAATGTATTTTAGCCTCAGAGTTTGGTTGCAAAACTCAACCTCTTAGGTAGGTAATGTATGTGATTAGAAACTAGTAGGTATTTAGATTAGAGATCATTTTTCAAAAGTCAGTTGTTAAGTAGGTACTATTAAAGTGCTTAGAGTAAAACAATTTCAATAATTTTAATTTCAATAAGATATAATTGATCGAGCGAGCGAAGCGAGCGAAGATCTCAGTGGCAGCTATGCGATTTGGCGTTGTATGTTTGCGTGTATGTTTGTTAGAGCATAACTTAAGAACCGTACATCCAATCTGCATGAAACTTGGAGGGTTTAGAGATACTGCTAATCAAATTTACTGGGAAGCATATGAGCTTAATCAGTGTAGTATTACTATTTATTTCTATAAATAAATAAAAACTTATTATAATAAAACCTTTTTACTGTTATATCGAACTTAAAAGCAAATTAAAAAACGTCATATTTGAAGGAATGAGTAGAAAAAGTCGATGGAAAAAATGAAGATAAACATATAAACATATAAAAAATCGGACGCTGGTCTGATCTCAAGGTCTGAGTGAAGAAACCATCCTACGAGGAATCGCTGAAAAATGTCTTCCGAGGATTTCTTTATCTCAACAACTCAAGTCCTGGAAAATATTTTAAACCTTGACCAGTCCAGTGCTGACCCCGTTAAATTTCAGATACCTAATGTAATACTATAATATAAAGCATAACTAATCCTGGAACCAATATCTTGAACAAAGCCTGGTGAGGCCCTGAGAACGAAGCTTGGAAAGCTTGAGGAACGAATCACAGTAAATTGGGTTAGTTTCTACCAGCGCGACCAACAGAGTCATACAGAATCTTAAGGGACTCTCGCGAGTGAAACTATCTACCCCGAGGTTCTTCTGGAGACAGATAAAGTCCACTCCGCTTATATTCTGTGGTCCAGTGGCGTGAGACCTTGAAGCAACAGCTATCCTAGATGCTCCTGCTAGACAGTCGTGGACTCTGAATAACATTTAAAATAGAATACTACCTAAATATTGTCCTCAATCGTTTATCTGTATTTTATATCTAAACTCTTTAAATTTCTATTAGCCTCAGTTTCATTTTTATTAATTCACTGTAAATAGTATAGGTACATACATAATATATCTTTATACTCAACATTTTCTTTTCTTTGTTAGATAAATAGCAGTAGGGATATAGTTTTCCTTTCTTAGGTAGGATAATCAAATATTTGTTTGTGATTAGGTTGCGTGGCATAGTACATAAAGCGTATCCAAAAACTTTAGGGCATGGCATGAATACAAATAAGGATTGTGGACATCGCGCACGAGATCTCAGTTCGGGGCGAACTACTAGTATAGGTAAAGTATTAGTAAAGCAGGTAGTATTTACTTAAATATTTTTCGTTGATATATTGAAAGAGAGGTATCTTCCCATCCGCATAGCTACTCATGAATAAAGCATAGGACTTCAAAGATTCAGCGGCACAAACGCCAGACAAAGTGTTGTCTATAGTTTGTTCTTCCATAAAAATGTGTCACAAAGTTTCACTGTTGGAAATATACGTCTTATGTAGGTAGAAACGAAAAGTTGGTAGCTGAATCTCCGATCTATCGGCGATAGATGCCTGTTCGCCGGGACTGCTCTGCAGATTACGGGAACATTTACATATGAAACGTTTCACTGAACGCTTGCACTCCACTTGTAGTACCTAAAGTAGGTAGGTACATAGGTACTTGCACGAGCGTGGGCCATATCCTGCTAAATTCATGTAAAACGAACGTTGGTAGATATTTAAAAGACTATTTGTGAAACGAATGGCTTACTTACTTTATTTTCCGTACGTTTAAAGCGGGATTCAATTGATGTTATTCGATGAATATCAGCAGGTGATTTGCTTAGAGAAATGTGCAAGCTACTTTCGTACTTCCTGATTTTGTTAATTTTCGAGTAAGTACGTAGGTACTCTAAGGTTACCTACATATCTATAGATTTATTTATGAATCTAGATGAGCTACAGACGTTGTTCTGTCTTTAACCTTCTACTTACACAGGAAGGCACAATAAAAAAAGAATTAGCGAAGCGGTCGCCGTGACCAAGTGAAATAGTGATTCATTTTTATATAATAGACTAGCTCAGCCGACAGACGTTGTCCTATCTTAAAACCTTCTCCTTACAATAACAAACACGACAAAAAAAGAATTAACGAAATCGGGCCAGCCCTTCACGCGTGATGCCGTGACCAAGGGAAAAAGGGTTCATTTTTATATAATAGGAGAAGAAGAAGATAGAAGATAGATAAAGTTCAATAAAACAAATTAAATTTGTATTGAAAGGATCGCCGATAATGAAAATTAAAGACCCAAGCAATCAAAGTACAAAAAATTAAATTTTGGACGAGTTTGCTGGATACTTAATTCAATTAATATTTTGTTTTTGTTCTAAAAAAGTTCAATGGAGTTGAAAATTAAATAAACCCCAGTGATAAGTTCATCTCATCAATTTCTGAACTTGTTTTTGATTGTAATGAAAGGGTAGGTAGGTACTGTATGTAGGTAGGTATACTCGTACCTAGCACCCACTCATTGAAATGAGTCCCACCGACAGCTTTAATAGAGCTCGTTCGTACCTTCCTTGGCGTAAAACCAGATACCAAGAACTATTGAAATTAGTATGAAGTTTTCAGTTTTACAAGTATAAATTACTAGCTTCCGCCCGCGGCTTTGCATACGTGATACATTCTTAAATTATAGCCTATGTGCTATTCCAGACTAAAATCTATCTCTGTGCCAAATTTAATCCAGATCTGTTTAGCCGTTCGTGACATAGGTACGTCTTTCCATCTATCCAAACTTTCAAATTTATAATAACACTAGCTGTCAATTTTCAAATGTTTTATTACCTATTATAAAAATCATGAAAATTGGTCCAGCCGTTCTAGAGTGTAACTAACACGACTCTTTTTTTTACACGAGTATCTATATCTATATATATAGATATAGATACTCGTAAGTAGGATAGGAGACTAGGTCTTGCTAGAATATTTGTTACTCAATCACATCACGCTGAAACGGTTAAACGGATTTGGAGCCGTTTACACGTGTAAAGGTAACATACAGACAGACAAAACTACTTTCGCATTTTTATAATGAACTAGCTTCTGCACGCGGCGTCGCCCGCGAAGTACCTACATAAAATATAGCCTATGTTCATCCTGAAAGTTCATTCTACACATTGGTGAAAGAATTTTTCAAATCGGTTCAGTAGTTTCGGAGCCTATTCATTTCAAACAAACAAACAAACAATCAAAGTTTTCCTCTTTATAATATTAGTATAGATTGATAAAAAAATATCTCAGCTAGCAGATACAATGATTGTAATAGAATTATGGTCTGCGAGCATCGACTCTAATTAGGCTCGAACGGACAGACAGGCAGACGGCACATTGCGAAACCACAAGCGAAAATAACAAATAAAAATTCACTCCTACACTGAAGGTTTTTTCATTTTTTCCATTTTCATATTATCTAAATTTTTTGAACGGGTGGGAAACGACCCTGCGTCGGCGTCGTGTCCGTCCCCTGCAGCTGATCAACGCACTGTGCCACTGTCCGACTAACCAGCCCCTACGAAAACCTTGAATCCATCGTTAGTTGTCTATTATGTTTTATTATTATTATTAATTATCAATTATTTTCACTACACACAATCTCACACTTTTATAGACTATTTGGTAAACGACTTGTAAGTACTACTCATAAGTACTAAAATACAAATAAATTAGATAAAATAAGTGGTTATTAAGAAAAATAACAGAGAGGCTGATAAAAATGTATACTTACTGGTTTTGTTTTTTCCCTACAAAAACCCTAAAAAGATGTGAATGTATTAGAAATCTCAAAGCCTTGAAAACCTTTGAACGTGCCCACAGAGTTAAAAAAGGACGCGGTTGGCAGTACATCATTTATCTCGGAGGATGTACGGCACATTTAACTTCGGGAATGATTCCTCAAAACCCGTATGTTTTTCAACGTATGAAGAGAAGAACGAGCCCATATTTTAGCCGGCGCCACTCCATTAGTGACGCGGGAGCCCCTACCAATATGGCTGGGGGTGAATCTGCAGTGACTGGGGCATTCACCCCGCGTGCAACCAACCCCTCGTTTTTGTTATACAATCAATATATTTGGAACAGGGCTTCCCAGCAACAATATACGGATGTCGACTAAGAAGCTGTAGGATTACTTAATCCAATTTAGAAAGAATGGATTCTAGTATGGATTTATGTTTCGTTTTCTACAGAAATAATGGCGCAGTAACAACGATGAGAACTTCAGCCAGTTGCTTGCTCTAGGTAGGTATCTATTCTATCTAATACTTATTTTTATTGTGGGTAGGCACCACCTGACGTTCTTTTTTTATCGACAGTCGATTCTGCTAATACCCTAAATATATTATAGTATATAATAAGATTCGCAGAATAGGAATTTGATTTTGAATCAAAATTGAACACATTGGAATTACAGCATCGATTCAAAACAAAATAAAAATTGTGCACGGTTTAAAATGTTTCTACGAACCTACCTTTGGCCGCTACGACCTGAGTAAATGCGGGCTACGTTTTGTAAGGAATTTCATACGTTACAAAGAACCCAAAATAGACATAAGTAGAATGCTTCGTCACCGTTTCCTGTGTGAGTGAACTTGTTTTCCTTATTTGGGTCAATAAGAACCATTGGGAATAATGAGGGTTAAATCACGTTTCCAACAGTTCGGCTCTATTCATTAGCAATGTACCTACATCTACCTTTGGTCACAAGAAATCAAAGAACTATTTACATTATAAAGTAATCAAGAATTTCTTCGAATAAGTATTCAAATTAATACCTAATTACTTAATCCACACTGACCATAATAAGTAACAACTCATTGTCTCGCAATCATTGACGTGAATTGCTGACACTATCGTTCTAATTAGTCAACTAGTCATAAAGGCATTGTATTTATCAATGTACCTACTTATATTATTAAACTTACAGAAAATCTATATATCAAAATATATAAAATTGGTCGCCTGTGATACTTCCGGACTCTGTAAACGCCCATGGGCTAAAGGCGATCCAGGTGGACCATACGCTTGTATGTTGGCCGGCTCGAATGTATAAAATAAGAGATATTGTGTTCATCGAGCATAATATACGAGTATAATGTACTCGTATAATGAACATCAAATGAATCACCTGGAGAAAATTTGAAACTTATCTCTAAAATCTTCTTTCATTCGTCCACAAACAAAATTCACGGTGCCGGTTGGCTTCGAGAAGATCGCTGTAAAATTACTTCCACTTTTCGCGGAACTCGTCTTACAAATGCCACGCTACAACCGATAACGAAGCCCCGTTCCAATACCATTTCAATTAAATAATACCCGTAGCTCGGTCCCCAACTTAACGTACTATCTATTTCATATTAGTAGATGAATCGGTTTATGTTTTGAGTAATTGCTTTTGCCATGATTGCATGAAAATAAGACGAAAAAAATTATGAAATACTAGTTGACATGCTAACGACTTCATCTGCGCTTTTTTCTAACTTTATTTTGTAAAAATATTTTCCATATTTTCAAGCTTTTTGACATTTGCAGTTTTATTTATAATAAATACTAGGTAATGGGCTATAGATATAATGAAAGATAGAGAACGTCGAATGTATACCTACCCAGGTAAGTTCATCCTCCCGACTTCGGGGGTTCCAATGGTCAGCTAGCAAGTAATCCCTTCTGATGATGGGATCAACTTTCCTCGTTTTCTCTCTATACTTTGTTCAATTTGACGCGTCATCCAGGGAAACACTGCAGGGCATGTTGATTAGGTCCATTATGTTATGTCCATTTATTTTCGGTCTTCCTGTTCTTATTCATATTTCTTGTCTTTCATATATTTCTGTCTTGTAGTATTTAGCGGTCCTTTTTTACTTGTCACCTTTACCTTCACCAAAGTAAGATACTTTGTAGGCAATTGTGTAAGGCGTATTAAAATTTATGATCGTAAGTACTGTGTTTTAATGAATAGGTATTTGTACTAACTAAATACATTTTTAATAGTTAAATAAGTAAGTATAGGTCCCTAGTTATTTCAATCGATTTGTATAACCTCTCCACTGTGAAGCGAAGAACACAGTAATGTGTTTGGGGTGTATGTTTGTATGCGAGTTCCTTTGGCTGTCTTTGGAGCCCAAATGGCTGGACCGATTTTGACAAATGAGATGTCATAGGATTCTAGGTCTGGATTACAAGAGTGACATAGGCAAAGATAAAAAATCCAATAAATTGTTTTATATTTATATTTTTTGCAATAATTACCTACTATTTTAATTCAGTACCTCGTGTGTTAGTTTTCTATCCGTGAATAAAAGCAATTATTACTCTGCTACTTACTCCACTAGGTGTAAAAAAATGCACTACACTAACTCCACCATAATGAATTAGAATGACTTAACGAATTATGCAGGGTTGCTCGAGCTTTATTTGAGGTCATTATGACCATATATTAAGTCGATGGTAAGCCACAAATTTCCCTGGATATTACACTTTTATAACAGCGTGAATCGTAAAACGGCAATTATACTTTTATTTACCCGCTTCGATGTGGAGCGATTACGCTTTGTTCAGGGGTTTGTAGGGCACTTGGGCACTGCTGTGCGCAACAGATTTGTGTCAAGTTCTTATTCAATTCTCAATAATAATTATTGTTATTGATTGCGTTGAGAGATAGCATATTTATTGTCCGAAGTTTTCCACATTATTTTATTTTGTTATCGGGCGCTACCTCTCAATCATCCCCTTCGATCGATCGTTTACGCCTTCCCATTATTAGCTCCTTCGTTATTAGAAAATATTTATTTGTGGTTTGAAGATATATGATAATTATTAAAACAATCAGTACCTACTTATCTACTATTCTACATTGTAGAACTGATTTTGTACTTTGATAAAATATTTATTTTTACCTTAGACCTGAAGTGCCTACTTATCGCAATAAAATGAATTAGTCCGTAAGTACGGTTTAAAAAAACAGTATCCGTAAACTCATGTTCAATAACACTCTTCTTTATGTTACAGAATCCAAACCAACCGACATGTTAATCCGTACAATTAGTTCCATACAATATCTCCTCGTTAATAGTTATGTTAATCCCGATTTAATGTATCTGGTGAAAAGGCTCGTTGCACACCCTCGATGAGAATTGTTTTTTCAAGCTATTATAATTTATTTCAGAAATTATAATCAAACGCCAATGATGGTTTTATGGTGTCCATGGGGCCTAATGGGGTAAAGCGCAGACAATCATAATACAGAGTTGTAGCGAAGACGCAGCAGAGATAATTGTTTTAACACCGAGTTCTCTCAAGTTCTCGAGAACTGTTATATACATATATACTTCTGTATCACGCTGTTCGACATCACTATATCGGAGACAGAGAGCCAGGTGGAGCTCGTAGACATGCATTAAGAAAGAAATTGCCGAAATTCAACTTCTAAGAGCAGCAGCGAAAGGTTTAAGTTCGGATGAAAAAAATTTACGTGAGGGGAACGGGGAGTTCCACCAGTTCATGACATACATTACATAAGCAGCATAATACATATCTACAAAGTGTACGAATCAGATATAACCCTTGTACCTATAACCCGTATAGGAACCCCAAATATCACTGCGTTATTTCATAACTTTGTAACATAACCATTACGTATACCTACATAGGAATTTTGTACGTACGACGTAAGTATGTTTCAAAGTAGCTAGGTAAGTTTACGTAATTTTGAAAAATGATATCATGAAATCTAATACATAGAGTTACATAGTCTACATAGAGTTGAACAGTCAGACTAACGGACAGGCTGACATGGCGAAACTGTATGGGTACCTTGTTGGGCTGCGGAACCCTAAAAAAAAGTATTGCTCATATCCCTCTCTCCCTTTTATCGGCCTCTTTATACGATCGATGGGGTGTATGGCAAAGTGGATGTCACTTTAATTAATCACCATGAGTCGCCGAAACATCCACCCACTTTATCACTCATCATTTCTACACGTTATAAACATCTACTAGCACATTAATTCACACAGGTACCACCTAGTGTGCTATATAAATAAAAATTATGAAAATTATTACGCCAGATGCGTGTCAAATCACGCACAGTTTCCAATAGTCATAGGATTAGAATGATTAGTGATAAATCCCAAAACAATTCAATACCATCTAGTTAGCAAAAACGATTATTCATATGTAACGAATTCATTAATAATACCAATAACATAAAACCTGTAATTACATCATTATTTCCGGATCTTTGATATAAAACCGCCTAAAAAAGTGCGAACATGATTAATATAACCACAGATACAGCTTAGAAAAATAATAATAAACGAGCTAAATAATGAGCAGCGAGGGTGTATTTTAACGTACAAGGGCGATTATACATGCTAACGGCCTTTTGCACGCCAACCGAAAGTCTAAAAACTCAAATTCACATATAGGTAAAACTGGTTGCCAACGTCTAGGAATCAAAGGCGAAAGCGATTGTTAAATAGTGGTACATAAGTAAGATTTCAGCAATCGTAAAATAGTTTATACCGTCGAAAGCGGTATCTATACTTACCTAATGTGTCACTGTCCACCAGTGGCAGCGGACAAGGGAAGGTGGACAACGGTAATGAACCATATATATTTTAGTAGCTTATTCATCAAAGTTAAGTAGATACCTACCGCTAGATTTCGTAACCCAATCAACACTTTTTATGGTTCCGAAGTCCAACAAGGCGACCTACGGCCTTATTATAAAATATTGGCTAAACCAACCATTTTTCAACCTAATTTTAGAACTCGGAAGATAAACCCGACATTTGACCAGCCAAGTACTCCCATCCTTGAATACTTTTCCGGGAAAATACCTGAAAAGTGTTCAAAACTGTAGCCTTATAATTTACCCTGCTGGTACTTTTTATCGACTTTATTCAAGATTGGGTGTAAGGAAACGTTACATAATACTAAGCCCGTTAGTGCGGCAGAAATAAGGTCACTACTAACAACACACAAATTGATTTCCCAGTAGGTACTTACAGACGAAGGTCATGCCTTTCTTTTTAACCGACTTTAACAATAAACGAGAAGGTTTCTCAGCTTGGTCGTATTTATTTTTATTTTGTATGATGTGTTACACAATAGGTATATCCGTCAATTATTTTTCAACGGCTTTGATGATTCTTAAGTTAGAGTATTATTTAGTGGTATTTAAATGAAATAACAGAATAAATAATAACCACCACATAGTTTTGAGCCTACACTATGTTTCCGTATACCGTGGGTATCGGAAACTCTGAGTATCAAAGTAAAGTAGTATAAGTATAAAGTACCACAACACAAGAACAACACCCACACCCGAAAGAAATATTCGTAGAACATGCAAACATTTCTCCCTCCGCGGGAATCGAACCAGAACCTCTCACGCCTCAGCCAGACAAACGCCCACCACGCCATTGATCTCTTCAATTTGATGATAGACTTACATGATGTAAGGATCGGAAGACGGCACCAACCACTAAACCACCAGTGCTTTAATTCCAGATAATAAACTACGCGTATTCCAGGTTTCATTCAGATCCGTTCAGCCGTTTCAGGGTGATTGAATAACAAACCTCCATACATCCATCCATCTATACAAACTTTCGCATTTATAATATAATGGGTATATATACTCGTATAATATAAGTAGGATAAGTACATACTTACTTTGAAGACACTCTACAGAAGCCCTCAGCAGCAAACAGCTCATACGCGTAGGGTATACCTATATAATGGAGATCACAAGCAAAGGTTGTATGGAGCAGGCACTTGTCGGTTTGATCAAACCATGGGCCTAAGCTACCTCACATTATTCCACATGAAGAACATTTTTTGTAAAATATTATTGACAAGTTAATTCGACTCTAAAAAGGGAAAAAATCTTGGTTCATTGCTTCATCAATTACTTGGTGAATCTTTAAAAAGGTGCTATCTCGTACGACTGTTTTGTCTGTAGGTACTTTGAAGATTATTTATGTATATTATCTACATACCTATACCTTAGTAAATACTCATTGATAGACATTTCACACAATGCCTGCTTCAAACTATGCAAGCTTGTAAGATGGGAGCCGGATAACTGATAATATTACCTATAACTTTTTTGTAAATACTTTCAATACGAGTACCATACAGAAATAAACATTTTTAGAGTTTATGATACAAATGTCCATATATACATCATATTCTTTTAATCCGACATTATTTTGTTCGATGTAAGTAACACATTTTTTTCTGAGGGGCACTTAAATTCGAAGGTAAAACTTTTGTGAAAATCACATCTTTTTCTCACCCAATATAATGTTTTGTAAGGTTTTTAAATGCAGAAGTAAATTATTTCAAAAGTTACGGTTCGCCTCCAAAAATCATTACCCCATGCAACACCATTTCGACTTTTCACCCTGTAACCAACCGGCTGATTGACAGTAGGAAGTTAAAGTTTGATAAAAATAAAATTTTGCAAACAATAGTAGAAGGGCAGGTTCCACTAAAATATTTTATTTATTAATTTATGACTTCACCCACTCATTAAACAGATTATTTGTTTTTCCCCCACTCAAATTTTGAGTGGGTGAAAACAAGTTAGCGAAAAACAAGCAATACTTATTTATTTTGCTGTTCAGACATATTTTCTACCCAAATGTATTTCTAAGTACCTAGATATTTGCTTTCAAGATGTATTGCTGACTATAATTTGCATGGTTTTGCTATTTATACGTTTCAATCATAAAACGTATTTTTTACCAAGAGGAATCTGATAGAATACTTATGAATGTGATCGAGTTCATTTGACGGGATCCGTGTTTATTTATGCAAACGTTTCCACTGCTGCCGACAGCCGGGCGAGCCGCCGGCCGGTAGCGCCGCGCCGCGCGCCGCCAGTTGCGCGGCGTGATGAATTCACATCCATTACGCTGTCACACTCAGCTTTAATGGAAATCATTCAATTTCCCAGCGCTATGAATAAAAGTCTCGTATTAATCCTAGAATTGGTTAAAAAAAATTAAACGGTAAGAAAAGCTACCAATAGCAGGAGCAGCTTTACTCGGCTCAGCTAAAACTGTTGAATAGCATAAAATTATGGAACTATAGAAAAAAACAGCTCTTGGCATAAGTAAGTACCTAACTATACCTATTATAGTGAATTCGGCATCACGTTACTTGGTAGATAAATGAGTGACATAAGTGAAGTTGGTTGTGATCAATTGAGTTGTGGTGGAGTTCACCTATTCCACAATTAACAAAGTAATTAGATGTGTTTATTTATTAGGTTAATCCGTTCAGATTAGTGACGAATCAAAAACCGCTAAACAGTTCCCAGGCAGCAAAATTCCAGCAGCAGCGGGAGTGGTAGGTAATGAAGGCCGACACAGTGCTAATTGATGTTAAGATGGAAGCCAGCTGACCGGACCCAGGGATAAGGAAATCCCGGTATTAGCCTTAAGGTGCTTAAGCTCGCCCTCGGACTCGGTAAACACAACACAGCCAACGGCTTAAAAGACTTACACGTTCAAATGTAAAAAAAATATTCGATTAGATTGTAGCTCTGTTTGCTATTTTAGGACGTAGGTACTTCTTTAGCTCGGATAGAAAAACTCCTTTCACAGAACTTCAATTGTTTTTTGCTTGAGTAACGAAAAAACACTAATAATATAATTGCATAGAACTTCCAGTAAAACCACAGAAGATGCCTTATTTTAAATGTTCTGTGGTAAATACTCGTACCGCCTAGCTAAAGTAGGTATTGTTTTCTATATAAAAGCTTCCGCCAGCGGCTTTGCCTGCGTGAGACCTTGAAAAACTAAAACAAAAGTTTCCCACGGGAACCGTACATTTTTCCGGGGAAAAATACCAGACTTTAGTGTATCCCTGTGCCGAATTTCATCTAGATCCTTTCAGCCGTTTCAGCATGATTGGGTAACAAACATCCATACTTCCATCCGTTCAAACTTTCAGATTTCTTTACTTCTACTCGTATGACATATGTAAATTACTTATCACTTACTAACTACTGTGCAAAATGTGGGCATATGCCAAATGTCATGTTCGGACGTGCCTCTGACTACCCTTTTTAGATATCCTTAAAGATCTAAAGTCACTAGAGGTCACTACAGAGCTGGGGATTACAGTCGTGACCATGTTTGTTTTTTTTTTGTAAATTATCATACAATATTTCCTGTCCTACTGCGTATTTGTAGAGATTTGAATATTATGAACGAGTAAGGTACGAGTAGGTACTTAGTAGCTACTAATAGTATATTATATATTACAATTATAAAATACTTTACTCGTACCAACCACTGCACATCTATTCTAATTTGGATGACTCAGAAAAAAATAAACTAACGAAGATGGTACGGATGCTACGAATAAAAAGGCCATCCGTCCGACAATATCGTCGGCTTCAAATTCCCGACTCCATTGAACTCGTTTAAGGTTCGGTTAAAGGCTCGGTCGGTTCTAAAAAAAAAAGACTGAATTGAACGGAAATGAAATAAAGCTAACCGGTTTTTCTTCGTTGCTTCAAAGGTGAACGCGAGGTTTATTTCATTTTTTTGTCGCCTTCCAATCGATTATAAACATAAAATACTTAAGTTATTTACTTACTAGCTTCTGCACGCGGCGTCGCCCGCGAAGTACCTACATAAATTATAGCCTATGTTCATCACAAACAAACAAACAATCAAATCTTTCCTCTTTATAATATTAGTATAGATTATTTCCTTTATCACACTTTTTCATGGGTATAAACATTAGGTATATATATGAATTGTAAGTACCTATTCACCTACTTAATGCTTACCAACGATTACTTATCAATGTTTTTGATGGCTGCAAAGACTATATTAAAATAAAACCTGCCAGATGCAAATATATCAACGAATATGAAGATAATATTACTATAATGTAACAAGCAAAGTTGATTCGGCTTCACGCGCTATTAAGTTATAGGTAAGTATTTATTCCTTACATGCAAAAAATCCAAATGCAATTCGTAAGGGTATGGTAGAGCTGATAATAAAGGACAATTTGAGAAACAAGGTGAGAAACAATATTTTAAAGAATCATTAAAATTTAGACCATTAGTAATTAGCCCACGTGGTAGCTAAAATTCAAAGTTATTATTATAGAGTTAAAAACTGCTTACGAGCTCCTGTAATATAAAAGTCACCGTCTGAATTTAACCGGAGAATTCTTACTAACGACCGAATTAACACATTTGGCTTCTTTGGTGATTGCAAAGATTTATTTTTTATAAAACTGGTGTACGTACCTACTGTAAGTATTAACGGTAGTTGTAAGTATGTAGGCTTACTTACTTACAATGGACGAAAGTTCAAATAAAATATAGAGTTATTCTTACAATCGCCTCGTTTATTTTTATTTATGTACTGCTAAAACATTCATTTTTCTCCAACATAAAATTTACACATATTTTATTATTGTACCATACAATATAATGTACCTACATCAAGTATTAATTACAGTGTTCGTGCACTACGTCGTCATGCATTGCATGGCAAAGAGTGTCTTTCACTGGCATACTGTTTGGTGAAGGTGTACTACATTTCCAGTAACAGGCGTCTGCAAGTTACTTGCATCCCGTCATCAGCAGCTCTATCCCCGTATACAATGCAGTGCTGTTAGTGCGCTTGTTGGTCACAACGTTTACGTGTACAACCTTAGATGCCATGAATGCGTGCGTATTCAGAGCACTGAGCACCGGCAGTAGGATCAGCGTACCTATGCATCGCGTCGCCTCGCCACGATCAAAGTTTCACATGAAAGTGAGTGAAATTTGTTTAAGATTCTATATTACATACATAAGTTCACAATATTATTGTATGATATATTATGGCTAAGCCTATCCACATGGGAGCCGGAAGGCGACAAGTTTTGCATTGTGGCTCTGGGAACATCAACATAATTATTAATTAACAACGTATAAAGACGCAAACGTCACCAAAACTGCGCGTCAACTACGGTATTATATAAGGGGTATAACTCCTGCTGCTGCAGTTAGCAACTTTTGATCAAAGATAATGGGGTTGAGATACAACTAGAAAAAGAACAAATGTAAGTAAAGAATCTAGGTACCTAGATAATTTGTTGCGTTGTTATCATATTTCTAACACATTTCTATTTGTAAATGTGCAGTGAATAAGTATTCTAAACTTCTTTTCGCTCATTTTCTATGAAAACAAGTTCAAGGTCTGCCAGCGACGAAGACGACGTAGGCATTTTACTTTCAGAGGGATTTAATACATTATATCTTTGGATTCATTTGTCTATGCCTTAAATAATCATTAACACCTAGACGTCATGTAACATTTTACACGATTTTCAACATTGAGATACACATATTTAAAATTATTTGGCGATCATAGTCAATACCGTTCCGTATCACGAGAATTACACTTACACCTTTCAACTAATCAGTCGCGGACCCATCATTGGTCGGATCCAATGTATTTAACGCTCCATTTATGTCTTACACTAAATAAATTATATAATAAAAAATATATTACACTAACAACCTGTTTAGGCATACATACACACATACTGTTATTACCTTACGTATAGATAGATCATGTCTAGCTTAGATACTTACAAATTTACAATAAATTCTGACATGTAATTTCTAGATATGTAACAAAAACATAAGTACTCGTAAATCCCATATAATAGTTTAAACGTCAGTCGCACAGCCATCTTGGAAGCTGTCCTCGCTGGAAGGCCGCGTGATGGTGAGCACGCGCTTGAGGGCCGACACCGGCGGCAGGACCGGCGGCGCACGCTGCCACACGCGCAGCGTGCGCGCGCCGCCCACCGGCAGCCCGTAGTCGGGCGGGTAGGGCGCCGCGCTGCCCGCCGCTGCCGGCGCCGCGTGCGAGCGCGGGAACGTACGGCTCATGTAGCCCAGCTCCTCCTGGGATCCGTTCACACTGCTGTTCTCTATGATTGGTGTTCTGTCGTTGTAGTACGACGGTATCGCCGAGCTCACGGCTCGAGACAGGTGATTAGCTTGGCTCATTTTCATTTGTTCCCACAGGCCCGATGGGTAGAGTGAGTCGGAAGCCTCGCGTGCGTATTCACCGCTCCCAGGTCTCGCAGCGCTGTCCGGTCGCGTATCGTTGATGAGATCGGGGTCTATAGAAGCGGATACCGTGGGCGAGACCACGACAGGCCCGCCAGCCGTCACAACACTACCCCGGCCTTCGTAGTGATTCGTGGTATAAGGTATATCGTTAATTCTCGGTGGCTTTGACACAGGGTTGCATTTGTCACTGTAGTTAGGTGACTCTTGTCTATTCGCTAAAACAGCCACATGGGGTCTATCTGTAGCCGTTGGATGCACTTCATTGCCTGAGACAACTCTGTCTAGAGTGTTTGGAGTTTTACTTTCACAAGCGGGCGTGGGCCGAAACCTAACAAATGTAATGAGTAAAACTAAACAAATAACAACGATAACTAAGAACAAGGCGGCCCCAAGACTTGCTATCTGAGCGTTGCCTAAAGATGCCATTCCGGCCGCCATCTGTGTTACGTGTACCGTGAAATTCGCTTCGGCATTTCCACCCTTGTTTTCAGCCACGCAGTAAAATTCACTAGAATCTGATTCTTGCGTGTTCGTAATTATTAGGGTCGATTTCCTTTTTGCGTCTCCGTCTTCATAAACGTAAATTTTTTGATGAGAGTTGAAATTGCTACCATTTTGAAGGAGCCTTCCATTCCAATACCAATTGATATTAGCGCTAGGAACGGCTTCTGTTCTGCACACAATCGTTGCGTTTTCACCAACAGTCGCCTCCACGTGTCGACTGACAGGTAATATCTCTGGCTTACAGGCAAATTCTTCTATCGGTAATTCTGAAAAGGGTCGATTAGCTAGTCGACTCGGCGCCGAACAACTTGGAGTTGAAAGCAGTTTATGTTTCGCCAGCCAAAGTTTCAGTTCACGAAGTCTGCAATCACACGTCCATGGATTGTCAGATAAATCTATTGCTCGCAACTTCTCTAATCTCTCCAATGATCTAAGTGGCAGCTCTCGGAGCTTGTTGTGATTGAGCTTTAAAGATTCTATAGATTTTAAACTTCGAAATGCGTCTGTAGCTATCTCTCTGATGTCACATTTGGATAAATCCAGCTTAACGACACTGCCAAGATTGCTCAAACCCTCTGAGTGAACTTTAAGAATGGGGTTCTGAGCTAATGTCAAATCTCTGAGGAATGGTGCATCCAAGAAACTATCGGATGGTATATGGGTCAACAAATTATGTGAGAGATCCAATTCTATCAAATTAGTTAAGCCCATAAAAGCCCGTTCATGTATTTGGCCTATTTTGCAACTGCGCAAATATACTCTCTGTAGGTTGACGAGTCCCGTCTTGGCAAACGCTTCTTGTGGGAGTATCTGAAGATTATTTCCTGAAAGATCGAGTACTTGCGTGGCTGGATCCACCGGCTGTGGCACCGTAATGAGAGCCTTGTCCACACACTCCACGGTCTGTTTGCCACCTTTCCACTTGCACGCACACACCGCCGGGCAAGACCCGGGTGGCGCGACACCGGCAAATATAGTTTCCCACACCATAACACTTATCGTCACTATAAACCACCTCATTTTCATACCAATCCAAATTACATTTATGTACTAAAACATTTCTTTCATTCACAGCAGTTCACAAGTGCTCCGGAAATATCACTTATGTTATAAAGTTACGAAACAATCTCACCAGCTAAACAAGTTTATTTTACGTTGGTATCGAATCACATCACTACTCGAGAAAGTTGAGAAACGGTACATGACGGTACGGCGTGTACCCGCGACGGCTCTCAATGAACTGAGAGGGAAGGATCATCGGCTCGTCTCAGTGGTCGGGGCTCCACGCATGCGTGTCGGCGTCGCCCCTCGCCCCGCTCTGCGGCGCCCCAAGCAAGGCGACTGAATCACCCGCGTGCCATGAGAAGCTCTTCTAGTCGAACCGATATGAAAAAAATCCAAGAGTGTATTTTTCTACCTGCCTACGACCGCAGCCGACCATCCGGCTTACCAGTCCAACACGTTCATTCATGAATACCTGGGCCGTTGTCGAATCGGTGCAGATACGACGCCGACAAAAACATGCCCGCCTCGTTCATGCCGCATGCATGCCCCACACAAACCGCTCTGATTTTTTAATACAATACAAAGTATTATTTCTTATGATCACGTTCGACTGGGCTGGGTGTCAGGTAGACGACTAGTTTCATTGTAAATAAACTAGTGGACCAAAGACGAAGGCAGGTTTATGGGCTTACGGCGACAATAGAACACAATAGCACAGGATATGTCCCTAGAACGATACAATACTCTCATTCATACTTTTCATTTTACGGAATACTGACGGTTATATTAGTAAGTACCTACCTAATCTTACTTATTGCCAAGAGTCTTCTTGACTTATTTTACATCATTTTATAACCAATCCAGTAAAGTGAGGACATTGGAATAACATTTATGATCCAATATTTTTTTACTTAGGTATTATTTTATTGCAAAGTGATTATCACTGGAATATTTAATTTGGTCAATTGAAATAAGTGGCGAGTGAGGGGTGGCACGCGGCTCAGCCGGCACGCTCCACCATATGCATGCAGCGCGTGCAGGCGAGCTGGAGTCAGCTGCGGTGCCACCTGGTGACGGGTGTGCGTGGCGCCCGTCGCCCGTCTGCCTCCACATGCCTCACTACAATGGCTTCTGAGCTTTTTAGTAATATTATGTTATGAGAAGCACTTACCCGAGCACTACAAGCTCGTAACAGAATATAACCAACACTATAGAATATCGCATGATCCGATTACGTCGATAAGCTGAAAAGTAATGCAGGAAATGTAAACCTTTAATAATAACAAACATTATGTTACATAGCTTAATAAACGTTTTCAAGAGCCCTGTCTGTGATATAAAATTCAAGATCCCATTTGAGTGGCTTCTTTTTATCAACCCAAAAGTTGCATTATGGCACCAAAATTATCCTTCCTGCATTTGGTGAACACATCTTTCATCCCTTATGTTATGTGTATTCTTCAAACGCAGTCCTAGGACTTCTGCGTGCGTTTATATTATAAGATAGGTAAGGTAAACATCAAATTTAAAATTGATTCACAAGGGGTGGGTCTCGACCCCGTCTTTCACCCGTTTTTTTGAACGTCTTTCGTCTTTTTTCTTTTTTTTTAGCCTGAAACCAGCCCGTGTTGAAAATCTTGAATTGTAGTGTTCAGCACATACTCTCTAGAAATCACACCAAGGTCCTGAATACGGTAGGTGTGCTCTATGGTCTAGTAGTCCCATCACCATGCAGAGCGGATTTTTTTTTTTTTTCTAGAAAACGCCTCGTAGAAGCCATAGACACGATTGTTACGATTAGTATAACTAGCTGACCCGCTCGCGACTTCGTCTGCATGATGAAGTGCGTACTCCAGCTTGAGATGAGCTGTACATTCCAAGATTCCTGTTACTTCCGGCTTTCAAGTTATTTGGACCTACTAATACAGAGAGTTGTGATGTTTGTAATTTCTGGACTACAAAACCTTGAAGTATTTACGGGACAGCATCAGACAGACAAACACGTGGAAATATCTATAGTGGTTCCTTGTTGGCTTTCTAAACCCTAAAAATGAAATGTTACTGGAATCTGAGATATGAAATAAAACATCTCTTAGTTAAATATTTGGATAATTTCAAAACAGTTTCATATGTTGGTTTGGTATTATCATAACATAAAGTCATCATAACATTTATAAATGAAAGTATACGAAAACGGAATGTAACATCAACAGATCTTAAATATAATATGTTAGGTAAGTCTGCTGAACCGTAACTTTGCTGTATAAAACTAGACAAAAAGAACAAAGAGGATGCACAAGTTATTTCTTAGTATAAAAGGTAAAAAAGTATGACATTATGTAACTAATATTACAATGAATGTATGTTTGTCAGGTACCTACTCTGAACGGAACTGGGTGAAACTTGGAATACGGATAGTTTATGACCTGGAATAATAGATATAGGCTAAGTACCATGCGTGCAGAGCCGCGCGCGGTTGCTAATTAATAATATTTCAACTTAATTTTCAGTCTCTAAATTATTTTAAAGAACTCGTAACTTACAGAACTTAGGTAGGTACGTACCTACTAGTTTGATCATTATTGTCAACAGATTTTTGTAGTGAAGGAACCATTGATTAATTTCTGCTTGAAAATCCAGTACAACTGTGCACCTATCACTACCGGTAGAAATAAATCTACAAAAACGTGCACTTATCCCTACCAGTAGGGATAGCTCGGTAGCGATAAGTGTACCAGCCGCAAAATTATATTTAGTTCTAACACCAACTAGGTAATTATGCATAGGTACTAATGAAAGATTTCGGAACCTACATATATTGTCTATCTGTTTAATATTTGGTGAATGAACTTTATATTACGCATAATATACGCATCATAGATATTGGAGATTTTCAAAAATATTTTAGACCTTCCTCTTTTCCTTCAAAATTGTATACCTACTGAAACATCATAATTATGTAACTAGGCTTCAATAAAATTATGTTATGGATGCCACTATTTAGTTAGCATCGTAGGAAATCCTTTTCTAACTAATAGACAAGATTAGTTTTATAAGCAACTATTAAAAACGTCTGTAAATGTAGAGCAAATTAGTGTTCCCATGTGACTTCCTTATAATAGAAGCGCGTCCAACATAATAGAGTCAGGCTTGTTTTCATTAGGGCCAATTCACACTGTGACTCTTATTTTCATGCTATGAAATCAATCAGGCTGAAATCAACCTCAAAATAGCAGCACCCTAACCAAGCTTAATTATTATCGTAAGTCAAAGATTTGAAATAATTTTATTTTGTATCAGATATTGTGTGCTCGCTCACCTAACGGTTACATAATACATACATAATTTCTAACTGAAGTATAATAATATCGACTCATACAAGCAAATAAAAAAAGCACTAGTTTACGAAACTCTATTATTGCACAGAATATAGCACAAAATAACATCAGTATGTACCAACAACGCACAGGGACAAAGGAAAAACATTTTAGTAAAAATACCAAACTCCCATCGGGTCCAAGTAATAACTGAATTGAAGAACATCAAAAGGAGCAATTGAGAGCAGTCTATGTACCGAAATGGAAATTCCTAATGAGACCATTAAACTCGTTTGAGTTTTGTTGGGTTTTAAACGCTTAGCTAAATAGCTAATTGCGTTTAAAATATCGCTCGAATTCACATCTGTACATTTTATTTTTTCCGAAGGATCTTAATGACCGCAGCGTCGTAGTCGGCCGGCAATAATTAACAGTAAAACGAGAGCGTCCCAATTTAATGATTATGAGCTAGTTCCGGACGCGGCGGCGGTCAGAGCTCGGAGCCACTCGAGCCTGCCGCGTCACGCCGCGCCCGCCGCCGCGCCGCCGTCGTTCGGAGCCGTTGCTCGCGCGACGGTAGGCTAGCTATTTGCAAAACCTTCAGCTTACACAACTATGAAGGACAAAACCATTACCTTTTGCATTCATGTGTTGTGGTTGTGCCACATGTTATGCTCAAAGTACACTTGTCACTGTTGAGTTTTTATCATTCAGTAGTCAACTCTGGTGACGGAGTTAATAGGCCGCCTAAAGGCTTCTGTCATAGCCACTTTTGAAAAGCCGTGATCGACAGCTTAAACGAAACCTTGAATTTGCTAGTTTCAATCAGATAAACTTTCAAAGTACCGTATTGAAATTAAAAGTTTGATATTTTTATTAGTGACCCAAATGTTTATAATACTTATGCCGATCTCAAGGTACCAACATACAATGTGCGTACTTGCAGGTAGTTATTTAGCAGGTATTTTTTGCGATTTAAGACAAATGTCTTGTGTTGATTTTCTTCAAGCATTTATTTTATTACAATAACTATTTATATACTCTGAGTACTGCGCAATTACCTAACCCTATGTGGATACCTATAGTAGAGCCAACACACTCACTTCAGTCATGCAATGGTAACACAAATTGAAACGTCACTGTTCGCGTCGTTTATTTTGCACGATACGGCAACGACGCGTCATACACGAAGCCGACGCGCTGTGTCGTGGTAATGTGGCCAGGCCAAACCCAGACAGTAGACAGAAGAGCTTATAATATACCTAAAACAATTTTAACTTATAATATCTATTGTTTTTAGTCATCAATAAGTTTAGCCGAAGGAGACAATTGCCGCGCAGCCCCATCTTATCACTTTGAGAAGTTCGAAAACGGCATTGCTAACGAGCTTAAAAAATTTGCTTAGAACCACCTAACTACTAGCTCAGTGAAAAGAGTCGTACTTAAACAGTCTGTCAGCATTTGTAGCTTACGCAAGTTAATACTGAAAACGGACTGCTTAAACTTTACGACTGCGTTAGGTACATACCTTCCGAAATTAATTTCATTGTTGGAGATAGCGGGAATACCTCCTGACGCGCCTCGTCCTGGATCCATTAAAGCTCAATAAGTCCGTACGGCTCACACCATTCTAAATTTCAGCATTGGAGCATGGATAATCTGAATAAGGAGGCAATTTTAGAGCACCCTATTTCAGATCTGAAGGCAACTGGCACGATAAGGTCGGGTAATGGCGGCACTCGGTAAATTAAAAAGCATGGTCCAACTTTGGCCTCGGCTGCTCGTGGAATTGTGCCGGCCATTTGCATTTTCCCTATAATGAGAGTAGCTATTAAACGTTAGGTGCCGCCCACATACTCGATATTAACGATTTTACGCGAAAGCTCTTTTCTCTTTTGGCAATTTAGTCATCGGGACACAATCGCACTTTTTTATTTTTGCTAAATCATGTCCTAACTGGGTCGTAGGAGTACCTAGGTTCTAATTGCTAATTATAGGTTCCCTACTATACAAACTCTCAAGCAAAGCGGCACTTGATCAAAATCCCCTGCAATACGTAACTGGGTAGGTACTAATAAAGTTTTATCAGAATAATTTTGAAATAACTTAAAATAAAATGTTATTATTCAGCACACCGCGCCGCTGCTGCTCAAACAAACAATGTTTTCACAATCTCCTTTCACATCATTTTCTGCAACACAATTATTTTGAACGCAAGGCTACATACAAATTATGCTAATTTTACGTCGTACGAGTTTAAATATTATAACAATATTACTTGTTCTGATACCTGCAGGTAAGTCTGCCACTCGCACTGCAGTGCTGACGTCGGTGTCGATGTTCCTAAAATTAATTCAGACAGTGAAAGGAACTTAATGTGCTCTAAGAACATAAATGCCCCCTTGGCATTAAGCCCTTCTTTTATCACACATTTTTGTAATCTGTATATTTACAATAAAGTAAAATAAATAATAAATTGCAAGAAACTTACTTGAAAAAAATAAGTATAGGTACATACCCTAACTAACCGTAGATATTATAATCACAGAAACGTCCAGAAAAGATTTCTGTCACAAGAAAGTAATCTGGAGATATTTCCAATACTTTCAAACAAATAACAATGTCTTGAGAGTTCTTTGAGCCTTTTCGAGTAAGTATGGAATGGACACAAAGTTATTCGATTTTTACATGGAACTTCGATTTCCTCGTCCTTCATTTAAAATGTACTCGTAGTACCCCTTATACTTGTCATTTATTTATTAGTCTTAATCTTGTGATAAGTGTAATAATTAGTTGTGATAATTTAATACAAATTATAACAATAAAAAATAAATGGATATAACCCAACGATATAGCTATTTATATGTTAGTTTTATATTCAAGTAGAAACGGGACTCGAGCACATACAAAAAAATATTCTTACCTGAGTGGGAAGAAATCGGACGTGCCGCGCTCCGTTCGATCTCAAGGAATGGCATTTGTATTACCACGCAGAAGTCGCAGAACCAAACGCCGCGCTCTCCTTCGTCGGCGTCGCACCGTCGTCGCACGGCTGTTTGCCATTCTCATTGGGAACAAAGCATGTAGGTACCTACGGGCGACGGAGATCCCCAGTGACAATGTTCATTTTCTCATGTCATATTATTTAGGTGCGAACGTATTTTATTGGTCACACTGCCAAACTGTATTTTTTGTTTAGATTGGTAGGTCTACAGAAAAGTAAGAAGGTTTATTTTATTCACAGTGAAAATTAATTAATGAGAATTAATAATAGTAGGTACCTACTTACATTTGTTGTAGCTTCGAACTGGTTTAATATTTTTCTACATGATTTTGAATTTTATAAACATTTAGACTAAGCCTTGTTATTATTGCTCACACTCGAGATTTGTGTTTGAGCTCTAAATATTGACCCTGGCTGTTTCTTGGCCTTGTGGATCAGACCATTATTTGCTGTATGTTTGTTGCAATATTTTCAAGGTCAGGTCTTAACTTTTTTCGGAGGAATCTTGAGCCGTACTGCAGCTAGTAGTTTTGACGAAGACCAACTGAAAGTCAGACTCTGTCTAACGATACACATCATAGAATTCCTTAGCGTGATCTAGGGTTCAATACCTATTACCAGCATCATTCCAGTTCGGGGCCAACAACTAGTTTGCCTATAGTTTACCGTGTTTACCTATGCCTTCTTTTTTTGTCTATTTCTGTCTTTGGTTTTTGAATGAGAAAAGGTACCTATGACGTAAAAAAGGCATAACTGGCTTCCAGACTATGAGGCCAGGGCAGGCAAGGGGAACAAAACCGCCATCCTTCACATCGCGTCACGTATTTATAATCCCACATTTGCTTCCTGCTTTTTGTTGAATTCGTAAAAGAAATTCAGAATTTGCAAAGCAACCGTTCGGGGCCAAATCATTTATTTAATGACATAAATGCTTACTTTTGCAGGTAAATCTTCATTGTTCATTATTATTTTGCGAGGATCGCGTTTATTTTAACTCAATGTTACCGCGCTTACGTGAATTCGTAGTCAGTCAGGGAGGATTGATCTCTGATGCCGGCTTTAGTAACAGAGTACAACGTTCACGTACTAACGTAATGTTTGTTTGGTACATTCTGTCTGTACTACGATTAATTATTTATTTCTTATACATAGGCTAGTATAATATGTATCTACCCCACTCCTCGATAATTTGTAAGTCGTGACGTATTCAAGTAATTTCACTTGCATAATTATTATGTACATACTCAAAAAGCACCTACTTATTTACGGTCGGTTTCTATATTCTATCTAGTTGCGGTTTTCGGATTTTGGATTGGTGTTTGACATTGATTAGGATTAATGTCAAATTCATATCCAAAATCCAAAAAGAGCAGATAGATAGAATATGGAAACCGGCCGTTAGGAAATCGTTATTTGGTCGAATAGCTGAGTTATGTGCGGGCGATTATTTAGGAGGATTATTTTTGTCTTCTTCTTCTTATCGTGTATGCAAGTTCTTTCGAGCCAGTGTGGTGAAAGGATTAAAGTGCGCAACACACTATTTTTGTTGAGAGTTTGTAAAAATTACAATAGTATTTGATATAGGTAAGCTCAGATCATACTCTCGCTGAGGCTAGGTAGTCAATAATAGTACCTACCTCATGCTATTTTACCAAGTGCTTCAGAACTGTTTCTCATTGTGAACATCACGATTCAGGCTCAGAACAGTTGCCATGACAACGGTAAAATGTTTCTGCTTTAGTTCGTCCGTTTCATAGAAAGCTTCGTCATAATGACGATTTCCATCATTATGACGTCCGTAAATTAGCGGTAAAGGATAAACTAACTCTTATGTTAAGGTTTTCTTTATAAATAAAAACAAAATACAGTGTTAACAAAAATTACAAGTAAGACGATGAAACTACAAGAGTTATAAACTGTTGTGACTCACTCAACGCCTACCTCCAAACATAGGCAAAACAACTATTTAAAAAATATAGGAATATATGAAACAACTTATAACAATACGGAATAGGAAAATACTAGAAAAAGCCAAAGTCCTGTTCGCCGCTTTTAGGGAACCAAGGCTTTATTTCTGCAGGAGCTTTCTACCGGGTTATCGATATCTAATAACAAGGTGAACGTTAATTGAAACTGCCCGAGCGACTCCAAACTTTGTCCATAACGAAGTACCTACCTAGTGCCTATCCATAGCCTACTTGTAGGGCGAACAAACCTCTATTGTTTTTAGAAATTATTAGCACATCCTTTTATTATTATACGAGTACATCCTACTAATATTAAATACGCGATGTTTGTAAGAATGTATAGATGTAAGTCTGTTTGTTACTCTCTCACGCTGAAACTGCTGAACGGATCTGGATGAAATTTGGCACAGATATAGATTATAGTCTGGAATAGCACATAGGCTACTTTTTATCCCGGATAAATGTACGGTTCCTGTGGATAGATTTGTTTTTTCCAAGGTACCACGCGGGCCAAGCAGTGGGCGGAAGCTATTAGTTCATAAAACTCATTTATGTACGTAAATTAAATATATTTTGACAATTCACGTACTGGGGCCTTACCACAAACTCTTCAGGCAATGTCAAAGTAATATAACTTTGATATTTCATACCGTGATCTATAAAAATTGTATTGAATTAGTGTTACTTCGACCTTGAAACTTTGTCGTTTCTAAAACATGATGGTTTGCAAAAGCTTGTGGGTCCCTGCGAGGTGATATCAAGGAGCGAGTAGGTAATAAGTAGCGCTTGACCTAGAGCGTTAGTAGTAGGTACTCTTAGCGTCCCATTAAATGCATGCCAGTGAAAACAATGCGCGTATTAAACAAATAGTTCAGTCGTGGTCAACACTGAATAGTTCACAAATTCTCCGTAAGTGAACTCCGGAGCGCTCCAGAATCGCCACGCTTTACTCCCGCTGAACAAACAATGTTACGAAGCCACCACCATCCCGCTGGCAAATATCGCAAATTCCACAGTTCCAATTTTTTTTGTTTACCAGATTTTAGCTGGCTGAAAAAAGCTGGAGAAGCTTAAGTGTTAAGTAGCGAAGTATTTTCACGGGAATTTAATTTGGAACAAACCTTTAAGATAAAAGGATTTGTTTAGGTACCTATATATATTATGTAATAATCTTCAAATACTTTCATAATCTTCTACGAGTATTGACTTGCGTCCATTAGAAGAATGACCAAAATATGAAGCTTTCACATTACACACAAACAGCATACATCATAATAGCTTAGGTATGCTCAAAATAAGCGTTCTCTGTAGAAGCTTAATCAATGTGAGTTTAACATCTTGATTATATTGACATTAACATTTTCTTACTAATTGGATTCCGACTATAAATGTCGGGTGAAGTCTATGATGAGCTTAATAAAGAGTTCAAAAAGAGTATAACTAAATTTAAAATAATATAGTAAGGAGGTAAAGTTCATTTGTTATAATTTGTTTGTCTTGTATGTAAAAAAATATTTTACCAATGTATAGAAATAGAATAAACTTACAGGATAAACATAAGCTAATTTTATGTAGGTACCTCGCAGGCAAAGCCAAGGGTGGATGCTACGAATTTTATAAAGTCACTTCTTTTAAAAGGTCCATTTGGCGCGCGGGGTGTGGACTTGTACGCAAGGTTTGATAGCATTTCATACAGGTATTATAGAATTCGGTTCTTTCAACTTTGGCGCAATCATTTTGAACAGATGCTAGATAAGCATTGCTAAGACTTTTGAGACTAGTTTTAAAAGTTCCAAGAAAAAACATACTACGATAATAATAACCTATGAGTCATTGATAAATGTACGCACAGCCCTCATTTGCATAGCGATTATACCTACGGCTGCGGCTATGTATATGACTGTATCTACTGTGACAAAGGAACAAGGTTGAATCGACAGGTTATTACAAGTCTTGAGTTGTGCCTGTGTGTGTTCAATAGCCTACACTATTACACAAACAGTCACACGAGATAGGTAGCGTGGGTCGCGACAGGACGTCCCACGCAGATGCTCATACACCAGTAGGTCTATCATGAGTTTTCACAATTTACACTCGCTAGCGACTGTAGTTATAAAAATGTATGAAAACTTGTACAGTGCCTCTAGCGGATAGTTGGGTACTAAAACGTCACATACTTAGTTAACTATCCTACGTCACAGCGTAGGTACCTACTACAGCGACTGTAGTTTGCGCTTCATTAATTTGCTTATAATGTGGTACCATGAGTAATTTTGACAGATGTCATCTAGACACGCGGCAGCGTGTCAAGCCAAGTTCAAGCGAAGCGAACGGGCGATGCGCGCCTAGTGTAATATTACGGGAACCATTTGGGTGATTTTTCACCCCCTCGTAACTCAAAAACTATTTCACATAAACAAGTCAAATTTGGCTCATCTATTGCCACTTGCGAGTAAAATATGTGCACCGAATTTCATAAACACACCTCAAACGGTTATTTAGATATTAACGTCCAAAAATGGCTGGTTATGGAAAATTTTATCACTGACTGATCTATAGACGTTAATTATAACCCAGTTCTAGATGACCTAGAACGTTCAAATTTGGCATCCAGGTAGGTAGTGGGGTGGATACAAAGGAAAAAATCTGAAACTTGTAATTTTTTTATTTTTATCGTACTTTTTCAATTAATTGATTCTCTTAGGAACCCTTACTAGCGCCTGTAAATAAGAATAGCAATCTAAATATGTAGATGACAGTCGGTCATTATGTGGATTTTAATAGAGTCTTGACGTGAAAATACTAACGAGTGGAAGTAGTGTCTTGGATTGGTAAGTAGTACACTCTCGGTAAGTACCTACTATTATCGGGCTAACCTATCTACTTAGGTACTAGGTATACAATGTGCTAATAGTTGAGCCGTCTATGTAGATAGGTAAGTATGACTAGATAAGTATTTAGGTTTAGACTAATAAAGTACTCTCGGTAAGTACCTACTATTATCGGGCTAACCTATCTACTTAGGGTACCTAGGTATACAATGTGCCAATAGTTGAGCCGTCTATGTAGATAGGTAAGTATGACTAGATAAGTATTTAGGTTTAGACTAATAAAGTAGGTATGTCCTTGGCGGCGGCCGTAGTGTCTTGGATTGGTAAGTAGTATACTCTCGGTAAGTACCTACTATTATCGGGCTAACCTATCTACTTAGGAACCTAGGTATACAATGTGCCAATAGTTGAGCCGTCTATGTAGATAGGTAAGACTAGATAAGTATTTAGGTTTAGACTAATAAAGTAGGTATGTGGGTGAATCAACTTTTAAGACACTCTTTTGACACCATAATGAAAAGTTAAAAATAAAAAAAACTTTTGAAATATAACAAAAATATAGTGTTAACGTTTGCACTATTTATCCTATTTTTAGGTTTTGCAGTGGGGCACGCCATTTAGGCTAGTTTGAGCGAGTTTTTTTACAAAAACTGACAAGTGTGCGTTATAAATGTCCATTGCGTTTCTTATTTGTAATTAGTATAACATGGAATAAAACGAACTAATTTTAAAAATCAACTTGAGAAGCATTTATTCATACATAAAATCAATCTTCCTTACTTGTTATTAAAGTTTTTTTATAACTGACCTATGAAATAGAGACATTTCTAAGTCCACTGCGTTACTTTGAAAATTTTCTAATGCTTAACTTTAAGATAAATCTCAATATAAACGAATCAGATTTGCATTTCTTATTTCTACAATAGACATGAGTCTTGGAGCCTTTTAGTTTAACGTTTTTTATACAATAATTAAATTACTATAAGAATTATCTTCAAAAGATATAATAAAAATTGAGGGACATGTGAGTAACGCCTGAGAAAAATAGTAACGCCTGAGAACTTAGAATCATCAAAGATAGACAAAATAGACAACACTTGATCAGTTTAACTAACAATAATGATGAATGAAGTAAGTTGTCGATCAGTAATTATTATAATTGTTAATTTATCTTAGCATAATTACATTTTTTACATTTAATATTTTTGAAACGAAGCTTAAAAGCTAACATTTATAATCAAATAGTGAACTTACAGCTAAACAATAACATTTACCAACAATATTGGTAAGTCTTGACTTTATGTTAAACACTTGTTTTTTGAACACTGCTAAGTCACTCTCAAATATTTTCAGGAATGTGTCTGTTTCTTCCTTTCTGTCTTCCAGGTAAAAATTTTTTATAGCCTTCTTTTTTTCTCATCTTTTCTATATTTTTCTTCTTTTCTAACCCATTCTGTCCATGTGATTGTGTCCTTTACGTTTTTCATACAATAATTATTCGTTTTGCAGGCAAATTGATTCCATATACCGTACATGCAATCTTTCGAGTTTGCGTTGTAGACGTAGATTAAATGAACAGTAAGAGCAGTAGATTCAATGAAGATGTTAAAGTCATCTGTGTCAGTTACATTTTTTCTTTTCAGTGCCTTTGCCTTACTTATAGCAAAGTTCGTGTGTGTTTTACAAAAACACTTGTCTCTAGCGTCGATAGAAGCACTTTTGACATAAAAAGGCTTGTTTTTCCAAAATAGAAGTAGGAGCAATGTGTTTTTATCTGTACAGTATTTTCTTTCAACCATTTTGTCAATGCCCAAGTCTTCATAAGTATATTTTTCTTCATTCTTGAATCTTTTATTTCTGCAGTTGCGAAAATCTTTTCATCACCTCTCATTCTTTTCTAGATTTTGTTTTTTAAATGTTTTCTTTATGGCAGCGCTCAAGACTTTGTACCTCAGATGTTAATTTTTTCAGTTTTTTTAGTTTTGTTGTAAATTTGTCTTTGATACCTTTTCTTAAATTTTTCATATTTTCGTCTCAAATTCTCATTATCTTGCTTATGTTTTGTGTTTTCTCTATACACCCGTGATCTGTTTGTTTTAACTTTCTTCCGGCCTACTTTTGTTAAAGATAAGTGAATTGGAGTTGCTGGTGCTTTTGAAGGCGTAGCTAGTGCTCGTGGTGGCGGCGTTTTTGTTACACGTGGTGATAGGTCTCCGTATTGTTGTGGTTGGTCTCTCGATCGTGGTAGTTGGTCTTTTAATCTTGGTGCTAGATCTCTGGATCGTGGCGTTAGGTCTCTTGATCGTGGCGTTAGGACTCTAGATCGCAGTGGTGGGTCTCGTACTAGTGGTGATATATCCCTAGCTGATGGTGGTTCTCTCTGCCACGCGGAGGCGTATCTGGTGGAGAAGTAGCACGTGGAGGCGTTGGTGGTGGAGTACCATGGAATTCATCATAATATCCTAATCTGGAGTCGGTTCTAGGTGAATCAGGGAGTGTTTGCTGTAGCAATCTCTTAACAGCCTGTTTACGCTCTTTTTACTGTCGTTTTCGTAGTTTCCATATAATACGTTGGCATTAAATATTTCTTTTAGCGTTAAATCTTTGACAAATCTTTTAGTTTTATGGTATCGAGCTCTGTGTTTTTTCTTCGCTTCTTCGTGCTTTTTTCTATTATTTTTTATTCTTTCTTTATAGAGATTCTGTTTTTCTGTTGCAGTAAGTGGCATTTCTGATTATGTTGCACAAGCCTTGAACAAAATAAACTATATTGATATCTTAAAAACCTAAGTTTGACACAGAATAACATCCACACCATCCATTAATGCCAACTCACAATGTCATTTTTCTATACATTCTCTGGCGTTACCGGTAACTCTAGATAAAATTTATCCTGTGTTACCGGTAACTCTAGAGAAAATTTCAGTTAAAAAAATCATAATTCATTCCGTGACCAAAAATCAACAAGTATTTGGTTCTGACCTTGAAATGAGACATCACAGGCAACATACTGACCTAATAAAATTCAAATATTTTAAAAACTTACCAAGATTCCAGCCGTAACACTGTAGAGCGGCAATAAACCTACGCGCGCCCGTTGAGAACTTACCGTAGACTGAAGGGCGGGTAAAGCGAGGGAGGCCTTGTCGGACCATACGAACGAAATATTAGACAATAATCGCCTTAGATGACACCAAGTTAGACGCCGTCTTTTGATAAAGTTCATGAACTTTTATCGGTAACTCTGTATAGCTGATGTTTGTTTTAATCGAAGTTTGGGACAAAAGTTTAGGTGCATGAAAAATATATAATTTAAATCAAACTTTTATGAACGTTAACTTAAAACATAAATTTATCATTTTCTTAATCATAATATTATGTGAAAATGCTGGACATTCATACATTTTTTTTTGAGAAACTCATACATTGTTTTGTCACCTATGCCTGGGGACACGTGAATTTTATATGGAGGTTGCTTAAGTTCTGCTGAGTTACCATAAGAAAATTAAAAAAATAGCTTTAAACTATAAAAACTATGAAACTACCATGTTAGCAAAGGATCTAATTTTACGATAACGTCAAAATCACCATAATTTTAAACTGAAATAATAAGTTAATTTCTAATTCCATATCAGGGACACAAAAGGAGTGCCTTAAAAGTTGATTCACCCATGTCAGTACTAGTTTCCGCCCGCGGCTTCGCCCGCGTGATACCTTGAAAAAAAAACAAATCTGCCGCGAGAACCTTATATTTTTCCGAGATAAAAAGTAAGTAAAGTAAGTAAACATACATCCACGCATCCATACATTCTTACAAACTGTCGCGTTTAGTAGGATTTACATAGCAACCTAACTAACATGGACATTGGACAGTTCAAATTATTAGCACGTACCTACGTAAGTAGGTAGCTCATTGGTAGATAGATACTTACTGAGTATGTGTACCTAGATAGGTACACTTGCTCAATAGAATACTATATATACCTAACTTGTAAAATTAAGTAAGTAGGTACCTTGCAAAGGCTATACTTACCTAATTTAATTTGTACTCTTAAGAAAACTAGCCAAGTTAGACCTTAGGCTTCAATATAATATCCTAAGTTTTAAAATGAAATTATATTTTAAAGTTGTTAAAAATATTTCATATTGTTATCAATAAGTTTCAGGACTGACCATTGTACTTGGCACCCGTTTAGATCTCACTTCTTTTGTCGCTGAAGTCAACGACTAAAGCATACCTACTTATTGAACTTGGCCCTCATTTCACATTTATGTTTTTGATGGGATAGTAACTACCTGTAGTAACGTCAGCCGATCTAAATGTGACAACTCATGGTAGACGTACAGTAGGTACTTACCTAGGGACTACGTAGGTAAGTATGGTTTGTACCTTATGTATGTGTATATACCTACATAATAATATTGTTACTAACTTAGCAGATTATATTAAATAATATGACGTCACGGAATGTAGTCAAAAAGTAAATAAAATAAACATTGCTCAGCAGGCTTGAAAGAAATCTTCTCAGATCTCTTAGATCTTAGATAACATTTATTTATCCAAAAAAGCCTCACCAAGCTAGCTAAGAAATAATTTTACGGCCTACATTTTACAAAGAATAAGTAAATATTTATGCCTAATGCCTCTTATAGCTATTTACATTTTACTCCTTAACGATACTTTATGTTCCATTCACAAAAACCCCACATAAATTAGTCGGTGTGTGGCGATCCAATAAAAATATTTTTGTATTAAACTCACAGGTCCGTGTGAGGAGAACGCGGGCCTCGAGATCGTGTCATCGATAAATTCGAAGTCCGAGCTAAAAGGGAAATTGTGTTTAGAATGTCTGTTGCGGTTAGGGCTGCTACTCGCCCAGACTCGAACCACTGACCTCAAATGTCACATTCCACAAACAAACATTACCTATAATGTTTACATACTTACTTTACTTTATTATTTACATACTAAGTACTAGAAATATTAGTATTTTTAGCTATTTATAAATTTTTTTGGTCATATTCTGTCACAAACAGATTCCGGCAGGAATTTTGTCACAATTTAAAATTATTAGGTACTTAACCACATTATAGGTAAGCGTACTGCTCTCCATTTTATTGCCATATTCGATGTATTCTTTAGATAATACCTAAGACCGTGATGGTAAGACTGTTTCGATCCGTAGTCAAGCCAACCAATAATGGGTAGAGCTTCATCAAAAAAATTTAACTTTGGAGATTAATACCAGCACTAAATTTATAACAATTAATAATAACTAGTGCCGACTCCACATAGCGTGGGAAAAGTGCAGAAAGAAGAAAAATACCGACACTATGTTTGATTTCTAAGATCAGATAGATAAGAAATAAGGAAGAAGTAGGTACACACGAAAACTTTTTATCAAAGACGGGTTCGACCAAACTAGTATAGCACTATCCCTGAATAAATCATATTTATCGAAGACTTAAAGATTATTCTCAGACTATAGTAATTCCAAATGCAAGTAAAATGTCAGTTTATTCTTCGTTTTATTATGGCAACCCTGATTCTGTTGCACCGAAATATGACAATCCCACTTCCTGAGTGTCGTCAACGCCTGTCCCCTTCTCACGAAGCCTTGTTATGCAAATCACAAGAGTCTGACAACATTTTAGGTAAGTACCTGTCTCTAATATGTACCTGCGGACAAAATTATAGTAGGTAAATACACGCAAAACGTTACATAAGTTTGTCCAGTAACATAAACCAAGTTTTACTGCAACCAATTTTAACAATTATCTGCCTGCCTGTAATCTATACTTCTATACTAATATTATAAAGAGGAAAGTTTTGTACTTTTGTATTTTTGTATTTTTGTTTGTAACGAATAAACTCAAAAACTACTGGTTCGATTTCGAAAATTCTTTCATGTGTTTCACGAATATATTTTATGTAGGTACCTCGCGAGCAAAGCCGCGAACGGAAGCTAGTTTTTAATACTTAAATGTCCTATTGACCTTATTATAGGCAAAATGCCTTCATATTAGTTGCCTAATCATTTTTTTATATGAATCAGTGTCATTTTAGAATTAAATAAAGCTATTCAAATATTTTCCATTGAATCCAATAAGTTCTGAATCCTGTTGTCTCTAGTAAGCAATACAAATACTTAAACCCAGCTGACTCCCAACCTGCAGACGTTACTTATACAAGCAATGAGGCATTCTGTCGTCTGTACACACAATGACGACCAGCCCGGATTGTTCTTTATGCCAGGAACAGGTAACACAAGTGCGGAATCGACCGGATGTTTTTATGCCGTTATCGATTATTCACTGTAGACAATCTTTAGACCAAACAGACAATCGTGTTGGGAACAAACATCTTATAAATAACAACGAAATACTAATAAACAACATATGCATGAATGATTACCACCTTATCAAAGCGTGTATAAACAACACTTTCACAGTGTAATTTACGACAATTGCTATGTTCACTAAAACTAAAATAACTACAATATGGTTTTCAAGAAAGTTAGCTTTTGCAGACACATTTTGCGGTATGCGATGAGGAGGTACATCTTTGTGAATAGGTAGAGGTACCCGACGAAATAAACAAACTAAGTAAGATGGCGAAGTAATCGACAAACATCGTTGGAATCCCTAGAGAAACGGCAATATCGCTGCGATGCTATGTGATTGGCGCGCGGCGTGGGTGGCTGCATAATGAACCGACGGTGCTGGGGGGTGGGGGGGGGGCTTAACCAAACCGGACCCTGTTCGAGGAACGACTCTGAAAGTCTAAAATGTAAGTTAAACAAGGCTACTGTCAAAAAAACTCAGATTAACTCTAAGCTTGAAACTACGCAACAGTAGAAAATATAAAACAGGTTGTTTCAGAAGCAAAACATAAGTTAGATTCTAAGATATTAGTTGCCTTACTTACCCCACGGTTTTATATAAAGCCCAACTTTATTATTTATGCAGAACTGTTCGCTTGAATAATGTGCCAGCTAGAGTACTTTTAAAAGTGATAAGAATTCAGAATTCGTCTCGTTCGTTAAAGTCGTTTCGGTCAAATGCGCGTTCACCTTTAATTTGTATTTTGAGGCATAGTCAGAGTATGGCACGTTTTTTACGACGAGGGCCCAGGATGCCAAGGGTGAGCGCTGAGCTTGCGTCTCGTTCCGCTTGCCGCTAGATTGGAATCCACACGAGCCATCGCCTTTCAGTCAAATCTATCAACAATTCAACATTTCTATCTGTACAGTAAGTACCTATCTGTACACCGGAATTCTAACTGATCTGTTATTGGAAACTCATTAATATAATGGGTTGAACCACAGAACAGAATTTTTTTCTGTTCTGTGGGTTGAACCGTTGAATTGCTCAAAAGTCGATGACAAACTGATATCCTTATTATATATCAATGTATACCAACTAAGTAGCTGCTGCCTATATTAGACGAATAAAATTGTGTACTTAATGGATATTTTAGATTAAGTAATATAAATAACTCTCAGCTTTTTTACATACAAACATCAAACCCCCGTTGTAACACATAGAAGTTGAATTTCGGGAATTCTCTTTCTAGGCCCTGAAAGAAACCTACCTTCCAAGTTTCAGCTCTCTAGGACTTACGGTTTAGGCTTTCGCCAAAGGTAAACCCTGGTAAGACCATGCGTTGATCTGTGATGAATTAGAATCAATCTTACAGGAGTCATGCAATCTGTCAGACAGTCAGTTTTAGTCAAGTTTTAGTGCCATCGCCAGTCGCCTTCCGATAAGGTTGTGGATTCGACTCTGGACTTGAACAACGAATGTTTTCTGATCGAAAAATGTATGTGCGCTAGTACCAGTACCTACTCTCAAGTGATGAAGGAAAACATCGTGAGGAAACTGGCATGTCGTAGAACCTATAAAATTCAAAGACGTGTATCAAGTGCACGGAATGAGCCTGTGAGGCGCACTTTAATCCTTTGACCACACTGGTTCGTTATAACTAGTGACACGATAAAAAGAAGAAGAAGCCAGTCAGTAACACAAGAGTTTTATGTAAGTATACCTACTGGTTTTAAAGAATGTGGGTTTAATTAAGTGGGAAAAGTTATTCCAATTCACGAAGAGCAATTAGTTATGGGATTTTGAATTTTTAAACACATAAATTTAATCGTACGAGTCTTCATAAAATAGATAAACTTCTAAGTAGGTACAGTACCTCTATTTAGTTGTCCTGTTGCGAGCTGATTTTACTCACTTTTCAAAGTCCGATCGAGATTAAAGCAAGGCACCTGTCAAGTTCCCATGACTAAGCTAGACACAATAATAAAATACTTACAGGTGGACAAAATAAACTTCTTGATGGATTATGTAGAAAGTACCCTAGTCTACCCAGATAGGGCTTATTTTTGTAAGCTCGTATTTTTTGAGGATGCGTACATAACCACACCTATTTTTGTATCGGTCTTCATCAGCTATAACTTATTTAGCAGATTCATCAATTTGTCAGTATGAAAATCTGTACTGTAAATAAGTAGGTAATGTATAAATAAATATGTACTTAGGTATACCACAAGCTTTGAATAGAAGCAGAACTCTTTAAGGTCACTTTTTTCTAACTCAACTCTAGAAGTCGTGGCGGGCGCCAGAAAATGCTCGAAACTCGTGAGATGGTAGAGTTTAATGATACACTGAGAATATAAAGTTATGGCACAAGCCTTCATTTACCTAAATAGATGGACTCCATTGTGACGTAGCCTGTCGAGAAGTCACACCAAGGCATGGAAGCGCGAGGGACCGCGGCACCGGCGGCGGTTTTACCTGTCTTAAATCCGGTGTGGGATTCGCTTCTATTTCAGTATTGTGGCAACGTGTTAACCCGGTCGGCACCGAAGGGGATTGCAATATCAGCAAAGTCTCGCCCCTACTGCAAACAAGCTGTGTACTGTGCAACTTTAATGAATATTTTTTGTTCTTACGATCCCGAGAGGAGAGCGGTCAAACGTTTCGAAGTTAGCAATTGTACATATACAAGTTGGTAAATACATGCCTTGTGTATGCAATAGAAAAAAAATTGTTTTATTATTTAAGGGACTTCGAAAAAAGTAGGTTATCAAGCTGTATATTATTATTTTTTAGGATAAGTCTATGTAAGTTATTAGATATCTTTGCCTTATCGTCGCCAATTATTAACTAAGTTTTATGATTCTTAGACTGTTGTATAAAGAATTATCACGAATAGTCCTATATAAATTTGTATTTCCGAGGGTTGCTACTTTCGCAGTAAAACGTCGGCATTTTCCGGAATCACAACTCGCTGAAAAAAAATTCTTTTGTTTTTTAATATAGCTTATCTATTGCCAGTGACTTCCCTCGCGCGCGTGTATTTTCTTTAATATGACGATAATATTTTCCCAACATTGCATTTCAATAAAACAAAGCATATGTTTGCTCCAAGCTAAGCTTAATCTACCGCATAAAAATCCATCCATTAGTTCAGAGATTAGTGTTTTGTATGTTAACGATAAACAAGTAGAAAAACAAAAAAAAACTGTCTTTGTGATTTCATCTAAATCTAATGTCGTTATTAAGTTTAAAAAAAATACGAAGTTTGATGTTGACGAAGTCGCTAAAATTTAGTTATTTATTTATTATACATAAGTATAAAGGCACCTAGTTTTAAAATTATTAAATTTGTACCGTTAAAATGGTACAATCGTCAGAAAACTACATATAGTAAATTGTACCTAGGTTCTTGTACTGTGTCACTCAAGAAGCCTTAAAATATTGACGTTGTAAGCACTTACTTTAAAATTGAGCCATTACGAAATTGTGGAGCTTCTTGGGTCTGAACGTGATTTTTATTTACCAACACAAGACGTGACTCAATGCGTTACGTTCCGTTCCGGCCCAATTATATTATTCTGTTCCGTTTCCTTCCGTTTTTTAGCCGTAGGTAATGGAAACTTTGCAAGATTTGATCGGATTAAAGATAAAAACCACGGCTTAGATTCCCACGGGCGCAGCTATTTATTTCGTTATTTTGGTCGGCTGTTCACTTTTATGGTATCTGTATTGGATTTAGGTAGGTAGGTAGGTACGTTGTTGATATTTTCATAAACAGAATAAAATAAATAGGACTTAAATAATATAATTTATGTTCTTTTATGTAGGGTAAAACTTGACTTAAACTTTGCATACTTTTGAGTCAAATACATCGACATCAAAATAAGCCGATTAGTACCTACAAGTATTCCGATTTAATCCTCAGCTTACCGCATTCAAAAGAAGCTCAAAAAAACTTCTCATAATATCTTATCTATACGGAATAAGTACCTACCTATACTAATATGATACGAGTATCTTTGAAAATGTTTAAGGAGGGTTAGTCAATGGTACGTCCAAACACATTTGACATATGCCCACGTTTTGCACAGTAGCTAGAGTAGTGGCAGTAGATGTTTGTATTTGTACGTGACAGGTTACAAGGAATACATCTTCGAATTTTTACTTTTATAGGATGTGCCAGTTTCTTCACGATGCTTTAGAAGTTCAAATAACTTGTTTATTTGAAATAACCGTCATAAGGTTTTTATTTGCGCTTGCAATTAGGTCAGAGCTCGCTGGCTGCTTTTAATCCTTAAAGGTTTTAAGTTAAAACCTCTACGAACTGTAAGCGCGCCGTCTCTACGGACCGCAATAACACTAACTCTTATAAACTGGGATTATAGCACTCTCCGTAACACGACTTAAATTCAAATATGCACTTGCTTAAAAATACTGTAAATTTCAAGAGCAGCTCAGGCTAGGGATAATAGAGAGAAAGATGGCAAGAGCAGCTTTTTTCTTAAAAAATATAAAATGTATGTAAGTAGCTACATAATATCTACCTAGCAAAAACTATTTCAAGTATATTTTATACAAATCTTCATAATTATTTATATCCAATTAAGAGCTCGGTCAAAATAAACTTAAGAACTTTAAGTATTTGTGATGTTAGTGAATATACCTGCAGAACCCTGTCTTTAATTACTGTTAGAAGTCTGTATTAAAAAAAATAAGTCGATATTGTACCCTCGAGTCACTATTCCTAAACGTTTCGAAATACCATGTCCATGTGATATTCCAGAGTCCATTAAGGAAGTGAATCATTTAGTAGGAGACCCACCCACGGGCCCTATGGCATAATATATTACGAAATATCTATGTAGGAATCAAATATACAGCTATACATTCGATAACAAACAATCCAAATAGGGGCAGCACAACATAAGCTTAGGCGGACGTATATGTGACTCATCTGTGAAATTGTTGCTAAATAGTAGGTAGGTTGTGTGGTTGATCTTCGACTAAGACGTCCTTAAAAATCCTGATTTGATACAGTATGAGATAATCTCGGGTCCGTTAGCTACCGTTTAACTACAACTTCTTACTATAGGTAATACCTGCTATTGTTGTTTCGTAGTCAATGCCGTCGTTAATAAATTATTGCTCTCACTTTGTCCAACAGTAGATATTAAAATATATATATAAATGTAGTCAAAATGTCTCAAATGTAGGCAACGACATGACCATAATAAAATGCTTATTTGGACAATATCTTCTTTAGCGCGTCCTCCTATTTCGAAGAAAGTACGTAACTTTACAAAGTAATTTCCTATTTACACACTGGCTTAAATAAATTAACGTAAATGTTAATTCGTGCGGGTCTTATTTAAACTGGTATTGGTACAGTAAACGAGGACTAAATAATACACCATCGACATGCGTGCGAGCTAGCAAAGTTGAAGGACCTACTTATGAATATTTTACTAAAAATTCAGATAAGCACCTTTTCATTAAAAAATAAGATAAATATAAGTAAGATGATGAATATTATAATCCAGAGTTATTTAGTTTTTCTTTATATTTTTGTGTGTTCTAATGTTACTCGATATCTCCGGTAGGTGATTTCTCGTGGTGAGATAGACCACTGATTTTTCAAGTTCCAGAAAAAGATCTATCAAAATTTGTGGGTAATAAATTACATCCCTATCCAATTATTAAGGTTGTTTCGAGTAGCAGATCGGACGCCCGAGAACGATTTAATTTATGTAGCTACACTTGCGCTTCAGGGACTCCTTTTATAATTTTTTCACGAATGGGAATAGGTATAATTTAATAAAGGAATGAAATTAACTTGAGCTCATACCTAAACTAGAAGCACGACTGAACCAGCCTTGTTAATTATTTAAAGAGAACAGCAACGATGTTTGTTCAGAGCAGAAAAATATATTGAATTTAAGTATCTTACCTTCATAACTAAGGTACCTACTTTATTTTAACAACCCTCCTACTCTTTCATTTTATGTAAACAACAGTAAAATAACGAATAAATAATGCTTTATAAATAGTAAGGTCGTACTAGCGTAAACACTTATTTATTTGACTTACTTAAAGTCGGTACCATGTAAGTATAGATGGACAAATATGTGCGTAATGCCAGTGATGTATGTTTGTTTTTGTTTTGTTACTACAGTGCGTTGTGCATATTTCGTGGTTGGGTTCGAACTCTAAAAATGTGATAAACTGTAAAGAATAGCAGGCATCTATCTAGTACTTTATCTTACGCAAGTAATAACAATACATCGTTTTCTCCAGGAAATATAGCAGCGTGCAGGCAGTTCCTTTCCTTCCTTAATCGCATCGCTACATTCTATGGACAACCCACGTAATGATCTTTTTTGTTTTCCTTCATTTGTGGAATTTGGCTCCAGGTGTGGAAGCTTACCTACACGGAAAAAACGTTACCTTGGACGGGTATCGTTGGTACCAGTGAATCACCGGTCTCACCACTGCAGGGCGCCCCTGCCCATGCGGTACTTCATCGTGAAATTATGACTTTGGTACGTGCCCGATATTTAGGATGAGATAAGAATTGGTACCGTTTTATGTGTATTCGCGTCGCAGAACGCAAAATTACTGTGAATGATAAAGTTTATAGCGAACGAGCGAATGTCCAATATTATCTGCCTGCTCCAGTAGGTTAGATAAGTACTTATTTACAGCTACATGATGCTGTGTGATAGTGTCCAGCATTATTTATTTATTTATTTATTTATTTATATAAATAATTGTTCAAGTTAATAACGTTGGTAGTTGTCTCTATTCTCGTAATCCTACTAATATTATAAAAGCGAAAGTTTGTAAGAATGTATGGATGTATGTTTGTTACTCTTTCTCGCTGAAACGGCTGAACGGATCTGGATGAAATTTGGTACTGATATAGATTATAGTCTAGAATAGCACATAGGCTACTTTTTATGCCGGAAAAATTTATGGTTCCCGCGAGATAGATTTGTTTTTGGTTTTCAAGGTACCACGCGGGCGAAGCCGCGAGCGGAAGCGAGTTTGTTCATATAATTAGGTACTAATAATACGTGTAGTACGGGTGATGTGTTTAACCCAAGCAGCAATCGGTGTGTTTAAACACCTCGTAGATGTATACTTTACTTTGTCAATAAGTGAGTGAAGGGCCGTGCTTTTGAATTGGCGAGTTGGCAAGTCAGTAGTACCCCAGTAGTACTTAAGTGGCGCTAAGTGGAAATGAAAGTGATTTCCAGATAAATAAATAAATAAATAATGCTGGACAATCCACACAGCATCATCTAGCCCCAAAGTAAGCTACTCAAAGCTTGTGTTATGGGTACTAGATAACTGATATATTTAATACATGATATAGGTACATAGATAGATATTTTTTATTATACATACACACCCAGACCAACGGAACAAATTTCTGCAGATCGTACACAAATTTGTTCCAAGGCGGGAATCGAACCCGCAACCTCTTGCGTCGCAGGCGGACTCTTGCCCGCTGCGCCACTGAGGTCGTCATCTCCGAGATCTCCGAGTTGGGGTAACTTATAAGGGACGTCTGGCTTTTAGGCGTTGCCCTGTAACTAAGGAGAGAGAACCTACTGGGATGACGGCTAATAACAGAAATGGAGGAAAAAAACAGGAAAAACATAGGCATGCCAAAAGCGGATGGTGATGAACTCATGACAAAATATACTCTGAACGTTATTTTAGGGGTCTCGATAAGACTTTAATCCAAGTACATTTGAGTTGGTACTTGATGAAATACATGCGAATGTTCAAATTGATGGATGGATCGATGGATGTTTGTTACTCAATCACGCTGAAACGGCTGAATGGATCGGGATGAAACTTGTTTACGCATAATTTTTGACCTGGAATAACACACTAGTTATTTTTTATACGGGTAGGTACCATGCGAGCGGAGCCGCGCGTAGTTACTAGTTAGGTATAAGCTAATAGCTAATAAGAGCTTTGCATCAGCTCTACCCACCATGGCTTAGGCAGAATTCCAAGAAAGGACAGAAAGCACACTGAAACTCAGGAAATACGTCGTAGTACGTGTCAGATTGATGCATGAGTTTGTGTTTTTCTTTGTGCGCTCCATCAATCTTACAGATCTATTAGCGTCGTGTTTAGCGCTCTCGCTAATTATCCCAACTTCCTCCAATCCCGGGAGATTGCGCGGGAACCATGCAAAATGTCGCGCTACATTATTTTTCTCAAAGACTCAATCAGTTTATTAAAACCTCGAAATAAATTCCGATTTTAAGATTTTTAATATCAGAAATCAAAAGGGAGACGTCTTAATTTTCACTCTGTATTTCGTTATAAAATTAAAATAGCAAGAAACTCTAGAAATCGAGCTCCAAATGGTATGCCGAAATTCTCTAGTCTACCTTCTAAAGAAAATAAAAAAAAAACTTCGCTTGTTAAAACTGATGAGCCAGCAGACTCTCAAATAAAGGCACAACTCAACAGATAGATGTTTCCCGCAACTTCCCCTACTTCCCAAAAGTAACAACATTCGTCCAAACATTTCCTTCGTCCCGCAACATTGTGAGATTTATCTAAATTTTACAACACTGTTTACATAGCAATAACATTATCTATTCTCTCTGCTGAACATTGGCTGGATAAGAAGAATCCATTCTACGGAACCCTAAAATCTTTGTTGCAATTGCTGGGTTTCGTCGCAAACAGGCAATAACGCTCGCAGAATAAGCCGGAGCTGAGATTGGCGACTTCCTACTGGGTACTCTCGATATTGTTCTCACGACTCTCAAAACTAAGGTATTTCTTTTTAATAAAAGCATAATATATGAAGCATGACTTATATGTTTTTTTTTTATTTCACGAGTGGTTTTTTGGTGGTTATGTACCTACATTACGTAGACCCATCTTCGTAACCGGAATCATTGTTTTAAATGTACCTACTAGATAACTACTTACTCGTACTAACCAATAAATTAAAATTTCTTATTACATAGATTATGAGAGGCACTGTTCTGTCACTCGTGTATAATTCATTACTTATTCTCATTCTATTAGGCAATTAATTAAGGACCAAAAAAGCGTATTCAGTTCTCTAATTTCGGAGCTCATCCCACAAGATAGGTACCTATTCAATTACGTTCGCAAGACTTCTATTATCTATTGTTCAGACACCTCGCTTAAGATTCTAATAATTTAAATTAAACAATTCAGTAGGTACTCTTATCTTCAAGAATAATAGTGGCTGTAATATTCCAACTTAACGTTACTCTTAAGATTATATCGCAACTTAGCCCCTTTGTGCCGGCTACTTTAGCACCCGCGCTACCTAAATCACTGCAATGAGGCAACCAAACAAATCTGAGACAATCTCCACTTGGCCGCACGACAAGTGAAAAAACACTGCTCACAAGGATGCTTTACATAGACGCATGTTCCTCTTTAGCTTTACTAAATCTATTTAGATGCTCTCAATTCACAGCAAACTTCCTAAATATAATTAGTGTTATAAGCACACTGACGGATATAAAGAATGCGAGAAAAATATGGTACAAATGCTCTGTTAATAACACCCAGATAATAAAATGTCATAAATATATTAAATTAATCAAATTAAAAAAAGACTCAAATATACTGATAGTAACTATACACATAACTCCATCTTTTTGCTTACTTTCCATACATGTATTGTACGAGTATAATATTACTGCATATTGGGCTGCTGATTTTGTATCTCAGAATTTTCATAGGAGAAACTATAAAAAATATTTTTCATAGCTAACAGTCGAAGAGATAATAATTTCTAACCTACCCCATTTTTCATAAAACATAAGACAATATGCTAAGCGCGCTCCCGGGATGTTGAAAAGCGGAAATTTTGAGAAAAATTCGTAGCATCTCCGGAATTTCCCATCGCCTGATTCAAAGTAACTTTACACTGTGCGGTCCAACAGAACATAATTCATGCCGCTTTGTGAAATATAATGCGGATGTTCTCATAATGTACGACGAGCAACTTAATCCGGCCACGACTTTTTCCGCCACAGATATTTATACAAATGGCTGCCAGCGTAACGATCTCAGTAGAACAATGGGCCATTTATGCTAATAATTTTATGGTCCCGACTTGCTTGAGCCACCTTAGGTGCAACAGAAGAAACGCGTGCTTGTATAGTACCTAGTGTTAGGTATAGTATACCTTGTACCAATGTACTTATAGAAGTATAGGTACAATTATAATATAAGCACGATTAACTACAGAAAATACAAACAATATTAAGATAAATATTCGTGGAATAGTATGACGACTGGAGTTAATAAAATAATACCTATCTACTTACAATTATGTCTACGGATAATTTATCCTGATGTTGAGTTATCTGAAGGTACTATTATCTAAACGTTGTTCTTGGCGAATTCGGTATGTTTTTATGTAATTACCTTTGCGGTTTCCGTTCTTCTTCCAATATAAATTTGCAATACCACTTACCTATATAAATCACGTTACCTTAGGTAAAATTGCGGATTCCGAAAAAATTACTTTAGCTATAATTTATTTTATACGTTATATAATGTTTTATTGAAAATGAGGGCCTACCTGCATAAAAATTGTATACTTGTTTCAGAGTAACGTATCATAAAAATCATAACATTTTAAACACTGTTTTTCTAGAAATTTAAAACGTTGTTCAGACAATGATACACTGTCACGGTATTGTTATTGTTGTTTCTGTTTTTCTGCCTGTGATGAGTTCAATCATTGCCAATGCAATACAAGCACGTACAATACTTTACCGCCTTATTGATATGAAATTCTTGACAAGTGACTGTAATCTAAGCAACTTACCTGCTACATACTCTTTTTTATTTCATTACACATCAACGACCATGACAAAAATCTAAACCAAAATTATGATAAATTATAACAATAACATTGAATGAGAACATGGTTGCGTACTATAATAATAAAAATTGATCAATCAGAATAAATAACATACCACGTTTTGCTACGTGCACAATGCAGTGCTACGGTGCGCCGTAGCGTTGCTACGCACAGTGAAAAATTACATTTATAAAACTTTTCATAAGAATTTTTAAAAGTGAATTTTCTTTTACCATCCACAAATTGTCAAATATCATTGGCATTGTAATGAACAAGAATAATTAAATAGCCTTGTCCCCTATTTTATCGCTGAAAAGCTCAAGGTCATCACCATTTAATTTTACTTATGTTCAGCATGATAACATGCATTCGCAGACTCCGACCGTTGTCGATGCGTTCTTACCATTGATTAATGCTATCGTCCGAGTCTCACTATAAATTATAAACTGTTTATCAATCAATAAATATTCCAAATTCCTAGCTTAGCTCACCTTTTACAAAATTAAAACAAGCTTCTGTTTTTGTCGTGCTAGATGAAACAGATGAAATAAATGATTTACAATCAGCGCGCACGATGTCTCTCCGCTTTGAACCAAATGAAGTGTCAATAGAATTATAATCCGGGTGGGGTGAGGTAAGTTGGATCAGTGGGAGGAGGTGAGTGCCCATTCCATTATATATAGCGCTATTATTGTTTTCTGTGGCAAAAGTTAAAATTATTATGTGATATACTGTTGCCACATTTGGACGCTGTATTTATCGCATTCCAAGCATCGCTTGGACATCTCCATCTATATCAGTTTTGTTGTTAGATTAAATAATAAAAGGCAGGCGCTACCGGATGCGACGGCCCTACTAACTCATGTAGAGTTCCGGTGTAAAAACGTCGTGGCCGGACAGCACCGCGCCGCGCCGCGCGCGCCGGCGCCCTGCAGATAGCGTGCCGTGTCATGTGTGCTTTCGTGCCTTTAGAAACCTGAGTTATAATATTATGACCACTTACCTACTTGTGCCTACATAAATGTTTAATCAACCTTATTAAGTCTTATAATCCTAATAAAATAAGTCTGGAAAAATATAAAAAAACTTTATGTAAATTATCTATATCTAGGCATATGCATATTATAAAGAGGAAACAAATAAACTCAAAAACTACTAAACCGATTTCAAAAATTCTTTTTTCCATTACAATGCTACATTATTCCTGAGTAATATAGCCGCGAACGGAAGCTAGTATTTTATGAAATGAGATTGAACTCGCAGCTAGAATATTTTTATTTGGTACCTATGACTAACAGCCAACCTGCTGATTGAAAATTGACGAATTAATTACATATTTAGGTGGGTAATTATCTCAATTTCAATCTCTAAAATCTTAATTCGGTTAATTAAAAATCAATTCCTACAGTCGAGTTTTTCCAATAGCCAAAATTAAAAATGAATAAATGTGTAATAGACGCTTTACAATATCATAAGTAAGTACTTAAAATATGTGTTACAAAATATTAAAATATGTTTGTTATAATTCGGCAGAGGAGAACCATCTAACAGTGTACCAGTGTTGCCAGATACACTGTAATTACAGCAGATCTACTGTATTTTCACACGATCCACTGTACACAGTAATACTAAAAAAAATTACAGTGTATGGGAACACTGTAATTTTTCAAATCAAAAATCAATTCACTGTATTTTTTTTTACTTTTATTGTATCAAACACTGTAATTTTGAGCACTTTCGAGCACCCCAAACACTGTAATATAATTTGTCTCATCTGGCAACACTGCAGTGTACCTACGAGCACGCCTGGGTTATCACACAGTTAGGGGCTCCCGGAAGCGTGCCCCGACATGCCATGCGTGACCTAGCATCAACATTCTCTCGAGTGCCTTCAAAATGGCACATATTGCACTTTCTGCATTTTTAACACAGTCTTTTGTACATTTTTACAGACCAATGAAGTAAAAGGACAGGAATTCAGTAGTCGCATACTTATCGAAGACATTTTTACTCACATAAAATTAAATCGCGTCTAGATAACAGAAGCTTTATTATTAGCGGGTAGTTTGCGTGATAATGAACATAAAAAAATTACAATCAAGGGCCTTACCACAAGCTTTTCGGGCAATATCAGAGCAATTTTAATAGGTCATGGTACGAAATATATATAACTTTGATATTTCGTACCATGACCTATTAAAATTGTATCAAAGTAGTGTTACTTCAAGCTTGAAACTTTGACGTTTCTGATACATTATGATTTGTAAGACTCTGTGGTAAGGTCCCTGTCGATTCTGGCTGGGTACTTACTTCGTTTTGGGTGTGCATAGTTTTGAAGTTTTTTCATTAAAAAATGATGCATATCAACTAATATCCATCGTACAGTCGTAGCCAAAATTCGAAATTAAAAAGAAATACATGAGATTATAGCTACCGATGAAGAGATCGGGAATCTCATATTCAGCCTGAAATGTCCATTGGACGCATACTGGAGGTCCCCAAAAAAGACGTGAAAATCTAATTAGAATAATTGATTTAGCTACATCCTTATGGCTACTTTCCTTCTTATGGCCTACCTACTTGATAACTGTTGGAAATCTACGTTAGTACTTTCACAAGTAATTTCATAAATTTCGGTTCAGTAGGCACCCAGGCACCTTGTTCACTTAGTCAACCCCCTTTGCGCAGATCCGGCGAAACACGGCACTAATAAATTTTAATAGGATGGTATTGAAGAGTCACATGCTATGACACGCCGCCGCCAGAATTTATTACGAGAGCAAAATGTCAGGAGGCAGCGAGTTTAATGTTTTCAAAGCAACAAGAGCGTGATAACAAGCTGGGGTTTCGTGACGCTTTCAACGAATTATTTTAATTAATTTGAGGCTAGATGAGGGCGTTCCGCACGCTGCGACTCGTGTCACCGTCCAGTCCAAGGCAGCGTCCCAGCAAAAACTAATTCAACTTCTGAGAGCATGCGATCGAGCCTGCCAATTACCATCGACCGACCGCCGCCGGCCGCCACAAACTGAACAAAACCGCCTATGATACTAAAACATTTCAAACAAAACTCAGCACTACAAAATATGGAAATCGCTTCGGAACTCTCTCCCCAGAATAGATTCGTCGTAATTAATAAACGAACCGCTTAGTTGTAGTTAGCCAAGTTTGCCCAAGTGGAACTACTTACAAAGTCAGTGTAAGTGGCAAGTGGCAAAATGGTAAATTACATTGAATTTTAGTTAAATAAATGGCTTTTAGACAAACATGTTGTACGAAAGCGTACGCGTGACTCAGTGAAGGGAGTGGATGATTGATACGATGGACAGATTTGCTGATATATAGAGGTACCTACATAACAGAGTTTTTATTAAATAAAGTACTTAAACGTTAGGTAATACTTTTGAAATACAGGGACCTATTTACCTATAAGTATAGAACAATGTATCTATCTGTATAAAGTCCTCTTCTCTATCACGTTTCACACCACTCCTGGCGGTCTTGTGCCAGACGGATCAACTATTCTCCCACTGCCCTCACAATGTCGTCTGGCCGTCAGGCGGATGGTCTGCTGCATATGTCTTGGCCTCCATTCGGTTACTGCTTTTGTCCATCGTTGGCATCTCTTCTGGTGAGTGTCCAGCCCATCTCCACTTAAGCTTTGCAATCCGTATACCTACATCCTCGACCTTGGTACCACCTCGAATGTCAAAGTTTGGTATACGTGGCTAAATGGTGTATATGTGCTCATTTGTGAGAGGCCATGGTTCGGCAACATAAGTACGAAACGGAAGAACACATTGGTTAAACATCTTAAATTTGAGACCTTAAGGTATATTTTTAGATTTAAAACATCTTCCAACTTCCGTAAAGCAGCCCATCCCAGTTGGATACGCCTAATTTCCTCATCTGGCCAAAAGATAAACGAACGGAGTATACGACAAACAAGAACAAAAACATGGAACAAAAACATTCTTTGAGTGTTAATGTATATAAAAAAATACCACATAAAAAAATACCATTACGCTATGCAAAATAATGGTCCGTTCGTTGTCCTTTGCTGTCATATTCACTACCTACACAACCTCTGCTAGAATAACATTTATCAAAATAACCGATATGAGCTAGTAAACAATATCTTAGCTTAGAAGTCTATAGCTACAAGTATAAAATTACAAAAAATAAGTAAATAGATTGTTCGTTATTGAATTTATGAGTTAAAATATCGAAGGGTTCTATCGGATAGAGGCCATCTTAGCAGTAACCCTTTTGCCTGTTATATAACCTATTATATTTGTTATGTTACCTACTGATAAAAGCTATAAATCTTTTATGACATAGGTAGGTAGGTTAGTGAATGGATTTATTGCTTATTTTCATGATGTTATAAACTTATGTAGGTAACCATGGTATACTCGTAGTTATTATTTTTTACAATGTTACAACCAAATATTAATCTAGCAGTCTCGTATTAGGTATATTTTGTAATCATAAAATATCTTATTTATCAAAAACATTACTTTCCTCAATTGGGTAAATATAATATAAGTTTGTCAAAGTAAGGTCGGAAATCTCATGATTTCTAAAGATTTTCCCGTAAATCTCGTAAAGCTCGAGCTTGAAACAAGGTTGCCAGTGGTTCGGAGTCAGATAGAAGGTAATTTAATAACCGAGCCCCAATGAATTGTAAAAGAATGGGTACCTTCGGCATAAGTTAATTAGGTACACTAATGAACAAGGGAAGGTGCGCTCAAAAAATCCACCCCAAGATCACTCCAAAGTCTTTAGTACGATGTTCTTGGCGCGGTTCATTAGCGCCTCTGATACGGCTGGTCCTATATGACTGCAAGCCGGAGGCACAATTTTATTTCAATAAGTAGTAAATTGCGCCTATATATTTGCTATAGATAACCTCAATTATATTTTGTTCTAAAACCAACGTTCGCGTTATTATGGTATTTTAACCCGACTTGGAAGAAAGAAGATAATTTGTTCGGTGTGTTGTGTAGGTATGTAAGTATGTAACTTCGACGGTTCGACAAATGAAGAGTCCTTGAATTAAGAGTTATATAGGTTATACCATATTTCCAAAATATTCAATACTAGCTTCCTATCGCGGCGTCGTCCGCGAAGTACCTACTTAAAATATAGCCTATGAAAGTTCATTCTATACATTGGTGAAAGAATTTTTGGAATTGCTCCAGTAGTTTCGGAGCCTATTCAATGCAAACAAACAATCAAATCTTTCCTCTTTATAATATTAGTATAGATAGGGGCTTAAAGCTCTTTTCAATTACTTTCAGGCTGGTTTTTACCCGAATGTGAAGAAGGACGTTAATGTATTTGTGGTGTACGTGCGTGAGTTCCTTTGGTTGTCACTGAAGCCCAAATTACTAGACGGATTTTAACACATGAGTTGAATTCGTCTGGATCACAAGAGGGACTTTAGCCTATTTAAAATGTCAAAAAATCCAATATGGAGGCAGTAAGAAAAGAAGCCATTTTCAATTACTTACTGTCGGGTTTTTTAATTTTTAAATAAATTATAGTTTTAATAAATACTTGTTCTATCTACCTACCTACTTACCCGAGTAACGTAATTAAATATGTACCTATTCGTGGATAGGTAAATCCAAGTATCAGCTCTTTGTTCATCCTGTTGTAATATATGAAATTATTAGCCCGTAAGAGAGGCTCTTTGATTTAATCAATATCCGTATAACCTTTCACATGATTGCCTACTTATTCAGTTTCTTAGCGTCTTTGAATTGAACAACCAATGGAGATACCTACCTACCGGGTGAGTTTCAGGCAGACTGAGAGACAGAAATATAAACTTATATTAGTTATTGGAAAATGTCCTTTTCATTTTCCTACCTATATACGAGTATTATTTTTCTCTTTGTCATAAAGTTAACAAATAAAATAGCCAAACATCATTTTTTCAACCCCTTTGTTATTTTAACAACTTTTTAACAAACAACAACAACTATCATGGAATCTTGGGAGCTCACCATTAAAAAAAACAGGTAAGTACCGATCTACATACCTATTTTTTTCAGGGATTCAGGCCTGCTTTAGTGTTACTTACGATCGATAGGTCTCAGCCGCCTAACATTAAAACTCTAAAAGGAACATACATACCTAATATAATACTAACAAAAATATATTAAAACATTTTCTAAAATAGAAATGAGCACTATGTAACCAGAGCCGAAAGCATAGAGTAGCTCCTTCATTAGTGGACGAGAGGGAGGGTAGGGGGGGGACTCACTCAACTATAAACCACATTTTTTGTCCTTGTACGAAAAGGAACTTCCTTGAACCAAAATTTAAGAGCATAGATCTCCGCATTTTATACGAAGTAGGTATTACTTGGTATACGCGAGCTAACTATTTCGAATAACATTTACGTTAGTAAGTAGTACCCATAGTATACCATATATAAGTATTCAAATTAAGTAGGTTTACAATGACTGCATAGTATCGCGAAATAAATAATCAATGTAGTGTAGGATACTCACAGTTTTACATTCTTACACTGTTTAGGGTACTGAAGTCCATTATATTTTCATCTTGTCCGTCTTGTCATCATCCTTCTGACTGTTTTACGTTTTTATGAAGTGTCCGAGGTATGATTATGCATAGCAAGACGCTCTTGGCCAATTTATGATTGCCAGAGGATTCAAAATTTAAGATGATCAGAATTCTGCCAAGAACATTGAGTATACCTGTTTTTGTATACCTACGTGCCAGGTGCCGAGCTCATCGCTGCTAAAAAACACTGTGTAAAACACAAATGCGAGGGTACAGTTCAAGGTACTTTTATTCGGTCAAAACAGTAAAGTCTCAAAGGGTTACGATCGGTAGTAACACATCAATGCTCAAAGGTCAATACCTCAAGAAAGTTTCGGAATGACACACTCCTAAATTACTCGCTATACCTATGCTTCCAAAACTGATTCAGACAAATCCCTCTAAAAATTTTTTTAAAATTTCACTTTATTTCACTCGCTGTTTGTGAGTGCAAAGGGAAGAGATGGCGAGTAATCCGTCCATCATAGCATGCAAATTGAATCACGTCTCTCATCTGCTCATACGGTGTCTCTCCGGAAAAACCCGCTTCATGCGGGACATATAACTGAGCCCTTAGCACCAGTTCAGATGTACGAGATTGATATAGAATCGATAGCGTCTCTGATTATTATCTTCTTCATTTCATCAATATAGTTCTTTCAAACTAGTGTCTGGTGAAATGATTACAGTGCGCCTCAAAGGCTTTCGTGCACTAATTAGCAATTATTAACAAGTGGAACTCCCCGTTACCTTGTTTGCTTTTACTTTATACAAACTTCTACCTTCTACAAATACTTTCGAAAATTGATTACTTGCGCCAAAAACCTTGAAAGAAAGTAACTTCCAAATCTTTTGGAATATGTTTATAAGTACTATACCTACTTTACACTAAACAAAACCCATTTTCACCATGCAGCACTGCGAGTTAACACAAAACAATTATTGCTAAAGTACTTAGTTCACTTTTGTAATATGGACAGTAAAATAAAATAAAACGGCAGATTTTTCGTCGACATCCTGACTATTACGGTTTTGTGGCTTACTTTACTGAGACCGGCAATCGACTTGCTACTTGCTAGCGATGGCGAAGCGATTTAAAAGCATGTAGACGAGTGCTCAAAGCTTGTAGGTACCTGCTGCCAGAGCGTTATGTAAATGCACATGAGTTTTCGATGTTGTATTGTTATGATGTAATTTTTAGGGCTTCATTATCTAGGTTTAAAAAACCCTTGTTATGAGACTTCACGTTCACTTTGTGTGCACTGAGTGCTAATGATACAAAATATTTTTTACGGCATGAAAAAGTTATCGCTATGTTCCACGTTAAAACATTTCAAAAAATATTTAATAATAATATGTCAGAGGTACCCTAAATATCTAATCTGTGTTTTGTAGCGAGATTTACAATAAAGCATAGTCCAACCCATGGCCGAACGAGCAAGGTTTATTGGTAGCTTTGGCAAGGTAGCGCCGCAGTTAATTTCACTTAACCAAAGATCGATTTCGTTGAATTCATTGCTTCCTGGTTTCTACTCGTAGGTACTTCCAGAAAGAAATATTGAGTGGAACTATTAATACCTAGTACCCTCGCAATTTTGTTTGCAAAATGTTATATCCAAACTTTAATGCTTCACTGCATCCGAAAGGGATCGAGTTTTGAAATTTCCTTAATGCATCTCAGTGAGCACCATTTACAATACAACTCAATAAATACCTTTTAATAGAACTTTATTCAACGATCACAAATCACAATCGCTTCTTCGGAAGTTCTTAGTTCATTTTTGAGTTGGGTTCAAAGTTTCATGGGAAGCAAGTGGGAAACATTGTCCGATGCACTTTGTTTACGAACAAAGCGCGCTATATTCAATAGCGAGGATAGAGTCCGCCGTTCGCCTTCAACTTGGTATCTGTCTTTGTTCCGCTAACTAAGGCGGACGGTGCTTGATGAAACTTTCACTAGATAGGTATATTCCATTTGTATATTCATAGCTAGTAGGCAATCAGGCAGTATTGAGTATTGACTGTATAACTCAGTGATCTGTAATAGTTACTAAAGTAACGTAAAATTTTAATTATTTCACATAGGCAACATAGACAAAAATATAACTCTAAATAAATTATATAATTATTTATTGCTTTAGATATTATTTGTGTTACGATTTTTTTTTCTAAACAAGCATTGTGTCACTATATAAAAACCATTGAACCTAAGTACACATTCACTTTTCTACTTACTTTTGCGTGCTATTAGAGTAGTGCGACACAAATAAGTAGGTACCTATGTCTGTGGAGTTTTTCAAACTTCACCCTATTCCATTCTGAACCTGCAGATGTAGGTATGTAAGTATTTTTAAATTGTCACACAGTCCTCTGTCAGATCCTTGGACGAATATCAGATCGAATAAAACACGCCTCATTGTAGGTAATCAGAATTAAAACCAAAAACTGCGGACAGACAAGGAAGTTTCACCACAAGTGCTTTGTTCACCTTACAGGTACGAAACCCTAAAAAGTAGCTTTTGAAGTAGCTTTCGCCTAACTTGTGAAAGTCATTCGGCGTTCCCTTTTGTAAGTTAGTTCATCTAAAATCGGAATAAAATCAGTTGCCTTTGTAGGTACCTCTAACTCACGATTAAAGCTTTTATCGGAGGACTGATTAAGTGTCGAGACCAGGATGGATTTATTGTAAAAGTTGGCCGTTCGCTGAGGTTAGTGATTCAAGCCTGCACACTTTAGTCGAATAATTGTCTACGTGATCGGAATTGAAGATTCACCCGCTTTTAATAAGGTCAGATAGAGAGCTTACGCTGGGCAGGTACTGTACCTACAAATGATAAACAATCCAGTGTTCTTTTATTTTAACCCTGACCTTTCAAGCAGTGGAGAACACGCTAGAAATACCGAGGCGTGGGCCCGATTCTATCCCTTTGCTTTTCAATGATTACTTGGTAATCTATTTGTAATGTGTAAAGAGCAATGAATTGTAATAGTTACTAAAGAGTGTCAAATATCTCGAAGTTGTAAAAACAACGTCTTCATTCTTTCTTTTTAATTGAATAAGTACTGCTAAATTAAAAGACAGTCACAAGATATCCCAAATCCGTTTTCTTATAGCAATATTTTTTTTTTTATTTGTTTAATGTAGGCTGAAGTTCTGTTACTAGATACCTAAGGATTCATTGTATTTATTTTAATACATACTAGACATTTTTAACTTTCCCCAAAATACGTAGCTTCTCGTAGATGCTCGTAGCACAGTAGCAGGCCTACGGCAAATCACCAAATATCCGATAGAATAAGACTCCAGCAAAGCAGAGCCACAACTTTATTGACTTTTTGTTTACCAAGCCACATACCTATACAATACCAACTCTGCAGATACGACCTTTGCCAGATAAACTCAATATTAGAATGTTGGCCTCGAAATAGTAGAATAGTTTATTATAAACATGTACATAGTGGGAGTGATGATATCTTATACCTTTAAACGAGCAATTCTTGTATTTATAATATCATCATCATCTTCCTGCCCTTATCCCACGCTATGTGGGGTCGGCACAACATGTGATCTTCTTCCATTTCCCTCTGTCACTCGTCATCTCAATACTCACTCTTGTATTTATAATCCTACTAATATTATAAACGCGAAAGTTTGTGAGGATGGATGTATATTTGTTACTCGTTCACGCTAAAACGGCTGAACGGATCTGAATGAAATTTGGCACAGATATAGATTATGGTCTGGAATAACACATAGGCTACATTTTATCCCGGAAAAATGAACAGTTCCCGTGGGATATATATTTTTTGTTTTTCAAGGTACCACGCGGGCGAAGCCGTGGGCGGAAGCTAGTATTATATAATCTGAATCTCGGAAACGGCTCCAACTATTTTCATGAAATATACATAATACAATATATTTAGTATACAGGGGGATTCGGGGGCGAAAAATCGATCTAGCTACGTTTAATTTTCCAAATTTACCAAAAAAATTAGCAAAGCTCGGTCAACCAGGTACTTACGTATAATGCAAGCAATCTGAAATAAATATTTGTATAGGTTAGATATATCATTTTTATGACATCATGTTATAGAAGTTACCTAGAAGTACCTACTTTATCATAATTATACTATTTCAGCTAGCTTGATCGTATTAGTATTAATACACTTACAATAATTAGTACAGTTTCATCCAATGAACATCAGCAAAATATGCAAAACTGATTCCCTATTTAAAATACAAAACTAGCATTGTTATACAATCACATCAGAAGTGGTTGGTTTTGAATGTAGACGATGCAACTCTATGTCGGTTTAAACAGCACAAAGATGACTTGATGAGTATCGGTTACCCGTTACCCACCGCTGATCAATAAGTCTTAAATAAATAATCAAAAACCAGGGCGAAAAGGCCTAAGTACGGGACATTAACAAGGGTCCAGTCCAATTTTCGTCCTGTCCGTGTTGATATATTGGGACACGCGCTGGGCGCGCGCATCGCGCTATGGCGTAATCTCCACTAGCGTATATGGTACATTTATTATACGGTACCATAGAATAAAATATTAACACTTGTAGGCACATACTAAATTAATTTAAACAAAAGTTCAAAATTCGAAATATTTTTATTCAATAAAATTACAGCGATCAAACCTGTGTGCTATATTATAAAGAGACCACAAAAAAAAACTTAAACGCGCTTCACTCGACTAGTACATAAGGTTTTTAGGTAGTTATTTAGATTTACCACCCCCTCAACTTGGGGTGGTCCCAAAGCACTGAATCTAAGGCTTAGTTCTATGGGCAATCTTCTAACTAAATCAAAAGTAAGCAAGGAGTGTAACTACTTAAAGTTCGAATCAAAACATCTAAACAACAATCTGGTTTAAAATCAACGCACAAATCCAAGGAGTAATCTACATTGTAACTAACTGGGGCAGCGCAAAACGGCTCGGATGAAAAGTCCGCAAAAGGCGCGATATAACCACAGCTTCGTTTAAAAATTCAGTATCAACCCGCCCGGCAACTTGCATTTTTGGAGAGTACTGAAGCCTGCTTCGTTTATATTAAAGACCTCTATCTATTCGTTTTATCTACCAAGAAATATGCTTTCACCCGTTTCACTCTCATACTCTTCTCACCGTGAGTGACTTTCTTCTGTAACTCCATTAGTAGCGAGTGTAAAAGAAAAATCGCACAATTCGTAGTACTATACGCAATTGGCTATTTGACAGTTTTCAAAAGGATACTTATAAATATACGTAAGTTTATTTTAAACCTCTTACAGTTATCTTTTCCTCAAAAAAAGCGTTATTTATCAGAAAAAAATTATATTTTCCACCAGTGATTTGTAATTCGCGCGAAAACAGCCGGTCACGTGACCAAAGTTTTTTTGACGAGAGGTGTGTTTTGTTTGAAACTCGGTTGAAATACTTAATAGGCAAAATAAATGTACACGCATTTTAAGGGTTTTCGAAAATAAACCTAAACCAAAGGAAAAAAAGCGGTGTCAAAGTTTGTATGGACTTTTTGACGAGAGGTGTGATTATCTATACTATCTATACTAATGTTATAAGGAGGAAAGATTTGATTGTTTGTTTGTTTGTTTGTTTGTTTGCATGACTCTGAAAATACTGGATCGATTTCAAAATTTTTTTCACCAATGTGTAGAATGAACTTTCAGGATGAACATAGGGTATATATTTTAATGAAGGTACTTCGCGGGAAATGCCGAGAGCGGAAACTAGTATTTTGTAAAAATGACAAGCTAAAAAACTTGTGCCATGCCTTTGTGTAAAAGTACTACAATGAAATATCCTGACAAATTGTTTATTCACGTTCCTACATGTCCGAAACTCACATTCTGAAACTCAGCTGAGCAAAAGTTAGGATTTCCTACATGCAAATAAATTTGCAACCTTAAATGAATCGATTTTTGGCTGATTTGCACTATCAGCTTTTATATAGCCTGGCTCCATTTTGTGGAACTTCTCACAAACACAAATTAAAATATTTAGAGTAAATCTTTTCAGCAAACTGCCAACGATAAAACACACGACATATTACCATTGAGATGCATTTTACTGTGACACGTCTTAGAGAAGTGACGTCACACGATGGTCAAGCATGGCCGCCCGCGTTTCGGCTTTTGTAATCCACGGACAAAAAAACTGTAATGAATTTTTCAAAAACGATACATTTACAATTTATTTGAATGCAAAACACATATTGTATGAGTATTGTGAACCTATAAGCTAATGTATCTAATATATGAAATATGTTATTGTTACTATTGTCAAATAGCCAATTGTTTTTTTTTTCTCTATGGTTATAGCTATGATTATCCATGATACCTACACTATAGCATGACTTTAAACTCACTCAAGAGCCAAGTTACACGAACTCAATTTCCTCTCAATGAGATTTTTAAAACATAAATTGGTCTCTACTAATCTAAGGTGTTTCGAAAATTAAAACATAACTTATTTACCTAGGACAACGGTTAAAATAGTAGGAGATCACAAGATGTATATTTTATTTCTAGATCTAAGCCGTTCATTCGAGCATTCTGAGGACACGTCTCGATAGTTACTATTTACTTATATAGAATCAAGAATGTTTATTTGCCAAAAAACTATACATATTAAAGAGTAAGAATAACTAGAATAAGGGTGTAAAAATAATAGAAACCATCACAGAGTAAAATGATTTTTCTACTGTAAAATATCTCATGATCTTCTCAGAGTTGATGTCTAAGGAAGTAAAGAATATAACAGTTCTGTATACACTCTGTATATTATTGTAGGATTATTTCATTTTCATTGCTTACAATTGTCATTATTGACAACTAAGGTTTTTGTTTGTAAGCGTTTTATTTTACAAAATATTTCTATTAATTTAACAGAAGATCAAATACTTATGAAACCTAGTGATGGGTAACTTTTTATTATTTCTATATCCTCTACACGTTAAGTATATTTTCGGCTCCAAACGTTTAGGCGCAGTGCAAGTTTTTAACCTTCGACGCTAAAATAGAGGTATCTCCAAAGCGTTAAAGCCTTTTTCTGTTAGTGGCTGTGACAACATTCCATGATATTCTAGTCTAGTTTTTTCTCTCTAAAATGTACCTATTTGGTTTCATCTCTACCGAAATATAGCGCGAGCGAAACGAGTAAGAAACCTCAATTGACGGGCAGTTGAACGAATTCAATGTACATACATACTACATAACACCACGAATCGTGTGGTAACGCAACGAGCAATTACGTTTTATCTTAACTTTTAGAAACCAGACTCAGTGCCCTTGCTGTAAGGAATGTAAAAAATGCAAAACAGTTTTTCAAAAAGTTGTGGATCTTAAGAACACCGGACTTGTGATATATCGCCATACAACTCACACAGAAGATGTAAGCTTTCTAAATAATTATTAGGTACCATTACAGCATGAGACATGGATTTAGACTCTATTCGATTTCTAAAGTATAGGAAACAATCATCTTTGAAGGAGCTCCCTAAAGCCAGTATACTTATAAAAAATCACATTGCGAAATAAAGTTGTTTATACATTAAGCAAAGGAATTACCTAAGTTACGTCTCAGAGTCAATCAGAAAATGTATTCAATAAATAGTTAAATTATAAATAATTACCATACATAATTATACAGTATTATGCCGGTTCGTAACAGCATTCATATAATATGTTTTATTAGGTATTATGACAGTGTATTATTATTCATTTTGAAATAAGAATCTCCCAAAGTTTGTACACTGTTTTGTATATTTGCTATCTTTATCTACAGGTGAACGAAGATACTGGAGTAATTGAATTTTCTACTAAAACCACTGAAGATGTGTATATTTTACATAATACTAAGGATAAGGATATAACCTCAGCTGATTATGTTCATGAACTTGGTTAGTTCTGTTATTGAGTGAAATATAGTGGGGCCTAATTATTTATCATATTTTTTTAGTTATATGTTTATTCAGAATGCCTTTGTTAAAATTATATTTTTGCAGAACAAAATACAATAAACTGCCCAAGATGTCGTAACATCATAGAACATGCACAAAAACTATTACAAAAAGTACCGACTATAAACAGAAATGATGTGAAGGGAATTTGCGAGCATTGTAGAACTAAAGAGGCGCCATGCTTTGAATGCGAAGAAGTCGTAAAAAAGTTCGTGGCTAGTAAAACTGAACAAAGAGAGAATAAAAAAGAGAAGGTTAAGCAATGGCTTTCCAAAATAAAAACTTTGCTAAAAGATACAGTAGTAGATACTGAGACAGGCCAAGAAAGAGTTCGAGCATATTCTGAATTATATATTAATCAGCTTTGTCGCGAGGTTCCAAAACCGGGGCGTCAACTAGATGTTAAACAAATGTTTCATCCTGGAACAGACAGTTCAAATTTTGTTGGAGCATTTCCGCCATCAATTGAAAAACGAAATAAAATGTTTGCGCATTTCCCACAATTAGAGAAACTCGAACATCCAGTAGTATTCATAGACTCACCAGAAAAAGTAGGTAAGCTATCTAAGCCTAAACATGGCATTGATATAGCAGATCAAGATAAAGTTTACGTTTCTGATGTTGACAGTGATGATTTAAAAGCTATGTTTGTTGCACCACTAACGGAAGAGGAAAAACAAAAAAGAGGAAAGTATGTAGAATCAAGTGATCACATTCCACCTGTGCCGTTTCACAGTGAAGAAGATGTTTTAGTACGAGACGAATGTACTACAAAATTTGAAGAAATTCTTAGACCTAAGAGCCGTTTCGTAGCTAGTAAAGAGTTAGACGCAGATATAAAACGTTTTGTTAAAATGGGCACAGAAACTCCTAAAGGTAAAATATTACAAAGTCATAAGACATTTGACGGAAGACCGGAAGTCGTACCAGTAGATTTCGTTGGGAAACATTACGAGCCAGATCATGAAGCCGAACTTAACACTAAACATTCTCTTGCTTCATTGAAAGTAAGAAGAGGAATACATGGAAAAACAAATGAATCGCCTAATATCATTCGAAAATATCATTCAGAAGAGGCTCTACTGACTACGATTACAGGTATCACAGAAAATATCATAAAACAAAACTTCAGCTACGTCTTTCCGACGCTATCACCAGAAAAAAAGAAACTAAAGCGACAAAAAAGCTCATCAGAGTTAATTAAAGATACTCAAGATAAGCTATTAGCCAAAGCTGAAGAAGAAAATAAAAGACAAGAGGAAGAACGCAAAAGGAAGTTGGAAGAAGAAGAAAGAAAGAAAAATGCACGAGAAGAGAAAAAACATCAACTAGAAGCTAAAAAAAAAGCTGATGATGAAAGAAAGCGTCTTGAAGCATTAGAAAGAAAAGATCAAGAGAAGATAATAGAAACAAAAATAGACAAAAAAGAAAAACCTCCAAAAGAAAAGGTCACTCCGACTCCTTCTACAGCAACAACTAAAAGCAAAAAAAAAGAAAGTAAACCTGTTCCAGAAAAAAAGGAAGTCAAAGTGAAAGAACCAAAAGAATTAAAGGTACTAAAGGAGCCAAAAGAACCAAAAGCACCAAAAGAGTCGAAAATACCAAAGGAACCAAAAATTGACAAAGACGCTCTAAAAGCTGAAAAGGAGGCTGAAAAGGCTAAAAAAGATCAAGAAAAAAAAGAAAAAGAAGAAAGACTAAGGAAAGAAAAGGAAGAAAAAGAAAGGCTAAAGAAAGAAAAAGAAAAACAGCTTCAGGCAGAAAAAGAAGCAAAACAAAAGGAAAAAGATTCACTAAAGCAACAAAAGGACACACAAGGCAAAGATGATAAACAAAAAGGCAAAGAAAAGGAAAAACCAGCACCAAAAAAAACTGATGAAGAGGATAAAATCAAGCGAGCAGAAAAAAACGAGGCTGATAAAAAAGCTAGAGAAGAAGCTAGACTTCAACTTCTAAACGCTAAAAACGCTGAAGCTAATGCTACACCAGAACCCGAAAAGCCAAAGGTTCCCAAAAAAGTAGAGCAACCTACCACCAAAGACTTAAATATCAAATCAGTAACTAAACCTGATAACCTTATTTTGCAATTAGTCAAACAAAAACAGTCTACTGCAGGTGAGAAGAATAAACCGAAAACTTTGTCAGATCTAAAGCTAACAAAAAATGATGTAAAAACGCACCGGTTTTATCACAAACAAACTAAAACTGGTACTTGCTTTATGTGCTGTGACTCAGACATAGAGCTTGATGCTGAAAGTATTGATATTTTTAAGAAAAAAGATGAATGGGCAGACATTATCATTGGGCCTAAAATTTTAAAATACAAACCACCCCTGTTAGTTAAGGAAAATAACCAGAATGTGCCACTTTTTTTCCAATCAACGTTTGATGATGCCAATGATTCAGAGGATAAAGAAGTCGTTCCATCCCCTAAGAAAAAATCTCCAGTATCGTCAGCAAAACAAGTAAGCTTTCCAATAAAAGATGATTTTCTTTATTTTTTGATCGATATCTAGAGCGCTAGTGGTGTAGTGGTAGCACCCCTGCCTCACGATCCGAAGGTCGTGGGTTCAAACCTGGTCGTGCACCAATGAGTTTTTCCATTCAAAAAAATTATGTGCGCAATGCTCTTAAACGGTGAGGAAACCGGCATAACCTAGAACCAAAAATTCGAAGGTATGTGTCATTAGGTTAGTATTCTTATAACTTATAAGTGGGGATGGGCTTGCAACCTGTCACGTACGGAATATTAACTACTGTGCAAAATGTGGGCATGTACCAAATGTCATGTTTGGACATGCCTCAGACCACCCTCCTTCGATATCCTCAAAGATCTAAGTAACTAAAGCTCTGAGAAGATATGTATCTACCGAGCCCGAGGATTACAGTCGTGATCATATTTATTTATTTTTTATTTGATCTAGTGTGCCCTGCGGTTTTATACTCAGTTATGCAGTTTTAAATATTTTTTTGGAAATACGAGTTATTATTATTATACTTATTCCAAAATAATTGGTCAATTTTCCATAACAGTACACGATTCACACTTGAATCTAGATTTTTTAGTAGTAGTTTTAAATTTTCAACGCTGTGTTCTTCAGTTTTGAATTCCACTGATTGCTAAGAAAACTAAAATTTATAGGTTTTTTTAATATTGACTGTAACATGGTTAAAAAATTAAGTATGGACAATAACATTTTAGTGTTAGTCTGAAAAACTTGACCATGTAAAACTATAAATTGTGTGTAAATTATCTTTTTAGTTTAAGTATATTTACATTAACAGCCATAATGTAACTATTCTTTTCTTTTTCAGGCTGAGCAAGAAGTGCCAAAAGGTGTAATACGGTATGCTTTATCGGATCGATCGTTTATTGATAAAGGCTGGACAATGTTACCCACGGAAAAAGTTGTAAGAAAGGTATGGTCTAGCTTACCTAATGCTAGTAGGTATTCAGTGGTAGCTACTTACCTAGACAACTGTTAATTTTCAGATTGCCATATCCCTTGCACGTATTAGACCCCACAATGAGCTTCTTTACTGCAATTTTCTCGTAATTTGGCAGATGAATGTCTACCGAATGCGTCCAGCGCAGCCCCAGTTCGACTGGTTCGAGCATAACAAGAACAGGCGACTGATCGAATACGACTCCGGAGAAAAACTCGCCGAGTTCGACGACAACGGCCGCGGCCGCTGGTTCTACAGGAATGGGCGTATGGCACTCGATTACTACGACGCTGAAGGTATTTACTCAGAGAAACATTATGGGGCAGGTGTTGAAGCAATCATTGACTTGTACTTTATTTGACCAGAATTGAATGCGCAGCAGCGATTCGTCGTGTACAGTAGCGGGGAACCGGACGAGCGCGGCCGTGCCCAGCCGTATACGCTGCTCGCAACTTTCGACTACTTGGGGAACGGAATAGTGTTCGATCACCGCGGGAAAATTAGGTATGTTGACTGCTTTCACTGTTATCTTTGCACTAAGCTAGACCGAGCATTCATTCGACGTTGAAAGCACTTTATAGTAATTAGTTTGCTAAGCGGCTTGCCTATGTTGCAGGCTCAAATACAACCAAACCGAAGGAGTAATCCTCGACCGAAGTATTGGACCAGTATCGCATTGGAAATGGCACACACTGAATGACCCTCCAGTTCTACAACAGGTCATGATAGACACACAAATGGCTCACAAAGACCCCAATATACTGAAACTAACCGGAACACACGATAACAAAGCTCGACCAGACAATGAGGACATGCTAGCCATAGAGTTTGATAACTTCATCAAGGAGAAAAGCAAAAAGCTATCACAATCTTTCAAGCCCTTCCAAATCAAAATGAAAGCTCTGAAAATCAATGAACATTTTTCGCTAAAAGTGTTGGACCAAGCCACGGTATATCTAATATTTCGAGATGGGACTACGAATTTGAAACTGAACATTGGAATGGTGCTCGATCATAAAGAAATTGTGGACACGGATACAGCTGAGGTTGGGCAAGTTTCTAATAATATGGAGAGGCTTCCTGCCCGGACTGAGAGTCTAGCGGGATTACAGAAGAACGTAGCACAGGCGCAGCTTTATGATAGAACGCGAACTGAGCGCGAGCTGAGGATACGGCCGACTGTGCCCTGTGGAAGCGTTGATAAGCTGATGTCTGCGGCGTCTCGCCCCTTGCGGCCGGCTCTGCGCACGGTGCCGGCGGGCTCCACGACCACGTCACTGGACTATTGCAAGTGCAGCAGGAAACCTTCTGCAAGCAATGTTTATTATGATACTCGTTCTTGTTAAGTAGCAGGTAAACTATGTAAGTAGGTATGAGTAAATAGGTTACATTTGTGAATGAATTAGTTATTTATTATTAAAGATTTTAAAACATACTTATTCGAAAGATTACACTTTATAGTAGTAAGTGCTTGGTAAGGTAAACATTTTCTTCGATGTCTTTCAATGGTTAAAACGTGAACTATAACAAATTTATAGCAACAACAAATAGATGAGATGACAGTAGCAGTACCTAAATGATTTTGAAGGATAGAGACGATTCAACAAGAAGAAGAGGCCCAAATATCTGACTCAGTGGTGTCCTTGGGAAAGATTTAGCAGTCGGTCGGATGGTTGATCAGTGATCACTGATCATGATGCAACGGGTCGGTGATGATGATGAGGTATTCAGTATTGAGATTCGCATAAAACAGTATACTTATACATTTCTGTGAAATAAAGATCGAAAATCGAGACGATAAATTAGTCATTAAACTGCGGCGTAGCTTTTCGTAGAGGCTCGCTCGTAGCAGCGTAGAACGCTTATTTAGACAACAATAAAAAAATATCCAATAGAATAATAATCCCGCTCAGCAGAGTCTTATGTTTATCTACTTGGTACCTGTTTACCAATCTTTGTATTATAATGGTTACGAAGGTAGTTCATGTGACTAATAAACAAGCTCTTCGCCGCCAATTATTATCGAAATAAGGTTTTTTTTCCTAGTAAGTACCTAACCTTGTGTATCGGCATTGGCGTGGTGCGAACGCTTATTGCGGGTAAGTACGGTACCTATATAATAATATGAATTAATAATTTTCTTGGATCAATACATTGTAGACATAAGTGTCATCATTGAGGAAAATCTTAGAAAATTATCTATGAGGAAAATAATAGGTACAAGTAGATAGCTAAAGGTGGTATTACATTTATCAAATATCTTAGTCCAATGTACATTTGATCAAAGAAATTGGACACCTTTATTCAAATTTTGTATGAAATTTATATGTAACTTGACTCAAGAATTTTTGATCAAATATTGAACATCATAATTGGACAAATTGAGAAGGGTATGTTAAGATGGTTTGGGCATGTAGAAAGGATGGATGAAAAGAGATTGACGAAACAGTTGTATAAGGAGAGTGTGAATGGAACAGTTGGAAGGGGAAGACCTCGGCGTACGTACCTCGATCAAATTGGGGACGTTTTAAAGAAAGGCCAGGTCCAGAGTACCCTAAACCGACGCGCATGTTTGAAGAATGTAATGAGAGTGAATGAAGCAAAAGAAGTATGTCAGGATCGTAGCAAGTGGAGATCCGTGGTCTCTGCCTACCCCGTCGGGAAACAAGCGTGATTTTATGTATGTATTTATGTATGTATAATTTGACAAAGATATTTGATAAGTGTAATACCACCCTTAGGGTAGGTACCTATAAATTAAATAGCTGTGCATTACACTGTCAGGATAAGTCAGATTGACAACAAAGGCTTGCTTTCGTTGAACTTTCATTGTAAGTATTAATTTTACTAGATTTTACAGGATATTTCTATAATTTATTGAACAGAGAAGATCAATAACGAAACCAAGTGATGGGTAGGTAACTGTTACCATATATTGTTTACATAATTTCCTGCAGTTCCAACATAGGTATATGTACCTAGATAGGCAGTGTTTCTGTTTCGCTTCATCATCATCATCATCATATCAGCCGCATAACGTTTCGCTTGATGCAATTAAATTACTTACAGGTTATACATTATGGGCGAATTCGACAAAACTTGTGTGAATTTGGCCTATTTCTGGTAGGTATAACAGCTATACTGAGAATAGTGTAATGTCAAATGCAAGTAAAATGTCGGTTTACTCATCGGTAATAGGATTTATTCTTGGAATAATGCATAAATTAGTTTAGTCGAATCCAAACTAAGTCGACTATGAATAAAATCACCAAGTAGGTAATGAATAACTCTAGCTAGTGTAAAGAAACTTTTCGTTTAACCAAATCACACTTAATGCTGCCGCATTAAGAAAAAATCAGCTTGTTAGCAGATTTTCTCCGCGACACAAAAAAAAATGTATCTTGGACTCAACGGTTGACCTACCTATCAAGTTTATTGGCTGAACTATCCAATGAAGTAATTAATAGCTGACTTCTTAGTTAAATTAAAATTGTGTGTTACAGGAAGTGAGAGCATACATAAAACATTATCTGATCTGAAGCTAACGCAGAAAGAAGTAAAAACCCATCGGCTTTATCACAAGAAAACTAAAGCTAGCACTTGTTATATGTGTTTGAACTCGGACATTGAGCTTGATGCTGAAAGTCTTGATTTGCAAGAAGATAAAAATGAATTGATTAATGAGGATATTATTGTTGGCCCAAGAGTTTTTAAATTTAGACCGACAGTCCGACAAGGTGATCAAAATTTGCCACTCATTTTTCAAACATCCTTTGATGATTCCAACGCATCAGAAGTTAATAAAGCTGCCACATCATCTGTGAAAAAAAAATCTCCGGTGTTGATATCAGGAAAACATGTAAGCTCTGTAACATTACCGTCATCAACGTACCTACTTACCACTGTGGTTACGCACTAAGCGTCATCGTCAAAGGCATCGCTAACTCCCGAACAGGGTGTAACCTCATTGCCGGCCTTTCATAAAAAAGTGTCATTATTACTCCCTTTGTACTTACTGAGTAGGTATTTACAAATAAGTAGTTGCGAAAAATTTGGGTATTTAGACACCTATACTTAGTTATTTTTTGATATTGTACCTACCGTTAATAGGTAGGTATATTTTTTGTGACGATGTCTGAAATATGGATGTTAACTTTTTAGCATCCATATAAAAATTTGTGTTGGTTAGTTACCTACCCATGTTTTGATCATCATCATTTCTCTGTATCTTCAGCTCATCCAGTTAACTTTTTAGGCTGAGCAAGATTCGGCGAAAGGTGTAATACTGTATGCTTTATCGGATCGATCGTTTATTGATAAAGGCTGGACGATTTTACCTACGGAAAAAGTTGTAAGAAAGGTATGGTCTAGCCTACCTAATGCTAGTAGGTATTCAGTGGTAGCTACTTACCTAGACAACTGTTAATTTTCAGATTGCCATTTGCCTTGCACGCATTAGAGTTAGACGAACCCCACAATGTGCTTCTTTACCTACTGTAATTTTCTCGTGATTTGGCAGATGAATGTCTACCGAATGCGTCCAGCGCAGCCCCAGTTCGACTGGTTCGAGCATAACAAGAACAGGCGACTGATCGAATACGACTCCGGAGAAAAACTCGCCGAGTTCGACGACAACGGCCGCGGCCGCTGGTTCTACAGGAATGGGCGTATGGCACTCGATTACTACGACGCTGAAGGTATTTACTCAGAGATACATTATGGGGCAGGTGTTGAAGCAATCATTGACTTGTACTTTATTTGACCAGAATTGAATGCGCAGCAGCGATTCGTCGTGTACAGTAGCGGGGAACCGGACGAGCGCGGCCGTGCCCAGCCGTATACGCTGCTCGCAACTTTCGACTACTTGGGGAACGGAATAGTGTTCGATCACCGCGGGAAAATTAGGTACCTATGTTGACTGCTTTCACTGTTATCTTTGCACTAAGCTAGACCGAGCATTCATTCGACGTTGAAAGCACTTTACAGTAATTAGTTTGCTAAGCGGCTTGCCTTTGTTGCAGGCTCAAATACAACCAAACCGAAGGAGTAATCCTCGACCGAAGTATTGGACCAGTATCGCATTGGAAATGGCACACACTGAATGACCCTCCAGTTCTACAACAGGTCATGATAGACACACAAATGGCTCACAAAGACCCCAATATACTGAAACTAACCGGAACACACGATAACAAAGCTCGACCAGACAATGAGGACATGCTAGCCATAGAGTTTGATAACTTCATCAAGGAGAAAAGCAAAAAGCTATCACAATCTTTCAAGCCCTTCCAAATCAAAATGAAAGCTCTGAAGATCAATGAACATTTTTCGCTAAAAGTGTTGGACCAAGCCACGGTATATCTAATATTTCGAGATGGGACTACGAATTTGAAACTGAACATTGGAATGGTGCTCGATCATAAAGAAATTGTGGACACGGATACAGCTGAGGTTGGGCAAGTTTCTAATAATATGGAGAGGCTTCCTGCCCGGACTGAGAGTCTAGCGGGATTACAGAAGAACATAGCACAGGCGCAGCTTTATGATAGAACGCGAACTGACCGCGAGCTGAGGATACGGCCGACTGTGCCCTGTGGAAGCGTTGATAAGCTGATGTCTGCGGCGTCTCGCCCCTTGCGGCCGGCTCTGCGCACGGTGCCGGCGGGCTCCACGACCACGTCACTGGACTATTGCAAGTGCAGCAGGAAACCTTCTGCAAGCAATGTTTATTATGATACTCGTTCTTGTTAGGTTAATTTTGTAGGTAAGTTTTTACTAGAGCGTAGGTACTTCCTTACCACATAGTTAGGCAGTTGGGTAGGTATATACCTAGGTGTACCTACATCTTATATAAATGTTTTAATAAGGTTTTAATAAAGGTTTTCTTAAGTTTAACATATTTTACCGTCTTTATCAGATCATTATGAATGATGGTGGTAGCACCCCTGCCTCACTTTCATAGGTCGTTGGTTCAAATCTGGTTACCGGTCTTCCAAACCAAAGAAATCCTGTTCTTCGTAATTGATTGAGTATCTGTGTCTTTTGTGATCGTGTTGCTAGTGTCAAGCGTTTAAATTAGTAGTACTGTCAATGTCACAAAAGCATAGTATTTTTTTTCAACGTCGCATTTTTTATGTATTGCCAATGGTCAAATAAATTGTCATGTCAAGTGAATTTAAAACAAAAGGATGATGAACAAATAATTTCTCAGGATTTCATAAAGAATTAAATAGGTATTTATTTTGGAGGTTTGACCAGAGAGGCTGCTCATGTTTTTTTTTTGTTTATGTTTACGTCATTCATTCAACGCATTCGTAATATTCGTAATTTCATAGCATTGACTATGGACCGACGACGACGACTGACATGGTGTTGATTTGATTGTCAATTTTATTTATGTTAGAACCTGCCCGTTTTTTAATTGATTTGTTTGACATTTCTTTCTATTGCTGTATGTACAATTTTTTTACCGATACTTACATTTTATGTAGGTACCTACTTCTTATATCTACTTTTAATAAAAAGGCGCTATGGAGGAAAATGAGGATAATCCAGTTCTTGTAGCGTGCCTGCCTTTGAGCCCAAAGTTTGCTCATCTGAAGAAAATTGTTATAACTTCTGGAGATGTAAGTTCATTAATTTCTTGTTTATTTACCTACCTTTTACGGAGACTCCATCCATCAGGTTTCCACTGCAATGATGTAAATGATAAAGGTAGCCACTACAATAAACATCTAGTCGGTCGCGAGATCCAATAATGTTACCTGTCTGTTAATAACGGATGTACACAATGCAGTTTACCATGGCACTAGATATGTTGTAGCAAGTTATGTATGTACTTCCAATGATCACAAGTCATGATTAATAAAGTTTGGTATTCATAGATTATAAGTAAATAATCTTAATACTTGTCCTCAGTTTACCCTGGGCCGAGGACTATCAAATTCTGTTTGTATACCATTTCTAACAATTTCAAGAAAACACTGTACATTTAAAAAAGTTGGTGAGAATGATTGGTTTGTAGAAGACCATAGCAGCGCTGGTATTAAAGTAAATGATGAAAAGCTTGGTCAAGGCTTTAGAAAAAAGCTTAAACATGAAGACCTCATTACACTGGAGCCTTCGGATGAGTTTTTCTATAAATTTACACTTCCATCCTTTGATGTATTTGAAACACCAAGAAAGCGGATGAGAATGGCAGATACTAATGCTGATTCTACAATTATAAACAATGTCAAATTGAAATTTGAGGAGTCCCAAAAGTGTGAAATACAGCACATTGAAGATAAAATACAGAATGCAAAGCAAATGCAGACCACTTCAATGATACTTAAAAAACAATTACAAGAAGACATGAATAGAAAGATACAACAGCTTGAAAATGAATTTTCTGCTCAAATAGAAAACTTGAAAGGGGAAAAGAATGAAGTGGAAAAGCAGAAAGCCAGTCTCATTGAAGAAAGAGACACACAACTAACCAATGTAAAGAACGAGATGGAAGGCAGGATTACAGAGCTGATGGTAAGGCTCTATCATAATCATCAGAAAAAATATTATTTCCTTAAATTTAGTTCAACATTATATTCTGGTTAGTCTGTCTGTTCGATTGCTATTCCACATTCCCAGTAATTGTTTTTATGAAACTTTTTATACCTACCATTAGTTCTTATATATTGATAAAACCCTAAAAATCCAATCTATAATCATTGTAATAGCTGGTAGGCAGGGCGTAACTTGTCTTGCCTACCAGCAATTACAATGATTATTTATTATTATTAATTTATTAATTATATAACTTCAGCGAGAAATAAACAAACTATATTACATAACAGGAGCAAATAGGAAAACACAATGAAACAGAGTCAGAGCTCTTGAATGAAAATAGCTTGTTGAAAGAAAAACTTCTAAAGGAACGTGAAGATTTTCTATCTGAGTTGAATCGGGAAAGTTCTTCAAAGCAAGACATGCTCGACAAACTAGAGGCTAAGATACGCGAGCAAGAGGAGGTCCGCTTGAGAGAGAGACAAGAGCTAGAGGACACACTGAGGAGAGAAACTGAACAGTTGAGACTAGCTAAAGAAAAGGTTAGATTTAAATTATCATATAAGTTATTCTAGAAACTCTTCAGAGGTCCAATCTGAGGGAAGTTCTTGTGTTTGTACAAGTACTTCTAAACTGATTTAGGATTATTTTTTTTACATCAAAATGTTATTAAAACACTTGATTAGCTAATGTTTTTCCTGCGAGGCCTATAAGGCTCTTAAAGAAATAGATTGGACCAATCCTACCTAATATTATAAACGCGAAAGTTTGTAAGAATGTATGGATGGATGGATGGATGTCAGTATGTCTGGATGTATGTTTGTTACTCTTTCACGCTAAAACGGCTGAACAAATCTGAATGAAATTTGGCACAGATATAGATTATGGTCTGGAATAACACATAGGCTACATTTTATCCCGAAAAAATGTACGGTTCCCGTGGGATAGGTTTGTTTTTGTTTTTCAAGGTATCACGCGGGCGAAGCCGCGGGCGTACCTAAGCTATATGACATAAATTGACATACACTACACATAAACATTATGCAGTTTTGATGGAGGGAACACACGTTGGCCCTGGCCTGCCGGGCGAGGCCCAATCATGGCCAACGCCCAGCGTGTAGTGAGGTGGTTGGCGTAGGGTCGCCGACGCCTGTACAGGCCTGTACAGGCCTGTACAGGCTGGCCGCCGATCCCGTCGAGTGTCGGTTTTTGGGCCAAGATCAAAGAGAGTTGGTCGCGCGGCCCGCCTGCCGTCTACACGTTGGCTTGCTATTCAGTCTCTTGCAAACTAGCGCACGGGACGGACGTGCGTGTCTACTCGCCGAATGCACTAAGATACGTGTCGCAAAATGAGCGACAGGTCCAATGAACGTATTTGATGTTTATTGAGCTACTTTTTTATTTATTTATTTAGGTATGATCAATAAATGTAAGTAACTAGGTAGGTTCCATAGGTACAGCGCTGGTTTCCATAACATCGCATAATGTAGGTGGTAGTCATAAAATATAATAATGCATTCAGGAATAGGTAGAAAAGGTAGGTAGCCATTTTTACCTAATCTACCTACATTACCTACTAGGTATGTAAGTACCTACTGTAAGTATGTGATATGATGGTAATAAAATAAGTACCTAGACTTATTTTATTTTATGTAATGCATTCAGGAATAGGTTTATTATTTATTTATTTATTTTTCAGCCATTATTGTCCCACTGCAGGGCAAAGGCCTCCCTTCCTTCTTTCCACTCCTCGCGATTTAACGCTGCTGTAGGCCAAGATGGTAAATACGTGTCGAGCTCGTCTCGCCATCTCCTCCTGGGTCTGCCACGTCGCCGTCTCTCGTTGGGTGGGCTCCACTCGGTGGTGGTGCATATATAATAGGTTTATAGGCAGCATATTTCATTCCATCCATGACATAATTTTTCTTATAAAAATATCGATCGTAATTCGCCGGCGCGCCGAATCGAAATCGACGTGCGCCTTGCCTGCCTGATCGGAGCGCACTGAGGCGAGGGCCAACGTGTGGATGGCACGCCGGGCGCGGCCCGGTGTTATCGCCATCCTTGTCTAAATTTTTTGTCCTTGTCACACTGACCAATCATCGCCAACATGTGGAAGCCCTATGAAACTACTTTAATAAAATGATAATGTCTGAATATTCTTAGGAACTCAAAGAGATGGCCGAGCTAAAGCGTCAAAGAGAAGTAGAGCTTGAACAGGAGCTAAACAATATCAAAAAGAATTTTGCTGAACAAGTTGAACATACTGAACAGCAGAGAATTAAGGCTGAAAAGGAATTGAAGCAACAAATGGAACAGATGAATAAGCTCCAAGCTGAAGAGAAAGCTAAAATGGATCAGTTTGTAAGAGTTATTTATCATTTTATAGTTAGTACCTGGATGACCGAGCTTTGCTTGTTTTTTTTGGAAAATGAAACCTACCTAGATCGTTTTATCGCCCCCGAAACCCTCTGCATACACAATTTTATGAAAATCATTGGAGCCATTTCTGAGATTCAGATTATAGAAGAATTGCTCATTTAAAGGTATAAGATTACTCATTATCTTCCTGTATGGACAGGTTAGCTATGAAGCTAACCTTTTTCGCACATGGCATTCTGTTCTGCATAAAATTTTAATACCCTATTACTATGGGGTAATATTAATTTGTGTATGTAGTTACAAATAAACCTGTAACTTATATCTATATATTTATACAAAGTAAAAAAAGTCTTTGAAGTTTATTCACTACCAAAAAGTGATGCAGAAATTAATTTTGGGTGTTAGGTCTTCGTGTGTAATCACAAAGATCAGGTTATACTCAATCCTTGGGTTACTGATTGATTTACTGTTGTTCTTATAAAGAACTATTTATAACCATTAAGGCCCAGAATACTCGTCACACTATTCCTTACGTAAAAGTTACAAAAAAAAGTGACATAGGTCCGTATAGCAACGCGGATCTCGCGGAATCAGACATAGCACGAAGCGAAATACCCAAATGACAAGTAAGTAAAGTGCGGCATGATAATATGGCTGCTCTGAATTATATAACGAAAGCGACAATTTATAAAAAACATAAATATGTCCAGCAGTGGACTGCTATAGGCTGATGATGATGATGATGATGAAATAGCTTATTTCAAAAAAAGGGCTGGGTTGATTTGTTTCAAACTAACTGATTTATATTCATGTGAAATATAAATTCAAAATACCTTACTGTTCTGGATAAATTAGGGAATTTCTGAATTTTCAGAGGTGTTTTTGACATGAATTTTAACCAAGGTTTTCTAACTAATTCGTGTTTTAGCTCCGGTTGATCCCTTATATCCTTGAGTATCGTGTAGTTCAATTTCAATGTAATCTATTAAGCGGTAATAGAATGATTAGGGTTGCAATACTTACAATTTTCAAAATGCTGGGCCTTAATAGGTTACAATAAGACAATTGATTTGTAGTTAGGTATCAATGCAAAAAGTCCTGAGTCCATACAAAAAAATATTTTGAAAGTATCTTTTATGAAGAGTAGGTGCTTATAAAAGTATTAAATTTTGTGTGATGTTCTCAGCTAAAGGAAAAAGAAGAAATTCAAAAGAAGCTAACAGAAGCACAAATTGATGCTGTGAAGTCACAAGTTGAAGTGCAAGTGAGTCTTAGACTAATTGATTAATTATTAATTAAAAATAAAGTCAGTCTTGTTTGATAGCACCAAAAGTTTTCGGTTATTTATATAAATTTTAATATAATAGGCTCGGGTGACTAAAAGAGAAACAGAATTGGCAGCGCTGGCGGCTGAACGGATTCAGAAACAGGTGGACCAATCTAGTGAAGTCATCTCAACCCTTCAAGAACAATTGGAAAAGGTACTTCTATATTTTCTTATCTCTACATGTTGTATTTTCTGTTAGAGCTCACTTAAACTCAATCAGTGCCTATCATTAGGTAAATTTCTCCACGCCTTTCAAATATTACAGGTAAAAAGTCAATTACAAACAGTCGAGACAGAGAAGAATACTCTTTTAGAGAACATTTGTATGGATGCGCCCGGTGAAGGTACATCGAAGCAAGAGACCTTGAATGAATTCGGCGAGCTCATGGAGAGTGAACTGCAATGCAGTATTTGTGCGGAACTGTTTGTGGAAGCGACCACTTTAAACTGCTCTCACACTTTTTGTAAATACTGCATCACCATGTGGAAAAAGAAGAAGATAGATTGTCCAATTTGCAGGTAATACAAGTTACAATGCTCGTAATCAACCTCCTCCCAGGTTAGATGTCCAAAATGCACTAAAATAATTGCTTGTAAATATTTGTTCCCAGGACACCCATTACATCAGAGTGCAAAAGCTTAGTATTAGACTCCTTCATTGAAAAAATGGTACAAAATCTAACCGACGAAATGAAAACTAAAAGGCAGGAAATGCTCAAATTCAGAGCAGGTGTGTATATGCCAATTATATGATATCTTTGGGGACAATGCAGCTTCATAATTTGAAACCTAAATAACTGGGATATCTATCATTTTTAAATTTATTTATCATTTCATTGGGAAATAATATCTAGCTAGTTACTAACAAACTTTAGTGTCGGCGTATCAGTTGAGACCTGAAACTTTTACCACGTGACTTGCGCAAGCCTATAGAGTACCTTTGGGCTAGTCACGTCGCACGCGAATATTTGTGCGTGGTCAATGCGAAATCAACCGTATATTAATAGACTTATGGGTTGATATAGCGTCAGCCAAATACGGCAAATATTTGTCTATAGACCGCGAAGTGCCAGTATCAACTGATAGGCTGTAGTCTACACAGAGTGGTTAGCTTTATGAAGCTGTATTGTTTGCAGAGCTCGAGGCGGAACTGGCGCGGCAGCCCGCTGCTGAGACCAGCCGGTATGCAATGCATCTTTACTTTACCAGATTATGTATTTTTAATTTAGACGTGTAGCTAAATACGGCATAATACCATTAGATACAAAAGTCTTCTAGAATTAAAGATAAGTAGTGGTAGCACCCCTGTTTCACGATCTGAAGGTCGTGGGTTCAAACCTGGTTGTGCACCAATGAGTTTTTCCATTAGAAAAAAATAGTGTGCAATAATATGCCAGTGCTCTTAAACGGTGAAGGAAAACATCGAGGAAACCGGCATACCCTAGAACCAAAAATTCGAAGGTGTGTCATAGGTTAGTATTCTTATAAGCAGCGATGGGCTTGCAACCTGTCAGGTACGGAATACTAACTACTGTGCAAAATGTGGGCATACCAAATGTCTTGTTTAGACGTGCCTCTGACTACCCTCAAAGATCTAGTAACTAAAGATCTGAGGAGATATCTACCGAGCCTGGGGATTACTGTCGTGATCATATTTTTTTTTAGCAACGAGTGGTTCAATATGGTGTTAACGATTGTGTGGAGAATAAATGAGAGCATCTTGTGTTACAGAGGAGGTTCAGAGTTCCTCGAGGGCAGTAGCGAGGAGCAGCTCGCGGAGGAGGAGGAGGACTACTACGGCTACGACGAGGAGAGCGAGTGAGCACACCTAGCCTTGTTACCTTCTCGCTCTAATAATTAACTAGCAACATGACCCGGCTTCACAAGGCTAGCAAAAGTAGATAGTATAAATCATAGTAAATTCAGAGCAACGTCCGAATATTATGCACTAGCTTCCGCCCACGGCTTTGTCCGCGTGGCACCTTGAAAAACAAAAACATCGCTACCCCACGGGAACCGTACATTTTTTCGGGATAAAATGTAGCCTATGTGTTATTCCTGACCATAATCTATATCTGTGCCAAATTTCATTCAAATCCGTCCAGTCGTTTTAGTGTGAAAGAGTAACAGACATCCTCACAAACTTTCGCGTTTATAATATTAGTAGGATATAGGACACATGCCCATGTTTTGCACAGAGGCACATCTTAGGGTAAGGAGTACTGTAGGTCTACCATGAGTTTTCACAATCTACACTCGCTAGAGACTGTAGTTAAAAAAAAAGTATGAAAACTTGTACAGCGCCTCTAGCGGGTAGTTGGGTACTAAAACGTCACGTAGTTATCTATCCTACGTCACAGCGTACTACAGCGACTGTAGTTTGCGCTTCATTCATTTGCTTATAATTTGGTACCATGAGTAACAATTTTGATAGATGTTATAGTAACTTACTATTACTATTGTAGTAACGTCAGCCGATCTAAATGTGACAACTCATAGTAGACGTACTGTTCTCTTTTCCTTTTGATTTGTTTCATAGTAAACTAAAAGCCAGTGCTCTTAAACGGTGTAGGAAAACATCGTGAGGAAACCGTCATACCCTAAAACCAAAAATTCGAAGGTGTGTGTCATACGTTAGTCTTCTTATAAGCGGCGATGGGCTTGCAACCTGTCACGTATCGAATACTAACTACTGTGCAAAATGTGGGCATGTACCGAATGTCGTGTTCGGACGTGCCTCTGACTACCCTCTCTAGATATCCTCAAAGATCTAAGTCACTGAGGTCTGAGAAGATATCTACCGAGTCTGAGGATTATGTACAGTCGTGATCATGTTGGAACGAAGTTCTTTATCGTGCGTTGTGAAAGGGGGCTAGACGGAAAAAATTCTCACGAAAAGTTGTAACGACACTTTTTGCTATAGTTGTAAGCCGTGCGGCGTGCGCGTGTTTCTCTGTCTGTCTCTCTCTCTCATAGAAAGCAAGGAAAGGAACTTCGTTCGATCCGGGTGTCCCTTGACACCTCTCAAGTTTTTTTTAAACTAAAAGAACAGCTTTGTTTGTAATGCACCTCACGTCCCGTCCGCCCGCAGCGAGCTCCTCGACCACGAGCCGCTCTGGTCGCGGCGGCGTCGCTACTACACGTCCTCGGATCCCGACAGTGGATCTGACGATGCCGCCTATTCCGATGAGCCCGGCGGAGCGGCCGCCGCTGCTTCCGGGGCTTCCACTTCCACCGGTGAGTGCCTTAGCTATCCCACAGGTTCAGTTGTCATCGACTCCACAAGTATGCGAAGAAACGCAACAATCACGGTTTTATTCTGTCCAAAATAAGTTCGTTTAGACTTTAGAAGCTTACTCTGGTGATGAAGTTCAGTTAAGGGTTGCGTTAGGCAACGGGTTAATGTACGTTACGAAGCGCTCAGATGTATCTGCTACTAGAGGTCACCCACGATGAACACGATAAAACGTTGTTGCCGATTGTGACGAGAAATTGCTGCCACAACGGCATTGAAATAATCGGAACGAAATGTTTGTCGAATTTTATCGAGATAACAGTTTTGCTGTCAAATTCAAATTATCGTATCGTCCATAAGTGGTGCGAGATCGACAGTCAAAAGTAATGTCGGATGATAGTCGAAACGATGTGCCTTAAGAGTAGGTTTTGCACGATTATTGTAGGCACCCTAATTATCTAGTACCTCAAATAGGGACATCGGAGATCATCAATTGAGCCTTTACATAATTAAAATAAATGTCTAACTAAAATCCGGAACTTAAAATAGCTAAAATGCTCATCGATTTGGCTGAGTGATCCGAACTGTAACACGCTTTTTTGTTTGTATCTATAGAATCGTCAGATCCAGACAGAGAACCTGACGACTCGTCGTCAGGTTCAGATAGTGGATCTGACGAGGTCCCCGCTCAGTCGGATACTGACAGGTCCGATAGGAGTCCGTCAGATATCGATACCCGCGACAGAGATTCCCCAGATATATACACCGGATGGCCCGACGTCAGCGAATCGGACGGAGAGAATGCCCGCGACACACGCACAGGTAATTTCACCACAGAACAGAAAGCTTGATAGACAACGTTTAATTCAAGGAATCACTGAACAGTTTCCGTGAGATTATATTTTTGTAAACTATTGTTAACGATTAACCGGAATCTATTGGGCTATGTGATCTGTGTGTTAATATATATTTTTTGTATAGGGTCGCCAGAACCAGATGGAGAATCTGATAGTGCAGATCACAACAGATCAGACAGACAATCGTCAGATATCGACAGTGGATGGGCTGATGCTGCCGATAATGACGAATCCCACGGAGACACCAACAGCGATGCATCTCCTCTCAGCCCAGCAGGTAACCTCTCACAGAACAGAAAGCTAAATAGAATCTGTTAAAAATATTACAATACAATAACATACCACAGATTAAAACTCTTATAAACAATAAGCAGAATCTATTTAGCTATATATGATCTGTGCATTAATTGAAAGTATTAATTGTTTCTATAGGGTCAGACAATGGATCTGACGAGAACACCAATCAGTCAGATGATGGCAGGCGATCGCCAGATGACGACAGATCGGACAGACGATCGTCGGATCCAGATAGGGAATCTGACGATGAATCAGCAGTATCACTTTTCTCTGATTCAAACTGGGGCATCAATCGATCAGATAACAATAGACACGACACATTCGAGTCAGATTGGGACAGATCGGACAGACAATCGTCAGATATCGACAGTGGATGGGCCGACGCCGCCGACAACGATGAATCTAGCAGAGAGACCGCTAGTGATGCAACTCAACACACGCCAGCAGGTAACGTCCTGCACAGGAGTAAGCGAAATAGATAACCGTTTCTCAACAACGGACTATTTACAAAAAAACTCACATAGTGATAATTGTATGCAATATAAAGCGGAATCTATTTGGCTATACGATCTGTGTTAATTATAAGTATTTTGTTGATATAGGGTCGTCAGATCGAGACAGAGATTCTGACGACGCCGCTTCAGGCACAGACAGTCGATCAGCCGGACCAGATACCGACAGAAATTCGTCAGATAATGACAACGAATGGGGCGCTGATATTGCCAATTCCGTCGAATCTTACGGAGGAAACGACTCGTCAACAGGTAATGCTAAGTTACATACAAATTAATAAGCTGAAAGAAACCAATTATTTCTAGTCAATTATATTTTGATAATTTGTCATACTCCAGATTAAAATAGTCGTCTTGAATGGTTTTGAAACGTGTCGCCACAAATCAAGTAGGTAACTAATCACAGTACGCACGTTTTCCAATAATAAAATTATGCAATGATAAAATATAAAAACACGGTGCAAGGATCCATCACAGATCTCTGAGTTCTGTGATAGATATTTTTTTACTCAATGTCCCACTTCTAAGCAAAAATCTCCCCCTAATTCCTTCCATCTTCATCTGTCTGTAGCAGTATTCCATCACTACTCATAAGGCATCTAGTTATCACGCAAGTTACGTCGTTCTTCGACATCCAAGGTTCTGCTAACCTTTTGCTCTCTAAATCTTAATCAGAACTTTCTATTTCGCAAAAATCATTGAAATTATTTTTTTTAAATTTGAGTTTGTCATTGGTCATACAATATCGTATGTATTTGGCTGTAGATATCTGTGCAGTTCTATAAATTAAGTTTTTTTTTTTTGCACATCACATTCAGAGACGGATTTCGAATCTAACGATTCCGATACTTCCTGGTGACCGGACGCCGATGGGCGCGCCACTAAGGCAGCTGCGCCCACCTTCTCAACAGGTAGAAATTCATCTAGAGGTGGGCATAATTGTGTTTCATACTCCCCACCAGCTCTGACCTCATAAAACATCGAAAAATCATAAGTCATAAAACGGTGGAGATTGTGAGTAGTGATGCAACAGATATCTGTTTCCGTTTCCGCAACTGCGGAAGTTCCGCATGCTTTTTGACATCCGTTTCTGCTTCTGCTTCCGCAACTTTTTTAACGGAAATAGGAACGGAAGTTAACGATGGCGAGGCGGTTGACAGCGCTGGAGCACGGGCGGCGAGGCGCGCGTTTGACGGTGAAGCGCCCCCGCGCGGACTTTCGTTACTTGTCGCAACTTTGTTTGTTTACCTACGTACTTTTTAGTTTACGTCGCGCCGCGATGTGAGTGTAAGCGAGTAAGATTTTCTGCTGTTGTTTGTTTTAGTAAGAGCTGGTCTTAGAATATGCGACGAACACCGAAAAAATTGTTAGGCAAAAGCGGCCAAACTACTTTTCATATAGGTAATATTACTTACCTACCGCAACTTAACTATGAATAATAAACGTGAACTTACTAAACGTGGACCGTTCTGCAGATCTCGACTACATAAGATCGCTTCCACACCTCCCACAATCCGATGAACTGGATTTCCCTCCCACTCTTCAGGAGGTAGTGAATGCTATCAAGGCCCAAAAGAACCAAAAGTCGGTTGGGGTTGATAATATACCAGGAGAGTTACTGAAATATGGAGGAATTGAACTGCAACAAAAGATCTGGCAGTTCTTTCAACGGATGTGGGAGATCGAGGAAGTTCCTAGTGATTTTGGGGTTTCACTTGTTTGTTCCTTATATAAAAACAAAGGTGACCGATCTGACTGTAATTCCTACAGAGGTATTTCCCTTCTGTCTACCCCAGGCAAGGCCTTTGCTAGGGTACTCCTAAACCGCCTAATGGAGTTGTCAGAAAATATTCTGCCTGAGACCCAGTTTGGTTTTCGTCCCAACCGAGGTACGTGCGAAGCTATTTTCTCTCTGAGGCAACTACAAGAAAAGAGCAGAGAGCAGGGTCAGCCCCTATTTCTGTGCTTCATTGACCTCGAGAAAGCTTTCGACAGCGTACCACGCGAAGCATTATGGATAGTTCTCTCCAAACTGGGATGTACCGATAAGTTTATACGCTTAATAAGGCTCCTTCATGACGATATGACATGCTGCGTAACTGTTAATAGTGAGCGGTCAGATCAGTTCCCCGTTACCTGCGGTGTAAAGCAAGGCTGTGTACTAGCACCTACACTGTTTACTTTATACTTCTCTGTGGTCGTGAAGGAGACTTTGAAAGAAACTACTGAAGGAATCCGTATCCGATTTCGCACAGACGGCGGTATCTTTAACCTATCTAGGTTAAAAGCGCGTACTAAGGTAACTTATGATCTGATTACCGAGCTTATGTACGCCGATGACCTGTGCTTCGTTACGGAATCTCAAGAGGGACTCCAAGACCTAATAACTAGATTTAACGAAGCATGCTGTAGATTTGGCCTCAAAATAAGTATAACAAAGACCGAGGTGATGGCCATGGATGCTGACGATCAAGCTCCTTTAAATTTACAGGTTGGCGGAACAACACTAAAACAGACCCATCAGTTTAGATATTTGGGAAGCTGCATAACAGCCAAAGGTGACCTTGATTCGGAAATGAACAGCAGACTCGGTTGTGCTATGGCTGCTTTTGGGAAACTCCGAAACAGGGTGTTTCGCTCCCACAATATCAAACTGAGTACCAAAATCCAAGTATACATGGCGATTGTTCTGCCTAATATCTTGTACTCGTCTGAGACATGGTGCCTGTACCGCAGACACATACGCACGCTAGACAGATTCCATTTGAAATGCCTCCGCGACATTATGAACATCAAATGGTCGGATCGGATTCGCAACACCGATGTACTGCGACGAGCTAATGTCAGCGGGATAGAGGCATATCTTATGCGGCGTCAGCTGCGTTGGTGCGGGCACCTGTCTCGGATGTCCGATGAGAGGAAGACGAAGCGCATCTTCTTTTCTGAACTAGAACATGGTAAGCGAAAACGCGGTGGCCAGTTTCTTCGTTTTAAAGATGTTCAGAAAAGACATATGAAAAGATGTAATATTGAGCCTTCCTCTTGGAAATCCCTCGCTGAAAAGCGACCTGAATGGAGACGTCTCGTTCAGGATAAAGTGTATAAGTTTGAAGACGATAGGCGGCGTGAGCTAGATGACAAACGTGACCAACTTAAAAGTCGACCGCCTGCCAACATCCAATTCAACTACACGAATGGTATCCTAACGTGCATTACCTGTGCTAGAACATTTAGTGCAAAAATAGGCTATATTAGCCATTTAAGGGCAAAACATCCAAGCTCTACCTAATTGATTGAAGTCCTAAAGCCAAGACACTGTAGCCGAAATCGGCTAGGTTATTATGAATAATAACTATTAGTTCGCCTAGAACCGAGGTATTTCACGCGCGATGCCACAATCCTCATTTGTATTCAAGTCCTGATGTTTTTGGACACTCTTTATGTACCTACATAACGCACACTTAAAAATAAACCGGAGTAACTCAAAAAACCAAAATTTTGGGAAATCGCGTTTAAAGTTTTGTGACTTGGAGTATTTGTATTCAATCACGATTATTGATTTTATTTGTGTGGATATTTCATTATTTTATTAACCATGGCACGGTCAATAGATAAATCTTTAATATCACTATAGAAAATCATCAATATTATTAACAGTTTTTTATTAACAAGGCTTTAAAAAAAATATTGCTGACTTACTTCTTTTTTCGATTAATACCTGGAATTTTATTCAAAATCTTTACAGTTGTATGTATTAATAATGCTGTTTTCTTTTAAATTATATTTTAATCTCTAAAAATACTACGATATACTTCCTTTTATAATTAATGAATAAATGGAAAGATTCTTGTATGTCATAATATTTCAGTTTTACATTGAACTGTGTAGATCACACTGGAATTATGGTTTACTAATAAAATGAAATACTATAAATTATAAATGAATAATGTAATTTAATACAAAGAAAGAATAGTAAAATCTTTGGGCTATTTTAATTTGAAATATTTTCTTAAGAACTTTATCAGTAAATCATGATTAAAAAGTAATTTAATTACATACATAAAATCACATTTGTTTCCCGACGGAGCAGGTAGAGGCAAGATCTCCACTTGCTACAATCCTGACATACCTCTTTTGCTTCATTCAATCTCATTACATTCTTCATACATGCTCATCTTACTTTTGACTAAAACCTCCCCAATTTGATCGAGGTACGTACGTCAAAGTCTTTCCCTTCTAAATGTTCCATTCACACTCTCTTTATGCACCTGTTTTGTTAATCTCCTTTCATCCATTCTTTCTACATACTCAAACTATCTTAAGATACCTTTTTCAATTTTCATCACTACGTCTTCTCTCAGTCCACAACGTTCTCATACCACACTGTTCTTCACTCTATCATTCAAAGTTAAACCACACATACTTCTCGAAGCTCTCATTTCTACTGCATTTATTCTACTTTGATGCTTCTGTCATACCCATCTTTCGCTACCATACATCTAAAAATAATTAGGTAGTACTGAACTGGCTTATGATATTACAAAAAACAATGCATCAATATACACTAGATAAAGATCAACATCTCTGTTTTCTTAAATAATGTATTTATAAAAAAATTCTTAGTAGTACGGAATCAACCTCTTGGACCTTCATTTCCATTTCTATAATATTTGATCATCTTCTTCCTTTTAGAAATAAAATAATTACAATAAATACATTCCTTTGTTATAATAATGATGTCGTAAAAAAATATGGTATAGTTAATAAAACTATAATACGCTATGTAGTTGGATCTGTTGTTTTTTATCTGTTTTTGCTTACAAGTCACCGTTATAAAGTTCCTTATTATTGTTTTCTTCGTCTATATAATTATCTCGTCTCAAGATGATTTAATGTGTTTTTTTATCATTTAGTACTCATTTTTTTATTCCCATGATTTCCACGCTTGTCATTAACCGTCATTCCGGTGTGATTTATTTAATGTATTATTAAAATAGGTATCATTTTATCAGTCGTCCAAAATGATTTTAAAAACACTAGCAAATTCTTATTTAATTGATTAAGGTGATGAATATCTAGTATTTTCCCGTTAAACTATTATATTATGCAGACTCTTGCATAACCCGCCCACCCGATATAAAAAGTGCAAAGCGTGCAAAGCACTTATTGGTTAGGATTTATTAGATTATTACTTATGATTGATTAATTGATTACGACTTAGGATTGTGTGTGAGGTTGTCAGCCTCACACACAATCCTCACACGCAACCTCAAAAAAAATGGAGTCAACACGAGTGGTTCGCTTCTTCACGCAGTACGTGAAACTTCTTCACGAAGATTTCTAAAACGCTTCGCTTTGTTACCAATTCTTCATGTCTTGAGTTCTCTTGCGTCTTTTTTACTCTGTCTCTAGTTCATGGTCAGAAGAATCTGAACTTGAAGGATTAAGGTTTCTTAGTCTAGCAGCAGCATTTTTTTTCTGCACTTAGCAAGAGTCTGCCACATCAGCATAATTAGGAAGAGTTTTATTAGCTTGGCTTATAAAATCACTTTGTTTTGATCTTAAATTCATTTGTAGAATTAATTCAGAAGTATTCTCTATAAACTCATCTTCCAATTCTATAATTTGCATGTTTGTAAAACCAAAAATCTCCACTTACTACGATCCTAACATACCTCTTTTGCTTCATTCATTATAATTTCATTATTCAGATATTATGTGCATCGGTTTAGGTTACTCTTGACCTGGCCTTTCTCTAAAACGTCCCCGATTCTATCGAGGTACGGACGCCGAGGTCTACCCGTTCCAACTGTCCCATTCACACTCGCCTTATTCGTTGTTTTTCGCCTGTTTTGTCGGTTCCCTTTCATCCATCCTTTATAGGTATATACCCAAATCATCTTAACATACTCTTCACAACTTTCATCGCTAAGTCTTTTTTCACTCAAAAAAAAAAGTAAAAAACAGATTTAAAGGAAAAAGTAAAGCTAATTCATTAAAGCTAATCTTAATATTTATGCAGGTGGTAACTTACCTCCATGTACATTTACCAGCATAACAAGCTTTTTACTCCTTCTATAGAAGTAATTTAAAATATTAAAGTAACAAATTAATTGTAAGAAGAATTAAATTTTAACTTTGCCCCTGATTCTAGAACTAGATTTACTAAAAAACGGAACTATATCGTACTACTTCTCAAATGAATGAAAGCTTTTAAAAATGAAAGGAAACAAATAAAAAAGTTACTAGTAGTCAATTTCGTTTTTAATAATAAAAGGAAATAAATCTTAGTGATGATGCAAATAATGCCATCATTTAAATCAAAAAGAGAAATAAAACAGACTGTATCATTTTAAGATTAATTTATATACAAAATAAGTACTTGTTTTTAATACTGTACAGATTTATTTAGTTTTATTCCCGCACAAAATACGATTTTAGTCCATGACTGAGGGCACAACACTGAATATTGCACTTTAACAGAATCGACTTGAGCTTCGCATTTAATGGAAAAGAGATGACCGACCTTTTATTTTCTTTCTATTGCTCGTTTTGGTTTGGCTGTCAAAGCTATCCTACGCATTGGGTTGAGATAATGCTGTTTATGATAAAATCTCAAAATACCGAGTTTTTGAGTTACTCCGGTTTATTATTAAGCGTGCGATAAGTCCTAAACAAAAAAAGAATATTATTTGATTATCCTACCTAGATAGGTAGGTACTTATATCCGAGCTATAAGATGTTAGTGGTTTTCTTAATTTATAAAGATTTAAATCGTAAAATTCAGTTTTTACGTTATATTTCATAAACTATATACATCTTAGAAAAAAAATTAAAATTATTTTGGAATGATCAAGTAAAGATCTTTTATTTGCTAACACACTCAATTATTATGTATCAGCCATTAGTGTCCCACTGCTGGGCAAAAAGTTTTTTTCGTTTTAGAACCCTGTAGGTACCTTACACCGATTAAGCTCATATGCTCTCCAGCAAATCTACATAGTAGAATCTCTAGACCTTTCAAGTTTCATGCAGATTGGATTAACGGTACTTAATAAACAGACAAATCTAAAATTTCAAAAAACTGAAATTTTAGTTTTTTTTCATATTATTTACACTTCCGTTTCCGCATCCGTTTCCGTTAAAATTTACTTTTGACATCTGCTTCTGTTTCTGCTTCCGCTAAGACACTTCCGTTGCATCACTAATTGTGAGCATCATAGTTTTAAAAAGAAGAGGGAGATAAAGGGGTGGCAATAAGATACTTGGCAGTGGTTCGACAGTCATTCCATATTAAAAGAAGCGGTTTTGAATACAATAACCAAATTCCCAATTTTGAAATCAGTGTTAGCAATTAGGAAGTCAGGTCAAGAGCCTCGTTAAGATCAAGCAACTGGCATTTTAGTTTGCTTGCTACTCATAATTTCATAAGTAACACAAAACGTGCCCATTCGCTGGGTGACCTCTACAGAACGGAGCGCTTCGTACCCCAGAGAGCTATAACATACATGCATATCTTCGGGTGACCTTAACCATTCGGTCTGCGATAGGTACTATATCGTATATCATGCAACACTAAGTTGAGAAACCAAAATCTTCTAATAAATGTTATTGAAGAAAAATTTCTAATGCGACCAACAGGGGGTATGAAAGAGACAGAGCGAGAGTGAATGCGTGGCACTCGAACGCATGCGCGTTGTATACCTGTTACAGGCCAGCGCGAGCGTAGCAACGAGAAGTTTCGCTTCTTCCGCGCGGAGGGACTCTACGCACTATTTTTTTTTTCAGGGGCCGCAGACGGAACCCCCGGTAGTGATAACCCCCGCAGGCGGCGCGGTATCGTCCCAGGTGTCGAGGGCGCCTACTACGGCGGCTACGGTCGCTGTTTCGCATGCGGCGCCCGCGGCCACTGGGCGCCAGGCTGCCCCTACAGATAACCGGAACAGGCCATCTTAACTTGGAAACTTTGATTCATAAGTGGGATCGGGTCTGATATCCGAACTATCTGTCGTATAAAAAAACGATAAAATGTAATGTCGAAAACTGGATTCATTTGACAAATTTTTAAATTAGAAGAATTTAAAATTTTTAATAATTCCAATTTTCCATGCTATGAACGAAAGAGTATAGGATTGACTTCATGCTTATTTCTTATTACTTTTTGATTTTTAGTTTTGTGCATTAAGGGACTCAAAGTTAAGTGCAACCTCCTAAGGTTTTGTCCAACCTCCCGTGGCGCAAATAACTGTTTTATTTCAAAAATCGCACCGGAAATTATGTCTCAATTTTCAGGATATTTCGTTATTTTTATATAGTTTGTTTTCATTTGTTTATAATAGGTATCCTGATGTCAAAAAGAACTTTATAAATCTAAAAGTGTAACTACTGCGACGGAGATCATTCATTAGTACATTATATAGTCATATTACTATATGTACGTACACACCTTGATTTGCTTTAACATACAAATAATCTCATTCCATGTACCTATTTTATAGAGGTTAGTTGCAAATGTTAAAAAACGATTTAATTCGAGGGTTTAATACCCGGAAAAAGATTTGTGGAGAGTAACAATGATTCAAGCTAGTTTCGCTAATGACCGGTTCAAATTATTCGAAAATAATTCTAATCCAGCAATGCAATGCACCGACTGATTCCAGTGCGAAATTAATTCTAGCTACTGGTTTGCTTGGAATGGCGTGAATAATATGAACCGGCCATAATCATGTGGATATGTAATGGCTGTGTAAACAGACCACAGTCCACACTGCATGAAATGTTGCGCGAGTATACTTATTCATTTTTAAAATATCTTGTTATTTTTGTCCGAGTGACATCTAGCGCGTGCACAAGTATGTTTTAGTATTATTTTAATATTGTTTTTAATAAACCAATAAATAGGTATTGTATTTTATGTAATTTTATTGGTTATTTGTTACATGAATATAGAATACTTCAGGAATCGCTTTATAGAAAAAGATGATTTTTACCTAATTCATTAATAAATATATTTCTTATTTCTTTTCTACATACGTAATCTATTATCTTATAAACTCAGGCCATAATAAGTTTGTTTGTCTGATACGGTTCGGCCTCGTTGTTAAGGTGGGGTTAGATCATTAATCATCGAAAGTATGACACTGACTAAATGATCGGTGATCGGTCGTAGTCGATAGCACACTCACATTGATGTATTATAGTTGCCATCGTAACTGCTACAATGAAAAATAAAAATTCAAACACCTGTACTTTGGAACAACAAATTTATTTATATAGCTACGATTTATTTTACTTAATTTAATAAAATTTTAAATTATTCTATTGTGCAACGTAAAACCAATATTTAAAATTTAAAACAAGCCACATTACAAAAAATAATAACTGATAGGTCTGAAATCATGTCTCGCTAATACCTAATTTATTTTCATGGAATTCTATTTTTAGTGCACCTACATAATGAACCATAGCCTCTAAATTGATGAGACTTTACACTTAGAAACCCTTTGTCAACCTTTGACGGGTTGAATTTCCGAAAATCCTTTCCAGTCTAAATAAATCAGTCGGTTACGAGTTACGACAAAGTATTTTATACAAGTACCTATCGTGATTGCGATAAAAATTAAATGCTGTTCGTTGGTAAGCTCTTGTAACTTGAGACAGCTGACCTACCAATTTGCTTTGTTTTATAAGTTCGTATAATGTGGTATAGTATCATTTTTTTATTTAGACAGCACACAACTTCTTTTGGGTAAGCAAGTGCTTTAAATTTATAAATAAATTGAATAGAATACAAATTTACTAACGTGGAAAATAATACCCATGAAACCTTATCACTGGGCAAGCAGCTTTGGCTTCGATTTTCAAAATATCAAGTAATTGGTTAAATTAATGTATCTACCCTACCTATGGGTCTAAGGATGAACCAGAGCACGCTTGCGGCGGAACAAATTATTTCAACCTTTATGCGCGTTAACCATAAATGAAGCTGTAAATTTTCATACAAAAAGCGATAGTATTTTGCTCCCCTTTAACTTAGTCAACATTTATAATTTTTGGAAATGTAGATACAACGAAAAACTAGGCTTGTATATTTAGATCCATAACTTTTATGTCCCATAGTTTTTCGTTGTACATCCAAAAAGTATAAATATTAGACTAAGTTAAAGGGGAGCCAAAACGTTATCGCTTTTTGTATGAAAATTTACAGCTTCACAACCCTCGCGGTTCGTCTTGGTAGTTTCGCGCCCGACTTAGACGAACCACTATAGTACAGATAAACAAGGAAGAGTTTCCTTAGTATAAACATTACGTTAAAAATATCACACAACCATTAAAAACTTTATTACTTGTAAATTATTTTTTCTAATATACCTTAGAAGAGAAGTGAGAACAGCAAGTTCTGTTCATAACTATTATACTGGGTGACGAAAAAGTAATGAACCTATTTGGTTTACTTTTGCGCCACTCGTTACTTGTACAACAGTAGGACTACAGGCAGAATCATAATAAATAAAACTATGGGTGTGCTTGATATTTTTCAAAAAGATCAGTGAATTCGAAAGTCAAAATTTAATACCTAGTGTAACTAGAAACAAAATGTAAAACAATATTATATTAAGTTTTTATAAATAAATTACAAACAGAGAACCAACAAATATTTTTTTACAGACATTGTACTACTTGCATGCCATTTTGAACAATCCAGTAATTTATGTGAGGTACAACATGCAGTATAAGTACTTTTCTAAAAGCTTTTGCCCTTTCACATTTTACCTAATATTACCATTTATGCAAACTTTAAAGGCTCAAACAATAATTCACTACAGCATAACAGAGCAAAAAGTAAGGATGTAGGTATGCATCAGTGGCCGACACTAGTGACAGGCTGACACAGCTAACTACTTTTAAAAAGCCAGGACCAGCTCAACCTGCCCACTGAAGCCTGGAAGCACTCAAATATATAAATGCCTTTTACCTATTCAGGTACTGTCCCAGAATGTTGCTCAATGGTCTGTCGGTAATACAACTTCATTGGTCTGGCGGGAACAGTGAACACATAAAAACATGGAAGCATTTTTTGAGCTAAAAAATGAACCCACAAAAATAGACTAGTGGGCGTGGCTTGCCAATTATGCCTTGAACGAGTTAAGTTTGCCTGCTCAATGGCAGCGGTCATCTAATTATAATATAGCTTACATCATACAATTTAATTATTTCGCATCTTACATTGAATTATCCCAGGTAGCGAGGGGGCGATGAAGAACTTGACTTAAACTATTGACACGTTACACGGCAATTTAAGCCCAAACGTCGAGGGAATAAAGTCGACTTTTAACAGTGCATCCAAAATTAATCAATTTTTGGCAAATCCATGAAATAAATACATTTTTATTTATATGAAGGAGTTATGATGTGTGAAATTTAGTGCCAAGTTTCGCGGATATTTCCCTTGAAGTACAATTTCCATGTTTATTATGCATTCACTGGTCAGGAACAACAATGTTGGCATGTAACAATAACCTCTATTATATATTAAAACAATATTGAGACAACTATCTACCTCCCTATCTCTTCAAATACTGTAAATAAGCCCATTGATAAACAATAAATGGAGTACGCATTACATACAGAAAAACATGTAGATTTACCATTCTTTGATAACATAGTTATTGTGTCTATTAGTTATCCAGCAATATGAAATGGGCTATATTCATAATAAATTAGCTAATCATTCTTCTTATCTGGTTGCTGTTCTGTCTCAGTGATGGCAGGAGTTTGGCCATTTTTGGACAGTTTCTGTTGATCTTCCATCTCTCCAGAGAAACCAAATTCATTGACGCGCTTATGGTCAACCTTATATATATAACGCTGGTACAAGAAGATGAAGAACACAATATCTGTAACAAAATATTAATTATATTATGATTATGAAAAATATTTTTTTTGTGAGACTGGGACAACATAAATTCAAAAGCAACAACTTTTAGTAGGGCCTATAGTCTAGCACTTACAACTACTCATTTGTGAAGTAGATAGTGTTTATATTATTTTATCTTTAGAATTTTAAAATTAACTTAACATTTGAAGAACTTACCATCTCTGAAGCATCCTAACCGGTACATTGTTGGCATTTTAATTACAAATGCAAAGATATCATCAATAAATGTGTTCAGAAACTTGTATGTCATCATACGCCACGGAAGATGAGCTACTGATTTCAACTTGTAGTTAATAAACAATTGAGGAGTCATCATTATAAATCCAAATGTCAATAAGTATCCATACATCATGTTGAGAACGAAGGAATACCATCCTTTATGCTCTTGGTATAGCAAGGAGTACACTCCATATCCTACCAGTAGGGGGAAACAGGCCCAGCTGAGGTATCGGAAAGCCAACATGTCATATTGCCTAGTGCTGGATTCCACATAGGATCCTTTGTCAGTAAAAGATAACTTTGGTATGCCTAATATTCGGTCCTCTCTGTTTAATTTGACATCCATGACTTTATTTATCTTCCATATCTCAATTAAAAGTCCAACGCCACATGAAATTCTGACCATAACATTAGTTTCATTATCAAGTACATAGAGTAGCACCACCGTGGACTGGAACACATTAAAGAAGACAGACCTCACAGAAAGCCCCTCCAGAGACTGCCTGTTGTTCCAGAATTGGATGTCATTCTTAAATGCCAACAGCTCAAATATTGAATGCAACACTGACACAGATACAGTGAGAGCCAGCAGGTAAGGAGATGTTTCCAAGAGCAATTCTTTGACGGTATCTTGCTCTTCATCTTGCTCTTCTCCACCCAGTGCAGAGAACATACTCAACTTGTCTCTCATCGCCTGTGCTGTGTACAACTGCCATTTAAATAGACTCAAGGGCTGGTAAGTTAACTGCAATTCAAGAGTCGTGGTGGTTTTATTGATGGGCACATAATCACGCATCATGTTCCAATAGTCATTCAGAAACACAGCTGGTTTGTACTGTTTGCCATCTGGGAGAAAATATATAAACTCATCAAGTGGTGGTGGTACACTGCCTTGTAACCAGTTTGTTTGATCATTCACCAAATTTATGGTCAGGTTAGGGTGCCAGTGAGATACTATTTCTTCTTTCATGGTCTCAGCTTTCTCTATTTCTTCAGCAGACTTTTCTGTTTGTCCAGTTAGCAAATTGTGAGTCTTGAGATAGCGCAGTTTCTTGTATTTGTTTAGCATTTTTTTGCCATAAGATACAAAAGGACCAGCATAATCTTTTTTGTTCTTAGGATCTGGTGATTTTCCTGTTTGTACAAAGTAGGTGTGAAGGAATGTAGACCCATTGTTCTTCAACACATTTGATGGTGTAATACTTGTGGAAAATGTAAAGCTGCCATCCTTTTGATCTCCTGCTGACCAATCACCATAAACTATTCCTGTATGCTTCCAAATTAAATCTGAACTTTTATAATCATCATAAAATTCATTATCTGAAACATAGCAGTATAGGTCCAGTATGGTGCCATTAACAAACATATTTGTTGATGGAGTGCGAGGTGTTCCCGTAGGGTTTACAGCATCTGGCTTTGGTGCAGCAGGCTGGCGGAACATTGATGTTATGAAATATACTACTAGAGCTCTTAGTATCAAGGATTTAGTAATCGCAAAAAAAGATTCCAGTTTAGTAGGTTGCATTTGACGGCGTTGTTCATCAATCTCAGCATTAATCTGAAATATTGCATAAACCTATTACATACCTACATCATTCACACCACGCATAGTATCTATTTAAATCTTTGGGGTCACACTTTTGAAGGTTAGAATTTTACTGTATTTATTTTACCAAAACTGTGTCTAGGTATTTAAACATTGATTCAGTTTTTGCTAACTAGGTCAAGTTCATTGTTGGTTTCTCAGGTAGGTACCTACCTAGTTAATCAAAATGAAAATTTTATTTTTTCTCTCCATACCTTTCACATGCCTGGCTTTTTAGATAACTGTTAAAATCTTAGGAAATAATGTGAAATTCAACCAAAACTTACATCGACATTATCAACGGTTTGACCACTTGATTCAGTGGGTGTTAGATCAGTAGAAGGCTCGTCTGTCGGTGCCGATGCACTGGGCGTAGGAGTCTCGTTTGCCATGGTTGGAAACTGTAACTTTATTTTGTCAATTTATTTTAATCGTGTAGGTACATACAGAAGCAAATAACAGTAGATAAAACTAGGTTAAGCTAGATGCTCTTTGGGAGCGAATCTCAATCTCACTTACCCCGCCTGACTCACTCCGTCGCAGCGTCGCACTATCCTATCATAAAATTTTTGCTTACAATTCCTACAACTAGGATTAATTAATCCTACTACGTTGTAGTAGAAAACACCTTCTAAATAATGATGAATCCAATCCAATAGGAAGGAACAGACAGAGAGACTAGAGAAGAGATTATAGAATATCGCACGCACCGCACGTTCTATCTATTCTATTTTAGACAATGAATGAATGATAAATGTGCTGTGTGTGTGTGTGTGTGTGACAGTGACTGTGGGTGGTGCTGAGTGGTGCTGTTGTGCTGGCTGCGTGTGTGTTGTTCTCAGAGTAAGTGTTGTTATTATGCACGCACGGTATGCACAGACTAAATGATGGTAGCGATTGGTTGATTGAACCTCAGGATTGAGCTGAGAATCATCATTCTCCTGCCCTTATCCCACACTAAGTGGGGTCGGCAGGATTGAACTGAGAAGTGAGTGAATTATCTATGTTTAGAACCAAAGAGAAATTGATGTAATGTAGTGAAGTGAGAACTGAGAAGAAGCATAAATTTGATTGAATCATTGTATAAACTTTTGGCAAAACCCGGCAAAATATTCAGGGCATGTACTAAATTTTTTGGAACAATTGTTCGCTTCACACGTGCGATTCAGAACGATGTATTCGACCGAACCGAACTAAAATAACCGACCGACCTACCTTAGCGTAGCGGCCGACGATACCGACAACGCGACGACCGAATCTTAGCAAGCGCGACAACTTTATCTTTACTCTGAGGCGACAACTGCCCTGCCCACGATTATTCAATCGATTCTGCGATTCGATTATGTGAAAACACCATTTTAATATCTGTGTTTTAGATATACAGATAACGAATATTAAATCATAGACAAAAAGTAAAGTACGCAAGCAAGCTTTTTTCAAGCTTCAACTTCAATGAAAACAACGGATAGAAAATGTATGTACTGGTAGTGCGTTAGTTGATTGCGCCGCAAATTATTTTATCAGGTATGTTGTTAAACTTCGTAGACTTTGTCTAAATAAACTTATTACGAAACGTTGAAAACGGATATCAATCAACATTCTGCACTAAACAATTTATGGGATAAACATTATAGTAGACTACTACTGTGCGGGGTGTGTGCTCTATATATTTTCTTTTCGATCAACTATTGCGACAATTCAGCATTTATTTTTCAATTGCCGCAATGTTACATCTAAATTTAATGCTTATGTTTTTGTACTCGTGCTAAAAGTATTCAAAATTATTTCATATACAAACAGCATATCTGGAAGAGGTTATGGTAGCAAGGAAAGCGATTCTATTCCAGGTTTTTTATGTTTCAGTGTTGCGTATGGTGAGGAATGAATGGTACTTACATGAATACAGTTTTCATATTCAAAAAGGGAACAAATTTAATAAGTTACAGCTAAATCAGAATGGCAACTTTGGAGCAACAAGCCTCTAAACTCTTGGATTTCAATCAAAAACTAGACATCAGTCTGCTTGATAATATTGTGGGATGTTTGTATTCAACTGTCGGCGAGCAGCAGCGGGTCGCGCAGGACATCCTGACAGCATTGAAGGAACACCCAGATGCTTGGACCCGTGTTGACACCATACTGGAGTTCTCACATAACCAGGAGACTAAGTATTATGCCTTACAAATTCTAGAACAAGTGATACAGACAAGATGGAAAATATTACCGAGAAATCAATGTGAGGGTATAAAAAAGTACATAGTCGGTCTTATTATAAAAAATTCATCAGATCCTGTTACCATGGACAACAACAAAGTGTATCTAAAAAAGCTAAATATGATATTGATTCAAGTACTAAAACGAGAATGGCCCCACAATTGGGATACTTTCATAAGTGATATTGTGGGAGCTTCAAAAACAAATGAAAGTCTCTGCCAAAACAACATGGTTATATTGAAACTGCTTAGTGAAGAAGTGTTTGTGTTCAGTACGGGACAACTGACCCAAACCAAAGCTAAACACCTGAAAGACACGATGTGTAAAGAATTCAGTCAAATCTTCCAACTGTGTCAGTTTGTGCTTGAAAATTCACAGAATGCACCATTAGTAGATGCCACACTCCATACTCTGCTGCGGTTTTTAAACTGGATTCCACTTGGATACATTTTTGAAATGAAATTACTAAGTACACTTATCTTCAAGTTTTTAAATGTACCCATGTTCCGCAATGTTACATTGAGCTGTTTGACAGAGATAGCTGGCGTCACAGTCAGTAACTACGAAGAGCAGTTTGTAGCCCTACTTGTGCAGACTATGGAGCAACTAGAAGTTATGCTTCCATTGAACACGAACATTCGTGAAGCCTACTCGGCTGGTCGTGATCAAGAGCAAGTATTCATTCAGAATCTGGCACTATTCCTATGCACATACCTTAAAGAACATGGTCAACTGATTGAATGTCGAGGTTTAACAAACACCTTGATGAATGCATTGAGATACCTTGTATTGATATCTGAAGTAGAAGAAGTGGAAATCTTTAAGATTTGCCTAGAGTTTTGGAATGCCTTGGCTTCTGACTTGTATAAGATTGTTCCATGCTCGCATTCTTCAAGTTTGTATACTCTTGGTAAGAGTGTGGGTAGAAAAGCATTGTATTCTGATGTCCTGAGTAGTGTCCGCTACATAATGATCTCTAGAATGGCGAGACCAGAAGAAGTTTTGGTGGTTGAAAATGAAAATGGTGAAGTTGTAAGAGAGTTCATGAAAGACACTGATTCGATAAACTTGTATAGGAATATGAGAGAGACTTTGGTGTACCTTACTCATTTAGATTACCAGGACACTGAAAGAATCATGACAGAGAAGTTACAAAATCAAGTAAATGGCACTGAATGGTCTTGGAAGAATTTAAACACATTATGTTGGGCCATTGGCTCCATTTCAGGAGCAATGTTAGAAGAAGATGAAAAAAGATTCTTGGTTGTTGTCATAAAGGAACTTTTAGGACTCTGTGAACAAAAGAAGGGGAAAGACAACAAAGCTATCATCGCGAGCAACATCATGTATGTAGTGGGACAGTACCCACGGTTCCTGAGAGCTCATTGGAAGTTCTTGAAAACTGTTGTCAATAAACTCTTTGAATTTATGCATGAAACTCACGATGGTGTTCAGGACATGGCTTGTGATACATTTATAAAAATTGCAATAAAATGTCGGCGGCATTTCGTCACTACCCAAGTAGGTGAAGCTTGTCCATTCATTGAAGAAATTTTAAGCACAATCAGTTCCATTATTTGTGACTTGCAAACCTTGCAAGTGCACACTTTCTATGAAGCCATTGGATATATGATCAGTGCACAAGTGGATCAAGTGGCCCAAGAACAACTCATCGAGAAATATATGTTGCTTCCCAACCAGGTTTGGGATGATATCATATCTCAAGCATCACATAACGTAGACATTCTAAAAGATCCAGAGGCAGTGAAACAGCTGGTCAGTATTTTGAAAACCAATGTGCGCGCCTGTCGCGCTCTGGGACACCCCTATGTCGTGCAGTTGGGCAGAATATACCTAGACATGCTGAATGTTTACAAAGTTATGTCTGAAAACATCAGTCAAGCGATCACTCTAAACGGCGTGGTTGTCACGAAGCAGCCTCTCATTAAGAACATGAGGATTATAAAGAAAGAAACTTTGAAACTTATAGCTAGTTGGGTATCGAGATCGACTGATAACAACATGGTTTTGGAGAATTTCATTCCTCCGTTGCTGGATGCTGTCCTGTTGGACTACCAAAGAACTGCTGTTGCAGATGCACGCGAGCCAGAAGTGCTTTCGTGTATGGCTGCAATTGTCGACAAACTGGGAGGACACATAACATCTGAAGTTCCCAAGATCTTTGATGCTGTTTTTGAATGTACTCTAGAAATGATCAACAAAGACTTTGAAGAGTACCCGGAGCACAGGACAGAGTTCTTCCTGTTATTGCAGGCTGTTAACACTCACTGTTTCAAGGCATTCCTAAGCATACCGCCAGCACAGTTTAAACTGGTCCTGGATTCCATTATTTGGGCATTTAAGCACACCATGAGAAATGTGGCTGATACTGGACTGCAGATCCTTTACAAGCTGCTTCACAATGTTGACATACATCCTCAAGCAGCCCAAAGTTTCTATCAGACCTACCTGTGTGATATTTTGGAGCATGTGTTCAGCGTGGTGACGGATACTTCTCACGGCGCGGGACTAACGATGCATGCGACCATCCTGGCCTATGTGTTCTCCTTGGTGGAAGCCGGCCGAGTCACTGTACCCTTGGGACCAACACCAGACAATATTCTATACATTCAGGTGTGTATTATTTGATTTAATTTTATTGTAACATCAATCTGCACTCTGGAGTCAGTCATCCATAAAGATCAAAGTACTTAACCCTAGGTATATTGTTTTAAATTTTTTTTACAAATCTGTCTTGCAATTCACATAACAGAGGTTCACTTTTAGAGTATACTTTTAAGATGTGAGCATGGGATAGCGGCAAGTTCTGCACTGGTCATATTCATGCTCACGAATAATACGAGCGTATATCTGTAATAATAATTTACAATGTATTTGCATTTTGTGTCTGATTAAAATTTAAATGTAAAATTCTCAGCCTAAACATTTATATTTCAGGAATATGTCGCTAATCTTCTCAAAACTGCGTTCTCACATTTGAGCGACAATCAGATAAAAATCACTGTGCAAGGATTATTCAACTTGGACCAAGATATTCCAGCTTTCAAAGATCACTTGAGAGACTTCTTAGTTCAAATCAGGGTAAGTATTATATGAGTATTATTTATTCATTCGCGCGTGTGACCATACACATTAATTATTTTGTCTAATTCGCCCAGTAATTTCAATTGCTGTAGCAAGAGAACTTTAAATCCAAACACACTGCACAACACACACTTAGCTTCCTTATTGAAGAGTAGGACTAATGTGTAGCCACATTGCATACCAAAATATTGGCGATGCACGCCGATGCTTATTTAACGTACGTAACCTTATGTCGTATGTTTTTTTAGGAATATACAGGCGAAGACGATAGTGACCTGTATTTGGAAGAGCGTCTGTTTGCGCTTCGTCAGGCGCAGGAAGAGAAGCGAAGAGTACAGCTGTCCGTTCCCGGTATCCTGAACCCCCACGAGCTTCCCGAAGAAATGCAGGACTAATAAGTTCCTTACCAAGCAGCACTTTGCTTTAGGATCCCACTAATGCATGCCATGTGACAGTATTCTATGGCAACCTGACAGCTAAGGCAATTAGTTCTATGCATTGGTGGTAACTTTAGAGCTCGTGATGCATACGGAAGTAACTTTTCATTAGATATTATGTAATGGCAACAGTTCACATGCAACATCGCAATTCATTTGAAATTTCAGTAAAACCATTATGGTAAACATATATAATATATTTAGTAGCTTTTTGCATTTTGTGGCCAAACTAAACGCCATTAATATTATTAACATTAAGTACCACTTCTTATAGAATTCAGTAGCAATAGAAAAACCTAATAATGCTAAACAATGACTATCACAAACTGGCCTATTAATAGAGAGCATAATGATGGGATTTTATAAATGCAGCAAAATTTAAATAATAAATTGATTTTAAGGAACGAAACATCTTTAAAATCTATCTTTTCTTTAATGTTTTGTATAAATTTTTAGTAGTTTTCTATTAGATATTAATTTCCTTTCCCATGGCGATTTCTTCAACTTTATTTTTCAAGGGTGTCAAGAATCTCGGTCAATATTGCCAATCTCCCTTCGACTAGATCCGAGTCCGCCCTGGCCCGCGCATGCCAGCTATACGATACTATGCCGTTTTTACGAATTAAAGTTAGGCCAGTTTCAGTGCGTCGCGTCGGTCGCCTTCAAACCAGTCAGCGTACCGAAGGATAGGAATAGGAAACGCAGGCGAAATACCCTCTATAAGTGTCGTTAATTGAACTACGCCAATGAAATAAATTTACTTGCTGTACTCTACGAAAAAACTAAATAATAATATTTTAATATATTTTGTTTGTTTGTACGCTGTACTGCATACTTTAGCATCACTGTGAAGCACAATATTGCAGTAGGTATCCGTTTAATAATAGTAGTACGTTTAATTTAGATTTTTGGTATAAATACCTAATGCCTTATTTTGAGAGCCACGGTAGGCTATAGACTAACGTACAATAATTATGTAGTCCTGTGGTTAACGTAGATTATTAATGGAAATTGGTCGAACAAACTTTAAGGCAATCATTGCGATTTCACGAAATAACTTCAAAGTTTTTATTTTATTTATAACAATAAGGATTCCTTTTATGTTGCGTGTACTTTACGGGGAATGGATGAATCTGCTGTAGTTTCTGTTAATTTTTGTGTAAATATATTTATCCAGTACATAATTATAGTCCACATTGACACACCGGATACTAACTAAATTAGTTATTCGTTATGTAAGTTTTGTGAGCTGTTGCCACTTGATGTGGTTTCTTGTGCCTGTAAATAGTGCCAACTTTGGAAGGTTGCACGCTTGGAAAATGCAAGATGATGAGTGTAAGGTCACTTCACTAAATAGTTAGGGGAAGGTTCAATTTGCAAGCACAAGTCGACTGAGAGCCTTTAATGTTTATAGGCAGAAAATCATGCATAAAATTTACATTGCTAGCTAAGAAATAAGTGGAAAGCTATTTCTATTTAAGTAAGTAATCTTCAGTAGGTAATGAAATCTCTGTGATGGAAACCAGTGTGCGATGTACAACATTACATCAAGCTACATAATCTGAGTATTACCGGAATCGTAGAACTTTATGTGAATTGCTGTTAGTAATATTTTATGTTTTGTTTAATGTTATCAGAACTAATTTTGTAATGGTTTAGGAATGTCGAAGGTTTCCAGATGCATTTTGGATTCAATTAAATGTCCGATCTTTCAAATTTGGTGTTTTGAAATAAACCAATAAATACTAAAACCAGTTTTACTCTTATTGGCACCAACAAAATTTTATTGTATTTAGTATAAAAGCAAGTAGGCCTACCTAGCACTCGGTTAATTAAGTCTTCTTTCATTTTCATGAAAGGTTTAATGGGCGCTTCCGAGGCTCCTTGCGCTAGAATAATACATAGGTGAGTATAAATGACACTATAAATGCCTACTTACCTATTGTAAGTCGTTCCTATATAAATAGACCTACCTGTAAGTAGATAAATAAATATAGGTACAACACTAGGAAGGTAGGTACGTATACCCGCCCGTATGGGTAATAAATAGGGTGGTCCTATCTCCAGCCAGAGGTCTTTGACTACTTTTATTTATTGTCTTTCTTAATTGCCTACTTCCTAAACTTAAACATCCTAATTATGCATGTAGGTAGGTATTCCAGTTCCAACTTGATATCCAAAAAAACTTTAACTACTGAACTTCGCCTATTTACTTATTAGCACCTATTATCTTGGGACGCGGTATTCATTTCCTTACGTTGGATATACATTGACCGTGAAAAGGGTCAATTGTAATCACATGGTGTTGGAGGAAGTTAGGATGGGCCTATAGATTAGGCCTTGTTTACATGGGACCTTTACGTGCACGGCAGCTATTAATATCACCAAGACGTTTTAGTCTTACAATTTTAAATTAAACTTTAATTCATCTCATCAAACTACGCCACACAAATAGTACCTATTTACGTAGGTCCAGTCCAATTCAGTCATAGAATAATAGTACCTACCTACCTAGTAATAATGGTAATAGTCGTGTTGAAGATGACGTGTGCAATGAACTATTGGTTGATTATGATTAGGTACTATTGATTATGTGTCCGCTTCAGGGGACTTAGTACCTAAGTAGGTACTTTTCGGTTTTGAAATTATATTTCGACCCGACATACTGAATGATTTTAGTTTTAGTGTTTCAAAGTTTCTTTTGTGGGCACCGTAGGTAAAATGTATGGAAACGAAACGAAATAAAGTTCGGAAACTATCAATATTCGTAGGTACCTACTAAGCTCTGGTGTAAAGGAACCCTAAAATCATAGGTAAACAATTATAAACTTGGTTTCGTCAACAAAGTATCTACCTTGTAGGTATAAAGACAGGTATATTATCTAAGGTAGGTGCCTACATCAAATTAAAGTAGGTATCTTAGGTACCTACATAAAATAAACTCTTGTAGGTAACCAGATGGAGTCCCTAAATTATCCACTATTTTCTTCGTATGAAACTACTTTACCATACTTTACACTATCATCGTTATTTACATGAGAACAATACATAAGTACTTATTTTAATAGTTAATGCCCCCATCAAACTCCTAGGTTAACTCATTTAATTTCCACGTTAGATTATATATTTAATTTACGTATCAGTATGTCGTATAGTGTTCGTGCTGCTAGGTCAACTACAAAACTATGCGTTTACAAAACTTAGTCTTGTTTTTTGTACATTTTGGAATGGAATGGATTCTAGTAAAAAGTGAGTATTTAATTTACCTACTTAACAAAAGTACCTAACTTAATGGTTCATGATGTGTGTTTTTCAAGAGTTTTTGTAACACAGCTATAGGACCATATTGATTGCTCTGAACTGCTTTTTTTTTCAGGTTCAAATACGTCAGCTAATTATAGCAGTGAATATGGTGAAGGCTATGGCACCGAATGGATATACTTCCCAGACGGAGACGGTACTCCGCACTTCGTCAGCTTGACAGGAGTCGGTGAAGAATTCATGCCACAATCCCGGAGGAGCTCCTTCAACAATATCGAATATAGACTTTATATTAGGTAAGTACCTACTGTGCATTTTCAAAAGCTCTTGAATGCCTCGCCAACTTTCGTCTACCGGTTTGCGGCAATGGGTTTTTCGATTCAGGGCCTGTGAAGTTTGAAAGCACGCTGATCTGATGTTGGAGTCGCAAGGTCGAAAACTAGGCTTGTTAAATCTATACTAATATTATAAAGAGGAAAACTTTGATTGTTTGTTTGTTTGTTTGTTTGAAATGAATAGGCTCCGAAACTACTGAACCGATTTAAAAAATTCTTTCACCAATGTGTAGAATGAACTTTCAGGATGAACATAGGCTATATTTTATGTAGGTACTTCGCGGGCGACGCCGCGTGCAGAAGCTAGTATCTAATAAAAGGTTACCTAGGTATAGTTGGCTCAACGAATCTAGGCATTCGTGAAATTAGTCGCAAGAGCTGCGCAGTATCGTTTTTCGGTAGCAATTGGCGGTAGGTATGAGGAGGGGGGGAAGGAACTGTACATGCGCAAACTCGCACCTGTGGCTAACTTCACGAATGCCTAGATCCGTTGGATGAACTATAGGTACTCTAATTATTTCAGCAGCAAGGTTCCTAAGTACCTACTAAAAGGAGGTCTAAGTATAAGTGAACAATTTTTGAAATTTTTTCAGGAACAATTTAACGGATTCATATTTATTAAACGATTTTGCTGAACCAGTACTCGATGTCAATGATGATTTCAATCTTAGCGAGATGCCGTTAAAAATTATAACACATGGTTGGCGATCATCCGTCGAAAGCATGGCCGTTGCTGGATTAAAAGATGCTTATTTAGTCAAACCCTATGTGAACCTGATTACTGTAGATTGGAGCTACATTGCTAGCTCCATTTTTTACCACTGGGTGGCCAACCAAACAGAAACTATTGGTGTTGAATTAGCATCATTTTTGAACGCACTATCTGCAAGATATAATGTTTCTGGGGATCAGATCCATTTGATTGGCCATAGTCTTGGTGCACACGTAATGGGGATCGCCGCCTTTCATTCCAACATCAGCGTAGATCGAATTACAGGCTAGTGATATTTATTTATAGTCATTTTTAGTTTTGTTATCATATTGGTTCTTCCAAGACTTATTGAAGCCCTTTTTACATAATAACAAGCATAATTTAAAGAACCTGGGTCACCGAGCTTTGCTCGTTTTTTTGGGGTAAACGACGTTTTCTAAAAATGAAACCTAGCTAGATCGATTTATCACCCTCGAAACCCCCTACATACTAAATTTCATGAAAATCGTTGGAGCCGTTTCTGAGATTCAGAATTGCTCGTTTAAAGGTATAAGATAGGTAGGTAGGTACCTACTATTACTTCAAATAAACAATTTAAGGTAAGTTACTTAAGTCCCTTCCTACTGTTCATCCTATATTCAAGTCTGCTAAATATTAAGTATGTAGGTACTTACCTATGTAGTTTTTTTTTCATAAATAGGAGCCAATTTTAATGCTTGTTATAATAACTTTATAATTGCTTCTCTTTAGGATTGGACCCTGCTCGACCACTCTTCGAATATCCTAGCCGAGAAGAGTCAGCAAAATTAGATTCAAGTGACGCTAGTTTTGTGGATATTATTCACACTTGCGGCGGGGTTCTGGGCATCGAGTCGAACGTAGGCACTGTTGACTTCTACCCCAACAGTGGGATCCCGCCACAGCCTGGCTGCGAGACTATACCGAAAATTTTAGGTGATTAACCATCATCAATATAGATTCTATCTAGGTACCATTACATTTGGTTTTATGCTAGACATGGTAAAACTGTTTCCATGATAGCATTAGATATAGTTTAGACAAGATATGTACTTATGTGAAAGTCTCTCTCTAGGGCCCTAGGTACCTACCTACCTGAGAGAGTAGCGATCATGAGTTTATTGATTACCTACTAGCTGTTACCCGCGACTTCGCCCGCAAAAATCCATTAGTTATACACCTTGTGAAGTTTTAGTAGAGATCCCTAATTTTGTTCTAGTGAAAAATACCTACCTATAGCTTATGGGATAATGTAGCATTCTAATGGTAAAAATTTTTTTGAAATCGGACGTAGGTAGGTACCTATAGTTTTTGAGTTTATTTGTTACAAACAAAAATACAAAACTTTTTTCTATATAATATTTGTATTGAAAAACCTTATTAACTAACTTAAAAATGACGTGAGGTGGTGAAGTTGAAAAAGTTACCTACTTAATTTTTTGTAGTGCTGTGCTGTACCTACCATTTTCAATTTCAGAGTCTTGCAGTCACGGCCGTGCGTATTATTATTTCGCAGAGTCGATAAGAAATCCTAAGGCCTTTCCTTCCTACCAGTGTAGTAACTGGACACAATATTTGGAGAATCGTTGTGACCGTAGCGTGTTCATGGGAGAAGAAGTGGACAGGAATATCACTGGAAACTTTTATCTGAAGACAAATCCAACGCACCCATTCGGTTACGGTCAAACAAGCAAATTTAAAAGGCAATATTTGGATAAACAACGGTTGAAACGCAATCACTAATATGAAAATGTAGAACTGACCTATAGGTACCTACTCTGTTTCCCTGTTAACAATCCTTCTGAGTCTTCATGTAGGTATTTAGCAAGCGTTTCAAGATGATCTCAGAGGCAACTTGGACTGGACGATTTGGTTTTGTACTTTGTAGGAAAGGTATAAGTTGGCTCAACGAATCGAGGCATTCGTAAAGTTAGCCGCAAGAGCTGCGCAGTATCGTTTTTCGGGAGCAATTGGAGGTATGAGGAGGGGGGGAAGGAACTGTAGGTAGGTACATGCGCAAACTAGCACCTGTGGCTAATTTCACTAATGCCTAGATCCGTTACATGACCTATACATAAGGTTATTTGAGCTTTGTTTAAATTTATTATTACCTAACTCTGTAGGTACCTCTGAGGTAGGTACCTACAGTTCCTTCCCCCCTCATACCTCCAATTGCTCCCGAAAACCGATACTGCGCAGCTCTTGCGGTACCTACCTAACCTACCTACCTCTACCTGCATAAAGTTTGAGCGAGTTTAATTTTTAACCGACTTCATAAAAAGAGCAGATTATCAATTCTGCCACCTGTATGCTCGTTAAAACTCGATAATATCCCCTTACCCAATAGTTAACTTATTTTGATGCTTTGACTTTTGTCAATAGAATGATCCCGCAGCGGTGGTTTTCATGGTTCATGAGAGCATGACGCTGTAACTCATTTATTTCCTCGTTTTATATAAGTTTTATTGCGCAATTTTGGTGGTACTTTTTCAATAAAGCTGTGTTTGCACGTGTATGAATAATGCGAATTAAAGTGAATTGTGTATCTTTCTATTCCAGGCTATAATTTAGGTATATCTGTGCCAAATTTCATCCAGATCTGTTCAGCCGTTTCAGCGTGAAAGAGTAACAAACATACATCCATACATTCTTACAAACTTTCGCGGTTATAATATTACTAGCCGATACTCGCGACTTCGTACGAATTAAGGTTCTTCTTCTTCAATTATGGTATCTGTCTCGTGAAGAACAATTTTGCGATCGAGTCTACCGTACCCCTTGACGAAATTATTACTGTAAGACAAGAAGTTATGTTAGGAAATTATTACAAGTTATCAAGAAAATTAAAACATTCCATAATTATGTGACTTAGATGGATCTGCCATCATGACGTGAGAATTTTTTTTACTGGTAATCCCACTTCACCTCACAAAACGCACGAAACAAAACAGTAATAGGTGTTTCCACTTTTAGGGATTTCGCCCTTTTTTAGGGCGAAACTACTTAGTTCATGTGAGACTTAGGGCTATTTTTATTGCGACAGGGATTTATGGAATTTTAGGGTAAAGATTACTTGAGGTGATAAACCTTTTTATTCTATACCTACTCAAAAGCTCTACCTATTAGAGGATGGAAGACACGAGTGATAATAGTGAGCTTGTAACCTTCTTCATCTCAAGATAAAGGAGAGAAGTCAGCGAAAGTCTGCAAGGGTAATGCTTCTTCTTCTTTTTTGCATTAAAATGTGCGAAGAAGATGTGTTTTTTTAATTATTATTCATATGCCCTATATTAGGGATTTTCAAAAGAAATATAAGGATTTTTAGGGATAATTTCCGAAGAATTTAGGGCCATACCAAAATCCTCAGTACCTACATCGAATGTACACTAGATGCAAGCAACAGTGTGACCATTTGTGGCAGGTTCCTGCTATTTTGGCAGGATTGGCCTCTCATTTTAGACTATGGCATTATCAGCTGACGTTTTAAAAAACTGGCAGTTTTTGGCAGTATTGGGGTAGAAAATAAAATGTTACTTAAAATATTCAAATATTGCCAATTTTTCAAAATGACTGCTGTGCTTACCAATGTCTAACGCTGCATTCGAAAGAATATTCTCTCAAATATATTGAATCAAGACAAAAACACGAAACAGATATAAAAACATGCATGAAGCTTCTAACCTGCACGTTAAATAAGGCATTGGTGAGCACGGCGCGCGGCGCCGCGCCGGCGATTGCATTGCATTTAAACCAACGTAAGACAATTATTAAAAAAAAAAAAAAAAAAAAAAAAACATGAATAAATCCATGTATAAGGATGAAGAAAATGAACAATATGACGAAAATATACCATATTTAAGTGTATTTTTACTTTTCTTAGTTTAATCATTCATTTAATTAAAGTTGGCAATATTTAGGCATTTTTTACTACCGACTTTGGCAGGATTTGGCAGGTTTTTAACAAAAGTAAGGCAGGATCTGTACTTTAGAGTTGGTCACACTGGCAAGCAAGCAAAGCAATGCAGTGAGTGAAGTGAAGTGAACGAACTTATGATCTTTTTATTGTAGGTAGGTAGGTGTTGTGTCAACTGACTTCAAGTTCATTCATTCAGTAAACTTGCTTGCAGTAAACAAACAAACCTAAAATTATAGTTGGGAAAATGAATAAAAAGCGAAATGTTAATTACATTAAACCAGAAGACCCAGAGTTTTTGAAAATACTCAAAAAACAAGCTGGCTATGATGACCGAAATCATAAGTTTGATGAACTCCAAAATGAAGAAAGAGACTTCGTAGATAACGATGAAAGTGAACAACCACAAATTGTAGTGCTGAAAAAGGGAGATCTAACTGCTGAAGAAGCTGAAATTGAAAAGAAAAAATTAGAGAAAGCAGAATCTGAAATGAAGGCAGATTTAAGTCAAAAGGTGTTGTTCAAGTCAAAAAATGGTGTGGATACGGATGTCAGAAGGAAACGAAAGGATGACTCCATAAGTAAATCATCTAACAAAAAGAAAAGTAAACAACTTTTATCATTTAATGATAGTGATGACGATGATGATGAATCATAGAAATATTTTTTCCATACCTACTCATTTCAAGATAGTCAAATATATTCTGAACTAGAGTGCGGAAGATTGAACCTGGTTATAGTGATAAAAGTCACAAGACAAAACAGATGCAACTCTTTACTATCTAATTTGTGTAAAAGATGATATAAGTAAAAAAGGAGAACTGAGATGATTATGATAGAGGTAAATGGAAGATCACAATGTTGGTCTGAAAAGGGCAGGACGATGATGATGCTGTTATCTCTTGTGTGACTAGTTGGCCAATTACCAGGCACTTTATAAACAAGTATCAGCTCTCCAGGTTGAATTCACTAGGGCAAATCACTTGCTTACAGAGGTGAGAGGGAATGGCAAGACCTATACTATAAATTGCATAATTATAGAAACACTAGACCAGGGACCTTACCACAAAGTCTCCCAGAATGATTCTGTTTAAGAAACATCACATTTGAAGCTTGAATTAACACTACTTCAATACAATTTGCATAGGTCATGGTACGAAATAACAATGTAATATTAATTTGGCAATGTATTATGAGACCCAGGATGTGATGGTGGGACGAGCTGGACTCTCACCTGAGCACCTGGCCTGTCACTGTGTTGAGTCACGAAGAGTGGAAGAAGGGAAGGGAGGCCTTTGCCCTGCAGTGGGACAATAATTGCTAAATAATAATAATAATGATAATGTACTTATTATGAATTCTTGTGAGGCCCTAGGGTAATTTAAATAAATGAAAGGACTCAATTTTGTTAGGAATCAAGGATTCTTTAGATTAAAAATTAAACTCATGGGATGTTTTATTTCTAAGAAATGCATTATTCAGAGCAAATTGTAACAACATAATAAGTAGAATCATAATGAACAACAAATCAGTTACCACATTACCTTGTGGTAAAGCTACCAACATTTTTGGAAACACTTCTTTCTGGTTGTGATCCAGATCAGTTATGGCATGCCTGAATACAAGCTATCTATAGATAGCTCTACTGCTTTTTTCTTATGTTTGTAACAGTCTCTAAACATATCAACTGCTCTACTTATACTTACAACTACTAACTGTTTGTACTTGAATTACATACTCTTTTTGTAAATAAAGTTTATCATTATAATTATAACTGATTCTTTACATAATTTTATTTAAAATATGTTTTAAACATGACACAACTTTTATGTTTGAAATGGAGTAACTGAATAACTGTCTAACTACATCTATAACATCAATTAGGTACTTCATTATATTATGTCCTCACTCACAGTTGCACCAACAATTATCTTTCACAAAAATAATTTAAACAGATTCATAAATGCAATAAAAAAATCTTATTCTAATGCCATAATTCCCCAGGTAAAATCTTTAATACTTATGAAGTTATGTACCTAGTATCAATGGCCAATTCTTCTGAGTTAATGGGTTGCCCAAATGCCTTCATCATGGCTTTGAAACAAACCAACAGCTTAACATGCCCTATAGATGAAAAGCAACTTGAGGTCACCAATCCACCAATGGACCTAGTTTGTTGCTCTACTTGATAGAACTCATTTATTGTATGAAGATTCCATAATCACAAGGCTGTCATTATTACTCATTACAATAATATAATGAATAGAAATAATAGGCTGTAACTTTTAACTAAAACTGCAATCAACATTGGGTAGGTATTGAAAAGAGGATTATGATGCCATCTCTGAAATGCAGGGAAGTGACTCAACTAGAAATACTGAGAAAAATATGAATTCAATTCACTCACTTTACATAACCCAGATCCATTAGTTAGAATAGAATAATCTAAGCCAAGAAAATTTAACTGCTATTTTATATTCTTAGCCACAGGGCTTAGCCTTAGGGCAGAAGTCAGAAAATATGTAGAGGTGTCCCTTACATGACAGGTTGCAAGTCCATGGTCACCACAATAGGTACTCAAGTTGCCATGTGAGTTGTCAGTATTATGCATACATAGGTCAACAAGCAGATGGACAAAAACAAAATTAAAGGTTCCATCATTAAAATCCTAAGAGGTAAGCTTTAAGCCTTATGATTATTCTAATAAAAATACAGGTATTTAAGGTCTTTGTAACAGACCTGCACTATATACAAATAAATGCACAGTAAAATACTTTATAGTACATACATGATTTGACTTGTACCTCAATCTGATTGCTGTCCACTGAACTGTGACTCAACTCTCAAGAATAACCACGACGATTTTATATTACTTAAACTTAGTATGGATCAGCGCTCCCGACGCGCCCGCTTGGCTCTCGCCGTTTGTGTACAAGTTTGTTCTTCATCTTCTCTTCTTTTTGTCGGTGCATGTGGTCTCTGTAATTGACTTTGTGCAGTCAGTTGAAGTTGCAATGCATTTGAGTTCAATCTCTCGGCCAATAGTAATGGCTTCAATGCAGCCATCTTGTGACTGAAAAGAGTAACCTTTGGCCTGCTGTTGACAGCTGCTGTCAGCTGCTCACGAACACTCATCTCAGTGTTTTCGGTGCTACTCCATTTCCCATTGTTCTCTGCTTTTGATTTTTCTTCTGATTTTTCTGATTCATTAGATTCCATGTCATCCCCTGTGTCGGGTTTACAGATGATGTGAACTTGAGCTCTAACCTCTGCATCAAACTTGGAAATAGTGCTCACAAGAGGCTTAGCCCAGCCGATGTGAAGTATAGGAGTCTGGCTGCCTTCTTCCCATTTGCAAATGCCATCATAGAACCTAAAAATTAATTTACTTGTTTGATGATGATTCAACTTTTATTTTTATTATAGGCCCTAATAAATTTAAGTAAAAAAGGATATATTTTTTTTCTATGCAGAAAACTGTTGTTTTTTTCAAGGTAATAAAAAATAGTAATGCTTACCTGAGTAATGAAGCAAAGCATTCAGGATCTTTCAATATAGACCTGGCTGAGTGACCAGAACTCTCAGCTTTCATCAGCTGTGGGATCAATTCGTTGGCTATTTCAGAAAATTCCTTGTATATTTCTTCATCATCTCGAGAATAATTGTAGCTGAAAGACAGGTAAGTAATTTATTTTGATTTTATACAAACTTAGAATATAACTTATTCATACAATTGATAACTCACTGCCTTATAACATCTCCAGCACTAGCCCAGGCATTAAATGCTTCTTTATACATTTTATGTTGATGATAATACCCTCCCTGAAGAGTGTAAGGATATACATGTCTGTCTTCATAATATGTTCTAGCAGCTCTGATTGCTTGAGCATACAATGTAGCTGAGTCAGGTCTTGGTTTGCCATCAACTTTCAAGCTTAGTTCTGATGGTGGCTGTACTTCTGAGTCAGTGGAACCATTAGGTACTCTCATGTACTCATTCAGGTCCCCAAGATTGCCTAAAGCCATAGGATAGGCATCCAAGTGACCTGAAAAATACTGCTTTGATGAGAATTACTTAAGTTTTGCCTATACAAAACAGTGAGTGACTATATGTAAATCTTGCAGACACATACATTTTATCTGCTATGCTGCTATAACCATAGATATCTATACTAATATTATAAAGAGGAAAGTTTTGTATTTTTGTTTGTTACAAATAAAATCAAAAACTACTGGTCCGATTTCAAAAATTCTTTCACCATTAGAATGCTACATTATCCCTGAGTAACATAGGCTATATTTTATGTAGGTACCTTGCGAGCAAAGCCGCGAGCGAAAGCTAGTATATTATAAAGTAGTACCTGAATGATCAAGCTTTGTCTGGTTTTTTTTGGTAAACAATGTTTTCTAAAAAACCTTCTGCATACTAAATTTCATGAAAATTGTTGGAGCCGTTTCTGAGATTCAAATTATATATATACATATACAAGAATTGCTTGTTTGAGATTATATTTGTTTAGGTATAAGATTTGTATATTCTACTTGTACATATTAAGTTGCTCTGAGGGAAAGTTTAAATTTAAACTCACCACCATCATATAACAGCCACAGTAACTTATACTGCATTTGTGCCACTTCATCAACATCTATAGTAGGTGTCAGTGATGGGTTAATGGATGAAACCAATGCAGCCAGCTCCATAACACGGGTGCAGACCACTGGCTTGCCAGCCACATACAACCATGAACGAGCCTGTACATTATCTTCTACTGATCTTCCTCTCTTGTCCTCATTTCCTTTTCCATGCCATGTTACCTGTAAATTGATTATTTCTCATTCTATTCTTTCAAAATCTTCAAAAACTAAAGATCTGAGGGGATATCTACCGAGCCTGGGGATTACAGTCGTGATCATATTTATTTATTTATCTATTCCTTCAAAAACGTTTTTGGCTGAGTTGACTAAAATCTAATAAAACTTGGGTAGTTTATGCTTACTTCGGCAGTCTCTGTTCCTTCTTTGCCGAAAACGACCCAAGCATGATCTTCAGATAGAGCCAGGTGCACATCCTGTTTACCTAACACTTGGCACCCTGCAGTAACAGCAAATGCGACACCGAAACAGTCAAGTTTGTTTCCAGTTAGAAAACTGTATATGGATTGTAAATGAGCTCTATCCTTATAGTAGCTGCGGGTCAGAGAGTTCCAAACAACGTCTGCTACTCGTTTAATCAGATCACGAGTAGCGTACGCTCCATTCAGTAATTTGTTGTCGACGCCACTACGCATCAGCGACACAAATCGATTATGGAGATTATGCACTTCCTCCCAATCCACAGATCGAAATTTTAGATTATTGGCTACTAAATTTACATCTTTGTCGGTGGATTTCATATTCGTTAGATTGTTTTCTACTGCACCGACAATGATGGAGAATAATGCCAAGTCTGCTTCTTTGTCACTGCGTAGTTGTTCTTCAAACAGAACACATACTTTCTGTATGCTATCAATAGGGAAATAACGTTTATAATCAGTTATTCCAGTCATTGTGAGTTCTTCTCGTATTTTCCGAATAAAGCCGGCCGGAGAACATCACAGCGCCATTGCATATTTATTTTGTTTTGTTCAGTCAAGTCAGACAGAACAGATTCATGTACATTGTGTATGGTAGGTACCTACCTACCATAGGTACTGTAGATTTGTTACTATTTTAGGCTCTGAGATTTTAGGCCACTAGTGTTGTTTTTCCGTCTAAATTTGATGAACACATATTAATAGCATAACTGTCAAAACACTAAACGTGAAAACTACGCAGCTGTTTGGGCTTTAAATCTGTGGCTTGTTTGTTGTGTTGCACAAAAGTGACAGCACCACAATTCTGCCAATGTCTGTGCCCATTTCATGACGTGACGAGTGACGACGACGATCATATCATTAGCGATTGCGAGGTTAGGTTAGATTTATAGAAAACGGAAGAAATTAATTTACGCAAGACTAGGCAGTAAGGTCTATGACTATAAGCCTGCTCAAATGAGCGAATAATTTAACAACAAACAATCATTAGCGATTGCTTGCATGTTTTTGTTGATGTGTGATGTGGTAAAATTACGTCTCATTTCTAGTGAAAACGTGTGGAATACTTGCCATGTCCGTTAAATTAAGTGGTTTACGATATACAGGAATCAAAGTCTGTCATGTATCAGTCTATTGATATCGATAAAGCTACAGAATTCCTAAAAAATATCATAGACTCAAATCGCTGTGCTATTTGGTAAACAGTGCGTCTAATCTAACAGTTTTCGCTTCGTATTACTTTTATGCCAGTCAAGCAAGTTTAGTAACCTCAGTAAAGTACAGTTACCTTCTTATTTTTCAGTGACAGTTCAAATGGGAAACGCATGAGATACTCTTGTGGACATACGAGTTGTGATGAATGTGTGCCTCCGACAGAAGGTTGTCCGCTCTGTCTCACTCCCCAGGACTCAACTTTCACTGTGCCGACTATTGATAAACCATACACTCTGAGGTCTCAGAATGCCACTTCTTTATTAAATGCATTTGAATCTGGATTTAATGTTGATGGTAATTATTATAGCTTACCTATGCAATCTATCTACTGATACAATAATTTATTCATAAACAATTATTTTATCGTTCCTTATTGATTTGCTTATTATTTAAACAATAAAAATAACTAAGTCTCACTTTTAGCTGTGTATTTATTGTGTCACTGCTTAGCAAAGAATTGCCAAGTTTCTAGGTTTTGTTACTTAAATAATTAGATAATTATGTAATTATTTTTTTTATTTGATTATTTCAGTAAAAAAAAGACATAGGATATCAGAGCAGTTGAAAGTTGAAAAAGAAATATTTCCCCGATGTATTCAAGCCCCTGCTAAATATTATAACAAGAGAAAAAGTTCTAAATCTTTAAGTAAAAATAAGGAAAACACCATCACAGTCTTTCCAGGTGAAGAAGTGTCTCTACGTAAAATGGAGAATTCTAATTCTAATGTTAGGGAGTGGCTCAACCAGTGTGTCAAAAGAAAACCATTGGGAGACCTTAATAATTCAAGAACATTTGATAAACATTCACAGAAAGTTCTTGGTATACAAAAATTTATCAAATCCCACAGAAAAAGGAATCATACAGAAATATGGGCAGATGAAAATCAACCTTTCATTGACAATCATGTAGCATCTGCAAATAAATATAGTAAAAGTAGCAGAGTTGAAAATTTCAGTGTTAAAGCAGACTCACCAACAGATCTCCAAAAAGGTAAAAATGACAGTGGAATTTCTATTAATGATGAGGAGACAATTGTCATTGATGATTCTCAAAGTATCAGAGTTGATAAAGATATGAATGCATGGCTGGCAGTACTGGAAGCAGAAAAGTGTGCACAGTATGAGTCCCCAACACTAAGCACAAAAGAGTCTAAACTCAGCCAAAAAATAACACAATCTTTTGCAATACCAAAAGTACCATTTTATTTAAAAAGTTCTCTCTGTGAAAACTGTGAAACCTGTATTGATAAGAACAATGATGTAAATAATGATATAAAATCTAAAGATCAACCAAATATATCTATCACAGTTGAAAGTAAAAGTTTTACAGCTATTATTAATGTTTCAAAAGCACATAATATCTATAAATTAAATAAAAAACAATCTGTTGAAGTACAGACGAACAGCAACAATTGGGAATGTATCAATCAAGAAATGGTTGGTAAAAAGAATGTAAGTGAGAAAAATGAGATTATTAAAGCCAATTCACCAAGCAGTTCTAAGAGTGGAGACATTTTCAATGGTGAGGCTAATCATTTCAGCCGATTAGACAAATCTAAAAGCACACCTTCAAATGTAATAATAGCAGAGTCAGACTCAGACGAAGATGTTGAACACAGTACCAGTTTGCAAGTGACTGCTGATGTACATAGATCTTATGATGAAATGTAAGTCATATATAAATTAAAGTCAAATCATCCAAATATTGTTCATAACTTTACCTCTTGGCTAATGGTTAAGATGGTACAAACTAAAGAAGGCCTGAACCCAGCAGAGGGTGAAATATATAAATATATACGAGTATAATCTATCAGGCTATGGATGGAAACCTCTTAAAAGAAGTTGTTATTCTGATACTTTTAAATAATTGTATTCCTATTTCAATATTTGACGAGATTATTATGTGTTTTAGAGTTCTTGGTGATGTAGTGGATTTAGAGGAGCACGCGAAGAGGCCACGACGCGCCGCGCGCGGCCACACGCCGTCCAGCACTGATTCTTCAGATAAAGAGAACTATAACCCAAATAGGGAAAAAAAAGCATCCAATTCAAAGAAGAAACCATTCAAATAACATGAGAGTATAAACTCGCTATTTGTTTGTAATTTTAATTGTAAATGATTTATTTGTAAATAAGTGAAAATGTTAGTAAGTACCTACATCTAGCATTGAAACAGTTAAATATAACTTGTACTTTTTTCTATACAGGGTGTCCCAAAAAGTAGTGTCAAGCGAAAGTCCAGAGATAGAACACCCCTTGGGGTACCCGAATCACCCCCATGTATGTTCCCCGATTTTTTATAGTTTTCGAATTATTATTTTTTTTTCCGAATTTTTTAAAATTTACGACTTGAACAACTTAAAAAGTTGTCTAAAAAAAAGTAGAAAACTTTCTTGTGATTTTTTTTTTGCTACTGAATTGTTATGAGTTGGTCTTTTATGCATAAAATAATCAGCTACGTGACTTTGATGAAAACTATGAAAATGTTGGTGTAAAGTCAAATAATTACATTCGGTGAATTATGACTAAAATTTTTAACTTTAAATTAAAAATCTTAACAAGTGATTTCATGATTCCTTAATAAATCTAAAGAATTTTCCAGACTCTCAGCTTTCATAATCATTAAAAAAAGTAGTACTTAATTGGCTACTTTGGCTAAAATCGGCCGTCAAAGACGGTGAGGTGGAACATTTTTAAAATTAGCCTATATGATTAAAAAATAGATTTTGGCCATTTTATCATTTCACTTTCTTAATTCGTATGTTAACTAACCAAAAATGACTGCAGGAAAGTAAGATTTCATTAATATTTGAAGGTTTTATTTATTTAGTTTAGCTAAATTTATGAAATAAAACAACAAGTAAAATTTATTATTTTTTTACAAAAAGTTTTTAAAATGTCAACTTTCTAGGTCGATACAAATCCTACATTGTCTTGAAAAGGTTTTTTTTAATCGTATGAAAGCTATTTTAAGTGCCTTAATTTTTTCTTTGGCCTGTCTTAATTTTGTTCTTAATTCGGCCATATTGCAGATTTTTTTGGCGTAAACTAATTATTTGTAGTCATTTTTGGTTAGTTAACAAACAAATTAAGCTTAGGAATGATAAAATGGCCAAAATCTATTTTTTAATCAGGTAGCTAATTTTAAGAATTTTCCACCTCACCGTCTTTGAAGGCCGATTTTAGCCAAAGTAGCCAATTAAGTACTACTTTTTTTTAATGATTATGAAAGCTGAGAGTCTGGAAAATTCTTTAGATTTATTAAGGAATCATGAAATCACTTGTTAAGATTTTTAATTTAAAGTTGAAAATTTTAGTCATAATTCACCGAATGTAATTATTTGACTTTACACCAACATTTTCATAGTTTGCATCAAAGTCACGTAGCTGATTATTTTATGCATAAAAGACCAACTCATAACAATTCAGTAGCAAAAAAAAAATCTCAAGAAAGTTTTCTACTTTTTTTAGAGAGCTTTTTAAGTTGTTCAAGTCGTAAATTTTCAAAAATTCGGAAAAAAATTAATAACTCGAAAACTATAAAAATCGCGGTACATACATGGGGGTGATTCGGGTACCCCAAGGGGTGTTCTATCTCTGGACTTTCGCTTGACACTACTTTTTGGGACACCCTGTATATGGCTTTGATTTAATACAGTCTTTTAATAATATTATTTTATTTTGATTTTGATTATACAAAAGCTATTTTTAAATTTATTAATGATGAAATGCTTAAATTCATTTTTTTGCAACCTACTTCCATTAAAATTAATGGCAATATCTCTGATATATAAGTACCTATACCTAAGTACCATAATATATATAATAGAGCCTATATGGATAGGGCAGGCAGATGGAAATAAAATAAAAGTATGTACTTGGAGGTATCACTGTATTGTAGTAGAACTATAGAGGAGTCGAGGCTAGATCACCACCAGCCGGAGGAACCGCCGCCGGAGGACCAACCGGAACTGCCGCCGCCTCCGCCGAGCTTCCAGCCGCCGCCGCCGCCGCCACCTCCCGAGGACCAACCAGAACTGCCGCCGCCTCCGCCGAGTTTCCAGCCGCCGCCGCTGCCTCCCGAGGACCACCCGGAGCTGCCTCCGCCTCCGCCGAGCTTCCAGCCGCCGCCTCCGCCGCCGCCGCCGGAAGACCAACCGGAGCTTCCGCCTCCTGTGAAAGTAAGTGCATTAAGTACTCTGGAAAACCCAAAAATCCATCCTAAAGTCAGCGCAGTTTATTCCTAACGAAAATTTGTGCAAACTCGTAGATAACAATTATTTAAGGGTATAAAGATTTTCGCTTCATATTCACCTACAATTTTATGTGAGCAAGGTTAAAGCTTTGTAGTCAATAGCCACTTTAGGTCACTCTGCTAGTGCATAGACTACGAAGATAAATCAATTCGTAAGAAGTATGTAGGTACCCAATATATTATGACCTTCGTTGTTATAATTCATTGAAATAATCGGAAAATTAATGGTCTACAACGGTAGGTCAAGCACGAACCTTGAACTGTGTAAATAAATGTACCTACCTACATAATATGTAGGTACCTCCTAATTATGCAACATAAGACTAATTTAATAGCTTTAATGATTGCGTAAAAAAGTGGTTATTGTTACTAGTTCCACAGAGGAACTAGGTAATTTCTGGGCCGGCCAGAATGTAACGATGCCTAGGCTAGGAGGATGCTTGCGAAATTCATGATCTTACTCGCGACGAATCGGTGCGCGGGCGGCGGATGGATGACCCCCATCTTATAGAGTACGTTCCAGTGATTGTACGTTTAGACAAGCGAAGCGACTACCACACCCCACAGCCATAAAAATGTCGGCGGAAGGTGGCTGAATTGAATGTTGATGCATTTTATTATGTTTGACATTTTTGCCTCTATGCGTGAGGCACGTCTGACTGAGAACTAAGAAGACACCTAGATTAGACTAAGTCAGTAGGTATTTACCTGACTATTTAATTGATTCTCCTTATTCTACCGGCTTACATAATTCAGAAAAAGTATGTTGATTGCTCTTTCAATGAAAAGTATTAGTTAAATATACCTACTGAACTAATATCGAAAAAAAAAATTTGGGCAATAGATTTAGATTGCTCGATAATGCATGGACGAAAGTACAAGGTGGTTAGGTAGGTAGGTACCTAATAATACTATAATACTACCATAATAATGTATAGCTACTAGTATTCAAAATGGCTTCCACTAACCGTATCCGCCACCGCCTCCGCTTGTGGTGATGATCTTGATGATTTTGACTGCTGTAAAACAAAATATATTTTTTATATGAATTACTTTTTACGATCGATTAGTACGATCTTGGAAGATGGACATACAAAGAAGAACACCTGTAGCCTCTATAGTCAAATGTGCCCACGGGCTATCGTGGAACAGCCAGTATTTTCAAATGAGGTGGATAGATGGCATATTATGATTATTTAGTAATTAAATTGATTAGCTATTAACACTCTTCTACTTTTTTTTATCTTTTGAGATCAATTTTGCCAGTGTCGAGATTCACAGTCAAATTGTCAAGTCAATTTTAAACAAAAGATGTCCGTTTTGTTTATAATCTCGGGGTTTTTCCGATGGATTTAGAAAACTAATCACTTTAATTCACACCCGTGTCGAGAATTCGGGCTTTAATGGAAAAATAACCACCAAAATTTTACAATTAAACTCAAATAACATGAGCAACATGAAAACAAAAATATTAAAAGTACAGCGATAAAGTTGACAGTCTAAATGCATCAGGAAAAATCCCTATTTAAACTTAAACTCATAACATTAACGTATAGGTATTGACCCCACACTGCGTGGTGGGTAAGCTATCATAAAGTACGAGATGGAATGGGTAGGTATAAGGTAGAGACTCACGTGCACCACCGCCGAAGCCGCCGCCGCCACCGCCTCCGTAGCCTCCGCCGCCGCCGCTGGACCAGCCGCCTCCGCCGCCTCCGCTGGACCAGCCGCCACCGCCGCCGCCGCCGCCAAGCTTCCAGCCGCCGCCGCCGCCGCCGCCGTACCCACCGCCTCCGCCGCTCGACCAACCACTGCTGCCGCCGCCGATGAAACCGGCGCTTGCGACCGCGGCGAGGGCTAACAGACACACGAACACCTGCGAAAAGTTGATAAGTTTTATTTAAAACAATGACATATTTTTACAATGAGCCTAGTTCCCACAGATTTTACAACCCAAGTAAATAAGTAGGTAGGTACTGTAATTTCAGATTACTATTAAGCAATCGTAGCAAGTTCATAGAGTTTTATTGAACAAGCAGGTAAAAGTTCAAAGTTCGATGTAAAGTAACTTAATTTTTAGAACGTCTAAAATTAGTTACGTAGACGTACCTATTTGATGATTGGTCAAAAACACAGCAAAATGTCAAGTTCAAAGTTGACTGAATTATGAAACAACACGGCACATTCGATGGGTAGGGGGGTTCTTTTCAGAGATTGTTGTATTGCTTCAAGAGCCAAACGAACGAGCAATATATTTTTTAGACTGCTTTATGTCAAACGGTAGACACTAGTTGTAAAGTTTAACGTTTATGTAAAGGATAAAAATGTTTATGTGATACAAATTTGATTAATGATTATAAGCGTAAAAAACGTGTTTAAGCTCAATAGTTGTGTAATGTATTAACTATTTATATGACACAAGATTCATAAGTAGGTACATATTAAATTGTACTGTACCTTAATATAAAACAGCAAAATAATAATAATAATAATTGAAACTAGTAATTAAAGCAGGTACTTACCTACCTGAGTGATTTTAACATTTAGCTTTAATTATTTTAATAAATAATTGCTTTTAAATTTAATTATTTAAGTATTCGCGAAGTATAGCGAATTTCATAAAATCACCCATCTAAGTAGGTAATATAAATTTATATAATTAAAAATAGTTCATAGGTTGTCGGGAGGCGTATGAGCTCGACAAACTCAAAACAAACTAATAGCCGAAAAGATTATTAGGTAAATTTGAATGTTTATTACCTTCATGCTGAAGCTGATTTGGCTACTGCTTGCTGAGGGGTCGGTTTGCTGGCGTTATATATTAGATGCCATCTCCCACTCGGGGGTCTAGCCGTGAAGAGCGAGCGGAAACGCCGGGGCCGTATGACGCAAACCATTGTCCCTTCTCACTCAGATAGCTGCAGCTAAGCATCCTGCAGGGGTCTAGGTGCTGTTTTGTGGTTGGTAATAGTGGACCTGTGGGCACTTTTTGTTCAGTGGGTCTCAGTAACTGAACAAATGATTGTATAATCCATAAGTCGTATGTAGGTAAAGTACATAAGTAGGTACATTCCTTCTAACTAGCTTCCGTCCACGGCTTCGCCTGCGTGGTACCTTGAAAAACAAATACAAATCTATCCCACGGGAACCATTCAATTTTTTCGGGATAAAAAGTAGCCTATGTGTTATTCCAGACTATAATCTATATCTGTGCCAAATTTCATCCAGATCCGTTCAGCCGTTTCAGCGTGAAAGAATAACAAACACCTACATCCAGATATCCATACATTCATACAAACTTTCGCGTTTAATTTTATTATAATAGGTACAGACAATTGGTGCAGCCCAAACCGCTAGGTCGTAGTGTTTTAGAGGGTGTGTTATTTACTGGTGCAAACCAAGGGGGCTAAAAGAAGGGGTTAAAAAAGTTTACATAAAAATAAAAATTCAAGATGCTTTGTCAACTTTTTGCGAGCTGTAGCATCGAGTTTTACACAAACCTTAAGTTGATAATACTTAAAGAAAACCTGAAAACCAAACACTCACAAAATAGCCTTACTCATTACCCAAATGTATATGTATTAACATAAATCCAATAAAAAAATTGAATTTGGGTTTCGTCATCTTGCGTACGAATACGAAGCCCTAAAATGTGTTTGGTGTAAGTATATTAATACTTATAATGTAATTTACGCAATACAATTTAAATAATTTACATAATTACAAAGAATTTATGCAGAACAAGGTATCGTCCAAATATTTTACGTAGGCAGCAGGTAGGTGAAGTACTTACCTAGTCTGACACATTGAGTGTCACAGTTTACCCATCCCAATAAAATTTAACTAGCGTATTATTTACTATAGGATACTTTGCCCCTGCCTAGTTACTTGCGTATTAAAGTGGTAGTACCTGGGTGACCGAGCTTTGCTCGGTTTTTTTTAATGGTAAACGATGTTTTTTAAAAATGAAACCTAGAGCGAGCGTTGCTCGAAAGACATTTGTTTTGTTATGCATCGATGTGAGACAAAACGCCTTTGGTCACGGAATAATAATAAAAGTATTGGTATATATAACTGCTGAGGAGGCAGCGTTTATGTTGCGTAGTAACGTAACCGCTGGTATCGTAAACTAGGTAGTTAGTTAGGTACCTAACCGTCTGATCGCTCTTAGTAAAAGAGTAAAACATAAAGTATATTATGTAAAACAAAAGCCATAAAGCTGCGTTCATCAAAATCGCAAATACGTTACGCGGAATCATTCCGCTGTGCAGTGTGCACCGTAGACGCAGCCGGATGAAGTAATCGACAGAATGCTTTACATAAATAACATCGTCGATAATTACGGTGATGAACTCGTGTTTAAATTTTAAAGAATAAAATAATTTGCTGGGAATATTTCGAAACCATCATAAAGATTACGGCCTTGCCACTAGCTTGAGTAAGTAGGTACCTAGTCGTGGTCACAGCGCCAGCGGTCGGCGAGTTCACTGCATCACCCTTCCCTACCGCTGATGAGGTCATCTTTAGATGAGTATTGAACTTGTCATGAACAGAATAAACATCGATCATGTTATTTGGCTACTGTTATGACGTTATGAGCCAGTTGTATCCGTAGAAAAAAAGCTCTAACTATTACCTTCAAAGCGCTTACAATTATCGCTTTATTCCCACCCAAATGATGAATTTGGACTGCAAGTGGCATTTCTCCAGTAGTCCAACCTCATCAAGTGTCTCATCCCTTTCACCTAAGGAAACATGAGATAAGTAGGTATTTGTTTTCCAAGATCGTTAGGTGTTAGTAGTATACCTAATGATGCACGCTTCTGACCGCGGGTTTCCTCACATGGTTCCTTGATATGGAAAGCACCTAACATAAACACATATACACCTATATACATACTACTTAGTAGTCGAGCATAATAGCAAAACCTACCACATTTTTTCAGCATAAGTACCTACCCTCTACCTACCTACCTAAGTAAACCAAATATCAAAAACAGAATGCAAAGTAACTTTACATCCATTTAGATATTATCGGCGTTACACAAGTTCAGCTCTTAGATCAAAATCAAAATGAATTTTCTAAAGGTCATACGAGAAGTGTATAAACACCAATTTACTAACTTAAGGTTGTACTCACAGACGTTGATGGGTAGGTAAGTGTACCTAGGAGCTTCATTGTGAGCTATTGAATATCTCAACCAGCCAGATGTTTATGTAGGTAGGTAGGTACTCTTACTTATAAATAAATACTTACTTACTGCATAATCTAAGCATTGAGGACTCGTGCAAAAATATCCTTAGTTTTATTTTTTTTAGGTAGGTACCTACCTACTTACAGTGATATTCAGCGACAGTCAGCGATGATAGCAAGACGGAAGAAAGGAAGTCATTCTCGAAATCAGTTAACAAAGCAAAACCGATGTCCGTCCGGCTTTGTTATTGCCTTGCGAAATGAAGATCACTACATTTGCCATGTATATCTCACGAGCGGATTGCAGACGAAGTAAAAGGCGTTGTTGCGCAATAAAGTAATTCAGGATGGACACAAATTTGGAAACCATCAAAGATAAGATTAGACGAAAAACGGTTTCAATGATTTTATTACCCACTTACTTAAATTAGTTGGTAGCTAACTTATCAAGCTGGTTAAGAATATTTTGTTTGTAAACATTCACAGGGCAAGGCAAGCTGGCGGCCAGCGCGATGAGAGGTCGAGGGTACAGCTTCACCTTCCGCAATGGACGTAGTAAATCATCACGACGCGACGTTTCCATTCGGTTTTATTGGAACAGTATGTACCTATGAATTGTTTATTTTCTGACTACTATGAAGGTAGTACCTATCTGCTGCACGCCCCTGGTTTTGGCATTAGAACTTAGTAGGTATATGTAATGCGTATGAAGTTATAAGTGTTACCGCAAAAAAATAAAGTTGCATTTAATAATATTCGTAAAAACTTCTTACTATGTAACTTAAAACTATAAGTTATCACCATCATAATCAGCCTTCTAATGTTCCCATTGCTGGGAATCTAACCTAGGCGACTGTTACCACATTTCCAACACATACTATCGATTTATTACTAGCTGTTACCCGCGATTTCGTACGCAAAAATCCATCAATATAACTTATTACTTAATTCTGAAATTATTGAATTTGTTTAATTGGGAATTTTTTAAGAAGAATTTTTTTTTGAAGAAGGTAGTGCAAAAAGAGGCGGTCACCCATCCTAAAACTGACTGCGCCCAGCGATGCTTAATCATCCGTTCCCCATACAAACTTTCAACCACTATTCCAGCCAATACATACAATACATAGCCTATGTCCGCCTCCAGGATATAATCTATGTCCTCGACAAATTTCATTACGATCGGTTCAGCCGTTTAGTCGTGAAAAGGTAACAAACAAACAGAGTTATTTTTGCTTTTCTTATATGGATAGGTAGCTAAAGAGCTCGACATGAGAAGACGTTCGGCAGGGTGCTTAATGAAGGTACCTACGTAGCTAGCTACTTAGGCGAAGCCGAAGGCTAATGCTAACGGCATGCGGCAGTGCGCGTCCTGAATACCCACCGCAAAACTAGTAAACGGCTAAATTGTGTAATTTCGAGACAAGCACGGGTAGCGGGTCAAGGGTGACGCATCTTAATATCTTAATTTACGCTGGGCTAGCAAGATACTTTGTACCTAGTTAAATTCTTACATAGCACTAAGTGTAAGTACCTATAAACCATTAGTTGCGCACAATCAGAATGTCCTTACCTAGCTAGTAACTGCAGTAGATAAAGTACATCCCTGATACCCACCCCATACCCATCTGCGGACCTTAGGTAGGTACCTACTAAGATTCCAAGAGTGTTGTTGAGTAGGTACAGTCAGCATAAAAACTAGTTGACATTGAAAAAAAAACACTCTAAAACAAAATTGTTTAGGGTTATTCTTGTGATAGGTTACATGATCACGACTGCAGTCCCCAGGCTCGGTAGACATCTCCTCAGATCTCTAGTTACCTACTTACATCTATTTCATCATCCTAAGTAGTAGTTCGTCAGTAGGTACTTTATTAATACACGCAGCGATTTCCTAAGTAATGTCCTCGTAAACACTGATGTACGACTGCCTGTTTTGAGCAGGGCTCACCTGTGTTGAGTATGTTTAATAATTCAATAGATAAGTTGATATTAGCTGCATATTATATGTAGTAGGTACCTACCTATACCCCAGTGAGTATGTGTATGACTGGTGGCCGGATCGATTCTACCACGATTATTGATTATGAGGCGAGCCTGACAATATCCAGTGCTGTAGATAGACTTCTTAATTCATTAATATAGATCAACTTTAGGTTCGTACCATTTTTCGTCTAGGTTTAGTTAAAATTGTCATATGAGTACCTAAAATTCCAGTCTACATTTCACAACAACTGCAGATCATTTTACAAAGCTGAGAAAGGATAATATCTACTCTACTTACGAGTGATTGCAGTATCAATATTGTATTACTTGCCTCTATTACTCAAACTCGAATTTGAGAGGTTGCCTTTCATAACAAGCAGTAGGTATCTTTGAAAAGCAGGGCCGCGTCGGCGTCGGTAAGTCCATTAAAATTAACATTATGTACCCACCTTCAAAATAATCTTTCATAAAGGCAGACTGCAATAAAAGCGACGCGAAAATGATCCGCTTCAGAAAACGTCCTTTTAATAAACGCCCGCTCGCAACCTTTACCTTTCTCTCTGAAGAGCTGATTAGAGGTGCAACAATGTATCTACCTAGTCTACTTTACCTAGTACCTAAGTACCTATGTTCCTTACACTACGCACTGCTATGCAAGGATTCATTGATAGGTGTATTTTGAATGATGAAAATAAGCAGGTTATATAGTGTTTCACATAATTTTATGCATAAATGTCCGTTTACCACTTGGGACGTTGTTTGGTATCAGGTTTTTCAGAGACAAAGGGTAGGTAGGTAGGTATTTATTTGATTTTTTTACTGCCCTTGTCACATAGAACTGTGTAGGTACGTAGATCCTTTTAGACAATGAGTTGACTGTTTCAATTTAGAATTATAGGTAATTTCACGATATTTTGAATAAGAAGGTACCTATTGCAAACTAGTTCAGACTACGTAGGTACTTACTTTACCCACTTACGTTTTACATTTAGAGACATTTATCACCGGGTCCGTTCGTATGTCACGATTCTAGGATCGGAAGGTGTAGTCCTATTGCCCAAGCCTATAGCCCTGCTTTAAACATTTTCTGTGTGTCGAGATCTAGTTTCGACACAGCGCTATTTTCTGAAACATGCACTTAGCTCCATCAATTACACAGCGTTATTCTCATGCTGATCTTAGCATCAATCTAAGATAATGCTTCTACTAGCTAGTCTGGAATCTGGACAAACGTTTATGATACTTACTCGTATTATGAAATTAAAATGTTGGAATCTATGTAATAGGTGTCTATTCTATGCGATCAAATAGGTACATATTATTAATGTAGGAAACTGGCTCTTTTTATATTTATCGTATACGTGTCAGGCTGCAAGCCCATCGCCGCTTATAAGAAAACTAACGTAAGTCAGACAACACCTTTCAAATTTTTGGTTCTTGGGTATGCATGCCGTTTTCCTTGTGATATTTTCCTTACCGTTATGAGCACTGGCATTACGCATATAAACTTTTCGAATAGAAAAATCCATTGGTGCACGACCAGTTTCAAATCCACGACCTTCGGATCGCAAGCCACGGGTGCCACCAGTACACCACCAGTGCTCTAAAATGTGGCTGAGTCAATGATATTATGCGGGATGGGTATTTATCATTATCTGTGCTGTGGCACATAGCAGCAGTCGTTGTTTATCAGCTACCTACTAGCTGACCAGCGCGCAACTTTGTCTGCGGGTTTTAAGTGATAGGTATATTTTTTCCCGTTTTAACATTTTGCATTGATGATTCGCTCCTATTGGTCGCAGCGTGATGTTATAAAGCCAGAACACAAAAATATATTTTTACAATTAAAGTCTACCCGTGACCACGACAGCGTGCAAACCTGTCGAAACGTCGGAAAAATATAAGGTACTTTGAACGCGATAAATACCCGTCTAATACTAATCATAATATTTTTACAATTCAACCATTATTGGGATTAGCGCTTCAACCAAACAAACAAACTCTTCAGCTTTATAATATTAGTAATATAGATTCCCTTGGTACCTACTTGAAAGCTGTGAGCCAAATACGCGCGGACGGACGAATTGTCATAATTATACCTACACATTGCTCGTGGGTGGATGTTGTGTTGCGATTGAAGGCCGAAGACAATCTACAATCATTGTGATTGTAAACTACAGAAGTACAGACTAATAGCTGTCTAAAACAGAAGAATAAATGATAATATTTTTTAACAAGAAGCTGAAAGTCGTTAAATACTTGATAAAAAAATGTACAGCCGAATTGATAACCTCCTCCTTGTTTTGTTGGTTAAATAGTTTATGTTCATCAATTATTGTATGAATGAGAGCAATTAAATGTTAATAGTTAATATTGATATTTATGGGAACTGCAATTATATGGAATTATTGCTGAAGTTAATGTATCTTTATGTTTAACGTACCTTGATGTACCTAACTATGTATTTTGAAAGTAAGGTCATTAAGCATTTTGTTTTACTTGGATACAATTGATTATACAAAACAAAAACTATATTATGAAGTAGGTAATAATACGTCTGAATTAAAAAAACAACTATTATAATTACATACTCTTTTAAACAGAATAATCTACTTCCTAAAAACTATCTACATACATTAACCAAGTTGTACCTACTATAGAGTAAGCTTGTTTGCTTATGCTGTTGTCCAACCAGGGGCCTTACCACGAAGTCTTCCAGAACGATTCCGTAACGATTACACGATATATGAGCGTCATTACCTACATCCATACAATTTACATGAGTCATGGTACGAAATAACAATGTAATACTAATTCGGTAATGTATTATGAATTCGTGGTAAGGCCCCTGGTGACGGTGTCTAGTCCCTGATATCTCCATAGCTCAAGGACTGTAAATCCCTCCTCTCTTTCCTTTTCTAGGTATGGCTACTATGATCTGTATGTCTACCATGAGTTGTCACATTTAGATCGGCTGACGTTACTACAGTAGTAATACTACGTAATAATGACAAAACTATGACATCTGTCAAAATTGTTACTCATGGTACCAATTTTAAAAATAAATACAAATTCTAAGCAAATTAATGAAGCGCAAACTACCGTACGCTGTGACGTAGGATAGTTAACTACGTGACATTTTAGTACCCAACTATCCGCTAGAGGCGCTGTACAAGTTTTCATACAATTTTTTAACTACAGTCGCAAACGCAAGGGCGGATCCAGCTTTGGTGCCAGGGGGGGGTCACATAGTCGTGGTCAAGTCACAAAAAGTTATAATCCTTTTAATATATAACTTTAATTAGTGGTCCACCTAGGTCCTGGACCCAGCCCCCCCTGGATCCGCCCTTCCCAAGCGAGTGTAGATTGTGAAAACTCATGGTAGACCTACATTAGATTACTTTCTCCCTTTCTTCTTGTCGTGCTTGGGGCCGCCCATGCCGTCGAGCTGTTGCTTGAGCTCGAGCAGCTGGTTGTCGGGCACGTAGCGCACCTCCTCGTGCTCGGGCGTGTGCTCGTGCACGCTGAGCCAGCAGCCCTCGGGCAGCAAGCTGCGCGACACGCGCAACAGCGTGCCCATCGCCCACGCGGGCACATCGACCACCTGATAAAACCGGAGAATAAGTATTTTGTGGGCATGTACCAAAGGTCATATTTGGTCATGTCTCTGACTACCCTCTTGAGATATCCTCAATAGATCTAAGTAACTAAAGATCTGAGGAAGATATCTAGCAAGCCCGGGGATTACAGAACACAATCAAATACAAATTATTATTATATCTTAATGACAAAAAGTGAGAATAACAAAAGTGACTTCAGGGACTTTCAGTGAGGCCTAAGTCTTGTGTTTATGACTCTGTCAGATACAATACCTGGACATTGCGTTCATACACATTTAGCGTATATTCTGCATCAACAACAGTCCCTCCAGTCTTGTATCTTTGAACTTTTAGTGGCTGTGCAGGAGTTGCCCAGCTGAAAATAAATTATGTGAAATAGTACACTTCATTATAGAGTACCACTTTTGAAGATAATCATTGTAAGGTAATGGTATATTTCACTGACCATTCCACTGGTAGTGATCCAGATTCCATGGAGAGGTGTGAATGAGTGAAATGTTATGAGGCTTTAAGTAGTTGTGGAAAATTTGCCTTGTTTCTTCACTTCAACTCTTCATCAATGTGAATCAACCATTAAATAAGTATTCAGAGGGGCGATTATGGATCTTTGCTTACAATCAATGTCAATACGTTTTCATTGTAATCAAGTGATTTAGTATTAGAGTGTTTATTCAATCAATTTGATTGACATTTGACAAGTGTTGATTGTATCAGAGTTCCGTAATCACACTACAGGTATCTTATTCTAAAACCAACCATTCATCAACTTGTATGCCCATAACTTCAGCATATCTGTGTATTTGGCTTTGAGCTGATTCTAATAAGGCAAAGTCATATCCCTTCAGTTGCAAATTCAAGCAATCATATACTGGCTCGTCTGGCTCCATGCTCTGAAATAATTAACAAGAGATTGAAACTTCAGTTTAAATATTTTGATAAACCTAAATAATATTTTATATTAAATAGTACAACACTTAGTTTGAGTTTCTATTTTGCTAAGCTAGATAAAGATACCCATATTTAAGGAGAAGATAATGGTAGTTAACGGGTAGTAACTGTTTTAATATATATAATTTTAATTACCAAGGAAGGTAGGCATTAGCTATTTATCTAACTAGCAATTATATTTGTCTTTCAAGAGGAAATTATGTAAATTTACTTACTATTAAATAATCGGGTTCATAAAGATCGCTTTTCAATCTTTTTTGCTGGCATTGTAACCTGAGACTTGCAAACAAATTTGTGTTGTTTATAAGTTTAGTCAACTTTACCTAGAATAAAAATATCAATAAAGTTTCAATATGCTCCAATAACTAATAGCAGACTACAAAATAGGCAGTTATGATAGTACAAGTTGGTGTAAGTAATATCTCAGGATACTTCATTTGGGCTAAGTATTTATTTTTTATTTTGGATAGGTACTTAGGTCATCTGTATAGGATCATATTTACCCCAAATTTTCCGAGAGATAATTCTACAAATTCAAAGTAAACCTTTTCAAGCTTCTTACCGCGTTAGTCAGTTTCGTTGAAAACATTTTGCTTTGATTTTATTTATATTGTACTACTATACAGACAGTCCTGTACGTAGTAAGAACGTTTCATTCAGCTAGCACTTGAGGTTAGATAATATAATGTAAGTATTGTAGTTGTGGTTATTATCAAAAAACATTGAAATTGTGAATTGACGAGAAAGAAATGAACAGCTGAGCTGATATAAAAGAAATTGGCATTGACACTGGCAGTAGTAGTTATGGCAGTGACATCAATTTATTGTCAATAACCGTGATTAGCCAATGAACCTTAACGTCGATTTTCTGCGGTGTATTTGCCTGACAACTGCGCAAAGAGCGCTGGTGGTGTAGTGGTAGCACCCCTGCCTCACGATCCGAAGGTCGTGGGTTCAAACCTGGTCGTGCACCAATGAGTTTTTCCATTCGATAAATTTATGTGCGCAATGCCAGTGCTCTTAAACGGTGAAGGAAAACATCGTGAGGAAACCGGCATACCCTAGAACCAAAAATTCGAAGGTATGTGTCATAGGTTAGTATTCTTATAAGCGGCGATGGGCTTGCAACCTGTCACGTACGGAATACTAACTACTGTGCAAAATGTGGGCATGTACCAAATGTCATGTTTGGACTTGCCTCTGACTACCCCCTTTAGATATCCTCAAAGATCTAAGTATCTAAAGATCTGAGGAGATATCTACCGAGCCCGGGGATTACAGTCGTGATCATATATATATATATATATATATATATATATATGTATTTGCCTGACAACTACGTCGCTCTGATTTTTATGTTTTCTCGTGTTATTTGAGTTTTATTGCGTAATTTTGGTGGTTATTTTGCCAATAAAGCCCGGGTTCTTGACGCGAGTGTAAAGTATGTGAATTAGAGGGAATAGTTCTCTTCAAATTCCATCGGAGGAAATCCCGAAAATTTTCAACAAAACAGCCATCTTTTGTTTAAAATTGACTTGACTACTTGACTTGACTCTGTGACGTTGACAATATTTATAAATAAATACACTTGACACTGGCAAAATTGTTCTCTAAGAGACAGATGCCATAATTGAAGAAGAAGAAGAAGAAGAACCTTAACGTTCACTGGTGTTTTGTTATGATTAATGGTTAAATTATCTTGGTAATAATGTTATTTAATTACAAAAAAAATATAAGTCAAATCAATCAGAATTCACAACTCCATAATTTTATTGTAACGTACTTTTTCATTTGTTCTTCAACCCATCACTTCAGTCAAGCAGCAAGGTAAGGCAATCAAGCAGCACTGTCAGTCAGTCATCCGGCAGGAACAAATTCGACATCCGACCGACATTTTCGAAATGTCAGTTTAGAGCTATGGAAAGGAAAGAAATGTGTAAAAACTAAAAATTTATTGTTCTGTGTTGACTTTTATTGTGTAACGAAGTGAAGCTATTTAGTTAATTGTTCAAAAAACTACTTTCAAGGATATGTCTACTGGAAGTACGCCGTTTCCGAAATGGCAATTGGCCATACTTCTCGGCGCACCTTTGGCCATCGGCTTAGGTTACCTTTACCTCAGAAACAGATTAGAAGACCCAGAAAAGAAAAAGGTAGCCGAGTTGAAGGCGAAAACTACTATTTCATTAGACAATGAAGAAAATAACACCAAAACTTCCGAGTCCGCAATCGACCGCGCTATGAAACTGAAAGGTGCCGGGAACAGAGCTTTTCATGCAGGCGAGTATGATAAAGCTATCTCCTTGTACAACGAGGCTATCGAAGCATGCCCTTCAGATCGTACAGTAGATCTAGCTACTTTTTATCAGAATCGATCGGCTTGCTATGAAAAGCGTGAAATGTGGGATCTGGTGAAGGAGGACTGTGGCTTTGCACTCAAACTCAATGAAAAATACGTGAAGGCATTCCTACGACGCTCTCGTGCTGCTGAGAAAAGTGGAGACCTTGTCTTGGCCTTAGAAGATGTTACTTCTGCTTGTATTCTAGAAAGATTCCAAGTTCAGAGTTCCTTAGTTAACGCCGATAGAATACTGAAGGCCCTCGGCAGACAGCACGCTCGCGAGGCGCTGGCCAAGCGACGCCCCATTATGCCATCTAAGCACTTCATCAAGACATACTTCTCTGCATTCTCAGAAGATCCTATTACCAAGCTCCAGTTAGATGATAATGCTACTGGTGGGTTTGCAAAGGCAAAGGCAGCCCTCCTCTCACAGGACTATGAATCAGTGGTACAAGCCTGCACAGAGGAGTTGGCAGGTGATGGAAAGTACAAAAATGAAGCTCTGCTTTTACGTGCCACATTTTATCTGCTTCTTGGCAGACATGATGAAGCTCAAGCTGATCTCTGTCAAGTAATTGATAGTAATGCTTCTACTAAAGTGAAGGTCAATGCTTTGATCAAACGAGCATCCTTATTCACACAGCTAGAGAATACTGAGCGCTGCTTGGAAGACTTCAGTAGTGCTGCTGAGTTAGATCCCAACAATTCAGACATTTATCATCATCGAGGACAAGTGTACTTATTGTTGGAGCGTATGGATGAAGCCACCTCTGAGTTTGCTAAAGCTGTTGAACTAAATCCAGATTTTTCAATTGCTTACATTCAGAAATGTTATGCTGATTACAGACATGCACAGATATACAAGAATGTTGGAGCTCTGCACCAAGTGAGGAATGACTTTGAGAAGGCCTTGGAGAGATTCCCAACTTGTGCTGAGGCATACATTCTTTTTGCACAAGTCCTCTCAGACCAGCAAGAGTGGGGACGTGCAGAGTCTCTGTTTGATGCAGCCCTGAGTGTAGACCCAACCAATGCTACTTTGTACGTCCACAAAGGTCTAGTTCAGCTCCAGAAGAGTACAGATTTTGATAAAGCTGTCAAACTGATCAATAAGGCTATTGAGATGGATGATAAATGTGACTTTGCATATGAAACCCTGGGCACTATTGAAGTACAGAGGTAATTATTTGAACAGAAATTCTTAGTCCTAATACAATTTTTAGTGTTTTTTTTTGCTGCTTTATTAATCCAAGCTACTTTAATCTCAATGAAATATTACTACATAATAAACAACAATAACTCTTTACACACTCTTGAATACTTAGTCACTCACTAGTGACCTTGAACAGATCAGGTCAGGAGATTTGATAAGATATACATTTTTCGGACAGATTGTTATACTGATAAACTTTAAATCATTGCTTAAAATGTTACAACTGTCCATAACAACTACACTTTTATGTTTATCTGTTGAGTTGTATGCTGCCTTATCAGTAAGGCAGGTAAACAATTAGATAGGGGCTATTACTTACATAATCCATCATCATAACCCTAACCTATTGTTATCTTTATCAAACATTATATTAAAAAAAAAAGATATTATAACTTTAGATGTTGAATAAAATAATTTAAAGAAACATAGGTAATAATAGTCGTAATTTCTATTGTTTTCAGAGGAAACCTCAGAAGGTCATTAGAGTTGTTTGAAAAAGCCATATCACTGGCCAAAACAGAATTAGAAATGACGCACCTGTTTTCCCTGAAAGATGCTGCTGCAGCTCAACTGAAGGTGTCAGAGCGCTGGGGTCTGGACTGGACAGTGAGCTAGGCTTATGCCAAAACTTTGCCATAAGACCAACGAGAATCAAACCTGGCCGTCCAAATTTTACAATATCAACTACTTTACTGTATTACTTTCTATTCAATTTTATCCTTTCATTTAAATATGGTTTGTGTGTTATTTACTTTTGATAAATAAAATTTGTTTAGCCAGCTAATATTCTCGTTGGGCATTTAGAGGTACTTAGAGCCGCCGCCGACTTTAACTGCATTGCTTGCGAAAAGGAGTAATCAACCATTCGATTGGTATCTCTTCACAAGGCCTGTAAATCATTTGGTAGATGTGTTTCCTGTACATTCTATTATAATAATTGTAATAAGTGTTACAACAAGAATGGTTTGTTGTTACAACTCAATAACACCGGTGCTCAGATTACAACTTTATTCAGGGTACCTGTGACTTTTTGCTAAATATCAATCACACATATTTCGAACACTTGTTGACATAATTTATTAATTAGTAAATATTTACTTCAAATATAAAATACGTATATAAATGTGCATCCCATAGATATTATCTATTGTAAATATGTTTACTTTCTATCATTATAATGTTGTTAAATTTAAAATAGGTAGGTGTTTCTGATAGTTAATTGAACTAAAATTTTGCACAGTAGTTTTAAAACAACTAAGTACTTATTTGATTCATAATAGCTCGGCCACTTTATTACTATTATATTTACCTATTGACTAAATATTCTAGCCATTAATTATTTAAGAGTGGTTGTAAAGCAATTTGTTAAACACTTTGTATTTGTTACAAGTTGTGAAAAATAAACAGCCTGTGTAACTATGATGATCCCTTGATATAGAGTTTATATCCGTTATTTGATGCCATATATTTTTACAATTGATATTACATTCGCAATGGAGGTTAAGGTCGCAAAATTATGCATTTATTTTAGCTCCATCTGTATTTATATTATTATTAGTACTTAATATGTGTGTACATAAGCCCATGTTCAGCAGTTTACGTCATGCGGCTGATATGGTGATGATGATGAATATGTGTGATTGGCGACTGCAGGCTGCGGAGTCCTGAGTCTTGGTCGCAAATAAAATTATTTTTAACAGTGTTTGATGACCACATGATCAATACATACTTGCATAAATGAAAATTCATTATATTATATGTATGAGGTATATTATGATTTGTTAATCAATTAGCTTCAAATGTTACGTAAATTCAAAATGAAAAATGTTAGTTATGCTTAATTTTTTTTCGTATTTTTTAATATTCTTTTGGGTCCAAAAAATGAAATTATATTTATTATTGAGCTTGCCCTTTGAAGAGTGGGCAGTTTGAGGACACGATTTACGAGTACGTAAAAGTGTGCACCTGAGTTGTGCGGCGGTGTGTGTCGGCCGATGAAGGTGCATTCAACACATTTGACTTTTAGGTAGGTCGTACGTTGTGCCATTGGCCATTGTTTTGTCGTTATTGTAGTTAACATTAAGGGGACGCAGCTCCCTCTGTGCTGTATTCGATAGTTCGTCTCGTAGAATACCCTGTCTGTCTTTGCATAATACATAGTTTAACGTAGCATAACGTAGTATATCCTGGCGAGTTGCGCCACTTTGCAATGTATTGAATGCACCTCAAAATTATCAGTTGGATTGTGAAATTAGAGTTAGCGCGCCGAGATGGTTCTGCGAGAGTTGTTACCTCACCGATAGTGAATAGTTATCAATTTATGAAAAACTACGAAATACAGTTATTGAGATGAACAAATTTTTTTAATTAATGTTAAAATAAGTTGTGCTGATTTGTGCTTTTTATTGTGTGGTCACTACGATGGTGAAACGAAGAGGTACTTCGCTAAATTCGATAAACTAGTTGGCCACGTTGTTGCCTTACTGTGAAATGCTTTTGTATGTTGTGTATTTAGTTTATATTATTCAGAGAACAGATACTCTACTTTGCTATAATGGCACATTCACGCATACCCAATTTGGAGAAGATCCTCTACAGTATAAAGGGGTTTTTGGCCATAGTAGAAAAACATTGGCGAGGTTTCGTTGCGCCTTGACTGTCATGTGTCCAGGTACCTAATGCTACTAGTAGAAGTAACCAAAATCTAGGCTAAGTTCAGTAACATATTTTTTTTTCAATAGCTGAAGTTTTTTTCAAGTTGGAGATAATTTCTCCAACACATAATAGTGTTATTGTACCTATATTGTGTTGTCACATTATCGTTTAGGATTCACATCCTTCTATAAAATTATAAATGTGAAAGTTGGTACGTTTGGAAGTTTGTTATTAAGTATATAACTTTCATTTCATTTTTTCTGATAATATTTGTCAATCATAGGGCTTCATCTACCTTTTTTTTTTTTTTTTTAACCCAGAGGAAACCCTTATGGATACCAACGGCCCCGGGGGGAGCCAGAAGGTTATGTCAGACTTCTGATACTGACTAAAACCTCTGGGGTGTTCCGCTTTGCGCTTACGGGACGAGATCGCGGGAACGCTGTTGCTTACTTCCGCAAATGGCTTCATCTACCTACGATATCATCTATCTAGTCATCTACGGCTGAACGGATTTGACGAAAATTTGACACAGTTTTGTAATAAATAACTTTAACCATCCAGACGAAGTCGCGTGCGGAAGTTAGTAAGAAATAGACAGCAATGTATTAATTTGGTTGTGTGTTCACTCGCACGCAACATTATTTTTAATATTCTGAAACTCTTTCAAAAGCAGGTTGTTACTCTGTGTTTGTACTTTCTATGACAACTCCTCAGTAGTGATTGATCTATGGACAACTCTATATCCTGGCTAAACGTAGTGATTATATTCTCTTTGGTCCTGGCTTGTCATAGTTTTCTTTCACTAATCTTCACATATTTGGTACGATAAATTCTCTTGGTATTTGGCAATTTCTCAATAGGTATATTTAATACCTACAAATTAATCTTTATACAATGCTATCATAATTTTTAAAATGCTGTGGCATAGTATATTATTCTCGCTGTGCTGGAGCATTTCGGAAGCACTGCTCTGCTACAACTGTTCCACGTCCAACGACCAGTGGACCCACTGCGGTGGAGACTTTAGCACAGGCTTTGCTTTCAACAACAGCAGGGCCTTTCTGGTCAACTGCACAGGAGGTTAGAATGCCCTTACCTACGACATCATGTGGTTAATAATAATAAACATTACTACGTATATGGCCACGATTTAAATTCTTCCGTCCTCTAAGTACACTAGCAGTGAAATGGATAGCTACATATAGGTCGGTAATTTAACCATTATTTTATGAAAATTTTCTGTCATACCTACTGCGTTGCAAGTTTACCAGTTACGTACCACCTAAGTTATGTACGAGAAATAACTTAAGAGTATATTATCAAATAAGCACCTACCTACTTCTGAAAAAAATATGGACTGTGTGAAAGATGATATGAGTAAGAAAGGTGCGAGTACTGAAATGACGGATGATAGAGGGAAAAGTAAAAAGAAAACTTGTTGTGCCGACCCCTCATAGCGTAGTAAAAGGGCAGGAAGAAGAAGAAGAAGATCAGTAAATAAGTACTTAGGTACTAAGTATTTGCGATCATGTTTTTCTTGAGATGATGGAATCGAACGAACCCACGTGCTACTTTACCTACGACCTCATCCACGAAGTCTGGCCGAGATTATCAAGTAGGTATGTACCTAGGTACTTATTTCAGTTTATTTTCTGATAGAAAAAGTAACTGACGGATGCTACACTATTTCACAGAGAACGCGATGTGCTTCGTGCGGTCGTGGTATGCGCGGGCGCAGCACCTATGGCTGGTGCAGCGAGGATGTTACCTGCCGGCTAATGCTGACCCGCTACCTCGCACCTTGACCATCCCCACCAGAGCCATGACATGTAAACATGAAAGGTTAGTCCAAAGCTGTAAAGTCAGTACGTCTACCATGAGTTGTCACATTTAGATTGACAAAATTGTTACTCATGGTACCAAATTCTAAGCAAAATAATGAAGCGCAAACTACAGTCGCTGTAGTACGCTGTGACGTAGGATAGTTAACTACGTGACGTTTTAGTATCCAACTATCCGCTAGAGACGCGGTACCTACAAGTTTTCATACATTTTTTTTTAAATACAGTCGCTGGCGAGTATAGATTGTGAAAACTCATGGTACACCTACATTAAGTACATAGCCAGCCAATGCTCATTTTCTTTAGATATTTTTGTCCCAGCTGGGCTGACCGTGTCCCGACGATCAAAGTCGCACATTTTTTCTAGGTTTCCAGATGCGGAGTATACGGTGTGTTTATGCCAAGCAGATTGGTGTAACTCTAGCTCAAAAATTACTCCCTTTAAGCACACAACGAGCCCTACCAAGACAACGTTTATTTTCATATTGATTTATATCATATTTAAATGAACGCGTTACCTAAGTGTTGTTTTGTTTTAATAATTAATATCTATGTTTTCTTGTGGCGATCAATCCCGTACAAACAGAGTAAAATCCTTCATAGATAATTTCTTATCGGCTGTGGATCGCAATAAATGTGTCTTTATGGGTTTATAAGCAGCTTTCACTTTATCTAAGGTGCCCAGTGTTTATTTCCACGAAAAGGATGGTAAGAAGTGTGTGTGTTAGTGGGCCGCGTCCGCTGCGTCGCACGTGTTTTTGTACGTACACGTCCAATCCACAACACCTACCATAAATAGAGAAATAGACATAGTATAATATGACTTGTGGATTCAATAATTTGCAGCACACGTTTATCCTACTAATATTATAAATCATTTTATAAAAACTAAACATTTTTGATACATTGGCAGTAGAAAGGGTAACAATTAAACTGTGTATATTGATTTCGTATACTTTTTAATAAATTAGTCACTATAATAAATACATAAATGTATTACCTTACCTACCTTTGTTATTTTCCTGTTTGGCTTTGAAATTCGTCAACCTCAAAAAATCAAAGGACAATGTTACCTATCGGTGGGAAAATTGCATAAATTTATCGAAAATACTCCGGCTTTAGGTAGGTACCTAATTGAAATGGCCAGCGAGTTAATAACCTACTTATTCGTTTGAGGTTCAATCAAGAAGATGCACCTAAGCACACCTAAGTATTTAACTGAACTTATATATTTCTTATTGTTGGATCGGTTATAGAAGTTACATTGGTCACCTTATCACCTACCGACCACATCAGAACTATATAGGTATCTACCTAACCAAAAACAGCATCGCATTGTAACTTTTCATTACCTAACGGTATTCATTCTGTAAAAAAGACGGACGCTAACCGAAACGGGAATAGGTTTTGCTAATTTAGGCCGTGAAATTCACTGTACCAAAGTTTTTGGCATTCACTAAAATATGGTCCTACGTACCTTAAGTACCTAGGTACCTACATAACTATGTTGCTACAATTGATATAAGTGATTGCTGATTAGTTCATCTTACTTCGTCGTTTTGTTTTACTTCGCCGCTGTCTGCGTCGTCTTCGAGATCGTCCACGGCGTTGGCGGCGTCGCTTGTCACAGCTTGCGCTATTAGACCTGTGAAGGAAGATTCATTCTTTTTTCCTTCAAAGAAATTATATACAAATTCTTCAATAGTATCTTCATCAAAAGGAATTAAATCTTCTAGATCGATCTGTCTTTTGACTCGCTTATGTAACTTACTGTGCGAGGAGCTGTAATCATTCTCATTATTGTACACGATTCCTTTTCTGTATGATTCCAAGGGAACATCACTACCGTCGCTAACGTCGTATTGAATGCCTATATCAGCTTCTTGAATCTCTATAGATCCGAGCCCTTGTTCGACAAGTGCCTTTAAATTTTGTGCCTTGCTCTTTCGGACTTCTGATACCAGTTTTTTGGGAAACTTTTCTTTTGGATGTAAGTGTTTTACTTCATTCGTTTCGTTAGGTGTCAAAATTTCATTATTGTCGGTGTGTTTATCTTCTTCTCCTGACTTTGGTTTAGAGCTGTAAGTTTTGACTTTAGAATGACCTTGTATTATCAAGTACATAGGTGCTGATGTTTCTGTTGTAGATACGTTCTTATCAAAAGAATCAGTTGATGTCGTAGAAACTGGTGTGGTATAACGCATATGCAAATATGGATCGTGCGTATGTAAAGATGGTTTATTTCGCTGTATAATATTTGAATTTGCATGAGTAGGTTGTTTATGAGAAGCAGTAGTGCTTTCCGTAAATATAACGGGTGGTGGTGGCTGCATAGTTTGCATATTCTCAAGTTTCATCACGTCTTCAGGTTGTCTTTCTTTAAAAACATGCATACTCTCTGATGCATGCGCATAAAGATTGTCTTCTAGTCTGTCAGAACCGTTTGGAATTGGCATTGTCATCATAGGACCAAGCATACTAATAAGGTTAACTACATTCGAGTTAGGCCTTTCAGTGGGTCTCATCACGGGGGTCGGCCTGAAAACAAGTGTTGTTGTCTTTTCTGTTGGTGTATCTTCATAATAATCTTGATTATCTATTGGTGTTTCATAAGAAGTTTGTTCTGTTGGCCATGTTGTTTCAGGTAGACTCGTCGTAGATTGTTCAGAGGTGGTCGGTGGCAGTGCTGTCGGTAGAAATGTAGACGCGTGCAGAAAACTCTCCTTCTCTGATGGTGGAGGCGGTGGCGCTTCTGATAACATTGGTCTGTAGAACGAATAGGGATGGCTGGAAATCTCCACATGATCATGAGAAACTAAATTATGAGTTTCGTTAGCGGTCTCATAAACATCCACAGGCGTCGTGGGTCCCCAACCCGCATAGTCACTACTAACTGCATTGTTTATATTTTGTGGTAATGTGTCGTTTGTGTCGAGAATCCAGTTTTGATTAGTAGATGACGACTGATATATTAAATTTGCTTCTTGAAGAGCATACATCGATGTCAGTTTCTCTGGAGTATAAGTAGTATCCTTAGGACTGACTAGAGGTGAAATTATATCTTTTATATGCTTATTAGATAAAGTTGTTTGCTCGACATCTAGAATGAAAAGAGCTGGCTTATGGCCTGGTGGTGGAGGTGGTGGAGGTACTAATATTGTCATTGGGTAGGTATCACTCAATTTGTATGTAAAATCTTCGTATTTAGGCGGAGGCGGTCTGAACTGATGGTGCCTTCTGGGAGGTAGCAGTGGAGGTTGGCGTGAAGTGACGCTTGGCTTTCGCGATGACACACCCAGCATTAAGACTTCTGTTTTTTTTTCATGATAAGGTTCTCGATCAGGTTTCGTGTCATCTGCCCAATAATGCACTCGCTCTAGTACAGGCGGCTCGTAATCGTATGTGGGATCATTATGTAGCGGGTTACCGTGGCCCGTCAGCGGTTTCCACTGCTCGAAGTCCATGCGTGGAGAGAATATTGAAGCCAGAGCACTTGGACTAGAATCTGGAATACATACATAGTTATTGTTCAACTTAAATAAAAAATCTTAGTTTAAAAGCAATATATACTATTTCATTTTTAATGAAACAACAAAATAAGTGTCAATGTGTCTGGATAAGGCACGTAGGTACATATTTATGTTAGGTAATCAATCATGAATGCTACTAAAAATAAAGAAGAGACCAAGAGACTTACCGGAGTTATTAAGCCGTCTTGCAACGTCGTCTTCTATCGAATGCTGCAAGCCAAAGGTGTCGGCGGACTCTAAACCAAAGAGGGCCAGCAGCAGTAATAGTGCATTATTCTCTTTCTGTAAGCAATACCGAAACGAAACATTAAGAACGACGAACGCGTAAAATAGGAATAGGTTCCCCTTTAGGAATATATTAACCTTTTTTTACTTATGTAGGTACAGTCACGAAAAAAATACCTAGTTTTTTTCGTGACTGTACATAAGTGTACCTACATAAAGTACCTATATTGTATCTTTCATAAAAAATGGTTACAAAAAGTGGACTTGCTGACTGGTTATTATCCACATCAGAATAAAATTATTATGCTGACCGGCTGGCTACAGAGGTTGTCATCCAATTAGAGTGCATCAGGCAGTTTTTTGGGTGGTTCGTTACATGAGACACTCGTTAAAATGCCAGGGCCGATAGGAATTTAATAAAATTATTAAACATCCTCTTTATAATAAGAGTAGCTGTACAAAATTCGTGGCCTCAATCGCGTACGAGTACTTATCAGAAAAAAATCTTATAGATACCTACACCAAAGCCCGATTCCTTGCAACAAGCGACCTCAGTTCGCTTATACGAGTAGTAAAGCCTAATTCCTCCTTTTTCTTTAATTTTGAGCTGATAACTGATAAGTATAATATCTGAGCCAATATTTTTTATTTTATGGAAGTACATGAATATATCAGTTCATTATATTAAAAAAAAAATAGTACTAGAATAATGCGAATACCAGGATATGCCAGGCGGCGCCGCAGTGAAAGCGGCACGTGCGCCGAATCGCAAACTCGGCTGCTACTTGCTGGGAATCGCTAAGGTGCTTTGCATCTAATTTGCCCTCTTTCGATGGTCCTTTCACTCTTACATAGACGCCTCTTCCTAAATTAGACAAAGTGCATCAGAACGCACCGCACGATAACGGAATAACCAGCCGTTGCAACACGAAATGCGGTAACGTCAAATACTCATTTGTCCTAGCTTTTACGTGCGTGTTGGAGCGCCTTGCATTCTTTGGTGTGTTCAGTGTTGCTCACTTTTGCTTACTTTTATGCCAATTTAAACTTCTTCAGTAAAATTTAATATAAAAAAAGAAAACAAATCGAGTTGGTTATTAAGAATCAAGAACGTTTATTTGCTAAATAAGTTTTACATTTTAGTTATATAGGTACCCTAGGGTTTATTTTACCAAATCCTGGTATAACTATTCTCAGAATAATGTGATGTCCTGATACCTACCTAAGTTACCTTAAAAAATATGAACACTACTGTAGATACTACCTCAATCTGGCAGACGTGGGTAGGTACTATCCAGGTATTAGTCACGTGTAGGTACCTAACCATGGTAGGTATATATACATAATATGAAAACACTCAAACCCATAGCAACCATTTGCAACCACTGAGGTCAGCGTAGAATAGTTTGATATATCTATAGGTATAGACTCTGTATGAATGAAAGTCTGCTGCTATATCAGTACCTAAGTTTAGGTAGGTACTTTCAGTAGATCACATCTTTTTAATTTTTCCCTAGTGAACATTTCACGGAACGGCACGCTCAGTAAATATTTGTCCAGTCAGTGTCCGGATACGCCAACTTTCCATTTCTAGTTTTATAAGCATTTTTGGTTAACCGACGCCAACGGTGATCTATGGGTTTTTAAGGTTGACCACATTATGGGGGCCGATCATAAAACATGTCATGTTATAACCTATTAGGGGAAGGGGGGGCATAACGGGGACGTTAAGGGAAATAAACAATAAAACATAAACATAAAACATTTTTTAATGAAAAATAATGATATCTCTTTGGTTACTTATTAATTTATCATTTGACACCGAATTTTGTGAAGTGAGAACTCAAATAATATTTTTAATTTTAATTTTACAAAAACTCCATGAAAACTCCATCGTGCCCCGGGGTAGGGGCAGTATGGGGTATCCAGTGCGTGGTAGTACGGGGTACACGTGTGCATGTGGATTTCTTCTAAATCCGCGTCATCAACTGCACAGGCTGTATGGGCCCACTGTCCACGTAGCTGGCACCCCACCCAACGCTCCGAAGACTTTAATGAGTGGGGTTCGAGTCAACACAATAGATGCATTTATGACATCCTCCTTAACATTTTCTCCATCACAGTGAGCTTTTTGAGTCTTCTGTTTTTTTGAGTTTTTTTTCAACCGGGGATCATTCGGATTTGAGATACCTCGCCCTTCCTTATTTTTGTAACCACTCAAAATTAGATTAGATGTCGCCGGAAAAAAGAATTGGTCGTCAAAAATAAACGTTTGCACTCTGATCGCCGGTCACTGCCGCGCTGAAGACCGATGCAAAATGCCCTCATAATGGCGAAAAAAAAACACGGCTAGTGTGCGTAGTTACTTGTATGTGTGGGGTGGCCCCGTCGTGCCTCGCGTCCCCGTTATGCCCCCCTTTCCCCTATGGGTTTATGATAAAGAAAATCCCAGCTTACATTACATTGCGGTTTTCTTCGAACATTCAATATTTATTCTTAGAAGATCATAAAACGCTTGGTAGTTTATTTGACATGTTTGCTTTGTACACGACCCGCCTTAACCGACCCGAAGAAAACTTATACAAGCTTTTAGTGATCTTTCTCATAACATTGTAAGTTTCGTTTTACTTTTAGAAATTTTCTTTCTACCACAGGTAATTAGAGGTTTGAAAGTCACTTTTACACTTACAAGGGCTAACTGATGTCGGTAATCTTATCTTTGAAACTAACACATTGTTATGTACCTACCTAGGTACTAAGTACTAACTTAGATAGGTAGAAGGTAGTATTTAGTGTGCAGTGTAGGTATGTTACACATTATCTGATGTAATAGACTTCTAAAGGTACTGCACAATAGCGGTCGCATGAAACAGCTTCTGTCTGAACATACTACCTTTGAAACAAATTATAAATTTCATTATTAGACGAGTATACTTATATTAGACCATTTTTCAGTTGTTTTAGTTTTACCAAATATAACTGGTGTGTCAATAATCGGATGAGTTAATAGACAAGCAGACGACAGAACGTGATACGTAGGTCTATACAACATCAATAGATAATGAATAACCGGTTCACGGTAGTAGGTACGTATCGGGTATACTAACCAACTGATATCCAAGCATTTCCTAAAACTGAGTTTGGGAGAAAGTGTTGAGTAACTTTTTTTATGAAACTTGACTTTGGCCCGCGCAGGAATGGGGGTAGGACTAGCCCGTACCTACCACCGGCCTGGTTATCAGGGCAACATTGTGCCCATTACCCCAGAAAACGGTTCCGTATAGTTCAGACCAGAAATAAAATCCTGACTTCAGTTTTATTGATTTTTGTCTGTCTCTTGTTATATTACCGACTCGAACTTGCCCTCCGGCTGGTCGGAGGCGTGAGAGAATCGAATGCAGACTGACTGACGCCACGGGCGATTTAACACCCACGTTGGACTGATTCGAGTTGTATAAAAACTTTAATCTAGAAAATTAAATGCTTCAAGGATAAAAGTAGGCACCTACTTATAAAATAAACAACTGTTTTAAAGTTTTATTTTTATTTATTATAAGTAGGTACATACCATACGATGACCAACAACCTCATGAGTTTATGCGGTTACCATAGATCTAATAAGACTCGTAGTTTTGACGCTAAACTACCAGAGAGGTCCAATGATACCTAGGTATATATGGAAAACTCACTGAAAATCCTAATAATGTTTCACGTCTAGGTACTTAAAGTTTTATCTCATGGATGGTTATCTATCTATCTATCTATTTATCTATATATATAAAAATGATTGCTGTTCGTTAGTCTCGCTAAAACTCGAGAACGGCTAAACGGATTTATCTTATCTTGGTCTTGAAATGTGCGTGGAGTCTAGGGAAAGTTTAAAAGGTAAGAAAAATTCGAATAACTGCCGGGAAAACCCTAAAAATAGCCCTTTTCTATTTCCCTTACAAACGTTTTCTAAATAAGTACGAAGTCTGCCGGGTCAGCTAGTATAATAATAATAATCCTGCGACGATGGGACTTCGACGGTGATTCCGTGTGGGTGCAGGAGAGGATACATTAACACTTTCACATGATTTGTGTCGTTGACCGTCAGGCAGGTGTATCCAATGGTTAGGCGAGTAAGCTATACAAAAGTTTTCTTGCTTTTTATAACACTGGCACTTGTAGTTCACGAAAGCAAAGACGAATAGTACCTACATCTACTAAATTGTGACAATTTTTCTTAGATACGTTGGCTTGCTAAGTTTATGCCTTTAAGAAACCCTCATGCATACAAAATTTCATCGAAATCGTTGGAGCCGTTTCCTAGATTCAGATTATATATATACAAGAATTGCTCGTTTATAAGTACCTACCTATACGATATCAATAATGGTAATATGATGTCACAAATAAACACTATTATCATATTTAATGGTGTGCTCGTCTCGACGCGGAGAGCGCGTTGATGTCTTTTGTACCGAATTAAAGAAGTCTGTGGGTACGTATGCCCTTACTCACTTTACTGGTGATATTAATTATTTAGTATGTACATATCTACACAAGTAGGTACTTACTTATCAACATATTTTACTTTAAAAACTGAAATCTTTGATTGAATCTTTCAGGGCTCACCGCGCACTAAGATAGGCGTAGCGTAGCACGTAGACGGTTCGCGTTGAAATCTTTTATACGGAAGTACGGAAGTTGCTTCTAGGAGTTGAGTTGGTAGGTACTTAGGTACTAGCTTCTTTTTTTTCTTTGTTTTAATTAATGTTTGGATGTACTTACGAATACTTATACCTATTTAATTATGTAGCATAGGTACCTAAGTAGGTACCTATGTAGGTACTTATCGTCAAGAAAAAAGACGTGTTTCTGTTTGTTAGTGTTAGTTGACAATGCTACTAACAAACTGGTCGTATTTGGATAAAATTGGGATAAGTAAGCAGGTATACATAGTTAACGTCCTGGAATAGTACAATTTACTATTAAGATGTACGAGTAGGTATATAAATTACTTACCAAAAGCATTGTTATCGCTGAAGCCATGACGGCAATAAGCACACTTCACGACAACTCTAGCACATGTGTTCTTCCCGAGAGGCGACTGGGTGAGGACGGGCGCGTAGTCCGCACGGTGTCTGCGCGGCGTCTGCCGGTACTCTCCTGCAGTCATTCATAGCGCACGTTGCGGTCGCCCTCGCAGTCACCCGCGCGCTGCCCAACCAGTTCGTTCGAAACTTTATAATGTATTATTATTACGTAGTCTAGTCTCAATAATGATTATGGCTACCTGTAACGTGTAACCTCTCTGTCTATATGCAAAAGCTTTTCGGAATTTTATACCTAAGTACTAAATGCTCTTTATCTTATTATTACCATAGGTAAACAAAACATCTTCAATAGGAGGGCTTAATGCTTAGTTAGGAGGTATCTTTACCAGCCAGCCACCCAGCTAATCAAACAGGTTAAGAAACTTTGGTAGGTCGAGGTGTCGGCGCGCTAAAGATCATTGTCTACGAGTCTTACGTTAGCGATATCGATAGAGTAGATAAACGAGACAGATGCTGAAAGTTATTCAAAGTGGTTGAACCTTATAGCAGCTTCTCCCGCCTTAGTTAATATCCCTTAATGATTAGATGTCTGAAATTCTATCTGCTGCGTTCTTAGCTAGGTACTTAATAAATTTAATTTCAGAACACTGGTCTCTGCCCTGGACGACATTAACTCTTGCTAGGCATTTACATCGAATCATTTCACGTCGTGATCGTCGCAGTCGGCATTTAAAAATGGGTCCATGAATATAAATGAATGCGCTCATTTGTGATTAACGAATCATAATAAAAAAGTAAAATATCAACTTTCGGTGTTTCTTGATATGCCATTCGTCAACTTCATTTTCGACATACCTAGGTAATTAATTTGAGTGAGCTCAGGAAGCGATTGATTATTTAAAAAAAAAAGAAAAAGTCTATAAATACCTACAGCTTACGTGCCCCCCTAGGGCGAGATTTCCAAATAAATTACACAAAATTTGCAGGTTTTTGTAGGTAATTTCGCGGACCGCTACTCTTGTCAGGCATTGTATGTAAATTATGGTATTGAGGCTAGGGTCGACGTGACGCGCTCCGGGCGCAGAGACCCAAGTAGGTAAAATAAAAATTACTAGCTAAACTCTGGAAATCAACACCCAGACTTGATCGGCATTTTCAGTAAATAAATAAAAAAATCTGGTACTTACATACCTTACTAATATTTAACGCATGTCTAATCAGTGCTTTAAATTAAATAATTTAGCTACCTAGCTAAACAACCAGTGCTGATTCGTTAATCGGAACGACTATATTGAACCTATAGTACCTACCTACCTACTTAGGTACTTAAGTGTAGACATTTGGTTAGTTTTCCAGAAACATGCCTTAAATAAGTAGGTACGTCCAGCAGATCAAAACTCTTTGTACTACAAGTTTATTACAAAAGTGAAGGCGTAAAGAAGGAGCCTACGTGATACACTGGCATAATACCTACATTAGGTAGGTACCAGTACCTAAGTAGGTACCTACCTGCTTCAGTTTGGTTTCGGCTAAGGTAGCAAACCCCTCAGAAAGTTATAAAACCTGAAAACCGCAATAAAAAAAAAATAAAAAAATGAATTAAGTCGCCTGGGGATTAAATACGGGTGTGATCATTTATTTATTTATATTTTATTTTAGACAGAAATATATTTTATTAGATATTGTGTGACAGAAGGAGGGCTTAATGCCTAGGGGCATTTTCTACCAGCCAGCCTAGACTGGTTTAGAGCTAGGTTGGCACACAATGGAATTGATCCTATTTTTTTTTTGTTTTCAAATTTTTGATTCCTTTCAATTCAGAAATTGACAATTAACTATGGAGACAGAACCATTTGTAAAATTTTACCGAGCTCGAATGATTGTTATCGATCGCTACACGCTTTTCACACGTTTTATTTGTTAGTAGCTAGCTTCTTCCCATTTCGTGTCACTAGTTGTATGGAACTAGTGTGGTGAAGGGATTAAAGTGCACTCTTCGTGCACTTGACTCGTCTTTGAATATACTCTTACTTACTCTTAGGTTCTACGACACGTCGGTTTCCTCACGGTGTTTTCCTTCACCGTTTGAGAGTACTGGTATGGTACTGAAGAGTAGCTAGCGCGGAACGGAAAATACCTATGGAAAGGTCCACACACCAGGCGCTAGGTATGTGGGTGCGTTATGTGAAATTTGCAGTTCATACTTCTCAGAATGCATACCACGCACCTACTACCTACCTTAGAAAGAAGCATCCACACAACAAACGCGATAAGTAGTGTCAGTGAAACGCAGCCAGTATTTGAAACGGCCAATTATCGACATACGCACTATAGTTAGGTAGGCAGGTGTCTATACCAATACCTACGTAAGTACCTAATTGCATTATCAGGAAGACATTTCATTGCGTAACATTGCCTATTTTATTCTAATTTATGTTTACATACTTTCTTTGGAGTGGCCAAGTAACCGATGATATAATATATCTACTGCCGCAGTGCGACAATTATTTATGGTAGGTAGGCACAGTAAAGGTACCTAAATAAAGTAGGTTAAGTTTTGTCTGTTTTGTAGGTAGGTACCTACTACCTGTACATAATTTTTATTTTGACCAACCTCGAAGCTCAGTTGGTAGTAACTCTGGTTCGATCTCCACCCAGACCAACATTTTTCCTCCTTGTCTGGGTATTATTATGTATTTAGGTACATAAAAAAAGTATATACCTACCTAATTAATTATCTAAGTATCAGTTATCTGGTCGCCATAGTCGGTACCTCCTACAAGCTTAGCTTAGTTTGAGACTAGACGGCGCGGTGTTCTGTGACATGACACCAACATTCATCATCAGTGGCCTGACTTCACCCACTGCTGGGTATAGGTCTCTCTTCGCATATGCCATTGTCCACGGTCTGCTGCTCGCCTCATCCAGGTCCGGCCCGCGACGGATGCTATGTCATCAGCTCATCTTGCTACCGGATGACCAACACAACCTATATCCGGTATACCAATATCAATTATTACTGTCTGTTTGGAATACAATCTTAAATTCATACCTATATGCAGGCAGCCAGATACAGTCATATTCTTTACAAAGATTACTAAAACTACCATCAGATTTACTCCTTGAATACCTACCTAACCAGTAGGTTGTATTGTAAGTATACAATACATGCAACTGTCACTCATGCTTACTACTGTAGGTTAGATTTATAATAAAAGAAAAATCTTCAAAATAAACATTGAAAGTAGGTAGAAAAAGTAGTTATAGGAAAGGGCACAAACTTGAACAAATTGTATGGCTTTCCAATAAGCCAAACCATGAAGAGGGCCACAGGAAAAAAGCGAAATAGAAAATTATGAGAAAGTCACAAATCAGTTTTTGAGTTTATTTGAAATATGCTCCATAAATTCATCTAATGGATCAATAGAATTATTAGAATTCCTTCTGCCATACTCTGCCACAATCTGCATGTGCTCTTCAAGGTTTTCAATCTCATTTGTTTCAGAATCAAAGTATCTGTCTTCAGCGTCCTGGGAGACTTGATTTAAATCATCAAACTGCTCATTGTTGTCAACACCGTCATAATCATAATCATCTCTCCCCTCTATGAAGCTGCTGTACATTTCTTGAAGGAACTCTTCGTGAAGTAGCCTCCTTTCCGGGGCACTGATCATTTTCTGCTTTCTGACATCCGGCTTGAAACTGGGTATAGTGTCAGCTGTAACAAAATCTCCCCACTTCTTGCTGAAGCTTGGTTTAGTGTCAGGTGTTTCGAATTCCCCCCACTGTTTGTTTGAACTGTGTTTTGTATTAGCAGTTTTGGAATTACCCATGGTTTTACTCTTCAGTTTTTTCTCATTTTTTTCTTCATTGTTTATGTCGACTGCTTCTAACTCTTCCTGAAGCATCTGTTCATTTCTAATCTCCCTCATATGATTTCGATCCACAGTATCTAGAATCATTGTCAGCAAGTTCAGATTCTCATTATCGATGCCGTCTCTTTGTGTTATTTCATCATCAGTCAAATACTGACCAACTAACTGCTCATAGAGAAGAGGATTCCTAAGCATCATTTGCTTCTCACTGAAATAATCAGTTTCATTTTGTAGTTGTTGAAGAGCCTTATATCTTCTGTTTCGGATCCTTTTGCGGCGGCTTCCATCAGAATGATACACTTTTAAATCTTCAATACAATCACAATATCGCTGGTTATTGGCACATTTATTTTCAAAATAACCAATATGATGTGGTGCCAAAAACTTGCCAAATTGAATTAAAAATTCTATCGGTGATTGTATGTATAAATCTTTGGCCATGCGTATTTTGTCGTTGGTTTTAACTTCTGCTTCATCAACATGGGCATTTTTGAAGGATATTCTAGCAGACCGCACTAGATAGTCGATGATATCATTTATTGGATCAATAACAGCATCTTCGTGTTTTTCTATGTTTTCGTGCATCACAAATTGTAATTGTAAACTGTAAACGTACGTACTGTAAACGAAACGAACGATCAGTCAGTAAGTAAGTTTATTGTTTTGTTTAGTATTTTATTTTGTTTTCTTTGAATGAGTGATAGAAATGTGAATGTGATTCTGATTCACAGACGTAGGTACTAGGGATACTACGTATTTCTGATTCGATCGAGCGAGCGAAGTGAGCGAGCCAATCATTAATCAGTGTTGCCAGCCAGACATCGTAATTAAGAAATTATATTTATGGGGCACGGGTAGGTACACAAAAAGGAGTATTCCTTTTATCTACTACCAAAATTGATTCTAAAATCGTTAATTATTCACTATTATTTATTAAAACAATACCATAACTCGTTTGAAAGTAATTTATAGTAGCTTTTGACGGTCGCCAATCTTGTCAAAATCCGCCCAGCGCTGGTTACCGTAAAAAATATTTTTTTCTTCACACATTTCCCTAAGGTAGTATTATTATCAGTGAAAAAAGTCGTATAAATCGTACCTACGACGTAATAATCGATGGCAAGCTTGGCAGGGCAACACGCTGCTGAGCGAATCGCTTTCTATTTTATCTCCACAGATAGGTACCAACCAAACCACAAAAAAAGTGAAAATGTGATTTGAACTCCATAATAAACCACTATATACAGATAAGTCATTATTTTGTTTCAATTGTAGGTATTCTGTCTGTGTGACGTTTCGTAACGTACTTCGTATAATCTCTTTGCTTCGTGGTGTAGTGGTTTTATCCTCTTCTCTCGTTGAGCAACAGACCCAGTCCCAGACAGACAGAATAGATTTTTGTTATATTTATCAATGATGAATAATTATTTCTATCAAACAAACAAAACAAAGCAGTAAAATTCAATTCTGCTAAATAGTATGGTGCATACCTACTGAGTTCTAAGAATATAAAGTGATTGATTATTGTATTCTCCTGTTACACATAATCAGCAAACAAAACAGAGAAACCCGTCGCTGAAAGTGTACACTTTACTCAATATCTTTGCTATGTGCAAGTTAGACGATTCTAATTTACCTATTTGTAATACATAGGTGTCCGCTATTATCGTACGTAACATGTAAATTAAAAAAGTAACAACTGCTGCAACGCAACGATGGAGTATCTTGGCATAAAATGGGAAGATATTTGTGGACCTAGGGGCTTACAACCATGGGACGACGACATAAAAGATTTTGGCCAGTGTTTTGAAGAATTATTTCTGCAGATACCACTATGCTTTTTGATTGCCGTGATATCGGGATACTATGTTGGGTACAGAAAGGATTGGGTTATCCGAGAAAAAACCCAAGAGCGCGCAATAATTATTCGCAGTTTTGCTGTGTTAGCACTTGTATTTATTCCTATTATTGAACTGTATGTTTATATAACGGAGATTGATTTCATCTTGTACCCGGTGGATTATTTTGCTGCGGGGACGTCATGCCTTTCGTGGTTGGTGCATTTTGGTTACATTCTAGCATTGAAGCATCGCCTAGGATCCAGCTCTCGAGGACCCTTGGTTCAATTAATTGTGTGGAGTTTGGCAGCAATGTTGAATATAATCATGTTGAGGACTAATATTTTAGTTAGTTCTTCAGTAGGGTTCAGCATAGCAATGCTATGTTGCCATGGTATATATGCGCTCACATTGTTGCCTTCAAGTGAATCAAGGCCCACATACTACTCCACGAGCCTTGTGGGCTCACAACACAATCATGTATGTATCAATCTACGAACAAATTTTTATTTGATTTTATATTCACATTGGCTAACAAATTATTCAAAATATTTTTTTAGAATGAATATACACCATTACTGCCGCATTTAGATGAAGGTGTATTAGGTACTGCTATGCAAGGCAATGGGTGTTTATCTACATTGACATTTTCATGGGTAAATCCTCTGCTGCAAAAAGGTAATTTTTCCTTACATTTTACAAAAAAGATCAAAGAGTAGTTTCAATAGTTTCTTCAGTAAATCTTTGTAATATTTAAAACAAAGTCTGGTTTGCTCTAACACTTACAACTTGAGAATGGCTTTGATTTGTTGGATTTGTCTCCACCCTGAACAGCAGAATAATTATTTATGCAAACAATGTCACAAGCAACAGCTAGTTAAATATATAAAGCTGTTAACAAGGGTATTTCACAATTTTCAGGACTTGAAAATAAACTGTATGATCCAGAAGAGTTGTTCGACTTGCCATCTGAATACCGCTGCTCGTATATAGGAGCTAGAATGGACCGCTCCCTCATAGGGAATGTTGATGAGTACCAGCAGTATGCTGATGTTCCACATGAGCCTTTCATTGCATCTGGTAAATATATCAACATTTAAAAACGAATACTAGTATATTTTTAAGCAGCGAGAAATACAGGTGTTTATTGTGTAAGGTGTATAGACTCTTACAAAGTTTGTATGTGCATTTTTTAGTTATTTAACTATGTTTCCAATTAAATAGAATTTTTAGATGTGGTTTTCCTCAACTACATCTTATCTCCGCAACAATATGTACATTCAGAATGACTAATTTAGGTGCCTTCTAGGGGAAGAACTCAAATGTTGATAAGGTCTACCTAATTTGTTGTGGGCAGACTGCTTAGAATAGGCTCAAACAGGAATTTTTAAAGACGAACTAAATTCATTATTGTGAGTTTAAGGTAGAACATTTTGACAATTCCAAGTATTGTAACCCTCACTAATCTAATACCGCTTAATAGATTACATTGAAATTGAACCACACGATACTCAAGGATTAAGGTGATAAATCAACTTTAGCTAAAACACGAATTAGTTAGAAAACCTTGGTTAAAAACCATGTCAAACACACCTCTGAAAATTCAGAAATTCCCTAATTTATCCAGAACAGTAAGGTGTTTTGCATTTCTTTTTCACATGAATGTAAATCAGTTAATTTGAAACAAATTATCCCAGCCCTTTTTTTCAAATAAGCTATTTACTTGAACAAAATTATGTTTTTTATAAATTGTCGCTTACGTTATTTAATTCGGAGCAGCCATATTATAATGCCGCTCTACTTACTTGTCACTTGGATATTTTGCTCGGTGTTTTGTCTCATTCCGCGGCGAGCCGCGTTGCTAGACGGGTCTGTGTCACTTTTTTTCGCAACTTTTACGAAAGAAAAACCAGAACAAATGGCTAAAATATCACACAAAACATGTGCATTAGGCGTTGGAAACACGTTATGGACGTATTAAAGTAATTGTATATTTTATTTGACCACATTAGGAATAATAATTTTATTGATACAATTTAATATTTTGTAAGACCCATTACCACAACTTATAATAAAACTACCTTGAAAAAAAAATCTATGCAACGGGAACCGTACATTTTTCCGGGATAAGAAATAGGCAAATAGCCTATGTGCTATTCCAGATAGTAGTCTATATCTGTGCCTAATTTCATCTACATCCGTTCAGCCGTTTCAGCGTGAATGAGTGACAAACATACATCCATACATCCACACATCCATGCATCCGTACCTACAACCTCACATCCATACATTCTTACAAACTTTCGCGTTTTTAATTATCAGTAGGATTATTACGTAGGTACGTTTTGGTTCAATAAAGCTGTAGCAAACCGTATGTATTCGGTATTGAGTAACGGGTACCTACGCCATTTAGAACCGAGTATCGAGTCGGTACACCCGAATGCATCTCATTACTCGCATCTTTTGTAGTATAGGAACCTGGTGTCACAGGTTGTCATACAAAGCATTAAAATTTGTCCAGTCCGAAAAAAAAGGTTCAAAATACGGAAAAGTGAAAAATGCACCTTACACAGTTTGGTATGTTTTCTACAAATTATGAATGTTGCAACGCCGCGAGACGTCATAAGTACTGAACGCGTACCAAATCGAATCGTATTGCGTATGATACTGAAACCTCAGTATCGTACGTATCATACCTGATACTTCATATATAACAGAAGTAACAAGTAACGTGTTCGATTCGAAATAACGAGTACCTACTCATTGTTATAGTATCGATCGAGTACATGGGTTCGCATTTTGTTCAAGCCCTGTCAGATTGTTTGTCATGAATGTATAGTAAGAGAGCCCACGATGCTAAATGGGGATTTGCTCGAGCAATATAAAGACCTATTGCAATCCGCATTGCAAAGCTTACCTACATGATAAAAATAAAAAAATGTTATGTAATGTACCTATTCGTTTTCATCGGTGGGGGGAGCGGCTATAGATTATCAAAACTGTAAAAAAATGTTATCGTGCGCGTCGTAGTTTTTCTAAAGGGATGTTAAGTGAACCTAAAAAAAGCTCTCATTCAATAATCGTACGATTAGGATGTGACGCAAACGTGCAACAAAAAAGAATGTGCAAGAAAAAATCGCCACTTTTAAATACTCAGCGCGCCAGATTAAGAAATGTATGGTTCATCTTTATGTCCTAAGACTTGCTGCCACATAATCTGGAGGGTTCACCTAATCTGACAATTATATTTTTTTTATAAATGAATGGCGGCCATATACATATTATGGGGCTCATATTTGGCGGAGGCATTTAAACGGGTACAAGCTATCCCCCTGTAGAATAATCTGCCGTGCTTTAGTAAATCCCGAAATCCCCTCTTGGGCTCCTTTACTAGTAGTTTGTTTGACATTTTTGTACCTACATTAGCTTTTGACATTTTACATTTTTCTTGTACACAGTATAGGAAAACATTAGGTAGGTACCTACTCATTTTACCTATTAACGATATATTTTTATCTAAATCAAAAAAGAAAGATGAAAATCAACCCCCATTAGGTACTAAAATATGGCGAAAGGTAAGTAAAAACTATAATAATGTTGGTCGTACCCAGTCCTGCTTACAAACCACAGTATAGTAAACTAATAAATCACACTATAACTATAATAATATATATATATTATTATTTTACATTTTTATGTATCTAAACTGAATTTCAAACAAATCACACAACTCATAAAAAAATCACACTAACTTTGACCCCCTATTTTACCATTTGTAAATAAAAATTACTTGAATAATACTGAAACACGTGCCCGTTTATTTTGTATTTACAGTACATAAACAAAGTTTCATTAAAATCGCTACAGGCAAGCGTTAAAAAGTTTCATACAAACGTTTTCAACCTTTTTCACCCTCTAAGGGTCGAATTTCCAAAAGTCCTGCCTTAATGGGTGGTTTTGTTATAAAAAGAAGCCACTTTCCAAATTTCAGCTTTCAATCAGTCAGTCAGTTAGTCAGGCTAAGCTCTTTTATATAGGTATACATTATTTTATTATGGTACCAAACAAAGTGATTGTCCTACTGCAACATTTTGTTCACTGTGGCACCAGCGCGCGTCTTTCTAGTGTGACTATTCGAGTATAGATGGTGTTAATAGTCGACTCTATTCGACACCAGATGGTGTTATAATCGACTTTAATACTTAGTTCTGCTACTCTCCGCATCGACAAATTCACTTCGGGGTTAGGAAGAGCAGGCGAAAATTGAAACTAGTGTGACAGATATATGGGGCCTTAATGACTGACTTTACTGGATTATTAAAAAAAAATATGATCACGGCTGTTATCTCCAGGATTGGAGATATCTACATAACCATGCACAAAACAATAAATCTCTCTGCCGATGTCTATGGAGACAGCATAATATTAAAACAGAGTAAAAAGTCAGTCTCTGAATTAAACTCCCCCTTTTTAAATTGGTTTACTAAGAAATTACCCTAAAAAACCTACACATGACATGTTTTTTAAAGGTTACGGGGCCACAGGTGAAACAGCACCTCAAGTTTCCACACCTGTCACTCCGAGCGCCCGCGTGCTACTGCCACCAGTCAGGAGACAGAACGTCACGTTGCTCAGAGCTTTGCACGCATGTTTCGCCTTCCAGTTCTATAGTATAGGAGTCTTGAAGCTGGTATCTGATATGGCAGGCTTTGCAGGCCCCTTGCTTCTGAACAAGTTGGTTATGTTCGTGGAGGACGAGACTATTGATCAGCATGTAGGGTAAGTCAACTAAAAGTCAGTTAAAAGTAAAGTACCTGGGTGACCGAGCTTTGCTCGTTTTTTTGGGGTGTTCGACGTTTTCTAAAAATGAAACCTAGCTAGATCGATTTATCGCCCCCGAAACCCCCTGCATACAAAATTTCATGAAAATCGCTGTAGCCGTTTCCGAGATTCCAATTATATATACTCGTATATATGTATATACATATATACAAGAATTGCTCGTTTAAAGGTATAAGATAAGTTGCATCACTAAGTGCTATCTCTTCTGGGATGGCAAGACTTTGTTTATTTCTCACTAGCTTCCGCCCACGGCTTCGCCCGCTTTTTACCTTGAAAAACAAAAATAAACCTATCCCGCGGGAATCGTACTTTTTCCGGATTAAAAAGTAGCCTATGTGCTATTCCGGACTATAATCTATATCTGTGCCAAATTTCATCTAGATCCGTTCAGCCGTTTTAGCGTGAAAGAGTAACAAACATACATCCAGATATCCACACATTCTTACAAACTTTCGCGTTTATAATATTAGTAGGATAGGCTAACACTACAAGCAGTATTGCTGAAATACTAACATGGAACTTTGTCATACATTTTTCGTTTTACTAGGAATTTTAAATCGGTGTTATATCCTTTTACAGCTACATGTACGCAGCAGGCCTCCTAACATCCACATTAGTATCAGCTCTGTTCAATGTGCACTTCAACTGGCTGATGTCTATTATTGGACTGAAGATGCGAGGCGCCCTCGTAGCTACAATACTCAGAAAAACCCTCAGCGTGACTTCGACTGAACTGACCAAATCGTTTTCAGTTGGCGAAATTACTAATTTTATGTCTACCGATACTGATAGGATAGTGAATTCTTGTCCTAGTTTCCATGCCTTGTGGAGCATTCCATTACAGGTAAAAATAACTTAATTTCTCTTATTTTAAATAAGAGAAATATTTTTTGTGTTTAACACCGTAATTTGATAAGTACCTAAATTATGATATCACTGTGCTGTGGCTCTCTGTAGGTAAAAAATACCTACACAGCGCGGCTTTGACATCGTCATTAGTTTCTGGAACATCTAATAATCATTAAATAGCGAGATGGTTTCTAGCTTTGACAATTTTGTGATAATACTAACTTCCGCCATCGGCTTCGCCCGCATGTTACCTTGAAAAACAAAAACAAATCTATCACGCGGGAACCGTAAATTTTTCCGGGATAAAAAGTAGCCTATGTGCTATTCCAGACTATGATATATATCTGTGCCAAATTTCATCCAGATCCGTTTAGCCGTTTCAGCGTGAAAGAGTAACAAACATACTATTATTAGTATTAGACGGGTATTTATCGCGTTTAAATTACCTTATATAAATACCCGTCTAATACTAATAATAATGTGTTCAGATCGCGTAAGTTTAAAAGTACATATAACAAACATACATCCAGAAATCCATACATTCTTACATACTTTCGCGTTTATAATATTAGTAGGATATCCTGATATTCATTCCTGATATTTACAGGAATAATGGTTATATTAAAATTTAAATATATCATTTCCAGCTGATCATAACTCTATATCTATTATATGATCAAGTGGGCATATCTTTCCTTGCTGGTGTGGCATTCTCAGTATTACTCATCCCAATAAACAAGGTTATTGCTAACAAGATTGGAGACCTCAGTACTGAATTAATGAGGCACAAAGACAGCCGAGTGAGCCTTATATCAGACATGCTCAAAGGAATCAGGACTGTTAAAGTTCACGTTTGGGAAAACTTCTTTATAAATAAAGTATTGGGTGAGTTCAGAAGCTATAGTATGCTGGCACTTACTAGTATACATTCTATGATATAAGTACATGTATTACATAGATAGTCTATTTCAATAAAATGTAATCGCGTATTTCATTAAATCAATTATCAATTAAATCGCGTGATTCATTCTATTTTACACATACACAGCATAACAAGTTATATATATGTACAATATGCACCTAATAATTGAGTATTATTACCCAAGAGCTACAGGGACCAGGGAATGCTAACACTAAAATCGCTACGAGTACCCAAGTACAAGTATAGTTCGCTCAACGAATCTAGGCATTCGTGAAGTTAGCCGCAAGAGCTGCGCAGTATCGTTTTTCGGGAGCAATTGGAGGTAATAGGGGGGGGGGGGGGGGGAGGAACTGCACATGCGCAAACTCGCACCTGTGGCTAACTTCACGAATGCCTAGATCCGTTGGATGAACGGTACCTACATAATGAATCGTGAATTGACATATTGCAGAAGCGCGCGGTAAAGAGTTAAAGTACCTGCGAGGCCGGAAGTACCTGGACGCGGTCTGCGTGGTGCTGTGGGCGACGACACCGGTTCTGGTAGCGGCGCTCACTCTCGGAACTCACGCTCTAAGGAAAATGCCACTTGATGCAGCTACTGTAAGTGAAGCTATATACTAGCTTCCGCCCGCTTCGGTCGCGTGGTACCTTGGAAAGCAAAAACAAATCTATCCCGCGGGAACCGTACATTTTTCCGGGATAAAAAGTAGCCTCTGTGCTATTCCAGACTATAAATATATCTGTGCCAAATTTCATCCAGAACCGTTCAGACGTTTCAGCGTGAAAGAGTAACAAACATACATCCAGACATCCTGACATCCATACATCCACGCATTCTTACAAACTTTCGCGCTTATAATTTTTGTAGGATATAATAATATGACGATCCTGGCGGTTCTGTGCGGCGGCGGTAAAGCAAGTTTTTTAATATAAGTGACTGTTGGGTATTATTTATTTATTTATTTCAGGTTTTCACGACCATTGCGCTTATCAACATGTTGATAGCACCGTTGAACGCATTCCCCTGGGTACTCAACGGAATTGTGGAAGCTTGGGTCTCAATAAAGCGTATACAGAAACTAATTGACGTAAGTAATTTTCTATAGTATAGTTAGGTATAATTATACAATTTACTTGCAAAACCCCGTGGCGTTTCGGGATTATATATCATTGTCATTTATTTTTGTGTAAATTAGCTTCCAGATATGCAAGCCGAACATTATTATGACAAAGTTAACACGAACAAAGACGAAGATAAAATGATCATTTTCAAAAATGCTACATTTTCATGGGTGAAGCCTTCCAAACGTAAGCCACAGAAAAAAATGAAGAGCAATAAAGGAAAGTCGAAGAAAATACTTTCTAGGGAAGGTATTCAACGGGCAGAAGAAACCACGCCGTCGTCTGAAACATTGGCTACTGATGAACCGTTTATGTTGAGGGATATCTGTTTGGAGATTGGGAAAGAAGAGTTGATTGGAATCACGGGGAATGTTGGCAGCGGCAAGACTTCCTTATTGCTGGCAATTATCGGAGAAATGATAAAGAAAAATGGTGATCTGCAAATACCAGAGAATCTAAACAGTAAGCTATACATTATTAAGACTATTTAAAAGCACCAATTAAAACATCTTCTTGTATATGAACGTGTTTTTGTTACGCAGGCTTTGGCTACGTATCACAGAAACCGTGGCTCGTCAGGGGTACAATTCGCGACAACATTTTGTTTGGAAAGCATTACGATGAGACCAAATTTCGGACTGTTATCGACGCTTGCGCTCTTACAGGTTCGTATTTTTCGTTCTGGGAGGAAATATGTGAGAGGATATTGTGGGGAAATAAGAAAATAATATATTTTTCAGAGGACCTTAATATTCTTGGTTGGAACGCGTACGTGGGAGAAGGTGGCTGTACACTTAGCGGCGGCCAGCGAGCTAGGATTGCGCTCGCTCGCGCCGTGTATCAGGACAAACAAGGTATGAAACTACAATATGAAGTAACATGACTTCGCCCGGACACCCGAGTTCACATCTAAGGGAATTTTATTATCCTTTAACTAGAATGCAAGCTACTAGCAGAACCTCGGTTTATATGTATATGCCATTAAAGTCACATATGATGACTATGTAAAGTCAGCAAACACAAGATATGAAATTAATCATCATCTTCCTGCCCTTATCCCACGTTATGTGGGGTCGGCACATAAGATATGAAATTAATAATAACAAAAAATGCATGACACTTTTTTTATTGGCGCGCTATAGTATTTGGGCGTGATAAATATGTTCTTATGGCTGTGTCCCCAGTAGGTAAACTGTTAGCGGCCGACTGAGTTTGCGGCGTATCGGTTTAGTACGCCCTTCCATATATTTGAAATGGAGTGTACAGAGTTTGTTATTTTTGCGCTCACTTTACGCAGTTTACAGCGTTACGTGCGCCTTGTTGTTTTTCGCCAGTTTGCCTACTGAGGACACAGCCTATCTCCATTTTGCATGGCATATACTTACGACTCGATGTTGGTCTCGCTATATCAGTGCTGCCAGATACACTGTAATTACAGTAGATCTACTGTATTTTCACACGATCCATGTAATACTAAAAAAAAATATAGTGACACTGTAATTTTTCAACGGGCAAAAATCAATTTACTAAGTAATTTTCAAGCCTATTGGGACCAATTTATTTACTTTTACTGTAATTTTGTATCAAACACTGTAATTTTGAGCACCAAACACTAATATAATTTCTCTCGTCTGGCAACACTGCACTATATTGATATTGAATTATTATATTACTCATAATAATGTTGTCACATACTGTCATACAGTCGACCTCAGTGGCGCAGCGGGTGAGAGTCCGCCTGCGACGCAAGAGGTTGCGGGTTCGATTCCCGCCTCGGAACAAATTTGTGTATAATATGCAGAAATATGTTCCGGTGGTCTGGGTGTTTTCTATGTATAATAAAAAAAAAACCTATGTATTAATGTATTAAATATATCAGTTATCTAGTAAGTACCCATAATACAAGCTTTGAGTGTCCTACTTTGGGGCTAGATGATGCTGTGTGGATTGTCCAGCATTATTTATTTATTTATACTCGTGCGCAGTCTACCTGCTGGACGACGTGCTGTCCGGCGTGGACGCGGCCGTGGGCCAGCACATCATGCAGCGCTGCGTGCTGGGCCTGCTGCGGCACAGCACGCGCCTGCTGGTCGCGCATGCGCCGCGCCACCTCGCGCGCGCGCACTCCGTCCTGCTGCTCAACGACGGACGGATCGTACGGCACGGTGACTGGCTGTTTATTGTAGAAACTAGCTTCACTAGCTTCCGCCCACGGCTTCGCCCGCGTGGTACCTTGAAAAACAAAAAAAATATATCCCACGGGAACCGTTCATTTTTCCGGGATAAAATGTAGCCTATGTGTTATTCCAGACCATAATCTATATCTGTGCCAAATTTCATTCAGATCCGTTCAGCCGTTTTAGCGTGAAAGAGTAACAAACATACATCCATACATTCTTACAAACTTTCACGTTTATAATATTAGTAGGATCAGGATTAGGATAGGATGTTCATCCTGGAAGTTCATTCTACACATTGCTGAAATAATTATTGAAATCTATCCAGTAGTTTCGAAACCTATTTAATGCAAAGAAACAAACAAACAATCAAATCTTTCCTCTTTATAATATTAGTATACTCGTAGATGAGTAGGACATCGAAAGCACAGAGACTTGCGATATGCAATTGTAGAAAACTGGTATTGGATATGTTCTTAAGTCCCGGGTATTTTGATGGTCAATTAATTATCGATTAACTTCCATTCAGGTCCTCCAGAGTCGGTGCTGAACGATATCGAGGAGTTCCTTCCCAGCGAGACTGAGTCGATAGGAGAGGAACCACCGCGGCTCATAGAACCACATTCAGACCAACAGGATAACATCAGTCGGAGCAGCTTACAACAAGAGGTACATAATATATCTAATAATACCTTTATACAATTGCAATTCTTCACAAGCAAATCTGAATCTTAGGTTCGAAAAACGGTTTCAACGATTTTCATGAAATTTAGTATGCAGGGGGCTTCGGGTGCGATAAATCGATCTAGCTAGGTTCCATTTTTAGAAAACGTTCACCAAACAAATCGTGCAAAGCTCGGTCATCCATAAATTATTGATAAACATTTCATTTTATTTGTTCTCTATTCGTTTTATCTCAGTAAAAACATCAGCGTTGTTTCTATTACCTTTAATTGGATGGATGTACCTAGGTACAATGGTAGTATTTAATTTCATTTATTGCAATTAATAGATAAAATAAGTGTTAGATGTTGGTAGGTATCACATATGGACCCTGTTTTAGGATAAGGCTTGGTGTGACTACTATTGGGGATAAATAGGGTTTAAAAAGCGAATATATCTCAGTAGGTAAAGACAGTAAGAAAGAGAAATAGTTTAGAAATTGTTATCTGCCGAGATATTTTCACAGCTATAGTTCACATAAAGTACATTAATGTTTTTTTGTGTGTTTTAGGAGGCAATGTCAGAAGGCACAGTTGGCTGGTGGGTGATTGGCCTGTATCTGCGGTCCGTGGGAGTCTTCCTCTCGATAACCATCGTGTTCTCTCTCATTCTTATGCAGCTATCTCAGAACTTTACATTCCTCTGGCTAGCGTACTGGGTCAAAGCCAGGAGCCAAAACATCACTCACAATATTGACATATTCGACCCTATTGTAACCGAAAAAGACTCAATTTTAGACCACAGCATCAAAGCAGTCGATGGGTTTGTTCACAACATAGTCAACTCAACCATGTCGATTATACATAAACTTGATGGACATAATGCTACTGGAATTGATAAGACAGTCATTCCGTTGCAAGAAGCACTGATACCAAGCATCTCGGAGAACTACATAGATCAGTTTTATTTGGAGGTGTATTTCGGTTTGGCTGCCTTGAATCTGGTGTTTACGGTAATGAGAGCGTTTTTGTTCGCTTACGGAGGAGTGAAAGCGGCTACTGGTATACACGCAGTGCTATTAAAAGTTGTGGCTAAGGTGAGTCATTGTTATCGAATACACCTCTCCTAAAGTCAACTGCAAAAAAAAAATTAAATAAAAATAAGCCTGCTAAAACTTAACGTAAGTGTGATTTTGTAGGTGATCGATCACTCTAGATAGAGACCTATTAATAAAAAAATAAATGTCTAGTCAATATCGCAATACTAGGTAAATACGCGATATTAGTACAATTTGTTTGTTAAGTTGGTTTTTATTAACTATTGTGAATAATTATATTTGTTAACTATTATTTCCGTATGTGTACAGGCCAATATGAAATTCTTCGACGTGACCCCGTCCGGCAGAATTCTCAACAGATTTTCTTCTGACACATACACAGTAGACGACTCGCTGCCCTTTATAATGAACATCCTGCTGGCACAGTTATTCTCGTTGATCGGTAAGTTTCATTAAATTAAACTGAAGGCACTTTTATGGGTATTTTATTCGTCCATTCTTTTTATTTAATTTTTAGACAACCTCAGTGGCGCAGCGGGCGAGGGTCCGCCTGCGACGTAAGAGATTGCGGGTTCGATTCCCGCCGCGGAACAAATTTGTATACAATCTGCAGAAATTTGTTCCGTTGGTCTGGGTGTTTTCTATGTACTTATAATAAAAAAAAATCAATCTATGTATATAATGTATTAAATATATCAGTTATCTAGTACCCATAACACAAGCTTTGAGCAGATTACTTTGGGGCTAGATCATGCTGTGTGGATTGTCCAGCATTATTATTATTATTATTTATTATATTTTACAGGGGCTGTGGCGGTGACGGTATACGGCCTACCTTGGCTGATGGTTGGCGTGGTCCCTCTTACTTTTATCTACTACAGACTGCAGCGGCGGTATCGTATCACCTCGCGACAACTGAAGCGACTGCAAAGCGTTACATTATCTCCAGTATACACACATTTTAATGACACACTCGAAGGTGATTGAAATGTAATTCAATCCATATTTTGGAATAATAGATAGCTCGTTTCTGAAACAATCATCCTACTTCCTACTAATCCTACTAATATTATACACACTCGAAGGTGATTAAAATGTAATTTCAATCCATATTTTGGAATAATAGATAGCTCGTTTCCCAAACAGTCATCCTACTTCCTACTAATCCTACTAATATTATAAATGCTAAAGTTTATAAGAATGTGTGAATGTACGGATGTATGTTTGTTATTCTTTCACGCTGAAACGGCTGAACGGATCTGGATGAAATTTGGTACAGATATAGATTATTGTCTGGAATAACATATAGGCTAAATTTTATCCCGGAAAATGTACGGTTCCCGTGGGATAGATTTGTTTTTGTTTTTCAAGGTACCACGCGGGCGGAAGCTACTAATTAATAAATTAACGAAAGTATAGCTAAATATTACTTCGATTACAATACAGCTAATTGAAGTAAGTCGGGTTATAAAAAGTATCGCTTGCTGTTTCAGGTCTGACCTGCATCCGGGCGGTCGACGCAGGGTCGCGGTGGGGCGCGCGGGGGGACGAGCTGGTGGAGGCGTGGCAGCGCGCGGCGCTGTGCTCGGCCGCGGCGGCGCAGTGGCTAGCTCTGCGCCTGCAGGCCAGCGCCGCCGCCGCCGTCGCCGCCGCCGCTGGCCTGGCCGTGCTGCAGCGCGCCACACATGCTGCCTCACCAGGTACAGTTCATCCCAACGGATCTAGGCATTCGTGAAGTTAGCCATAGGTGCGAGTTTGCGCATGTACAGTTCCTTCCCCCCCTCCTCATACCTCAAACTGCTCCCGAAAAACGATACTGCGCAGCTCTTGCGGCTAACTTCACGAATGCCTAGATTCGTTGAGCCAACTATACGTACCTCGGAGACACCGCATCCTACTAATATTATAAACGCGCAAGTTTGTAATAATATATGGATGTCTGGATGTATGTTTGTTACTCTTTCAGGCTGAAATGGCTGAACGGATCTGGATGAAATTTGGCACTGGTATAGATTATAGTCTGGAATAGCACATAGGCTACTTTTAATCCCGGAAAAATGTTCAGTTCCCGTGGGGTAGATTTGTTTTTGTTTTTAAGGTACCTCGCGGGCGAAGCCGTGGGCGGAAACTAGTATTTATATAAACAAGTAGCAACACGACTTCACACGGGTAGCAAAAGTATATCTATTTTTTTATATAAAATATAGCCTAAGTTACTCGGGGATAATGTAGCATTCGGATGCTGAAAGAATTTTTGAAATCGGTCCTATACTTTTTGAGTTTATTCGTTACAAAAGTACAAATCTTTCCTCTTTATAATATTAGTATACTCGTTGATGAATCATATCGCGCAGGTCAGATGAGTTGTCGAGTATGTTTTCTAATTATTTCTCCTTCGGTAGGTCTCGTCGGTTTGGCCATATCTTACGCCTTATCGATGACATCGATGTTGAGCAACGTGCTCAACGCCTTCACGGAGACCGAGCGAGAGATGATCGCAGTGGAGCGAGTCGGGGAGTATATCAGAGAGGTCCGTAATACTAATTGTTTCAAACAATTGAAGATCTTAAGGAGTATGAACTTAGATTTGGACTATTTTATAAGGTTTTATGTGTATTTCGTGCTGCAAAAACACATTAGCTAGAATTTATGAATTCTAGTAAACTTTTTGTTTCAGGTTGAATGTGAGAAAGTAGACGGAGAGCCGCCGCCGTACGGGTGGCCATCGCAAGGAGTCATAGAGTTCGACGATGTCCACTTAAAATACAGGTTAGTCTGAAGGTACGAATTGGCAGTGGGCGACGTGAGGCAGCGGCGGACGACACTACTGGTTTCTATGTATTTCTATGAAATTCCCTCCGTAGTTAGCGACACGAAGCTAGCGACGCATTTCATAGAAATTCATAGAAACCAACAGTGTCGTCCGCCGCCGCCTCATGTCACCCGCTGCCAACTCGTACCCTTACAGTTCATGTTTGGTTAAATAATAATAAATGCGCATCCTCTCTCACCTGACTGATTCTGTGCTGTGGAAGATAAAAACTACCGATTTCGAATAAAACTGTGGTGTGGTCACGACGTGTAACTTTAAGCGGCCAATAAACGAATCACCGTTCGTACTTACTTTTTTAGTGGACGAGAAAACGGAACAATGGCGCTAGATGGCGTGACTTTCACCAGCTATCCTTGTGAGAAGCTAGCAGTGGTGGGGCGCACCGGCGCCGGGAAGAGCTCGCTCGTGCAAGCGATGTTACGCCTCTCGCCCATCGCCAGCGGCGCGGTGCGGATCGATGGCGTAGACATCACTAAGTTACATCTTCATGCTCTTAGGTAACACATTGCTAGTTCCAACAAATACTAGTTCCTGTTATACTTTCTCGTTTATTATAAAAAATTGCCGTCATATTCAAATCCATATTATTTAGTTAGACCAATATCTAAAAATATAGATAAATAAATAAATGTCCCGCATTTTTTCTTCTATAAATGTAAACTATAAGTTATTTTACACTATTAGACTTGCAACACTGTATCGTTCTCTCCATTTTTAGTGTTATGGCAATAATACCTTCTTCTTCTTCTGCTAGTGAAAGCGAGCAAGATGTACTGTGTCGATTTTATAATTTATTAATAATAAACCACAATATATCGTCCTCGCGCATTTTATTTTGTACATGCGTGCTGTGGTCCTTCGCACCGGATATGAACCACATATTGCTGACTAAAAAACTAAACTCTCAACGATTAATTTCAATAGCTTTCTAAGTTTGTCTGCCATTTCCAGATTACGCATCGGCGTGATACCCCAAGAGCCGTTTATATTCACGGGCAGCGTCCGCGACAACGTGGACCCACTGCGCCAGTACAGCGTTGACGAAGTGAAGAGTGCGCTGGAATCTTGCGGCGCAGGCGCGGTGGTGGCCTCGCTCGGAGCCCCCGCGACCGACCTGTCGCGAGGACATGCGCAGATGCTGTGCCTTGCGAGAGCTTTACTGCACCGTGCTAAGGTTCATATTACTTTATCAATCCGTATAGTGTCATATAGAGTTAAAATTTTGAAATTAATTTAAAGAAACTTTCAAAAAAAAAAATGTTTATTTTGTTTCACAAATACAGAAATAAAACATAATACTTAACTAAAACTTAATATTAACTTAATTATGAAAGCAAAAAGGGTCGTCACTCAGCTGTATTGTATGCTATAGTAGTGCTAGCGTCTAGTGCTCTATATCGCTGGTCTTGCGTGACGCCGCAACTTTCGATGTCTCCTTAGAACTAACATTTATGCCTAAGTAGATATTATCATAAAATAGTTTTTTCTTAATTTCTAGATTCTTCTAGTAGATGAAGCGACGGCGAACGATGACCACGAAACGGAGCGCCTGATCGTCGATACGATCCGCTGGTCGTTCGGCGGCTCCACTGTATTGTTCATCGCGCACAGAACGGCCGGCGTGCTCGAGTGTACCCGCGTCATGGTAATGTCCGGCGGGAAAGTGGTAGAGTTACGCGCACCCGACGAAGCTCTGGCTGATTATGACTCGCATTTCTATAAATTGGTGTGTGGCGAAGTACGTTAAGTATCCAGCGTTGGTGGTATAGCAACAAGCAACATCTTAGATAGTGAATCGGTCTGCATCAAGCCGCTACCCAGAGTGAATCGCTTTGCTAGTGACATTAAGTGGTATTCTTATTATCCGCATAGATTTCATATGATCTCGCCGCCCAAATGCCTTAAATCAACTCGCGGTTAAAACTTATGTTCAAATAATATGACTAACGAAGGTTTTGAACGTTTTCTTTTAAGTTTAAGTGATGTTTCCTAATTAGCTTTTGAACATTTTGGGGTAATGAAAGTGCACACGGAGACTTATTTGAGATGGTGCTATCCTCCACGACGAAATGTATTTAATAAATGGGAATGAATGCGGCCTATTTCGCTATGATTTTATGCAAATTCTAAGGTAGAGAAGTAGTTTATTTCGATAATGAGACTAATTATTATCAAAAGTGAAAATAAAACCAAAAATTTGCATTAGTTCAGAAGCGTACAGCTGACTTATGCAATCAGAGCTGTTTGCTTACAAAGTCTCTCCGGTCTCTAGATTTCTAGCTATTCTCGTTTGGTCATTTGCACACTCTAAATGGATGACTCATGGATTACCTACTGATACATGTCGCGTACCTAACCAAAAGTCACGTTGCAAACTTGCCATAGTATTTATATTACCTACCTATTACTTGCCTAAGTTGTATATTGTATGAAGCTATTAATGACTACAAAACCATACAAACTCTGCTCGGTTACTTTGCCACCTTTTTGTAAATACGCCTCATTTTAATAAAAGGTATAAAAGCTAATCTAGCTCTTAATATCGAGAATAGGTGATCACTAAGTAATTAGATTGAGAGAATGAGACTTGTCGAATCAACACATATTATATTAGTTAGTGAGTGTTCTGTAACTAAGTTTGTTTGTATTTGGTTGAATTGTACTCTGCGACGGTCAACATTAGCAATGTTACAATGCTAAAAACCTCGCTCACTGGCACCGTGACGGAGCGTGCCTTATTTTGATTATGAAACGTTTGGTATTTAAATATGTATTATTAATTCTTTAATCTATTTTTTTTTTATTTTTTCTAAATGACTATTTCTTATTTACCTACCTATTGTAAGAAACATATAACAGAGCTTAAGTAGAGTTCTTCTATTTCATGAAGAAAAATACTTTGATGACCATTATGTATTTTTATCAACATTCAAAATTTAATAATTCACTGGTCTTTGTGAAATAGAATAACTATATATAAATGCGTATATTAAAGCTCCATTATCCCGTTAATTATTTGTATAAGAGGTTGGAATAAGATGGAACGTTGATTTATTTACGACATACTGTAGTTTACTAACGTTATAAAACCATTCCAATTATTATGTGATTGTTTTCTTATGACTTTGTTATTTAAAACAATGTGATGTGATATAAATTGACCAGCTGACAGGTTATTGTGATGTATAGAATAGTTTTTATTCTTTGTAATAAAATATTCAATTGAAATGCTCATACAGTTATTAATGCCTAGTAGGTACAGTTGACTCAACGAATCTAGGCATTCGTGAAGTTAGCTGCGGCAGTATCATTTTTCGGGAGCAATTAGAGGTATGAGGAGGGGGGGAAGGAACTGTACATGCGCAAACTCGCACCTGGGGCTCACTTCACGAAGCCTAGATCCGTTGGATGACCTATACAAATCAGGACAGCATAGGAAAGACGCAATTCATTTGTTTACTACAAATACACATTACGAGTATATTGCTCACTTATGATTTTGATAAAATCGCATTTGTTGGACTGACTGACAGGTCAACATACAACCTAACACCTAAAGAGTTGAAAAGTTCCTTTCGAGAAGTGCAACGGAAAATTTATAAAATATTACGCGAACAAAGTTGCGGAGAGGTTCATAGTCGTCTAATATAATGTACCTACGCTTAACGTATTAAAAACAAACTATCAATTAAGTCACATATTACGTTCTTCCGGCGTTTTTTATGGATAGTCTATATAGTCAAATATATCAGCTTCTGATGATATCGGCACTGGCTCACCAGGAACTCCTGCGCAACAAAAAAATATTTTAAATGTAAATTAAATTATGTTCTTACTTGATATATTTCACTTGGTACTGCTTCAACTTAATAACTAGAATCGATTCCAGGATCGATTTCCAAAGTATGTTCCTAAATCAGCAGGATTTATATAATATATATAAGTAGAAACCTGGGCTGTTCTGGAATCCTTACAGCGATGCCAAGTAGACTATCGTTATATCGAAGTGTTGAGATGTCTGTACGAAGCCGCCACCATGAGTGTCCGAGTACAGGACCAGCAGTCTAAGCCCATCCAGCTGCGCAGAGGAGTGAGACAGGGAGATGTAATATCTCCGAAACTGTTCACAAGCGCGCTGGAGGATATGTTTAAGACTTTGGACTGGAAAGGCATGGGCATAAACATAAATGGCGAGCACATCTCACACTTACGATTCGCAGATGACATAGTCTTACTGGCGGAGTCGCTGGAGGAGCTGCAACAGATGCTGGACGACCTAGCATCAGCCTCGCGGATGATGGGTCTCGGCATGAATTTGGATAAGACCAAAGTCATGGTTAATAACCAAATTGACCCGAGACCTGTCGCTGTTAATGGCAACCTTCTTGAAGTTGTTTCGCAGTACACATACCTCGGACAGATTTTACAGTTAGGTAGAGACAACTTTGAGAAGGAGGCTAAGAGGAGGATTCAGCTGGGTTGGGCAGCTTTTGGAAAGTTACGTCGAGTCTTCTCGTCACCCATACCACAATGTCTGAAAACAAAAGTTTTCAACCAGTGCGTCCTACCTGTCATGACATACGGAGCCGAAACGTGGACACTCACGGTACGGCTAGTCCACCAGTTTAAAGTCGCTCAGCGAGCTATGGAACGAGCTATGCTCGGAGTTTCTCTGAAGGATAGAATCCGTAATGAGACTATCCGACACAGAACTAAGGTTGTCGACATAGCTCAAAGAATTAGCAAGCTGAAGTGGCAGTGGGCTGGCCATATCTGTCGAAGAACCGATAACCGTTGGGGTAAACGAGTTCTCGAGTGGAGACCACGGCTCGGCAAACGTAGTGTAGGACGCCCTCCGGCTAGGTGGAGTGACGATCTGCGAAAGGCTGCTGGCGGAGGCTGGATGCGTCGAGCTGAAGACAGGGCGCAATGGCGCTCATTAGGGGAGGCCTATGTCCAGCAGTGGACTGCTATAGGCTGATGATGATGATGATGATGATGATATAAGTATGTTCTCTTACCAGTAACGCCCAGAGGCCTTAACGCATACTCGTTAAGAGTGAAACTTTTCTCCAACGCGTGAGCTCTCATAGTCTTGTTGAATAAGTCACTACCGGTGAAATAGAGGATGGCGCAATAATACTGCTCGCAAGGGATCAATCTGATGTCGAGTCGACGCGCCGGAAGGTCGGTGCTGAGCCGGCACACGCCCTGCATGTATCAGAAAGAAATACATGACATTTTAAATTTGATTGCCCGCACAGCTCAGTTGGTAGTAGCTCTGCCTTCCGCGCTGTACCTTGTGAGTTCGATCCCCACCCAGGACAAACATTTGAGTGACGAACACAGATGTTTGTACTGTGCCTGGGTGTTGCTATGTATTCTTTGTATCTATGTATTTATAATAAAAAGTTACTTAATCTATCAGCTATCTGGCTCTCATAGTACAAGCTTCGCTTATTTTAAGACTAGATGGCGTTGTGTGAAAAATCCATCAATATTTATTTAAATATAAATGTATGCTTCTTAACGTGTGATGCTAAGGATAGCATTGATATGACAACCACCCAAGTCTTACCATGAATTTTGTTTCTCCAATAGATATAACGTCAGTGACAAGACCCTTCAGCGCGTCTACCAAGCTTTTCATTAGTGTTCCTTCATGTTTCTTCTTCTTTTCTATTTTTTTTAAGGATGGGTGTGTCACTAGTGCGTCTATATCCCCGCTTTCAGCCTTGCCTCGTCTAAAATACATATAATATAATATAGTCAATAGTCAAAAGTCATAACTTCATACACGCCAACATCAAGATATTATGTACCTAGATAAATAGATACCAAGATGTATTTAGTAACTATAACAATTTCACTGCCAAGATGTAACTCTATACCTATCTACATATATCATCACATCACCTATCGATTCATCTCAATCAATAGGTACCTACCTATAAAAATTCCAGTAGTTAGGTACGGCAATCGTAGATATGCTCGTACGGTACTGAGACCGCGCTGTTTTGTTGCCACACGAAATGAGATAGCTCGCTCATTTGGCACACCAAATATTTTCAATTTCAGGGTACCAAAGGAATAAGTATACTAAATTAATATAATAAGTACGAAAGCTCGTGCAATATAATTGCACAATAAATAGTGCAATAACTGTTTGGTTCATTTTTTAGTAATCATTAGTGTGCGTGCATCGGCATTTTGTTAACACACACAAGTAAAATCAGTGCGGCAGTTTTTGGCGTCCGGGCATATCCACGATTTAAATCTTTGGGTACGGCCTATTAACTAAGTTCTTTAGAGAACCAACAAACTATTTTGTAAAGCTCATGATGACAATTTATAAGATTTATTGCAATTGATAATTATAACCTACTGGTTAGGTAGGTACCTAGTGTACCTACCTACTATGTTCTCTTTTCAACTCACCTGTAACTGCCACAGATTGTCACCGTAATATTTGGATCCATATTTTTTAAGAGGGTCTTTAAATTGTCTTCAATTGCCTGAATTTCTTTTCGAGGTATCTTTTTTTCAAAATCCTCAAAATACCTGCAAAGGGTAGATAACATAGATACGGTACCTGGACCTACGTATTTTGCTCATGTGAATAGAGTAGCTAGTACGGCAGAGCTAGACCTTTCTACTGAAATAGATATTTTACTGTTAAGTATTTTAAAATCTTTTTTATCCTTCATTTAGAGCTCGTCTTTCAAGCTGATAGCATGAAGATGGAGCAATAAAAAAATGGTTGATAATAAGTCATTTCACGAAGTTACATTTAGAATTAACTAATTACGAGATAAACAAAATTCTATGTTGCGAACAATGACGAAAGTGATAACAATTTTACGAAAACGTTGAGTAGAAAGGACCAGCTGTTTAACTATAGAGCGGTAACAATGACGCTTTCCGTAGGTATAGTTGGCTCAACGAATCTAGGCATTCGTCATATAAACATAAGTACCGGGGTGACCGAGCTTTGCTCGTTTTTTTGGGGTAAACGACGTTTTCTAAAAATGAAACCTAGCTAGATTGATTTATCACCCCCGAAACCCTCTGCATACTAAATTTCATGAAAATCGTTGCAGCCGTTTTCGAGATTTACATTATATTACTATTTTATATTTATTTGATTTACAATATATATACATTTATACAAGAATTGCTCATTTAAAGGTATAAGATTATAGTTCATCCAATGTATTTAGGCATTCGTGAAGTTAGCCACAGGTGCGAGTTTGCGCATGTACAGATCCTTCCCCTCCTCATAGGTACCTCCAATTGCTCCCGAAAAACGATACTGCGCAGCTCTTGCGGCTAACTTTCCGAATGCCTAGATTCGTTGAGCCAACTTAGGTGGTACATAAATAAACATGGTGTGTGCAACAGTACTGAGGGCAGTGTGCACCGAGAGAAAACAGCTTCGTTCACAAGTGTTATTTTCATACACTTTGAGCTGCACCCTTCAGGAGTTGCATTAAATATCTAGGTACCTATTCCTTCATCATCATCATCATCATCATCAGCCTATAGCAGTCCACTGCTGGACATAGGCCTCCCCTAATGAGCGCCATTGCGCCCTGTCTTCAGCTCGACGCATCCAGCCTCCACCAGCAGCCTTTCGCAGATCGTCACTCCACCTGGCCGGAGGGCGTCCTACACTACGTTTGCCGAGCCGCGGTCTCTCTACCTATTCCCTTACCTTACTCCAATAGTCTGATGATGAGACAGGTTGCTTATATTCTTCTTGAGGTCATCTAAAGATTTTATTCCATTTCTGACGAACTCTGCTGCTTTTACGGGACCTATCCCAGTTACTCTAGTGAGCGTGTTAATAGCTTGCGCATCCTCATCTTGGTGAATGTTTTCAAGTTTTTTAAGTTTTCCGGTTTGAAGGAATTCATCTATCTTTTTTGAAATTTTATCTCCAATACCGCTTAGTTTCCTTGCCTCGTCCCCTGATTCTATTCTCTTACTATGTGAAGCTAGGACGCTTGCCGCTTTTTTGTATGCATTATATTTATGGACGTTGCGACTTACATTTTTCTCGTATTCTGCTAACTCCATAAGAAATTCACAAAAGTCTGCGTTTTCGTCACCAGAGGGGTTTTTGCGTTTACTCATTTTGTTTGGGCTCTGCAAAAATAAAACTTGAATTTCGCGGATATTCTCTGACTCTGCGCTTCCTTCCTAGTCTGTCTAGTACCTACCTACAGGCGCGAAATTTTAATAATTTGAAAAACTTCAATCGGCACATAGTGTAAAAGAGACTATAAAATACAGCTTTTAGGTACATAAGTTAATTGTAATAGTCAAAGTACGTGTAATAGTTACTAAAGGTGGCTTGTTAGAAGAAAAATAATTATTTCAGGTAAGTGAGGTATGTATATAAGTAGGTACATAGACCAAGATACCTACCAAAGAGAATTTAGTCACTACGTTTTACCTTGTTTTTACCTCAATGGAGTTATATGTTTGCGCTCTGTGATGGTAGCGTCACATAAACTTAGATAAATAAAATTGACATTGGCATTAATGATCTCAAAAAAAAGACAGATGCCTTCTTTTTTTATGGCATCTCAAGGGTGGAAGTATAAAATTCACCATTTAGTCATCTTTGTTTGGCAAATGGCGTGTTTGCTGTGTTAGAAAGAGAAGTATAATCACAGATTCGTGAGAACGTTCAATTTTACACACACATGCACGTACACTGTACATAAGTTTGGAGTGAAAAGCTAGTGTGGGGTCATATCGATAGTTTGAAACATTTACTCTAGCTTAATTTGGTGTAGTTGATTTGCCTGAATTAATTGAAACTAGTAAATAATACATGAATTTCTAAATAATGCACAAGACTTTGTTTGGGACACAAAAGATCCCAAGCACAGAAATCCTATCAAGTAGGGATGACATTGCGCGATAGAGATAGAAATACAGAGGCAACACGCTAAAACGAGATATCTATAGTGCCTTTCAAATTTAGCCGGTTAATAACGCTACACATGCAAAGGAGTATAACACTTGACAAGTTATTAGATTTCCTCTATTTATCTTTTCTCTGAGTGGCATCTGTAGGTAAAAGATTTGGTAAGATCCTCAGGTAAGATCACTTTTGCCAATAAAGGTCAACGTCAACACAACACTCAACTGAGACACCCAGTTGGCTTGTTTCTATCTATATTCTTGAAAAGTTAGTTACTTATCATAGGTAGCTACTTTATCTATTGCTTTCTAAAATGGCATATTCATTCATTCAATCTGTATCTATGGATCATGATTTGATAATGACGTTTATAGAGCTGTCATTGTCATCGTACCTACCTACGTAATGTGGATGGAGGCTAGCTAGAATAAATAGTAACTGCAGGCAATACAATATCATGACAACATAACGTAGAAAATATTTTCTCTCGAATTGTTCTTTTTTAATGTTAACGAAAGTGTCTAAATTCAGTTGTGTAAACATACTTTGGCGTAATTTATAAGTCGTACGCACTTTGTGACTAAATTTGTTCTTGAAATGATCCCACAAGGCTGTACTCCGAGATGGATAGCGTAACCGATAAACTATTACAATGTTTTGGACACAGAAAGTTCAAAAGTGAACTTCAAGAGCGAGCTGTTAGAGCAATAAATAGAGGTAGGTACACATAATAAATGGACTTACATTAGATGAACTGTCGCCGAGCTATTTTTGTAGGTGTTTGTTTTCACTAATTATGAGATGCGCGTCAACTTAACGGAATCGGTTAGTCTAACACTAATGTCAAAACAAATTGACGCGAAATTCAAACAGATTTATTTACGTACTAACTATATAACTTGCTTTTGTTTATATTATTTCTGCTTATCTTCTAATTAATTAGATTAATTAATTTTTCTATGTAGCTACTGTAGTAGAGAAAATATTACTACGTAACTATAACAGATCACTGACTGTAGGCATTAGACTGTAGGAATTTAAATACCTACTTCTATTATGATACCCTTACAAGTTGGTATATGTACTCCTTATTTTAATTACCAGGTAGGTATGTGCTTATCAAGGATAAACAGTATCTTTAGCAATGTTAAAGAATTAACTTTTACATAATCAAATAAGAATGCATTGCTTATTGTAAATACGTAGGTTAAGTAATATATTGTACTTTTAAACTTACGCGATCTGAACACATTATTATTAGTATTAGACGGGTATTTATCGCGTTTAAATTACCTTATATTTTCCCGACGTTTCGACAGGTTTGCACGCTGTCGTGGTCACGGGTAGTCTATCCGTAATAATAATAGTAGGTTAAGTACTCAAATCATAAGTACATATTTTATTTCACAGGTGTCCATGATGTATTTGTTTCAATGCCTACTGGTTCGGGGAAATCCCTGTGCTTCCAACTACCAGCGATGTTGCAGGACAACAAAGTGGCTATTGTATTCTCACCATTACTGGCACTCATCAAAGATCAAATTGACCATTTATCCAAACTGAAAATTGTAGCTGAATCTGTCAACTCCAAAATGACCTCTAAAGACAGGGAAAGAGTGCTCAACGATCTAAGAAGTATGAAACCAGATACAAGGTTCTTGTATGTAACTCCTGAACAAGCAGCCACAGGTACATTTAAGTCTCTAATGGAGCATCTAGTCAAGTATAAGAAGATTTCTTATGTTGTTGTTGATGAAGCACACTGTGTCAGTGAATGGGGACATGACTTCAGGCCTGATTATTTGAAGTTGGGCGGTTTGAGAGAGAAGCATAAAGAAATCCCATGGGTTGCTCTCACAGCCACCGCTAGTGCTGAAGTTGTAAAGGATATAATGGCAAATCTAAAATTATTGACACCAGTGGCACAATTCAAAACTCCAAGTTTCAGAAGAAATTTATTTTATGATGTTATTTATCAAAATTGTATAGAAGATGAGATAGGGCATCTATCGGATTTCCTGAAGAAATGCTTGAAAGAAGATGAAAATGTTAAGCAAGTAAGTAAACATTAATAAACATATTTATAGTTCATCCAATGTATCTAGGCATTCGTGAAGTTAGCCACAGGTGCTAGTTTGCGCATGTACAGTTCCTTCCCCCCCTCATACGTTCAATTGCTCCCGAAAAATGATCTGTGCAGCTCTTGCGGCTAACTTCACGAATTCCTAGATTCGTTGAGCCAACTATACTTTCTAAATTGAAGGCAATTATTATAATACTAATGTTTGTTGAGCAATTTCAGAGAGATAAAAATGCCGTTATTGTATATTGCCGAACAAGAGATCAGACAGAAGAACTTGCCAACATGCTCACAAAAAGGGGTTTGAAGTCATTAGCATATCATGGTGGTATGTATACCTACACTGGAAAAAAAATGGTTTAATAATAACTAAGGTTTGTATTAATTTATGTGGGAGGCCTATGTTCAGCAGTGGATGTCATGTCATGCGGCTGATATTATAATGATGTTTTTGTGAACAAGTTTGGAAATGAAGAATTAGCATAAGATTTAACATGGCCCATGAATGTTTTATAATTATAATTACTTCATACCACTTCATAAATTTATCCTGTCATTAGATAGTTGCAATAACCATCAAAGATCTCCCTATCACTACAAGCAGTATAATTTTCAAAAGATACAAGTAATATTTCATCAAAATGATAAAAGTAAAAACCCTGTATAACCATTGTTTGACGAATTTTTCCAAGGTCTCAAGTCTGGTGACCGCATATCAGTACAAGAGCAGTGGTCTAAGGGCGAGTGTCCGTGCGTATGCGCCACTGTTTCGTTCGGTATGGGCGTGGACAAGGCTACCGTGAAAGCGGTTGCGCATTGGGGCCTGGCGCAGAACGTCGCTGCGTATTATCAGGTAAAATCATAAAGTAAACCAGTGGAATATCCCGTGACTTTGTTCACGTATAGGTAAATAGTCAGTCATTCAGTTATAATAAAGTATTGTGATGATAATATTATTTACTATTACTTATAATGTAAAGCTGGATGTTTGTTTTTCAACTTACCATTTTCTCATTCTTAGGAGTCAGGAAGAGCGGGCCGCGATGGCAAACCAGCGTTCTGCCGCATTTACTACTGTCGCAGCGAACGGAACGCTGTCGACTTTCTGCTCAAGTCGGAGATAGCACGCTGCAAGACTCCCGAACAAAAGCAGCGTTGCAAGAACGCTTATAAAAGCTTCGAGATCATGGTTAAATACTGTGAGGAAGTTAGGTAAATAATCGCTTTAAGAATACACATGCCTGTAACTTGCATGATGGTTTAACATACTATGTAGTTGCTGGCAGATACTTGCTACAGGATTGTGTATCAGACAAACAAGTATTTACAGGGTTGGTTTTAAGCATTTTGCGTATGCGCACTTTGATCGCAGATGTCGGCACAAGACGTTCGCGGATTACTTCGGGGAGGAAGCGCCGCGGTGCGCGGGCCGCTGCGACGTGTGCCACGACGAGCGCGGCGTGCAGCGCGCGCTGGAGCAGCACGCGCGACGCGCCATGAGCGCGCGCCTGCAGGGCGGTGGGCTCGTCGTCACGCAGGACTGCTCCGACCTATACGGCGAGGGCCGTTACGGACAGCTCAAGTAACTACACGACTTAACTACTCAATATTCCTAACTAGAAAAAAACTGCCATAACAGCAGCCTCACCATTTTTATTCACTTAAATCACTTGTATAATTTTGGCCATGGGCAATGTTGCTAAAAATTAGCACGTAAATCTAAATTCCGGTAAGGTCTCAGCAACTTAAATCGAATAGGCTACCAGGGCCATGAATAATTACCCCTTTTTTCTCACTGAACTTATAACACCTATGTTTATTTCAGTGAAGCGGCGGCATACAACGCCGGAGACGCAAGTGACGGCTCAGATGACGAAGAAAGCCGCCGCCGGGTCGCCGAAGAGACAAAGTCGCTTATCATGAAAGAATTCGCGAACCGCAAGAAAAGAGTTGAGGAAAAAAAGATCAAGGATGAAGACTCTGCTAAATACTCAAAATGCAAGGCCGCCGGGAGTACGGGGAAAAAGGTGTGGACCTAATCTAGATACGTACATACGCAAACATTTAAAGCTAAAATAAAATAATAATTCTTTATACTTCAGGTCAATGGATTAACGATTCCCAGCCGCGAAAGTTACCTCTCTCTGCTCACCGAAGCGTTGAATAGCAATCTCGCTAGCACCAAAGACGCTGACGAAGATTACAACCGACACTTGTCCAGGCAAGATGTTGAACAATGTGCGGTGGAAATGGAGTATGAATCCTTTTCAGGCAGCACTGTAGTCAGTTTATACAGGAGAGCGATGACGAAAGCGGTGAATAATATCTTGATTATAATCACAATCCTATATAAAATATTTGTCGTGACTGACCTATTGACAGACAACGCTGAGCCCCAACCGCTGGTCCTACAAAGCTGAAACTTGGAGGGTAGGTTTCTTTTGAGACTCGAAGTTTGTATGAAAAAAAAAATACACGAAGAAAGTCGAGTCACGGGGAGTTCTACTAGTTTTGGTCAAAGTATCTAGTGGACTAAGTAATCTCTGGACTTAATAGGCCATCATAATTTAAGTTTACAAATTAAAACTGGATATTCAGACAATATTCATTTTCAGATATCTGCAGTTAAATCATGCAGAAACCAAGTGTACCCGCAGTTACGAAACTTTGAACCCAAAAAACAAAATACTCTTGGAGAGTTTGTAAAAGAATTCGAAGCCCAAAAACAGAAAGAGAAATATGGTGGGTTTATGACAGCATCTGAACTGGAGCAAGGTATGTATTGTTGCTTATGAACCTATTAAATTTAAGATGTTGAAATTACATGTCATACTTTGATATTCTATTATTTTAGAACAAGATGAAGCATCAAAAGAATCTAGAGAGCTCTCTAAAGCCGATAAACAAGCCAAACGAAAAGCTAATTCGTTCAAGAGAGATCCTCTCACACAAACAAAATTGAAAAATTTCTTCAAAAAATCATCAAAAGATTCCCCTGACATCACAACCCTGACCGACGAAAGTGAAAGCGAGGACACTCTTATCATTGATGAAAATGACATCAAAAATAACTGTAACGATACCACATTGAAACTAACGGAACGGGAAAATAAAAGAGATAGTCACAATGATACAACCATAAAAATAAACTCATCTCATTCAGAAGAAGACACTCCCACCAAGGAAACTAAAAGGTTCGTCATTAACATCACCTTACAGGGAGTTCCTAGTAAAGAAAAACCCGAAAACAATAATGAAATAGATGAAAGTACGCATGAATCTTTGAAACCTAAACCAGCTAAAAGAAAAATCAAAGCTCTTTTTGGAGAGTCATCTGATGAGGAAAGTGAAACTGACCTACACAAACCCAAGAAAATGAAATCAACCGAAAGTGAATCTAAATCGGAAAAAAACAAGAAAAATAAATCAAAGGATAGAGAAACTAAGATTAAAAGACCCAAGAAAAGTAAACTAACCAGCCATGAATATAAATCAAAAAATTTAAATAAAAATAAAACAAGTGATAGTGAAAAACCTAAGAAAATGAAAACAACCGATAGCGAAACAGATAAACCCAAGAAAAACTATTCAACAGACAAAACAACAGACAGTGAAACTGAACCAGAAAAGAAGAAAGTAAAATCAACTGAAAGTACAAACCTTAAGCACAAAAGAAAACATTCAAAGAATGTGGATAACAAAATAGATGAGTCGGAAATAACAGAAAAGAAAAAAAACAAAATTCCTGATGAAAATAAAACAACCCTAAGTGGAAACGTTTCAGATAGTGATTCGGAAAAAGAATTAGTAATTGACGACGGCAGCGAATCTCATAGTAAAAGTATGGATGCTGAGGAAAAAAAGAAACTCCAAGATGATGCAGATGAAATGAAGAATTTGAGCAACTCAATCGAATCCCAAATTGCTTCAGAGGGGAAAATCAAAGACGAAAAGTTAGACCAAGAAAATAATGCCGAGTCAAACGAAATACCATCAGAGAAAAACCAATGTACTTTATTGTCAAGAAGTGAATATAAAAACCTTGATAAAGCACATAAACTGAGCCTCGAGGCTGACGAAGTTTTAGCTAAACTGAAACATTTTGCAGAAATGCCTCGAGAACCTCTTATTAACCCTGAACCTGTTAAACTGTTTGACGAAGCAACTATAAAAAATAGAAAACCGTTATCACCTATAGGAAAAGATATAATAAAAGAAAGTTCTAAGAAACATCGTTTGAGTTTAAGCAGTAAGTCAAAAGAACTTAAAAAAAATAAATCAGATAAGGATCCAAAGACTCACAAAGACAAAGAGAGACACAAGCACAGACATAAAGAACAAAAGACAGAAAAGAAAACCGAAAAACTAGATGTTGCTGGACTCGTTGTGAAACTCCTTATGCCCTATTACAAGAAAAAGCACATAAGCAGCCGCGATTTATTCAAAATAACAGCGCGGCATATTGTGCACCAGTTATTAGCCATACAAGTAACAGGTAAAAATATATCGTATATTAATATTTGCACTATAATATACCCCATTTTCATTTTGATTCTCTTTATAACTGGTTTTCCGGGTTAAAACAAAGCAGCTTGTGTTGTTTATCTAGAGTATAATCTTACGAAATCACATAAAAATCCGTTACATAAATAAAGACAGATTATATTACATTATACAACAATATACATATATATATAAATACACACACACACACACCCTTTCGTATCAATCGAAAGAGCTTGTTAGATTCATAAGGTGGACAAAGGCTTTTTCCGTTCATCCCCGTTAAGTGCGTAGAGTTCATCCCGCCACCACCGCTAGGTACAACTACACATAAAATAATATTTTCTGTCTAACGAAATAAAGGAGAAAGTGATCTGAGTGCACTCTAGTGGAATCAGCACATGTGTTTTCTACCTATTCCTGTTAGTCACCTCTGATAGTATCAACTTTACACATTATGCTGACACCTTTCATAAAATCAAGTGAGAAATTGGTGAGTGTAATTTATTTCTTTTACAGAGGAAGCCGCCATTGACATGTTGTTGAAGAAAACATTCAAAAAAGAATTGAAAATAGAAAACGAAGGCGACCTAGTTGTTAAACTGAATTTAAGCAATATTTTATAGATGTGATTTAAGTAAGTAATGTTAACTAATTTATTGTTTGAGTTTGAAAATAATAATATTCTTGTATTTTATATTGATAAAATGATCTGCTACAATTTTTTTTAATGATCAATTAAAATAATTCGTTATTTCTTCATAATGTACACTTTATTTTGTAGAATACTATAATGTCCATTAGCCCATCAAATATCAAATACGTAGGTAATTATTTTATAATTTAGAATCCACCCATGACCTGTTGATATCCAAAAATATCTGAGTCTACCGAGGATTAGTGGTGATTATATTTTTTATAGACATAATTAATGCACAATAAGTAAAGTAAGTACCGACATGGGATAACGGGTAGATATTTAAACAGGATAAGTAATAGAATAATAACAATATTATATTGTTAGATGGATACATCTTGTAATAATTACATCATGATGTAGCGATTAATACTCAGCACTTTTTGATATTATACTTAGGTCGAGATGATTCAATCAAAAAATGCACGCCCCTCCACTTGTACTTGTACCGCAGCATATAGAGGAAATAGTATAGCAAATACATTGGAGGGGCGTGCATTTTTAGACTGATCTACCTCTACCCATCGAGTTATACCTATAGAGATGAAAATTTCTGTCACGTCCCAAAAGTGCTTATCACGACTACGACAACGCCGATGTAGCTTTGAAACCATAGACTACTTCGAAACTGATTTCGACGATTTCGATGAATATGAATCAACGATTTTGATAGTGATTGTGAGTTGATAACTAATTATTATTTTAAGTCTGTGAATGTAGTCTGTTATTTTTATCAAAAAATTTAATAAATACTTACTACCGACGCTCTTAACTTGCTAGTAGGACGCCCCGTATCAAAAAGTTATTAATTTACGTATTAAAATATACCTTTAAAACAAGGCAATCTTGTAAGACATAATTCTTTGACTTTTTAAAAGTTTGTAAAACCCTTTTCTCAACCAATATTAGATTCTTCAGAATCTGTCTAAATACCATAAAACCAATTCAATCGGAATCGCTACTGAGATCGATTATCTTGGAACCTACTGAAAACCCATTATCATTTATGATTTGGCTGGATCGGGATTCAGCCACACCCTGACTAGAACCCGCCGAGTGGCTTGGTCCTGTTGCTACATCTGAACCACAAGTACCCTGCAAAGGCTCAGAACTACTGGGACCTGAAATTTGGCTAGGTTCAACTGCACGATTTGGTGTATCAGAATTAGGTAAAGCTCGTTTCGATGATTTTATGAGATTGGCTTTAGACGGATCACACTTCTTGAATTTCTTGGGAGGAGATTCTCGCTCATTCGGCGCATGATCCTTTTTAGCATTCGGTGTAGTTTTTTGAGTACCTAACTCCACATAAATGTCTCTGCTAGTACCTGCTGCGTACAAATCCCGAATCTCGGGCGGCCTATAAGTATCGTCTTCGTCATCACCATAATTTAAGCCATCTGAAAAGTTGGTGGTCGATGCCAAGCGCCGTGGGGACAGGTCTAGTCTAGCCGAGTAGAAGTTACCGAGCATCGAAAGCGGTATCTCGTCAGGAGTGTCACATCGCGGAGGGCTATAGATTATCAAAGGTTTAGACTTAATACGATTTGACCGATTTTCGGCTTTCGGTCTAGACATCGACTTGCGTTTCGATAAAGGACGTTGTGAAGAACCAGAGCCGGTGATTATTTTGTCTTTAGACTGACGGCGGACAGGCCGAGTTGATCCATCGACATTATCATAATCTGTTAATTGATCAGAGTTCGAAATGTCAGATCTGGAGGCTCCAGTTACATTGGTCATATTATGGTCTGTACAATCCCATAGGAGATTGTCACCCGGAGTGGGGCTGGCAGGAGATTCGCGTGGAGAAGGAGATAAGGATCGCTCGGGGCGATTTAGCTCGGGTCAAATGTTCAACGCGCGTTTCTTAAGCGGCTCGCGTTTTTGCGCGCGCTTGCGCTGCGGCCTCGGCGTCTCCGGCTCGGGCGGGCCGGATGTCGTCACGAGATTGCGCATGTTGCCCGTCGCGGACACGACGGCGTGATTCTCGCGGAACGCGGCTATTCGCGTTACTAGTTCTTCGTCGTTTTCTATCAGCTCTTCGATCTGAAAACATGTAAAAATTATTATTTAAATGTCTATTATATATCAATGAACATGAAGGGCTGAAAGTCTTGTCTTGAATTGCCATGATGTATATCGGATATGTAGTTCGGACGTTCAAACAACACATTACCTATACATTTTGTTTACACACACTTGTTGTCCTTAAAACTCAACTTTAAGGATTTCTTACTACCAATACAACAGATACAACATGCAGAAGTTAACTAGGCACTCGCTGTAATGTGACGTCATAGTGATGTACAACTGCATTATGAACCGTACTGAAGCGTCGAGGGAGCGAGCGGTGGGGTGAGGTGTGGTGGGAGGGGAAGCACATATCCGCAGGTGACAAGTTGATTTTTGCGTTTTATAATATACTAGCTTCCGCTCGCGGCTCGCGGAGGTACCTACATAAAATATAGCCTATGTTACTCAGGGATAACGTAGCATTCTAATGGTAAAAGAATTTTTGAAATCGGACCAGTAGTTTTTGAGTTTATTCGTTACATACAAAAATACAAAACTTTCCTCTTTGTAATATTAGTATATATAGTATTAGTATAGAAGTATAGTTAGATGAGAGACGCGTTTGGCACTGTGAGGGCCGCCTCACCTCATCCTTGTAGTCTATTTCGAGGTCCTGCGCCAGCATGACGAGGTAGGCGGCCAGCTGCCCGCCGCCCGAGCCGAGCCGCGCGTACAGCCGCATCACCGCCGGGACCATCACCTCTGCCACGGTGCGCTTCATTTTCTGTAAACACAAAGCTGCCGTTAATAACCGGCCATACTGGCGCGACATCACATACAACCCGGTCACAATATCACGAGACCTCGCTGGAATGCGAACCTCCCGCCCCGTTCTCCTTTCACCTCCCCGCGCTCGCCACGGCGCGTCAGTACGGTTAGCACTTTCGTTGCCGACGCGACGTGACGTCATCGACGCCAGGTCTCGAGATAATGTGACCGGGTTGTACACATAACGTTCACATTGTTTCTTAATGATGCCATGAGTTTTGCGCACAAAATGTTTAATATGGGCCATTCTTATTAAAAAGGTTTATAGTTACATGTTATTGTTATATTACTTAAGTATTTTGTTTATAAACCTTTTTAATATGAACAAAGCGTATTGGTTTGAATACTTGTACTATTACAGTAACTGATCACTACCGTGCACGCCATCGCAGCCGCAAGATAGTTTGAGTGAAGCTTAAAGTTATCTAAATCTAAGACGAGATTTCCTGATAAAATAACATAAAAACGAATGCAAAACAAAGTTTCTATTCTACAACAAATAAAAGTCGATGTGCGGATAAGCTATAAATGTTCTACAAATATTGCAATAATAATGAGATAAAAAATGGGTAAAGCGTTTAAGTTATAAGTTATATGAACCTACCCAATCCACCCTAGAAAGCTGCGTGAAAAAGAACAAGAATGTAAATAAAAAAAATTACAAGTTAAAAACGATATCATTAGTAATAAATGTATTAAAAAAAATTAGGACTAAGCGCAAACATTAAGTAAAGAGGTTCGATTATGATATTTCCTTGGTAGTTGGCATATCCACCCGCCCGTCATTTTGTTTTTTTTTTCATAGTTTCTGTACACAATACAAATAGTAGGTATACAGGTAAACAACACTCATACAAGCAATGCAAATTAATATGCGTTTAAACACGTTATTACTGCATTTTGATTGTGTGTTGTTAAACCACCGTCATAGAGCGAGAAAACTTTGAAAAAAATAATGGCGGCGGGTCGACATGCCACAAAGGTTCAGTCCCCTTTATCTTGAGTAGGACTTATTGAACCACGTTGTCATAATTAAAAACAAGCCATCAGCCATTTAGACTCTAGCGTGATTCATAAGAGTGATCAGGAATCTGACATATGCAGCTTTCTAGTGAAGATATTTACTTTTTGTTGGCCTTTTTGTGACATTCAACTTCATCTCACCGAACTTACGAAGCGCTAAAACGAAAAGGTACTATTAATTTATACCATTTCTTATTTATATAAATTTACACAGGTGTCAGGTTGCAAGCCTATCGCCGCTTATAAGAATACTAACCTATGACGCACACCTTTGAATTTTTGGTTCTATGGTATGCCGGTTTTCTCACGATGTTTTCCTTCACCGTTTAAGAGCACTGGCATTGCGCATGTGAGATCTTATGTGATTATTAGTAAATAAGAAGCTTATAAATAAGTAGATAAATCAATTTACATTTTTGTTGATACCATTGTGACTGTGTTATATTTATTTTATCAATATTTCAGATTTAAATATGAAAATGTTTGATAGGCAAATCGGAAGTTGTAACTAATTGTTCAATCATTATTAAAACCTTAAGTTATCCTATGTAGGAGTCTTTAAATAGTTATTTAAAATCGTAAAACAATTTTATGAATGATCATTATCGTTCTTGCAGTAAATTAAGATTAGTTTTTAAAATAATATATGACTTCCGTCATAATTAAAATTGTGTAAATAAATATTGTTGAATATAAACTTATTGGTAATGTAGTATACCTATTGATAATTCAAAATGTGATTTTTAAAGATTATTCAACTATTAAAATATTTATTTTGATAACTTTTGTTAAAGTACTTTAATTAATTAAATTATTTTAATTAATTGTTTAAAATGTATCACTTGTATGTATCACGTACCTTAATTCGTAATATAATTTTTAAAGTATTATATTATAAATTCTCTAATAATAACAATTTATTTTTAATAAATAAATTGTTATTGGTAGTCAGAGGTGGTGCCGAGCGAGAATGGTATAAAAGCGGTTCCAACGGTCATGAGGGGACCTTTTGAGTTGGAAGACGCCAGAGAAGCAGTACCGAGACACTCACTCTGCACCCTGTCGGTAGATCCGGCTCTGAGTACCCACCAGCCCATCCAGTATACCATTTTAAAACAGATAAGTAATATAATTCCTGTGTTCTACATTGCTGTTCGCTACGTTTAAAATGTTCTTTATTTTGTGTGTGTTATTTTAATGTGTTATTTTGCTATCCTAGATTAAAATGTAATGGTCTGCTAAATATATAAACCTACATAGTTTTAATCATAAATAGTCGTCCTAAGAAGGGTATTCAATAATAAAGATTACAATTTGGCTTTTGAGACTGTTTCTTTATTTTTATGTTAGTACAAAGTCCTTATACGCACATACATTTTTCGAATGGAAAAATCATTGGTGCACGACCAGGTTTGAATCCACACGACTTTCAGATCGTGAGGCCGGGGTGCTACCACTACACCACCAGTGCTCTTATACGTCGTGTTTAAACAGCAAAAAACTTATTCATTAGATTAATGCTATCTGACCGAAAAAATGTTTTGTTCCGACATTTTTTTTTATATAAATACAAAACCCTATTAATAACCGAATATTTGTAACAATTTTATTTTAATTAAAGTTTCACGCCGCCAATTTATAAAATATGTACTTTTAAACTTACGCGATCTGAACACATTATTATTAGTATTAGACGGGTATTTATGGCGTTTAAATTAAGATCGTTGGCTTTCCTCGATTTAAAAGTAATGGTAAAATCTAACGGGACCTTAGCACACACTGTGTATAGAAAGCCGACACACACGGACCAATATTTAAACGCTGCGTCACACCACCATCCGTCACATCTGGAGTCAGTAGCATCTTCATTGGTAAACAGAGCTCATGACCTCTGTGACCCTGAACACCTACACAGTGAGTTGGAACATGTTCAGGAGGTTCTGAAACGGAATGGCTACCAGAATAATATCAGATGGCAACCCAATCGGAGGCGCAAAGAAAAACAGGTTGAAGCGACTAGACAGCCGGCGTTTCTACCTTATGTGAAAGGAGTGACGGACAAAATTGGAAACATTCTTAGGAAGTTTTCGATTAAGTCGATCTACACTCCGCTCACTAAGATGGCGAAACGACTTCGAACACCTAAAGACGTAGTACCCTTGCAAGTTCCAGGAGTCTATAAGATCGATTGCAGCTGCGGGCGTTCCTACATAGGCCAGTCTAAACGCACGGTCGCAGAACGCGTAAAGGAACACATAGCAGCGGTCAAAAATCGACAAACATACAGATCAGCAATAGCTGATCATGTTGTAGACTCAGGACCCAATCACTGGATTGAATTACACAAACCACAGGTCATCTGTAATGAAAGGCATTACTACAAGAGAATGGTTCGGAAAGCGATTGAGATTAAGAAATATCCTAATTTCAATCGTGAAGACGGTTTCAGACTCTCTGCCTCATGGAATCCAGTGCTAGCTATGTGTACTCGTCGTAGACCGGTTATTCAGCGCGTCGCGGATACTGTTAGTGTTGTGTGTCGTCCGAGTGTACAGATGGACATCCCTATTGTCGAGAACGAAGTGAGGGTAGTTGCAAATAATGCGACCCCCGCTTCGCGGAGGCGGTAGCTCCAGTACTCCAGTCTACCCGTGACCACGACAGTGTGCAAACCTGTCGAAACGTCGGGAAAATATAAGGTAATTTAAACGCTATAAATACCCGTCTAATACTAATAATAATTTATAAAATATTGTGCTCAAATTAGGCGTATTAGGCTGTGTCCCCATCAGGCAAACTGTTGTTTCCAGTTTGCGTCCCTCCAATTTGAATTGGAGTGTCCGTCCGTGTGATGTACAGTTCATTCAACGGATCTAGGCATTCGTGAAGTTAGCCACAGGTGCGAGTTTGCGCATGTACAGTCCCACCGTCCCTCTCCATACCTCCAATTGCTCCCGAAAAACGATACTGCGCAGCTCTTGCGGCTAACTTCACGAATGCTTCGACTCGTTGGGCCAACTGTACGCAGTTTGCGGCACTTAGCTTGCCAACTCCTTCAGTAAGCGGCCGATTAGCAGCGAACGATGCGCGCGGTCGGCGGCGCAGTTTGTTCACTACTGTTTACCTTCCCTCCCAAGAGTTCGCAAGCCCTACGCGGGTAATACGCTATAGTTCGCTGCCAACTCAACATTGAGTTAGCGACCGATACGCCGCTCACTGTTTGCCTAATGGGGACACGGCCTTAAGAAATTCATCCCATAAAAAGGTGCAGCGGATGGTTGAAGTTTGTATGAAAACAACATACTCGAGCAAGTCCCGGGAATTTTCACCAGATTTGTATGTTTCGAGACGAGTTTCTCGCCTGTTCTTCTCGGAATTGCGTTAGGCTGGAATTGGCACTTAAATTGACTTAGCATGTAACACGTTTCAAAATGATCCTTGTGACTTAATTGAATACTAGCATCCGCCCGCGGCTTTGCCAGCGGGGCACCTACGTACAGAAGATATGTTCAGCCTATGTCCATTACGAAAGTTAATTCTAAACATAAGTGAAAGAATTATTGCAACCGGATGGGTAGTTACGGAGATTACCTCCTACAAACAAATAAACTCTACCTCTTTATAATGTTAGTGTAGAAAAATATTTTGACTTTTACTTTGACGATAAAACTTACATGGGAGACAATATTCGTAGTAACTCGCTCCTGTATGTCCTCGATGTCAGCCACATCGCCAGTTTGCTGAGGTTTTCCTAAAATTATAGAAACCATTATGCGTCGGGTTATGTTGGTTTTGGCCCTTTTATCAGAACGATACTTGTATAGGGACACAAACTATTGAAAGTTTAATCTACTTTTCCCGTAAATCGCAGGCTTCCGAGACTAGGGTTTGAGGCAGTGTTTCCACTTTTAGGGATTTCTCCCTTTTTTAGGGCGAAACTACTCAGTTCATGTGCGACTTAGGGCTATTTTTATTGCGACAGGGAATTTTAGGGTAAAGATTACTTGAGGTGGTAAACCTTTTTATTCTATGCTCAATACCTCTACCTATTAGGGGATGGAAGACACGAGTGATAATAGTGAGCTAGTAACCTACTTCATCTCAAGATAAAGGAGAGAAGTCAGCGAAAGCCTGCAAAGTAATGCTTCTTTTTCCAAGTCTTAGAATGAATTAGTTTTGTTCATTTTAAAATGTGCAAAAGAGATGTGTTTTTTTAATTATACTTCATTCTCCCTAAATAAGGGATTTCCAAAAAATTAAGGATTTTTATGGATAATTTCAAAAGAATTTAGGGCAAAACCAAAATCCTCAGTGGAAACACTGATCTGAGGTTGGCGATATATCCCACGATATCATAAAATGCTCAAAATATATTTTCGAATATTGAGTAATTATTGAGGAGTTATATCAAGTTAAATCGCGAGAAGCGGAAGGAAGGAACCCTATCCCTGCAGTGGGACAATAATGGCTGAAAAATCCTACTAATATTATAAACGCGAAAGTTTGTAAGAATGTATGGACGGATGTATGTTTGTTACTCTTTCTCGCTAAAACGGCTGAACGGATCTGAATGAAATTTGGTACAGATATAGATTATGGTCTGGAATAACACATAGGCTAATTTCATCCCGGAAAAATGAACGGTTCCCGTGGGATAGGTTTGTTTTTATTTTGCTAGTCTTCTATATAAATAAAAATGAATTGCTGTTCGTTAGTCTCGCTAAAACTCGAGAACGGCTAAACGGATTTATCTAATCTTGATCTTGAAATGTTCGTGGAGGTCTAGGGAAGGTTTAAAAGGTAAGAAAAATTTGAATAACTGCCGGGAAAACCCTAAAAATAGCCCTTTTCTATTTCCCATACAAAAGTTTTCTAAATAAAATGTAGAGTCAATTTGAACTTTATTACTAGTACCTGGGTGACCGAGCTTTGCTCGTTTTTTTGGAGTAAACGACGTTTTCTAAAAATGAAACCTAGCTAGATCGATTTATCGCCCCCGAAACCCCCTGCACACTAAATTTCATGAAAATCGCTGGAGCCGTTTCCGAGATTCCAATTATATATATATATATATACAAGAATTGCTCGTTTAAGGGTATAAGATTTAAAAAAGTTCATAATAAATGATAATCACTCACTGTTGTCTAAGCAATTTAGAAGGCGGTACGAAGTTTGCCGGGACAGCTAGTAAAAAATAAATATATCAAGTTACTGGGCAGTCTCATGCGCGGGCCGGTGAGCAGTTTGATGGTGTCGAGCATGGCGGCGCGCAGCGCGGCGGGCAGCTCCTCCTCGCCGTCCGCCAGGTCGGCCGCGTGCTCGAGCACCTCGCGCGCCAGCCGGCACTGCGTCGACAGCCGCTGCACCATCGACAGCCGCTGCAGCATCACGTCGTAGATCAGCTGACGCGCGTCGAAGTCCAGCTTATCTGAACAGATATAAAAAAAAAATAGTTTTTTTTCTGGTGGTGTAGTGGTAGCCCCCCTGCCTCACGATCCGAAGGTCGACGGTTCAAACCTGGTCGTGCACCAATGAGTTTTTCCATTCGAAAAATGTATGTGCGCAATGCCAGGTGCTCTTAAACGGTGAAGGATAACATCGTGAGGAAACCGGCATACCGTAGAACCAAAAATTCGAAGGTATGTGTCATAGGTTAGTATTCTTATAAGCGGCGATGGGCTTGCAACCTGTCACGTACGGAATACTAACTACGGTGCAAAATGTGGGCATGTACCAAAATGTCATGTTTGGACTTGCCTCTGACTACCCTCTTTAGATATCCTCAAAGATCTAAGTAACTAAAGATCTGAGGAGATATCTACCGAGCCTGGGGATTACAGTCTGAACAGATAGCTTGTTTGAAAACGTATTCTGATTAGAACTAGAGATGGGCGTTTTTGTAAAATTTTGTCATCGATCCGCATCGGTTCTTAGGGCTCATACACACGAACGGCACGATGTGAACGGCAGATGCAACTGCAGCCGTTGTCTTTTCACGGACTTGTTGTTGACGCGGAACACTATAAACACAAACAATTGTAAGCGACGCTATAGGTCGACGGCTGTCACGCTGCAGTTGCATCTGCTGTTGACATCATGCTGCTCGTGTCTAAGCCGGATTCGATGCCGGCATCGTTTTTACTGACATCGGTTCGATCATGGAATTTGCCAAGATGTTTGTCAATTCAATCGAACACCGATCGTACCGACTACCGAGTGAGCGAGCGAGCGATACGTCGTCGGTCGTCTTCGGTTTTTCAATATATCGAGATCGGATTCTGGCGTCGTGTACTGGCAAACTTTTTTACAAAAACAACCATTTATAATCACAACACACCTAGGTGACTTCGATTTTTTGTTTTTTTTTATTTCCACTAACATTTTACGGCTTTTCCTAAATAAATAATAAGTATTTATTTAATCTTTGTCGACTTATTCGACGGAATATAATGTCGGCCGCGACCGATTGATGCGCGTACAAGCAGCGCTGAAGGAATCGTGCCTTGTTAGTTTAAACTGTAGAATACCGGACCCTTACCGGCGGAGTCACTGTTGTAATGGAGCACGCAATCCACAAAGTGCTGGAATATGGTATCAGCTTTGAGACATGACGTCACGAAGTACTCTGCTGGTTCACGCACTTCGAGGTCGGAGTCGGCTATAAGCGCGAAGTAACTGTAAGTCAATAATATAGTTATTATTAGATATACATACAGTTTAAAGCGCATTAACCACAAAGGCGGTATGTGTAACCGCCTGTATGGTCGATGATGACTGATATTTAGTGAATTATTTGGCTAAAATAATTATTATGTTTAAACAGCTGTGTGATTACTAGCCTAAAAACAATTATCATAAAACATCTTTTTAGGTAAGTACCTAATCAATTAGGCCATTTTCATTTTACAAGAAAATTCAGTTTGGGCTTGAAGCTATTTCTGTGATGTAATACGATTTCGAAGCCAAACGGCAAAGACTAATAATCATAATTAGCTTATTCACTTACTTGTAATAGAGCGGCGTGCGTAGACGAATGAATCCGCTAAGTAAGAGTTCAGTGAGCGACCGCACGGCGGTACGGCGTAGCCTCGGCGGCGTTTGGGGCTCGAGGCAGCCGCAAATAGTGCTCAGAAGAGGGTCCACTATGTTGGCGTATCTGGCAAAACGTTTTTCATAATCAAAATAACGTTACGGTAGCAGAAAATTTCTAGATATAAAAACCGATGACGGCCTCGCATTTTTGCGGCATTCGCCCGCTAGAAAAAATAAAGGATGTATGGTTTGTCAGATCTGTCGCGATGTATGGATCAGAGTGTTGGGCAATTAAGAAGACGGATGAAAGATGAGTGCATGCTACTGAGATGCGGATGTTAAGATGGATGTGTGGAGTGACACGGGTGGACAGGATTAGGAAAGAGTATGTCAGGGGAAGTCTGAACGTAGCGCCATTTACTGAAAAGATGAGGAGTGCCAGATTAGCTTGGTATGGACACGTGATGAGGGATGAAAACCATGTCACCAAAAGAGTTATGAGTATGACTGTGGCTGGGTGAGCTAGTAGAGGAAGGCCCAAGAAGAAGTGGTTGGATTGTGTGAAAGATGATATGAATGTAAAAGGAGTAGATTCAGAGTTGACAAATGATAGGAGTGAGTGGAAGAAGAAAACATGTTGTGCCGACCCCACTTAGCGTGGGATAAGGGCAGGAGAATGATGATGATGGATTGTGTAAAAGACGATTATTATGGGTAAGAAAGGTGCGATTAGTGAGATTACGGCAGTTAGAGAGACATGTGGTGTTTGAAGGCGTACCTCTGCGAGCAGTCGGCCAGCGCGAGCAGCGCGTTGACGCGCGCCGGCAGCGGCGCCGACGAGTGCAGCAGGTCGGCCAGCGCGGGCGCCGCCTGCTCGGCCGCGCTGCGCGCGCGCAGGCACAGCCGCCCCGCGCCCGCCACGCACTCGCCCGCGCTCACGTCCGACCAGTCTGCACGCACCGAACACATCGACGATTGCTTTATTTTATTTTATACAAAAACTCTATCATACTTATACGGGTGTCCCAAAAAGTAGTGTCAAGCGAAAGTCCAGAGATAGAACACCCCTTGGGGTACCCGAATCACCCCCATGTATGTTCCGCGATTTTCTATAGTTTTCGAGTTATTAAATTTTTCCGAATTTTTGAAAATTTACAACTTCTCAACTTAAAAAGTTCTTTAAAAAAAAGTATAAAACTTTCCTGGGGTTTTTTTTTTCTTCTGAATTTTAATGAGTTGTTCTTTAATGCATAAAATACAATACATCAGCTACGTGACTTTGATGAAAACTATGAAAATGTTGGTGTAAAGTCAAATAATTACATTCGGTGAATTACGACTAAAATTTTCAACTTTAAATTAAAAATCTTAACAAGTGATTTCATGGTTCTTAAATAAGTCTAAAGAATTTTTTAGACTCTCAGCTTTCATAATCATTAAAAAAAAGTAGTACTTAATAGGCTACTTTGGCTAACATCGCTCGGTGTATTCCACGCCAAATACGCTATACAATCTATAACTCTCTAGTTAAACCACACCTAATGTATTTAATTGAAGTCTGGGGTAGTGCCGCGAAAACAAAATTAGCCGATCTTCAAATTTTACAAAACAAAATTATTAAATTATTATTTCAGTATCCACGCTTAACTCCAACAATCCAAATATACAAAGAAACTAAATTATTAAATATTAAACAACTATATATATACAGCACCTGCATACTTATTCGTAAAATTCTGAAAAGCTCACTCCATATCAACTTATCTTTTGTCAAACAGCGTGATAATATCTAAGCGCAATACACGCAGAGCCAGTTTCTTAGTTCTACCCAAAACGCGTACTAATTATGGAAAAAAAATGTTTACCTTTGAAGGTGCACAGCTTTACAATGACATACCCTCTAACATAAAAAATGTAAACTCATTCAATGCATTTAAAACAAAACTAGTGCAATTTATTTCTGAAAATTACTTCTAAATGCATCGAATGGGTATCTACCTACCTGTCTGTTTTACCTGTTTATAATTAACACTACTTAGATATACGAAAACGACCTACCGAATCTTTTTACTAACAGATGTTTCTCATGTAAGTGACATATTGTGTCTTTTTGAGAATAAATTTCTTTAAACCGAAAATCGGCCTTCAAAGACGGTGAGGTGGAAAATTCTTAAAATTAGCTACCTAATAAAATTGCCAAAATCTTATTGTTTACAATAAGATTTTGGCAATTTTATCATTCCTAATCTGAATTAGTTGTTAACTAACCAAAAATGACTTCAAGTCGTAAATTTTCAAAAATTCGGAAAAAAATTCATAATTCGAAATCTACAAAAAATCGCGGAACATACATGGGGGTGATTCGGGTACCCCAAGGGCTGTTCTATCTCTGGACTTTCGCTTGACACTACGTTTTGGGACACCCTGTATTATAAACGCGAAAGTTTATAAGAATGTGTGGATGTCTGGATGTGTTTGTTACTCTTTCACGCTGAAACGTCTGAACAAATCTGGATGAAATTTGGCACAAATATAGATTATAGTCTGGAATAGTACATAGGCTACTTAATTCCTGGAAAAATGTAGGTACGGTTCCTGCGGGATATATTTGTTTTTGTTTTTTTAAGGTACCACGCGGGCGAAGTCGTGGGCGGAATCTAGTATAATATATTTGTTGATGTGCAGAAGAAAGCTCTCGTCTGAAATAAACCTAACCGTAGTATTTCGTTAGTGTGAAATATTTTTTATACAAAATACCGGTTGGCCGGACCTGGATGAAGCTAGCAGCAGACCGTGGACAATGGCATATGCAAAGAGAGCTTATACCCAGCAGTGGGTGAAGTCGGGCTGCGGATGATGATGATGAAGATCAATATCGGGCTTTTTTACGAAGACTACTTACATGGTGAAGGTGTTTTAATGGCAGACAGGAACAGTTGCATTATAGCCGGCGAGGGCGGGGTCGGCGACACCAATGACAGGTCCGCGACGCGCAGAGCTTCGGGTATCGACCTTTGCTCTAAGGCTCGTTGCTCCGCTGAAATCAGAGTATCAGAGATTCTTATGTTAAATCAACTAATAAAGTTAAAATGCTCCACTTTAGACTCGCACGATAGTAAAGACAGATTCAGGTCTATATTTCACATCGAGTTTTGGAAGATGATTCAGTTTGTAGTGAGTGGGTGGGTCATATCTCTGTCACTCATATTAAGTCCTTCTAATATTAAAAACGCGAAAGTTTGTAAGAATGGTTGTAAGGATGACTGGATGTATGTTTGTTACTCTTTCACGCTGAAACGGCTGAACGGATCTGGATGAAATTTGACACAGATATAGATGATATTCTGGAATAACACATAGGCTACATTTTATCCCGAAAAAATGTACGGTTGCCGAGGGATAGATTTGTTTTTGAGGTACCACGCGGGCGAAGCCATGGGCGGAATCTAGTATATTATAAATCATTAGGTTAATGCAGTCGAAACCGTAGGTTCAAGAGACCCGAAATTTAAAGGAGAACTTACTATTTAATGTCTTGAGATCCACTTATTTTGGTGCGATGATTGAAGTTTGTATGAAACATTCGAGTGAGCGAACTCGCGGAGAATTCCACTATTAAGGACATTATGTGCATGCCGAATTTGTGAAATACTTATTATCCTATTTAATACTAGGTAGGTAAGTACTACAAAAACTTACAGAGCTGCATGAGTTCTTTCGCCCAAATCAGGTTGGATGGATCTAATTCTTTGGTCAGCATCACTGTTGGTATTCGGCATCCTATAAATAGAATATAAGTACTGCATTTCCTTCTTTTTTTGAGCACCCAAAATCCTACTAAAAAACAAAAATAGTGCGTGGAGTCCCTCCGCGCGTAAGAAGTGAAACTTCTCGTTGCTACGCTCGCGCTGGCCTGTAACAGGTATATATACGCTCCGTCTCTTTCATACCCCCTCCATGGTAGCGTTAAACGTTTAACGCAACCTTGTTGGAAGTCGCATTAGAAGATTCACTTTAATATTAAAAACGCGAAAGTTTATAAGAATGTATAGATGTATGGTTGTACGTTGTTACTCTTCCTCACTGAAACGGCTGAGCGGATCTGGATGATTATCATTATGGTCTAGAATAGCACATTTGCTACTTTTGATCCGGGGAAAAAGTACGGTTCCCGTTGGGTAGATATGTTTTTGTTTTTCAAGGTACCATGCAGGCGAAGCCGTAGGCGCAAGCTAGTATAATAAAAATTTGAGAGGTGTCAAGGGAAACTCGGATGGAACAAAGTTCCTTTTCTTGCTTTCTATGAGAGAGAGAGAGAGAGACAGAGAAACGCGCACGCCGCACGGCTTACAACTATAGCAAAAAGTGTCGTTACAACTTTTGGTCTTAATTAGCCCCCTTTCGCAACGCGCGATAAGGAACTTCGTTCCAATAAACTTCGGTCTGTTTAGCTACGAGGTGAGGGGTGACCACCACACACGCACTTACCATCATCTTCGCCGCACGTCAGTCGGTACACTAAATGGTCCCGCAGCTTAGCGCGGTCTGGCGGCTTTGCGAACTTAGCCCAACAGCTCAGTAGTTCTAGCACCAACGTCATAAGCCGCGCGTCGTAATATACCTTTGGCACTGGTTCCTGAAACACAAGTTTAATACTACACTTGACTTTCATTGGGTTGACTGAGTAGTCTATCCGTGACCACGACAGTGAGTAAACCTGTCGAAACGTCGGGAAAAATATGTAAATAATAACGCGATAAATACCCGTTTAATATGTACTAATAATAATGTGTGCGGATCGCGAGAGTTCAAAAACATATATTGTTCCATACAGACCATGCAATAGAAGGGACCTGCCGGTGGCGGACTATTGGTGGATTGATTAAGTAATCCAAGTACCTGGATGAAGGCAAGAGCTGACGGAAAGTCTTGGTTGGCTGAACATTGAGAAAGCTTTTACTAAGAAAGAAATTAACTCAAAAATTTTTAAGGCACCCCGACATCTAGACCTTACTTTCAATATCATTGAAGTAACACGTTACACAATTTTAATCAATAGGACATTATGGAAGGTAGTCAGATTCTATCATCAACTATTAAAGAGCTAATGATCTTCAAACGGCTGATCAGGTCATGGTTATCATACCATATACTTTCAATCTTATACCTTTAAACGAGCAATTCTTGTATATATGTATATATACAGGGTGTCCCAAAAAGTAGTGTCAAGCGAAAGTCCAGAGATAGAACACCCCTTGGGGTACCCGAATCACCCCCATGTATGTTCCGCGATTTTCTATAGTTTTCGAGTTATTAATTTTTTTCCGAATTTTTGAAAATTTATGACTTGAACAACTTAAAACATTCTTACAAAAAAAGTATAAAACTTTCTTGAGATTTTTTTTTGCTACTGAATTGTTATGAGTTGCTCTTTTATGCATCAAATAATCAGCTACGTGACTTTGATGAAAACTATGAAAATGTTGGTGTAAAGTCAAATAATTACATTCGGTGGATTATGACTAAAATTTTCAACTTTAAATTAAAAATCTTAACAAGTGATTTCATGGTTCATAAATAAGTCTAAAAAATTTCCCAGACTCTCAGCTTTCATAATCATTAAAAAAAAAGTAGAACTTAATTGGCTACTTTGGCTAAAATCGGCCTTCAAAGACGGCGAGGTGGAAAATTCTAAAAATTAGCTACCTGATTAAAAAATAGATTTTGGCCATTTTATCATTCCTAAGCTTAATTCGTTTGTTAACTAACCAAAAATGACTACAAAGAATTAGTTTATGCCAAAAAAATCAGCAATATGGCCGAATTAAGAAGAAAATTAAGACAGGCCGAAGAAAAATAAAGGCACTTAAAATAGCGTTCATACGATTAAAGGAAACCGTTTTAAGACGATGTAGGATTTGTAATAGACCTAGAAGGTTGACATTTTGAAAACTTTTTGCTAAAAATTAATAAATTTTACTTGTTGTTTTATTTCATAAATTTAGCTAAACTAATAAATAAAACCTTAAAATATTAATAAAATCTTACTTTCCTGCAGTCATTTTTAGTTAGTTAACAAACGAATAAAGCTTAGGTATGATAAAATGGCCAAAATCTATTTTTTAATCAGGTAGCCAATTTTAAGAATTTTTCACCTCGCCGTCTTTGAAGGCCGATTTTAGCCAAAGTAGCCAATTAAGTACTACTTTTTTTTATGATTATGAAAGCCGAGAGTCTGGGGAATTTTTTAGACTTATTTATGAACCATGAAATCACTTGTTAAGATTTTTAATTTAAAGTTGAAAATTTTAGTCATAATTCACCGAATGTAATTATTTGACTTTACACCAACATTTTCATAGTTTTCATCAAAGTCACGTAGCTGATTATTTTATGCATAAAAGAGCAACTCATAACAACTCAGTAGCAAAAAAAAATCTCAAGAAAGTTTTATACTTTTTTTGTAGGAATGTTTTAAGTTGTTCAAGTCGTAAATTTTCAAAAATTCAGAAAAAAATTAATAACTCGAAAACTATAGAAAATCGCGGAACATACATGGGGGTGATTCGGGTACCCCAAGGGGTGTTCTATCTCTGGACTTTCGCTTGACACTACTTTTTGGGACACCCTGTATATATCGGAATCTCGGAAACGGCTCCAACGATTTTCATGAAATTTCGTATGTAGGGGGCGTTAAATCGATCTAGCTAGGTTTCATTTTCCAAAAAACACGATAAACCAGAAAAAAAACCCGAGCAAAGCTCGGTCATCCAGGTACTATCATTAAAGTAACACGGTACCAAATTTCGAATCGATTGGTCATAAGGAAATTAGTCAGATCCCCTCATCAACTAGAAAAGAGCTGACGATCTTCAAACAGCTGAACAGATTTTCATGAAACATGGCTAAGAACACTCGGGATAAAATTATCTATGGCACAAAAAAACTAAACGAAAATCGGTTCATCCGTTTGGGAGCCACAATGCCACACACAGTCACACAAATACACAGATACACAGACAGACACGTTAAACTTATACCACCCCTCTTTTTTGTCGGGGGTTAAAAATAAGATTAGCAGCTAGTTTATAAGAAATTACTAACATTACTGCTAAGTACCTATTCTTTAATATCTACGTAGCAAATTCTAATTGTATTAAAATAGTATTATTATTATTATTTGCGCCGTAAAAATTTAATTAGGTAGATTAGATAGATGAAAAACCATACCACATCAGGCACTTTGGTCAGCTTGTAATAGTAGTCCAAGGCAAAGCCGATGTCCGAGTAATCGACGTGTGGCGCAACACTCGTCAGTAGCACCAGGCACTGCAGGTCGCGCCGCTCGTCTTTGACGCCGAGGTGCGAGCTCAGTATGTCCACCAGGCGGACACTGCAATAAGTTATGATCAGAGGTCGGAATTAGGTAGAGTTATTTAAGTTCTTGCATCGAAATGTTGATATTAATATGGATCTTCCCTGCATTCTAATGGAGGATTGTCCATTAGAAATCCCGCTTTCTTTTCTTTTGTTCTCACAAGCTATTTTGCTACAAAATGTGGCAACATCGCGCGTGTTGGAATTGTACAACTTCGACATTTGATGTCGTTGATGTAAATTTGGCAACGTCGCGCGTGCAGTGGTTTAAATTGTGTAAAAGGAAATAACTTTTTTATATAATAAATCACGGAACTAACTTTTTTATATAATAAATCACGGGGTTTTTCTCTCATGCTCTTTAAAATAAATCTCGGGATTTGAGGTATATCCACTTTATCCTTTCGCTGTATGAAATCAGTGTAAGTAAGTACATAAATAACTCTACCTAATTCCGACCTCTGGTTATGATCAAACTCCAACTCAACTTTATTCAGTAAAATCACAGGGATCATTTTGAATCGTCTTACATACTAAGTGATTCTAGGTGTCAATTCCAGTCCTATCCCCAGTCCGAGAAGAACTGTCAAGAAACTCCCTGGGCCCTAGCGCTTATTTTTGTATGATCCTTGTTGATTTTGTTAGGGACACCTAGCAGAGTTGGAGCTGATTCGTCCCAAGCTTTTTTTGTCATCTAGGTAAGATAACTCGTAAGGTAAAGCTAGTACTGATTTTAATAAAATAAATCATGGTTAAGACTGTAATCCCCAGGCTCGCTAGATATCTCTTCAGATCTCTAATTACTTAGATCTTTTCAGGATATCTAAAGAGGCAGAGGCACGTCCAAACATGTTATTTGGCACATGCCCACATATTGCACAGTAGTTAGTATCCCGTACGTGACAGTTTGCAAGCCCATCGCCGCTTATAAGAAGTATATAACGCCAATGTAATGTTCACATTGTTTGCTTGTGATCTATTTCATCAATTTAATTAAAATGCGAATGGTAACTCTTTACTAATAGTGGTAAAGCTGGTATGTATGTATTTTTTCCGTTATGTTAGGAACTAGCTTCCGCTCGCGGCTTTGCTCGCAGGATACCTACATAAAATATACTCTGGGATAATGTAGCATTCTAATAGTGAAAGAATTTTCGAAATCGGTTCAGTAGTTTTTGAGTTTATTCGTTACAAACTTGTTGTAGACTACTGAGGGTCTACCATGAGTTTTCACAATCTACACTCGCTAGCGACTGTAGTTAAAAAAATGTATGAAAACTTGGTACAGCGCCTCTAGCGGATAGTTGGGTACTAAAACCTCACGTAGCTAACTATCCTACGTCACAGCGTACTACAGCGACTGTAGTTTGCGCTCATTAATTTGCTTAGAATTTGGTACCATGAGTAACAATTTTGACAGATGTCATAGTAACGTACTATTACTACTGTAGTAACGTCAGCATATCTAAATGTGACAACTCATGGTAGACCTACTGAACCGATTCTTCGCAAGCGGGACAGTTAGTTTGTTATACATTTACCTTATACAGTTCTCTGTTTTGGCTAGCAAAACGCAAGCATTCTGTAGATTTCTGCGCATGCTGCGTTTGATGATACCATCTAGGAACATCCACGGAAGAACGTCATCGTTATATCCCTCTCTCGTGTATTTCACGAGCCGCTTGAGGAGAATCTGCTCTATCAGAGACTTTACTTGATCTTGAACCTGCGACGGACAAAATTCTATTAAAGGGTTTGATCAAATAAGAGAGGGGAGTTTTATTGTCACAAAAACGATCTTAGGATTGTCGTTTTAAGGTCGTATTTACCTTATTTTCAGGATCGGACAACTGATGCATAGGGCCCGCAAGGAAGGCGTCTAGCACCGGTTCGCAAGGTCGGTTCACAACCAAGTCTCCGAGCGCAGAGATGGCTGCAGACCGAACAGTGATAGCGGCGTCGCGACACAGCCCGACGAGGATCTGATCATAAACTTACATATGTAAGTACTTTGTGCACAGCTAATACATTTATTCAGCATACAGCATTACATTACCTACTTATTTGTTTATTTATTGTGTAAGTACTCTGAATTTTACCCTTTTGTGTGTTCATAATCCTACTAATATTATAAACGCAAAAGTTTGTAAGAATAGGTACTTAATTATTTTTGATTTGCCTGATCTTAGTAAGATGAAATCCTACTAATACGAGTATTATAAACGCGAAAGTTTGTAAGAATGTATTGATGTGGATGTATGTTTGTTACTCTTTCACGTTGAAACGGCCCAGCCGTTTCAACGTGAAAGAGTCTGGATGAAATTTGGCACAGATATAGATTATAATCTGGAATAGCAGATAGGCTACTTTTTATTCCGGAAAAATATACGGTTCCCGTGGGATAGTTTTGATTATGTTTTTCAAGGTACCACGCAGGCGAAGCCGTGGGCGGAAGCTAGTTATCAATAATTTTAATGTTATGGTGTTTGTACCGGCCAAATTAATTATATAAAAAAACTTGAGAGGTGCCAAGAGACATCCGGATGGAACGAAGTTCCTTTCATTCTATGAGAGAGAGAGAGAGAGAGAGAGAAATAGACAGAGAAACACGCGCACGCCGCACGGCTTACAACTACAAAAAGTGTCGTTACAACTTTTGGTCTTAATTTTTTCCGTCTAGCCCTTTCGCAACGCGCGATAAGGAACTTCGTTCCAATAAATGAATGTTGTGTCGTGACTCACGGCCAGGTCGTCGGGCGCAGGCACGGGCGCGAGGTCGCCGGCCGACAGCAGGCGCAGCACGAGCCCGGCGGCGGCGCGGCGCACCACGGCGCGCTCGTCGCACACGCCGCGCGCGCCCAGCGCCATCAGCCGCGATACCGAGCCGGTGCCGTTCAGTTTCTACCAACAGCACAATACTATTAAGCCGCGTTTCATTTCAGCAAATGTTCGACCGCAACAAATTAATAGTATATTATACGACTAGTGAATAACGGACGGATTTAAAGCGAGGGCCATAGATGAGTCACGAGCAAGTGAAGGATTCTAACGACTGAATCACAACTGTAGGGAGTGATTCATAATTATTGAATCACGAGCATAGCGAGTGATTCAAGTGTTAATCCTGAGCAACGCGAGTGATTCAAGTATCAGAATCCTGAGCAACGCGAGTGATTCATAGCCCTCGATATAAATCCGTTTTATTCATGAATTGCATACGATACTTTATACCATGACTCCGAAAACGAAACTAAACTCAAAATTATTTGAATAAGTAGTTTGTAATAGCATTGAGATGGAGTTCAAATGTTTTTAATTCAAACACCAATACAGTAAGTAACAGTGCTTTTTATTCACTGTTTTCGGTGTTTTTAGAGGGGGAATGGTATAAAAGTAAATTGTGGCCTCGCTCTCGGCCTGCACGTATGTCGTCTTTAACCTGCAATGCGCGGCGCATGTGGCCGCGCTCGCTGGCCACGCTCTCGGCCAGCACGTGCAGCGCGCGCTGGCGCACGGTGCTGGACACGTCGTGCGCGCACTCGTACACGGCGAGCAGGATCTGGGCGTGCGGCACGGTGCGCGGCTCGTGCTGCAGCAGCCCCGCCGCCTCGCCATCCTCCACGTCTTCAGGCTCCTCCTGTACACACTCATCCTTATTTATTGACTGGAAAAACCGAACACAGCAAAAACTTATCTCACTAGACAGAGAACTGATGACATATTTCCTTCACGATTCTGATTGATTTGTACGTAAACAATAATTGAAAACATTTAATTTACGTATGATGAATTTCAATGTGTGAATATACAAGTCTTTTATAACATAATTAGTTTTATGCTACCAAATAAAAACAGACAATATTGTATGGAATGTGGGCTGAGTCCATCTCCAACAAGCATGACCATGTGTCAAATTGTAGGATAGTATACATACATTGAAATATCAAAACAGATAAGTTATAATTCAAAGAATACTTTAATATTAGTATTAGACGGGTATTTATCGCGTTCAAATTACCTTTTATTTTCCCGACGTTTCGACAGGTTTGCACGCTGTCGTGGTCACGGGTAGACTCAGTCAGAGACTCAGGTAGAGACAGTCTACCCGTGACCACGACAGCGTGCAAACCTGTCGAAACGTCGGGAAAATAAAAGGTAATTTGAACGCGATAAATACCCGTCTAATACTAATAATAATGTGTTCAGATCGCGTAAGTTTAAAAGTTCAAAGAATACTCACGTTTTCCTTAGAATCCTGACTGTCTTGTGAAATATCATCTACTTCCATGGGCAATGCCACGTCGTTAGTACTGTTTGGCAATACATTTGTGGCCGCATTCTGTCTTTCGATCTCATTTCTTATTGTCTGTCTCTGTTCTATAATTTCAGGTTCATTGTTCAACAATCTTGCAAGGATTTCCTGTAAAATTTTTTAATTACTTTTTAGGATTCCGACTTTCTGTCTTCAAGAGAAAAACGAAATCCTAATAAGACACTAACAGAAGTCATCTCCGCAAAATTGCGCCAGTTTAAATGTGTACCATAGAAGTTAGAAAGGTAGATAAACTGGAGTTTTAGGAAGGTACCATTTATACTTGAGACATACTTACTAATGCAATATGTCGGTGTACAATTTTCGCAGTTGTTGATAATAAAAGCACCCACTTTACGAATTTTCGATGTCGACGATCTGGGAGCAAGCTCATTAAACCAACTACTAGTTCCGCGCGAGCATTACGCGCTTCAGCCCGCTCCTAAAAATAAAAAACAATAAGTAGTTTTTTGCCATTTCTGCAACTGGTATTATACTAATGTCTGTTATAACTATTGTTGCTGCATTCTGCATTATTCACCTAAGCAACAGCACTGATGCAAAGCACTGTAGTCTATCATAGATAGACTCAATAGTAAATACACAACTATTGAGGCAGGGAACATAATGTAGGTATTTGATTGAACTCACCAATGACTCAGTAGTGTAACATAGATGCTCAAGCATTACTGTAAAAGATTTAACAGATGCTTGACTGTAGCTAGTTAGAACAAAACCTGCATATGTTACATATGAGGCCCTTACATAACTCTGAAAAAAAAAAATATTACAAGAAATCAGAGCTTAGTTAGCTTGAATAGAAGAAAGCTGTTACATAATTTATAGAACATGTTGTGAGAGCAAAGTTTCCATTTTACTGAATGATTTGTGAACTTTGCTCATTGTGTGTAAAATTTACAGGTTTTTATGGAGACAAAGTTAAGAGTACATACTATATACTATATACATACATTACATAGTACAGAGTACATAGTACATACTATATACAAAATTGAAGTAAAAAAAGTCCATTTAGTACATAGCTAATACCTATATTAGATAATCTTTTTTTTACTTACAGTAGGAATTTTGGCATCTGAAGATGAGGCTATAAGTTTAGGCAACAAACATTTAAACAGTAATTCAATAGCCATTGGATTAGGTTCTTCTCCATAACTGCATAGCATACAGTTTATCAACTGATAGATTATACTGGACACATTTGACAGTAAAATCTTATCTGTAAATGAAACAATGAAGCTACTTATTAACTAATTACCTAGAGAGCATGGAAAGTAACTGTGTAGTAGTAATTTAGTGCAGTCAGTGTCGCAAATAATACAGGAGATGATATAACAGCCCTTTTTAACTACAGAATGAAGTGAAGCAATGTTTAACAGAGTATGTAATGATGTTAAGGACAAACTGAATATTATTTTGGATCTTTCTAAAAATATAAAACTACCTAATTAGGTGATTCTAACTGAGGGTCTACCATGAGTTTTCACAATCTACACTCGCTAGCGACTGTAGTTAAAAAAATGTATGAAAACTTGGTACAGCGCCTCTAGCGGATAGTTGGGTACTAAAACCTCATGTAGCTAACTATCCTACGTCACAGCGTACTACAGCAACTGTAGATTGCGCTCATTAATTTGCTTAGAATTTGGTACCATGAGTAACAATTTTGACAGATGTCATAGTAACATACTATTACTACTGTAGTAACGTCAGCCAATTTAAATGTGACAACTCATGGTAGACGTACAGGACCCTACTTATATTACTTACCAACACTAATCAATGTTTGGGTAATAGCACCTCCAGTAACATCAATTAAATTGCTGAGAATTTCTTCAAAGTTAATATCATCAGGTGTCAATTTTAATTGCAATATAATTTCTTTAAGATCATGCACATACTCTGACAAGTCTCTGAGTACAAAGTTTACTTCATTTGATAAATATTTATTTGTTTGATAATTATTACTATTCTCGCACATTAATTTAGGAAATCCAAGACAGGAAATTGAATGTGCAAATAGTTGAGAATGGTAAATATTGTAAGCTCGGGCACCAGGTATCAGTAGCAATCTGAAGTAAACTCGGGCTGCTAACAATGCATTGGTACGGTGATTTGTTACAGTAACATTTGCAGTGCCACGCTGGATAAAGTGACCGATCACAGCCAACAGATTGCGATATTTAAACACTTGTGACAGTTCAATCCAAGTGTTTTCTTCGGAATCCTCTACTTCATTAATATATTTTAAGAGGTTTTCAAAGATATTTTTTATTTGAATTGAGTCCAAGACTGTTTCATATTCTGATGGAATGTCTTCAAATCCAGTGAACTCAAAATCGAAAACAGAATCAACCCAGTCACTTGCAAGACGGTCCAAACGTAGTTTAAGAATTTCACATAGTACTCTTTCCATTTTTTTTGCTTAGCCTATTTTTTGTAAACAACATCAACAATCTTCGTGTTTTAACGTGGACTTATCTTCTACAGCTATGTAGAAATTCTACAGCTATGTAGCAATGTAAAAATTCTTGTATGATATTATTTTTATAATTCTGCAATCATTATCTTGATATTTCATTGCTAGTGAGGAAGAATAATTTTAAGGTCTAGCAAGAGTCTTGAATACGAGTTTATAAACCGAAAACAAAACAAACATCGGTTCCATTCCAGTCAATCAATTAAACATAATATAGTTAGTAAAACAAACTAACAAAATAACTAAACAAACAAACAAACATAAACATGGCCGAAGATATTTCCACGTGTCTGTTCAATCATTGCGCAATCCTCATTTTTTTTCTTACATTATTCCTCATTATTCGCTCATTTGAGCAGGCTAATATAAGCGCAATCCTTATTACATACCGTTTATCTTTTTCATAAATAAGGCATCTGCAAGGAACTTAGATACCCTAGGCGTGGGCATCTGTCTCAGTCTCAGAACAATTTTGCTAGTGTCAAGTTTTGTCAACGACGAGTCATAGTCATTTTGTCATGTCAAATTAAAATTAAAACAAAAGTGGTTGTTTTGTTCAAAATTATCGGGATTTCTTCCTATGGATTTTGAAAGGAACTATTCACTATAATTCGCATAATTTACACTTGCGTCAAGAACTCGGGCTTTTTTTGAAAAAAAAACACCAAAATTACGCAATAAAACTCAAAATAACACGAGAAAATATATATAAAAACTAGAGCGACAAAAGGGACAGTCGAATGCATCGCAGAAAATCCCATCGTACATAATTATAAATTATTGCAGCCGCTCATGTTTATCAAGCTCTTTCTTCTGATGCTTTCTATTATGAACGAATGTGATTTCGATGTGCTCTTATTTTTATCCAGTGTTATTTTGAGTGTTAATTTTGGTGGTAATTTTTATCATTATAGCCTGAGTTTTTGACACGGTGACGGGTGTAATCTAAGTGAATTTATGTGATTAATTCTAAAACTCAAGAATTTTAAACAAAACAGTCATTTTTGTACAAACTTGACGTTGGCAATCATCATCATCTTATAGCCTTTTTCCCACGGTTGATATAAAAAAAAATTGACAGTGGCAAAATCAAAAGAGACAGATGAGTGATGACATAAATAGTAATAATAATAAAAAATCTTATAACCTCAAACAAAAGTTTTAGTTGAAAATTTGCGGAAGGAAATTACACCGAGTTTTTTCCGATCTTTGGTGCGATGGCGGTGGCTTTTTTCTATCTGTTGTAAATAAATAAATATTATTTAATTTGGCTTGGTTTTGTCCATAAAAAATGTCCAAGATACGACCAATATCTTGGTTCCTGACGACGAATGGACGAACATTAGCCTTCGGTGCAGTTACAACTGTCGGTTTAGGATTGACCGTAGCTAAATATGCGCCACATACATTCTTCCTTAACAAATATAAGGATTTTGTTCATTACTACAAGTGAGTAGGTACCTACTGAGTAATTAGCTCTGATACCATAATCTATTTGCATTCTGGAAATAATATTCTTGTTTTATGATATTTTACATGCTGCTGGGCAGAAATGGAAGGCCAGTGGATTTGCCTGATTTCCTTCAAGAACGCTATCACAAGTGCTTGGACTTAATCAATGCATCAACCATACATAGAAAATTGATATCTCCTTTCAGTGTATTTGGATATGATCTTTTTCATGCCGGTAAGCTCTACTGACTGTTTCTTCCGAATTTCTAGGGTGGTATCTACATTGCTTTAGGTTTTCCTCTTTTAACGCAATACTAAACCTACAGAATCTAAGAATCGGTTTTATCTATAATTGAGGCGCCATCGAAAATCAGTACTGCATTGAATCAGCCCCCATGTGTGCTGCTGCAGCTCATGCTGAATGGTTGCCTGTTTTATTGTCACCTTAGCAACGCTTCATAATTAAACCTAAGTTATCTGTAATGTGGCGTAGAATAAACTATTTCTATTCTATTCTATCTTAAAGATATACCTACCTAATCCCTTAACTAAAATGCTTCTTTAAATATTGATATGGCAAAGAACAACATTCAACTTGGACCATGTTTTCTTGATGGAGCCAATTTTTAAATAATCTAATCTAAAGGATAACCTCAATGTTAACAACATCTCTTCATTGTTGTCCCTACTATAAATAAGTGGTACTGGGTGTCTAGGCAAGACCTAAGTTAAGTATCTATCCACTTTTATGATTTGTTATGTTTCTTATGTTTGGATGTACGAAATGAACCCCATGGACCTGTCTATTTATTATTACCTAAGTTACTAATTTGTAATACATCTAGATATAAGATAGATCAGTCTAAAAATGCACGCCCCTCCAATGTATTTACCTCTACATGCGGTACAAGTACAAGTGGAGGGGCATGCATTTTTAGACTGAATCATCTCTACTTACCTAAGTGTCTTTACAATTTATAATCATAATTATTAAGTTATCTTATTTTGTTTTAGGAAGCACAAGCTCAAAGTTTGGAGCAGCTATTGGAATACCTGTCAATTTCACATACCAATCTAAAGAAGACCTGGAAAAAGATGATATTCAGGTAAAACAACACTTAGATATAAAATGAGTTGATCCTGGGACCCTTTTCTGAGACTGTTCACTTTATGAAGATGAACCCTAAATGAACTATGTCCATCTATGTCAACAGGAGAAAACACTATAGTGTGGTCGAGTTTGAAGATTTGATTTTGTTTTATGGTTATTGAAGTTTTTTTAATTGTCAAACAGTAACAATTGATGTTTGATTTCAGGTGAATCAAAAGAAAGTAGATTGGAATTCTGAAGCTGGTCAAAAATTATCAAATGCTCTGATATTACCAGAGAAAGTACAACAATTTGCAATTTGTAGAGAGATCTTAATGACACAGAACAACAAAGTTATGTTTGAGGCCACCTATCCATTCGCATGCATATATTTTGCTTACAATGCTTCTACATATTTAAACAGAAGAATTAATCTGTATGCTGGGCCTTTGAGTCTCAGAGCTTTGCTTTATACACTAGTGGGTATGTTTGCCACTGGGACATACTTCCTCATGAAAGATATGACTGAAGTCTACTATGAAACAGAGGTAGATAAAAAACTTTGCGAATTAGGTCCAGATTTTATTGAAAGTGGCGTTTTATTTTACCAAAAAATACTGGAAAGAAATCAAGCACTCAGAGAACTGATGGGCAAGGAGGGTGAGAACAAATATAGTAAATTGGGGAATGAAAACTTCTTATTGAGGCAGCCTCGCCTGGCCCTAATACATCGGAAACAGTTTTTTGAAGAAAAGCTGAAAGAAGTGAAAAGAACTAAGAAGGAGAAATATTCTACAGAATAAAGTACAGTATTTATTTAAACATGATCCGGTGAATCCTAGTAGAAATATTAATTAGTACCTACCGTTATGAATTTTTAAAACCGGAAGAGCACTAATAAATAATTGAGAGAAAGGTACCAAAGCAAGCTTTTTAATAATGTTAATTATAACATGTCAGATGATTTTACATGAACACCATCAGAGTTACATCTAAGAAAGTCGTTATTAGGTTAAGGTACCTTACCTATCTGTTGTACTTACCCATTTATCATATGAAATAAGTAGTTATACCTAGTAAGGTTCCTAAATGCTAACACATTTTTTTGTATTTGGCTGTAAGCAAACCAGTTTTACCAGTAATGAGTATTCAATAACAAGATAAGTCTGAAATAATAAATTTATCTATGCTGCTTATACTATATAAGTAAGTAGAGATAGGTTAGGTACATGCTAAAATCTGCAAACTTATAAAATGTAGATAATTGGATTAAAAATCGTAGCTAATGCCATAATCAAACTAAGATTTAAGCTGCGTATCATTTAGGGACTTCAATACCTACATACCTATAAGAGCATAGATACTATTATTAATATCTAAAAAATATACAAACCATTCAATCAAACTGTTTATTTAAACAATATAGTATCTACCTATTTACGATCGGATTATGTGTAAGTATAATAAGACGTCAACGAATAGAAAATCCAAAAAAGATAGAAATCTGATCAACAGCTTATATTTTTTATCTACATTTGCTGGACTATAAAATATCGTAGGTGTTAGTGAATTCTCAGTCCATATGAGATATTGCCAGATATAATGTTGAGGGTGGTGCTGGTTTTATGTCTTGTGGGCCTCTGCTGCGGCGGGCGGTCGCCGAATGCTGATCTCATTGATCAGTACTATATGACCGGCCCTGAGGCTGGACGGTACTCAAACAACTTGCTGGAAGATGCCAGACTTGATGTGGTAAGTTCTTTTTTTTTTGACAATCCACGCAGCATCGTCTAGCCCCAAAGTAAGCTATTCAAAGCTTGTTTTATGGGTACTAGATAACTGATATATTTTTAATATATTATACGAGTATACATTACATAGATAATATTTTTTATTATAAGTAGGTACATAGAAAACACCCAGACCAACGGAACAAATTTCTGCAGATCATACACAAATTTGTTCCGTGGCGGGAATCGAACCCGCAACCTCTTGCGTCGCAGGTGGACTCTCGCCCGCTGCGCCACTGAGGTCGTCATGTTTTAATTTAAAGTTTGTCAAAGAAAATAATCTTCACTATATTTTTTCATATTTAGCCTGGTCTTATAACAAAGTACGGCTACCCCGTGGAAGTCCACAGCGTTGTGACCAGCGATGGCTATATCCTGGGGATGCAGAGGATCCCTCACGGTCGCGACAACAACAACAGACCAGACTCGAGGAGGCCGGTCGCGTTTGTGATGCACGGGCTCTTCTCGTCGGCAGCTGACTTTGTTCTGATGGGGCCTGGCACTGCTCTCGGTACGAATTCTTTATCTTATTATCCTACATTAACTTTATTATTATACGTATTGTACGTAGGTATAGTACCCACCTTTATCTGATCTAAAAGGGGTTGAGGCAAAGAATAAATTCACCTTACAAGTATCCTCATAGGTACTAACATTTCTTAAAATCAACTCTTGAGGGTCAGATTAAAAAAACACAATTTCGCACGTACTCAAAGCGGCTTACAAGCGTACGTAACGCGTTTGCTGTATTAATACTAACTAAGTAATTATAGTTGTATCTTTTTATATATTAGCCCCATTATTCGTATAGGTAGCGAAAAGGCTAGTCAATAAAAAATATTTATAAGGGCGGTCGAATCGAACCACCAATTCTGTACAAATTCGCTCAAATTAATAGACCTATAGCAGTGTGGGTTTTATAATATTGTTTGTTGAAAGCACCGGTGGTGATGCAGTGGTAGTACCAACCTACCCCTGCCTCACTATCTATCTGATCGTGGGTTCAAACCTGGTCGTGCATATCTAGTAACGAGTATATCTATCCGAAAAACATATGTGCCCAATGAAGGTGAAGTAAAACATCGTGAGGAAACCGGCATACCCTAGAACTAAAAAATCGAAAGTATGTGTCCATATGCTAGTATTCTTATGCTTATAAGCGGCAATGGGCTTGCAGCCCGGATTACTAAGTAGGTAATGTGCAAAATGTGGGCCAAATGTAATGTTTAGACACCTCTGACTGCCCTCTTTTGTTATTCTCAAAGAGCTAAGTAACTAAGGAGATAATATCTCCTAAGCCTGGGGATTAGGTAGGTAGGTAGGTAGGTATATTTGTTTTTTGTTCAGTGATAATTTTGTTGTTATTTGCAAAGATAAGAAAGTAGAAATTCTAGGCGGGGGGTTTAGCAAATAATATCTTTTAAATCGTTTTGAGATAATATTTTATCAACGATAACCTTTTTTATCTATGTTAGTTTCAAATCCATTTTAAGTTACCTACCTGATTGATTATTCACACGTACCTAAACAAAATTTAATTTATTTCAGCCTACGCTCTCGCCGAAGAAGGCTACGACGTATGGCTAGGCAATGCCAGAGGCACTTACTACTCCCGAAACCATGTCAGTCTCGATCCTGACACCAGCAGCACGTTCTGGAAGTTTAGCTGGGAAGAAATCGGCACACATGACTTGACCGCTATGATAGATTACGTGCTTAGAACTACTGGCAAGTCCCGCTTGCACTACCTAGGACACTCGCAAGGGACTACCGCGTTCTGGACCATGGCATCGCTCCGTCCGGAATACAACGCTAAAATCATATCTATGCAAGCTCTGGCTCCTGTGGCTTACATGAGAAACAATCAAAGTCCGTTGTTAGCCATAATTGCACCGCAGGCAGACAGAATTGAAGTAAGTAGGTACTAAGTAAAGTTTATCTTCTTGCCCTTTTCCCACGTAATGTGGGGTCGGCACATGTGATCTTCTTCCATTTTCCTCTGTCATTCGTATCTCATTACTCACTCCTTTCTTACCCATGTCATCTCTTACACAGTCCATCCATCTTTTATTTGGCCTACCTCTACCCCTTGTATCCATCCACATTCATACCTAACACTCTCCTTGTCACATACATTTCCTGTGCGATGATATACTCATAAAATCTGTGCTATACATATTACGTTGTTATGATTCATTCAGATTTGAGTAATTCTTGTAGCTCTTAGTTGTGATAGGCGTTGTCTTGCGGTCTTTGTGCCTAGGTAGTTTTGTCTCGGCAATGGCGGTCCTAGATAAATATACCTAAGTATCTACTTACGTTAGTGAGTATATATAGCCTATTAAAGATTAAAGATTATTTATTTCAATAAAACATTGTTACACAAAAACACATAAAGACTACCAATTTCAAAGGGCAAATAATATACAATGACCCCGCACTAGGCTTAAGCCTGTGTCGCGGGTGTCCGAGGGAGAGTTTAATTAATTAATATAACTTAAAATATATAAAAATAAAAAGTTTGGGCTATTGTTATAAAAATAGTTACTAAAAAGTGTATACATAAAACACAATTATTAATAAACTACTTAATTTTATGCGGGGTGTCTCGAGTCAGTCTGCCGATAAACTTCCTGAACACAACACCCTTCGGCCAAAAAGCGCCGTCCATGTACATGGAGAGCCGATTCGTTGGTACTCTCACCATAAATGAATTGAAATTCACATTCCGGCGAGATTCCAACTTCTCGACTCTTATAGAGAGGCCAGTCTTCAGTCTCAGATACTCCACCACGTTATCCACTGACACGGCGTAGTGGACGCGAGACACGTACAGTTGCGTGGTGGGTATTTCGGGGCGCAGTGGGCACCGCTGCTCTGGCGAGATCGATGCAGTGCCGCAGCGATTCTTGCTACTAGTGGGCTTTCGTTTCTTTCGTTCCACTAGTACAAATCCATCGTGCATCGTGCTCGCAGTGTTCCTGTTTCTTCCCCTTTAACTGTCGCTTGGAGTCGGCTTGAGTCGCGGCGACGGCAGCGAAGTTACGCGATAGGGACGCTGTTGGCTGAGCGGGACGAGCGAAGACGACGGCGGGCGCTGATGGAGGCGCGGGAGTAGATGCGGGGGCGCAGGCGGGGGGGCGTGCGGAGCCACACGTTGACTCAGCTACCGCGGGCGAAGAGGTCGGAGTGCCAAAACTGCAGATTGAAGCATTTTGCGCGCCGCGACGACTGTTGACGTTGCAATGCTCCGGTGACCGACATACCAAGTCGGAGTTGCGCAGTGATGCAACCTCGATACGTAAATCGGTGATGGTGTTTGTGGCGGCATCTAGATTCAACTGCTTCTGCGCGACAGTAGACTTTAACTCCATGATGTCTTCACTCATTTTAAAGAGCCTCATGTCGTTTAAGCCCGATTGCATGTCATCCGTGAAGTCCGTGAGAAATCCACGAGCAGGTGGAGATTCCATGTTGAAGTTGAAACTCATACCTACCGCGCGGAGCACATGCACCGCGTACGTGCGACGTCGTTCACAGTCAGCACTCCACAACCTATGTCGATACGAAGCTCTACTCTGCATAGCAATGTTACCAAATTATATTTTTCATTTATTTTCAGTCATTAGCCAGCATGATCGGCGTGAACGAGCTGCTCCCAAATTCTCCTATATTCACAACTTTGGGTCAAACTTTCTGCTCGGATGGATCTGCGATGCAGCCTGTCTGTACAAACGTGATGTTCCTCGTGGCCGGAAAGAGTGAAGACATGCATAATGCGGTAAGTACCTAACTAGCTTTATATTCAGTTGAAGATACAATAAGGAGAGTGTGATGAGACAGTTGGAAGGGGAAGATCTTGGCGTACGTACCTCAATGAAATTGGGGACGTTTTAGAGAAAGGCCAGGGCCTCACCACGAATACAATATAATACATTACCGAATTAATATTACATTGTTATTTCGTACCATGACCTATGCAAATTGTATTGAAGTAGTGTTACGTTAAAACGAATTCGTTCTGGATGACTTCGTGGTAAGGCCCCAGGTCAAGCAAGAGTACCCTAAACCGACGCGCATGTATGAATAATATAATGAGAGCGAATGAAGCAAAAGAGGTAGGTACCTATGTCAGGATCGTAGCAAGTTGAGATCCCTGGTCTAAGCCTACCCCGTCGGGAAACATGCGTGATTGTATAATATGTATTGAAGTACCTACCTACTTATTGTCTTAATAACCCATTGTCTTACTATATGTCATTTTCGTTTTCAGACGATGATGCCGGTAAAACTGGGACACACGCCCGCAGGCGCCGCGGTGCGTCAGCTCGTGCATTACGGTCAACACATCCGCAAAAACTTTTTCAGGCGCTTTGACCACGGACGTATCGGCAACCGCAGGATTTACGGCAGCCGGAATCCTCCGAATTATGACCTTAGGAAAATAACTGCGCCAGTTTTCCTGCATTACGTCGACAATGATATCTTTGCCCATGTGTCTGATGTTCAAAGGTTGTACAGAGAGTTAGGGCGACCGGTCGGCATGTTCAGAGTCCCTCACGCTACATTCAGCCACCTGGACTTTATGTGGGGAACACGAGCGAAGGAATTAGTGTATGATAGAGCGATCAACCTTATGAAATCGGTAGGTGATGACTAAATAATAAATACATGCATTCAATGGCTCTTGTGATTATTTTTCTTACCTACTGCCTGTGTAACAAGCAACATCCTATCCTACTAGGTACCTAATATTATAAACGCGAAAGTTTGTAAGGATGTCTGGATGTATGTTTGTTACTCTTTCACGCTAAAACGGCTGAACGGATCTGGATGAAATTTGGCACAGAGGTAGATTATAGTCTGGAATAACACATAGGCTACTTATTATCCTGTAAAAATGTATGGTTCCCGCGGGATAGATTTGTTTTTGTTGTTCAAGGTACCTCGCGGGCGAAGCCGTGGGCGGAAGCTAGTACCTTATTTATAATAATATGCTAGGTACCTAGGTACATACTAGGTCGTATGTACCTACTCGTCACTCCAAGTGCGTAGGTCATAGAGAAAATATTACCTATTATAACAGATCACTGGCGTAGGTCTAAACCTAAACGTAGTGGTTATATTCTCTTTGTAGGTACCTACCGAGGTAGTTATGTAAGGTAAGTCGGTTTTTTTGGGATTGCTCACGTGACTAGGTCGTTTCGGTCGTCTCCAAAGATTTAAATTCTTTGGTCGTCTCGACTTTGTTGTCTTTGTCTCGATTGTCTTTCTTCCGAAGAGTAAACAAAAAATCGCTATGCTAAGGGGGCTGTGGTCTCGACTCGATCCCGACAGTTTCCTTCATTCATTTTTCCACTTCACTCCACTCGTTCCGGAGTGATTAAATCCTCTTGGGCTCGTTCGTTTCATTCATCCACCTACCAAGTACACCCAAACGTAGTGATTATATTCTCTTTGAAACTGAACCAAACCAATCCAGTGCAGAGCGTAGTGTAATCGTTCGTATTGTGGAGGGAACACACGTTGGCCCTGGCCTGCCGGGCGAGGCCCAATCATGGCCAACGCCCAGCGTGTAGTGAGGTGGTTGGCGTAGGGTCGCCGACGCCTGTACAGGCCTGTACAGGCTGGCCGCCGATCCCGTCGAGTGTCGGTTTTTGGGCCAAGATCAAAGAGAGTTGGCCGCGCGCCCCGCCTGCCGTCTACACGTTGGCTTGCTATTCAGTCTCTTGCAAACTAGCGCACGGGACGGACGTGCGTGTCTACTCGCCGAATGCACTAAGATACGTGTCGCAAAATGAGCGACAGGTCCAATGAACGTATTTGATGTTTATTGAGCTACTTTTTTATTTATTTATTTAGGTATGATCAATAAATGTAAGTAACTAGGTAGGTTCCATAGGTACAGCGCTGGTTTCCATAACATCGCATAATGTAGGTGGTAGTCATAAAATATAATAAGTATAAAATAAGTACTTAGACTTATTTTATACATAAATAATGCATTCAGGAATAGGTAGAAAAGGTAGGTAGCCATTTTTACCTAATCTACCTACATTACCTACTAGGTATGTAGGTAAGTACCTACTGTAAGTATGTGATATGATGGTAATAAAATAAGTACCTAGACTTATTTTATTTTATGTAATGCATTCAGGAATAGGTTTATAGGCAGCATACTTCATTACATCCATGACATCATTTTTCTTAAAAAAATATCGATCGTAATTCGCCGGCGCGCCGAGTCGAAATCGACGTGCGCCCTGCCTGCCTGATCGGAGCGCACTGAGGCGAGGGCCAACGTGTGGATGGCACGCCGGGCGCGGCCCGGTGTTATCGCCATCCTTGTCTAAATTTTTTGTCCTTGTCACACTGACCAATCATCACCAACTTGTGGAAGCCCTATTGTAGATTTTGTAGAGACATATAATAAAGTACTCTGTGGTAGAGACGAAGTAAAGAACAAAATCATTATTTATCTGATGAGGCTAGTGTAGTAAAAATAAAAGAGTGTTTGGTAATTCTCAAGATGTGTGGTGGATTTACGTGTTCTAAAAATGCTTTGATTGCCCTCAACGTTCTGTATGTGGTAAGTTGGCGCAGATGTTTTTGGGGCAATAGACTGAATTACTTCCCAAAAATATAATTTAGTCTTGTTAATAAAATGTCTTGTTTAAAAGGTTGTGGCGAGCATACTCATATCTGTTGCTGTATATGGTCAAGCAGCATCTCTGGGTAATAACTTGCCCATTGTAGGTGGTATCCTAGCATGCGGGGTGTTCCTGATCTTGATATCCCTGCTCGGGCTGGCGGGAGCGGTGAAACATCATCAAGTCATGCTCTTCTTTGTATCCTTTTCAATTTCAACTGTGGAAAACTGCACTTGCAATCAAAAAATATGGAAAACTAGAAAAATTCAATGTAGGTGGCCAATTAACTTTATTGAAACTCCTTAACATCAAATACCTACAGTACATGGTGATTCTCTTCATGCTGTTCCTGGTGCAGTTCTCGGTGGCCTGTGCTTGTCTGGCTGTGAACTCTGATCAACAGGAAATGCTTGCTCAGCAGGTAGGTTTCCATACAATTTGGGATCTAGACAGAATCAATTTACTGTAGACATTCAAGCAAGATCAAATTCTATGAAAATTACATTAACTTGTGAGATGTCACAGGATTGTTAATGTACCAAATTTCTATACAATTCTTTAAATTGGGACAAACAGTGGATCTCCATTCAATCAAATACTCTTATTAAATTTGATTAGTTAAGTTTGTACTCATACCAAATTAGGGGACAGCTAGACCTAAGTGGACATAAAAACTTTATTGGTTAAAAAAGCATAGGTAAGGTACGTACAATGGAGGCAAAAGTATATGTACTGATTAAAACTGAAAGGTTAATACAATGCAATTGGAACTGGAAAAGTCATTATCATTGAAAAAATCCTTATGTACATACGTCAGGAAGTGCTTGATTTACATATAATGCTCCATTACATTAATAAAAGTAGGTAAATAATATACGAGATCATGAATGACAGAGGGAAATTGAAGATCACATGTTGTGTTGACCTCACGTAATGTAGGAAAAGGGTAGGTAGGTACATAATATTACATAAAATATGTACTAATTTGAATAAACAATAGTTATCAGTATTTTATCTTGCTGTAACTAGGACTGACAACTTTATTTCAATTTCTGGAGAGTTCTGCTACAAATTCAGACATAATGATATTTTACTCACTGCTATCTGTGATTATTTTCTAGGTGACCTGGGTTATCACTCAGAATGGTTTGAAAGAGCTAGTAGCATGATAAGGGGGATACAGAATCAGAATATTTTTCAGAATATTTATTTGTATGTTGATGTAAATTATAAATAACAACACTAGAGAAAAGGTTAAGAATTGGTCCTATGATAATAACTTTGGTTTATATTCCAACAAAAATTGCAATAATCTCTGGCATTAATGGATGAAGTTGGCAGTAAATTGAGGACAATGGCACACACTAAGGCTGGATTTGATCTCTTCAACGACTCTTGGTATAACTATTCTATAGTAATGTCAAAAGTAGGTTAAATGTCAGGTTATTCTGGGAATAGTATTTCAACGATTTTGGTTGAATCCAAGTTAAGGGTGAAATTGCAGTGGGTGAAATTGTGTTGTAAATGTTGATTCTGTTGGAACTATTTGTGTATTATTTCTTTGTGATCTGGATTAAGTAAAGCGAAACAAAATAATGTAATCATACAAATATCAACAGGGTTGGAACACAGTGACAATGGAAGTCAAGGAGAGTGTCCAGGAAAAGTTCCTTTGCTGCTCATTCCAAAACAGATTAGTGCCACTGAATAGTACCGCTGATTACCCCTCCTGTGATTTAGTTGATGTGAGTATATTATTCTTGGAATACATATCTTCAGTGATAAAGTCAAAGTCAAAAGTCAAAATATGTTTATTTTCAATAGAATCACAGGGATCACTTTGAAACGTCTTACTACTAGGTGAGTCTAAGTGCCAGTTCCAGTCCTATCCCCAGTGCGAGAAGAACTGACAAGAAACTCGCTGGGCCCTAGCGCTTTTTTTGTATGATCCTTGTTAATTTTGTAAGGAATACCTAGCAGAGTTGGAGCTGATTCATCCCAAGTTTTTTTATCATCTAAGTACTCTGATATTTTATAATAAGCTTTTCTAGACAGTTTCTGTTTAATTACATTTTTGAATTTTCCAATTGATAAATCAAGCATGTCACTTGGGATCTTGTTATAGAAGCGTACACATTGCCCTTTAAAGGATTTACTTACTTTAGTGAGCCTAACCGTGGGAACAGCGAGTTTATTTTTAATTCTAGTATTAACATGATGATTATCACTATTTTTCCTAAATAAATTAATGTTTTTGTGAACATACATCAAGTTTTCATATATATACTGACATGGCATTGTCATGATGTTTATTTCTTTAAACTTATCTCTAAGAGATTCTCTGGGACCCATGTTATAAATTGCACGAACAGCCCTCTTCTGCAACACAAATATAGTATTAATATCTGCAGCACTCCCCCACAACAAAATGCCGTAAGACATTATGCTATGAAAGTAGCTGAAATATACAAGTCTAGTAGTTTCTACGTCGGTGAAATGACGGATCTTTTTAAGTGCATATGCTACAAAGCTAAGTCTCTTCGACAATTTATCAATGTGCGGGCCCCATTGAAGCTTATTATCTAAAGTTATGCCCAAGAATACTGTGGTGTCCACAAGATCTATATTTTCGTTATTTATTTTTATATTGGTATCTAATTGTCGAACATTTGGTAGTACAAAACGAACACATTTCGTTTTCTTTTCATTTAGTAATAAGTTGTTTACATTAAACCATTTTACAATTTTAGAGATTGCATTATTCACTTCGTCAAAATTAGTCATACGCCGCTTTTGTTTAAATAAAAGTGACGTGTCATCAGCAAACAGTACAATCTCCTGATCATCCCTGACAAGTTTGGGTAGATCGTTTATATATATTAAAAACAAAAATGGTCCTAATATCGATCCTTGTGGTACACCCATTGTTACCACTGACCCCGGAGAACGTTTCCCATTTACGTCAACTCGTTGAAGTCTGTCACTGAGGTAAGATTTTAAAAGATTAAGTGCAACTCCCCTTACACCATAGTGATGGAGTTTCATGATTAATGTTTCATGGTATACACAATCAAATGCTTTAGAAAGATCACAAAAAATACCTAAGGTATCGAGAGATTCCTCCCAGGTATCGAAGATATGTGATACCAACTCAACACCGGTTGACAACTCACATCAGTTGTTGAGCGGCCCTTTGTAAATCCGAATTGTTTTTTATCAAGTAAATTATTACTGTTAAAGTGTTTTTGTAATTGATGAAGAATAAGTTTTTCAAATATTTTACTAAATGTAGGTAACACTGATATTGGTCGAAAATTACAAGGATCTGAATGACTACCAGATTTGAACAGAGGTGTTAATCTTGCTATGTTTCATTAAGTTAGGAAAGACACCACTGTCAATACATTTGTTAAATATGAAAGCTAAGTCAGGTGCAATAATTTCAATCAATGATTTTACAACGCTAACAGAAATGCCCCAGAGGTCAGTGGTTTTTTTTACATTAATCTGTTTAAATGCTTTAATGATGTCGTTATTGTTCACATAATCAAAATGAAATGTTACATCACATTCCGGTAAACTATCTTTTAATATAGATTGCGCGATTACAGGTGATGATTTTAAAGATTTAGTAGTAGAGACTGGAATATCAGTAAAGAATGTTTCAAATGCCTGTGCTACATCAGTATCTTGGTTAATTATTTTATTGTTAATGTTTAAATTGAATAGATTACTTTGAGTTTTGATTTTTCCAGATTCTCACTATTAATAATTTTCCAAGTAGCCTTAATTTTATCCTGACTGGTTTTAATTTTAGAACTTATATATTGTGATTTTGCCACTCGACAAACATTCTTAAAAATTTTTGAATAATTATTATTATATTGATATATACATAGACCATGTTCCTCAATCAGATTAATAGGTAAATATGTATAAGAGGTATATTAATGTGTGTCTTTCTAGATAAGACATTGCTTTGTTTTTCCAACACCAACAACCACTACAAATTATAACCTTATGTTGTTTGGATATATAAATTTTATCACAAAACAATGCAGTAAGTTATTGTGACATGTGCAGTGGTATACATACTATACATACAGTCTGAGCTGTAAGATAGGGCCGGTGACAACTCAGAAATCTAAGTTCTATCATGCATTTTGTCAGTGAACGAAAAAAACATGGAAGCATTTCTTCAAGGGAAATACCCAAGAAAAATTACACTAAATTTCACACATCAAAACTCCTTTGTGGATTTACCAAAAAAATATTAATGTCGACTTTATTCCCTGGAAGTTTGGGTTTAAATTGACGTGTAACGTGTAATAAGCTTCTGTAATTTTTTGATGTAATTTTTTTGCATAATTGACAAGCCCCGCCTACCAGAGCTCTATTTTTGAGGGGTAATTAAGCTTAGCTCATGGAATACTTCCATGTATTGTCGGTTCACTGCATTTTGTAGATTGTGTAGTGGCCACATCTAGTAACTGTGTGTTCTTGGCTTTACAGAAGGATTGTTGCGCTTTGAGAAACATGCCACCTTCCATTGGTTGTCAGTGCGAGCCTTGCATGGAGAAACTGAAGGAATCCATTGATTATTCTTTTAAGCTGTGCGGCGGTATCGGACTTTTCTTCAGTTTCACAGAGGTAATTTTTATCTACCATTAACAGACTAAATAAAAGGAGCATAGGTTTATTTGTTAAGTATTTTTCTCTTTCTAATATTCTTTACAAGATTTACCTACATAAATCACAGTGGTTTCTTTAAAACTTTGCGTTAAATTACGAGTTAGTAGAGAGACTACTACTACTAGCTTTGTTTGTAGACATAATTGATAGTAAGATCTTATCATTGCTATCATACCTATATCTTGTTTTTTGTATGTTTCTGTTTGTAAAATATGATCTAATAGGTACATAACTACATACCTAAGTCATATTTTCATTAATTCTATAGCTGTTTGTTTATTTGAAACTAGCTGTCCCGCTCGCAACTTCACAATGAGTAGGTACTTATCAAATATTGAATGATCATAACTGGTAGCACTCACACGTGCCTCTGACTATCCTCTTTAGATATCCTCAAAGATCTAATGGTCTTGGGATTACAGATCTGGGGTTACAGTCGTGTACAAACTAGCTATCTATCAGTGAAAGAGTTATTAGAATCTGTTCAGTAGTTTCACATATTACTATACATTCAAATACAAACCTACATACAAACTTTGTCTCTATAAATATTAATACATATTTTTTTCTGGAACAATTGACTTAAATCCATCACTCTAATCAATCAATTAAGCGAGAGGTTTGCAACCTATTAAATAATTAAATGCTAACTACTCAAGTAAAATATAGACTTGTGAGAACATTATTGGTAGACCTGCGGATATGTCATAGGTATTCTATGCGACAAATAAGTTGTCCGCTGACTAACCACATGATAAAGATACGCAGAAAGGATTCTTAGGCCGAATTGCGTTCTGGGTTTGCGCATCTTTGTCACGTGGTTCGCCAGCGCAGTACTTGTTTATCGCATACTCTAATGTTAAGTTTAAAGAACTTTATTCTCATACAAACTTGATTAGGATGAAATAGAATCTTGGTTAGGATATCTTCTTCTTGATACAAATATTGACTTCCGCTTATAGGTAGAGTACCATTTACATATTACTTTAGAAACTTTATTAAGGTAGAAACTCATCAGCAAAGCCTTCACGAAGTTTTTCTTCTACTCTTTACTTCTACTCGTACACTTTAAATTAAACACTCGTACGCAAGAATACACAAGCATTTTCGATCTATGGTAATATTATGGCACGCTAGACTATTCTTTTAGATTTTTCTAATATAACATTTTGTAATAACAGTGCTTGCCACTTGGGTATTTAATTATCTTAATCTTTTCTTGTTTAATAATATTTTAAATTTCATATTTTATTCAGTACCTACACACGAGTTAGATTATCGTGAAAGTACGTTTTTTAAGTTTATATTTTGTTATGTGTATTTAGTCCAAACGTTTCTTGTCTGCCACATAACTATGCGCGTTGGTTTGATGTCAAAGAAACGCTAAAATTTTCTCTGTCAGTCGTACACGAAAGGAGACTGACCCTCACTTTATTCCTTCCACCTCACTGGTTCCAAAGAACTAGTGATAAGATCACTTATTATCAATTAAAGAAACAACCAAAGTAAATTAATAGTGTATTCATTGAATTTCTATATTTATATTCAATCACAAGACCATTTTAAAATGTCGTAATATGCTAGGTGAAGGCGCCTATTCTATTCTATGTTGGAGACGAATAAGTCATTGATACAAAAGAGTTACATATATACAATGATTCACGTTTCTTGAAATGACCTGCAAATGATAAACTATTTCAATCTCAAATTGTTAATACAAGCGCAGAGAGTGTGTCGGATGACGTTACGCTTCGCATAAATTAAAAGTTAACTGAAATGGATAAAGTATGAATGCACTGAGCTAATCTTACTATCATTGTGTGCTAATGCTGCATTGGTAATGGGTGTTAATGTTACCTTTACTAAAAAATCTGGCCTCGTTTTGATACACTAAATCAGTGGTTCCCAAACTCTTTTGTTTCATAGACCACTTTCAAAATTTTGCTGGATCTGGTGGACCCCCTGCATCTACATTACTACCAATTTCTATATCTTGAAGAAAAAAAAGTGAAGATTAGATCCATCTATCTATGGAAACTTGCGTTGTGGCTGAGTTTGTGGCCAAAATTTTAGTTCTTCACTATCGAAACCAAATTAATTTTCACGCACCCCCTGCTTACGATTGTAGACCCCCATTTTTTGTCACGTCCAACGTAGACCCCCGTCGAGTCTCCCGTGGACCCCTGGGGGTCCACCTGGACCACTTTGGGAATCACTGCACTAAATGATACGTTATTTCTGTCTGGGGCATGTAACACAAAAGCTACTTATAAATTACGATGCGGTTGTTTCGTCATGGTATTTAACGCATGATATTAAGTCATTAAGAGAAAACATGCATTATACTCGTAGTAGTTTTTAAATGGTATCAGGTGATTGGTATCACAAGCAAGAGCTCTTTCGACGATTTCCTACTAAGTCTTCAAAGGTCTTTCAAAACCGACCGCTAGCTTGATGTGACTAACAAAGTGTTATACTTTCCAGTTTCTGGGTGTATGGTTGACCGTAAGATATCGTAACCAAAAGGACCCGAGCGCTAACCCCAGTGCATTTCTGTGAATGATCTGAACGGACTCGCGACATTATATCATCTGAGGTGGACCGGTGTTGCATTATGTCGCATAGCATGTTCACCGGAACCAATTTAAATAGCCTGACACATCATTTTGCATAACTATTAACAAACAATAATCTTGTAATAAAGGCATTTTATTTTGGTTTTGGTTTAAACTTTTTAACAAGCATTCAACGAGGGATTAAACAATTTCACAGTAAGGCGTCCTCCTAATTGGAAACGATCGTATAGTTCATCCAACGGATCTAGGCATTCTTGAAGTTAGCCACATTTGCGGGTTTGCGCATGTACAGTTCCTTCCCCCCCTCCTCATATCTCCAATTGCTCCCGAAAACGATACAGCCTGCGCAGCTCTTGCGGCCAACTATACGATCAAACGATGCGTTTTCTTCGTACGATGAGATTAAACAAACATTTCTTTGGAATCTAATTGAAGCTTGCAAGTCATCGCGCGAGCAAAGGAAATGTACGTACCATCATAAACGCGCGACGAATCATCATTCATTATCTTCCTGTCCTTTTCCCACGCGCGACGAACACGCATCGTTTATGGTACGATCGTTGCCAATTTGGACGACGCCTACAGTCAATTGTTCTATCCGATTTAAGAAGTAAAATGAATCCTTGTTGAATGATAGTTAAAGTTTGATTATAATAATTTATCCCTACATGGGGGACCATAGTGCATGTAGCATCCGTTGATACTATGGCCCGTATTGTGCAACTAACCTCGCTTATATCCGCCGACCGTCAAACAATTTATTTCCTTTATGAAAGTACATTTATTAAGTTTAAAAAAGTCATCACAAATTCAGCATCAAGCAGTTCAATTGCATAAACAGACGATTCAGATGTATGGCTGATAGCTAACGTGACGAGCATTATGCATACAGCGCATTACTGTAAAACCAGGCTTTTAATTCTAAATAGTTCCGGTACACGGGCCTCAGTATCCAATAATTTAGTACTTTGGTAATGGTTGATTTCGCGTTTGATATGATAGTCTCATTTACGTTGATTGAAATCTAAGATTTTACTCATTCGTAAAAAAATCGTAGGTACCCAAAGAGAGTTCTACCGTTTGGTTAAATGCTATTCTAATTCCTTTTGGTACATCTACAAATAGTACCTACCTACCTACTAACACCCCTATTAGTTGTAATAAAATAAAATAATTATTATTACTTGTATGAGTAAGTACTTGCATCGAAAATAACAAGTGGCCTGTGTTATGTTGCATGTAACTTTGAAATGCATGGCATAGCATGCAATTAGAATAATGCAATGCTTCAATTGTTATTATTACTGCTAAATTTTGTAATGTTTGTGGCACTCAGTGGTACATTATCATTAGTAGCTTACATATAAGGTAATCTGATGAAGTCAGGGATCCCCTAAGGGATCCTAGTAGACGGACTCCAGAAAACGATTGATCTGCTTTGTATGAAATTCGGATTTGAAAACCGTTCTTTAATGAGACCACTCATAGCTACTTTTCTATTTTCGCGCGTGTCATTATATTTTTCAACATGCAACTCATGCTTCTACTGCCTACATCATATCTATGTGCTTCTATTACATTACATGTGAATGATAGGCATCTATTTGCACGGCATGACATGACATCAGGTAAAGGTAAACCATTGGAATTACACAATTAGATATATTAAACTATCTAACAAGGACGCTTTATAAATAAATAATGCACGCTTTGGAATGTTTTTTGTAATTGCATGAATATGTTATTGTTATATGATTATTGCCATTTAGCCCCGAGATGTGAAATGCTTATTCAACAAACCATTCAAAAAAGGATGAGAAAAGGCGGCTAGACAGAAAAAAATACTAAGTTTTGCAATCGAATCATTTTTAGTCGTATATATTATGCATTTCATGTTACGTGGCTGAATTGTTTTTCATGTGTTACAAGAGTATCAAATATTTTTTTTGATGTAGAGTGATTTTGATACAATTTACTGTTTTTTAGCTGTTCGCCGTTTGGCTCGCCCGACGTTACCGGAACCAACCTGACCCCAACTACAAGGAGCCTCACGCTATATTCCCGAGAAAAAACTATCTTTACTAGCAGCAAATTGTAGAAAATAATTCCAGTGAGCCACTGTGTTGTGTTCTGTACTAATTATCATTATGTAACCGACGGATGGTGGTTCGCATCGGTCGGTCGCAACACTTACGCGGCGCGTTGTTGCTCAGAGGGCATACGGAACTTTATTGCGTTTGTTTCCTTTCCTAACGGAAACTTACGGAAGTAAAGGAAAATGTATAAAAATAAAATAACCGACATAAGTTTCGTGAACTATCAAAAGCCGTACTTAATCCCCTGTCGATGCGTACCATTTATTTGAAGGTCTGACTAGTTCGATGTACATATATCTCAATAACTGATGACTAAACTTATGATTTTGTTTAAAGCTCATGAGAAAACGTGTCTTGCCGATATCTAGAAAACGTATTATCTAACTAAGCTATCTATCGATTGAAATGTCTACGTGTTCGGCGTGGTAATTTCAGTATTTCGAGTTCCAACAAATTAGTTTTAAATTCTTGTTTACGATCAGTTTATGTAAAGTAAGCTTTAATCAAGTTTTTATTTAATTACTTAGTTCAAGCTTTAAATCTGAATTGGTTCAAAGTCTAGTGCTCATAGACGAGCGGTTTCTTAAATATAAATGTATGAAGTTACTCTTGCATATATTTGACGCGATAATTAGAATAGATAGCGAAAAGACATCAGTAGAATATAATTTCTTATTTATCCTTAGTATATAGTTACGTTATTTTGATGCTTTTAGTAGATAATAGTTAGTGATTTTAAGTTACAGGTACATCTCGTCTACTAGTCAGTAGTCTAATTATTATAGTTGCAAATAATTATACTGTTATTGAAATATATACCTAATAGTTATAAATTTGTTCCAAATAAAGTAACTATGAATGTAACGTATCATTTAAAATCTAGGTAAGTTAAGCTTTGAATTTGCAAGGACTCTACATTTTTTTAAAATGAAAAAACAAATTTTATTTATATTACAACTTACACTTTTTTACTCCTTAGAGCTTTAACTAGTTGTTTTAATGTATTTTATATCATTTTCCAAATCCAGTGATTTTTTTGTTTATTATTTTTACCTTTAGGGAGTTAATAGATGTTAGATGAAGAAATGTTAAATATAAATTCCGACTTGCTGCTAATAATTACTCGTAGGTAGGTAGGTTAGGTACCATAACTTATGCTTAGCTAAAATCGATGTCTTCGCTGTATACAAATTACAATACTTACTACACTAATCGTAGTGTATTTTCGTATATTTTACATGAGTGTTAAAAGTACTTTTTTATCATAATTTTCGCCAGTGATGTACGATGTGTTTTCATGGTAGGTATTTGTGTATTGGTTCAGTCATTAGATACTCAATACAAGGAGTACAGAGTTTAAATCGTAATAAAACACGAATAGAAAGAGAGGTACCAATAGAAGAGTTATGTTTAGATAGATAACCTATACCTACACATTAATAACTACTTATAATGAAAATTTTGTTTTCATTGTTTTTCCATTAGCTAAATGCTAGTATTTCAAATGATTTTGAGATTTAAAAAGTTCTAGCTGAACAATATATGTATGTATCTTTAATTATTATATTCAAATAAAATATGCAAGCAATATAGTTTTATTATTTTGTTTCAAATCCGTGCCACCTGATTAAATACACTATAAAAAAACTAAAACAAATACTCAGTTACAAAATTTTCTTACAAACTTGATAAGTAGTACTAAGAACGAATTCAAGCAAGAAGGTAAGATAAGGAAGCACAAAATAAACACGTCACAAAGGATACGTGGGGATACTAAGTAGTGTAGCCGCGCATTCAGACGCGCAACCCTTATTCACACCCGCGCCCTGTCTCTGGGCGGAAAGCAGGCCCCAGTCGCGCACCGCCCGCCCGCCCCGACCCATCGATCGAACAGGACCAATTATTTTAAGTGTAGTGAAGTGCATCAAAACTGCCACGATGTCTTTCGATAAAGACGAGCTCCGTGACGAGTAAGTAACTTTCAGTCTAAACGAGCCTGATCATGAATTATTATGTTCGTGCTGAAAATATCTTCACTAATGGGTACCCTCTTTGGTGTTTACATAAAACTCTGTATATATGACTTTCCTCTGTTCTGCGTCAGTGATAATAATGTGTGGGCGTGGGGAAATGCGTATGTTATATTGTAACTCTTCAAGAGAATGGTTATGTATGCAGCCTTCATTAGGCAGGTTTGACCTAATTTGGTCGGAGTACTTTCACGCGAACTTGACACGACCTCAAAATCTTCCAGTCGACAGCCATTTTATTAGTAGATGTCGTATGTAACTAGGGTTGCTAAGGCATCTTACCTAAAGTGGCTTCCTAGACAACGATTGGGCATTGATCCAGAAATGTAGAGTCGGAACAATCATGATATTTCCGAGTAAAAATACCGATTGCTTCATAAAAAAATCATCTTATGTCGGTACCTAGCTAATAATATAAACTAAAAGGTAAACATTTTTTAATATCATTAAAACTACTTACGATCACGCACCTAAGTATCTACTAATATCTCATGGGTTTCAGTTTCAATGGGAGCTTGAAAATGGGGTTGTAATCAACTGCTATTGAGGACTGCTGAGATTCAATTAGGTTTAACTCGATCGCGCTCGCTCGACAAACTAGGATCCCTGTAATTGGCACTTTTGAGAGCAAAGCTTGGAGTCTCGATGTCAGCTCGTGCTACATTTGCATTTTTTATACTGTGATTAGTAGAACGCCGCTGACTTCGTTCACTTCGCCTAAGAGGGTTTTTATCATTAGGTACCTACTTAAATTAGCAAAACTGGTGTTAGCTAAAATAATAGGTACTCGTAGATAAACGTTACAGCTGTAGGTATCACCATAACTCACACAAGATAAACCATTATCGTGGGGATAAACGGGATTAGTGGCACCATACATTCTAATAACGTAGATAATTTTACCTACTTTTGTCACATATTTCTGTGTACCTACTTACATTAAAGTTAAATTCCTTAATACATTTTATGAATGCAAAACGGTCTATACCTACTACCTAGGTACTTACGTAAGTATTTTATAATAAAACAACAGCAGTGCAGTGTCGTATGTATGATACATAATACTAGGTACTTAGATAGTAGGTATAGATCAGTAGTAAATTCCTGAACACTTGCTCGAGACACAGAATACTTAGTTGTTTGTATTACGCACTGGAGGCCCCTACCAACTAACGTAGAGCTGTGAGCGTTTTGTTGGTAAACTATACTATTTGCCTCCGGAAAGTCGGCTCGTTCGAACGTTTCAGATTGCATTGTGTTTAGCATCGTGAATTAATGTTAAAGTAGGTACCATTCGTATTTATGTGTTGGTGTGAATAAAAAATATATAAGTGCTACCTAATTCTTCAGTACCAAGGTAAAATAATTTGGATCACAGGTGAGTGAATATTTGAATATTTATGTTTAATCATAATCACTTAGTTTTTTATTAATGGTAGGTTACTTAAATCGTCGCCATCGTCTGTTAAATTGGATTCTAATAAAGAGTTAGTACCTCGTTGTCTGAAGTCGTAAAGGTTAAAACTTTCGACAGTTTCGACAGAAGACCCTCTAAATAACAAACCTATCTGGTACCTAAATATTTTAGTAGGTATACAATTAGGTATTAACCTCGCTTACTAGAATAGATGGTGTACCTTAGTTATATGAAAATAATTTACCCATAATTTAATTACATACCCATTTTTCATTTTGGAAAAATATTCTAGGTCTTATAAATTGATTGCAACATCTTCAATAATTGATGATGAAGCATAAATTATTTACCAAGCCCGAAGAATTGTCTTTAGCATCCTCTTATGACCTTCAATGGTTGTTTGCATACAGAATAGGTATACGAGTATGTGATGATACGAAAAACATAATCATGCCAAGACATAACACAAAAATATTTAGGATTTACTGATCTATAACCCCGACGCGATAATGATAAAGCAAGATGTATAATATAAATACCAACATATAAAACTCTAGAATTGGACGTCCTTGCCTTGATGGATTTATGTCGCGTTTCAGTGACTTTACCATTGATTCAAATACAAAGGCAGTTGGTAGGTAGGTAACTTATAATGTTACCTATGTAGGTACTTATTTTGATCGATTTAAAATATACCTATCGATGGTATATACGAAGATTAGTGTTATATAAATGTATCTAAGCAGTAGGTAATCTACCAAATCATAATTATCAGAGAACTTACATAGGTTAACATAATACTTAGGTACTAATTGCATAATTATTGATTGTGTATATTCTCTTCATCCGTAGTCATCCTGAAGATAAAACATGCCGTGCAACTGTGACGAAGGTCTGCGAGATTCTGGGTCAAAGCACAGCAATACCTGTAGTTTGAATGGCCGGAGTTCAGATCCTCAGAACGGGCATCAACCTCACAGGAAGGTGTTCGACGGTGATGACGAGTATTTGGACCCGCAGCCATCTGAGAAAGCTCCCCGGGAAAGCGTTAGGTTGTTTAGATTTTAGATAACTACTCCTCAGTAGTATGTGTGTATTGTGGAGCTACTCGTATGTATATTTCGAACATAGTATCGCCGAAACGCGTCACTCTATTTAGGACTGAATCTTAAGGTTTCCAAAATAAATATGATTGCTTACAGTTTAAACACCGTGTTTGTTATGCTCTTGATAAACAATAAATTAATGAGTTACATAAGAGTATGTATATTGTACTGACATTTCTCCAAGTTCTCCTTATTCTTTTTATCATTTTCTCCGTTGAGACCTAAAACAGATGATATTTTTGTCTGGCTACCTACAATGACTTTTAAACTTCAACTTATGATTTTAAATATATGTCTTTTGTTTTATGAACAGCGGTACAGGTGTTTACTAAAAGTGTATTTAATGCACCTAGGTGAATTAGCTCAGGTGAATTAAGTTTACGAAGACAATTCTCTGTGGAGTCTGAAATAAATGTTTAACTCTACAGGTATCCCGATGGCACGGTGCGTCTGCGGAACCCTAACATCGAGCTGATGGACCAGGACATACTTTATCATTTGGCGCTGGGCAGCGGCTCACACGATCTCGTCGAGATGTTCGGAGATGTTAAGGTAAACCCACTTCCAAATACTTACTAGCCTGGCTAGTTTATTCACGATGTTTACGTAACATATTTTTCCAGAAGCGTCATTTGACCAGTTTCCAATAACAATCTGATTTCATGATCGGAAGGCTTTCATCATTGTAATAACTAGCTGAATCTCGCGCAACTTTGTCAGTAGGTCTACCATGAGTTTTCACAATCTACACTCGCTACTAGCGACTGTAGTTAAAAAAATGTATGAAAACTTGTACAGCGCCTCTAGCGCATAGTTGGGTACTAAAACGTCGCGTAGTTAACTATTCTACGTCACAGCGACTGTAGTTTGCGCTTCATTTATTTGCTTAGAATTTGGTACCATGGGTAACAATTTTGACAGATGTCATAGTAACGTACTATTATTACTACTCTAGTAACGTCAGCCGATCTAAATGTGACAACTCATGGTAGACGTACAGTATATTTAAAGTATGATGCTATTGGTCTTAGCGTGATGTTATACAGCCTATTTAATAGCCTTCCTCGATGAATGGACTATACAAATCAACAATAATATTTCAATTCGAACCAGTAGTTCTTGAGATTAGCGCGTTCAACCAAAAAACTCTTCAGCTTTATAATATTAGTATAGATAATAAACCAACATTCGTTTCGAGACCAAATCAGGGACGTCTTGAAAAAAGGCCAGGTCAAGAGTACCCTAAACCGAAGAGCATGTATGAAGGGAATAATGAAAGTGGACGAAGCGAAACAAGTATGTCAGGATCGTAGCAAGTGGAAAGAAATGGTCTCTGCCTACCCCTACGGGAAAGAGGCGTGATTATATGTATGTATGTATGTATGTATGTATAAACATTGTTTCAAATGTCTGAGATTTGAATTGATACAGTAAAGTAGCTGCCTGGTAGCTGCGCAATACCGACTCAGGAATTGCATTTTCCTAACGAGTGCAATCTGTTTGATTAGTTCGTGTGCATGGGCGGAACTCCCAAGCGGATGGAGCAATTCGCGTATACCATCATGGCGGAAATAGGACACAAGCTGCCTTGCGGGACCACGCTCCAGGACATCAGTCAGTTCTCCTACAGATACTCCATGTACAAAGTGGGACCCGTGCTGTGCATCAGCGTAAGAACCTGACTGTTTCATTATTAGTGAACATTATTATTTTTCATTATTAGTGGACAACTCACACAACGCCATCTAGCCCCAAACTAAGCAAAGCTTGTACTATGGGAACTAGATAGTTGATAGATTAGTTATTATACTTTTGGAACGAAGTTCCTTATCGCGCGTTGTGAAAGGGGGATAGACGGAAAAAATTCTCACGAAAAGTTGTAACGACACTTTTTGCTATAGTTGTAAGCCGTGCGGCGTGCGCATGTTTCTCTGTCTGTCTCTCTCTCTCACAAATTAATCGAAAGGAACTTCATTCCATCCGGGTGTCCCTTGACACCTCTCAAGTTTTTTTTGTTAGTAAATACATACATAGATTAGATATTAACACCCAGACACAGAACAAACATCTGCATTTATCACACAATTTTTTATTCTGGGTGGGGATCGAACCCACAACCCACAGCGCAGAAGGCAGAGCTAATACCTACTGAGCTGTGAGGCCAGTCTATTTACTAGCTAGATAAATTTATAAGTATAGCTATTATTCAAATAATCAGTTAAATCATGTGTTTTTAGTTCTCTGGGTCAAAGATAATTTTTCACATAGTCGCCGTAGACTTAAATAAAACAGAAACTATATGTATTATGTCGTACCTACGTTGAATTTCACTTATAGAAGACCTATGTTCTCGTTTCGAAGTATCTAGATCGATACATACGTAATAGGAGTTCCAGACATGAATATTAAAACAGTGTTCAAAGCAAGAGGTACATTATCGATTTCAATTCCATAGAATTGCCTGTCTCGAGCAGCGAGTGACGTGACGCATGATTGGTTCATTTGATATGGTCGATTGCTACTGCGAAATTAATGCTGATATGATCATTTTCAATTGACGCAATGAAGGAATAAGTTTCAGCGAGAGGTCACGGCTACGGTTAAAGTTATTTATTAATTATATAGGTATATTATATATACATAAATATATTTTATTCAAAACTCAATAAGTATCTTATTGTTACTCGCCCATGATTATATTTTTTTGCATGCAGTCTTCACCTATAATTATACTGACACTTGACATGTTTTTTTTAAGGTATCTCTAAGCTAGTTTTGGTGTACACTATGTTGGTGATCAATAAATAAATAAAATAAATAAATAAATTAGTTACTCGTATTTATAAAATACGGAAATTATACTACTACGTATGTACCACCCACGTTTATGATGGAAGCAAATATTAATTGATACTTACTTAATGTTTTAAGTATTCATAATATAGAAACAGCTAGTAAGTACTTAAATTTTTTTTCAGCATGGAATGGGTATTCCCTCAGTAGGGATTCTCCTGCACGAGGTGATAAAGCTTATGTATCACGCAAAAGTGCGTGATCCGGTGTTTTTCCGCATCGGAACATGTGGAGGCATCGGCTACGAGGGCGGCACCGTCGTGATATCCGAGGAGGCTGTGGACGGCGCGCTGAAAAACTGTCTTGAACTGGTATGTTGGTGAAGGAAAACAATCCTCAAAATGTACCGGTGTTGAGGGAAAACATCAGGAGAACGCCTGAACTGAAAGATGAACTGCTTAGAACTGGTAATGTTAGGTTCACCAATAGGTGAAGGAAAACAGCAAGAGAAAACAAAGGTTGTTTTGTTAAAACTTGGTACAGGTTTCCAAAATATTGTAGTCCAGAGCAAAGTTAACTTGTACAATAGTTTGTTTTATAATTTTTTCGTGATTTAAGAAAAGATTTCGTCCTCTCTGTCACACTTAACACGTGTTCATGGCTGATAATGGTTGATATTCAAGCGGATGTGTAATATTTACGGCCGTTAATATTATACAATATAATTATAAGATTATGAGGAGTAATAAGTATGGGCATGTTATGAGAAGAGATGAATGTCATGTGACGAGGAGTGAATGTGGATGGATACAGAGGTAGAGGTAGCCCAGAGAAAAGATGAATGGACTGTGCGAAAGAAAGAAGTGAATTCTGAGATGACGAATGATGGAGGTAAATGGAAGAAGATTACATGTTGTGCCGACTCCACATAATGTGAAAAACGGGCAGCAATATGATAATTGTAAAATTTATTAAAAAAAATATATAAATAATATTGTATTTAAGGTTTTTACAGACTGGAAATGTACCATGCTTGCTAATGAAATCAACTTGTTCAAACAAAAGTAAACTCTATTACACCGAAATTTGAGTTTCAAGTTGGCCGCCCGGCTTGGCTTGTCACCCCGGGGCGGTTCCGCCCGTTGACAGGTAATATACAAGAATTTGCTGCTTTCAGACGGTTCTCGGCAAGAACATCCAGCGGCCGGCCAAGTTGGAGAAGCGGCTGGCGCGCGAGCTGAAGGGACTCGGCGACCCGGAGGACCCTTACGACACAATCACGGGCAAAACTATGTGCACCTACGACTTCTATGAAGGTAAAGCTTGGAGCCCGTCCAGATGGAGCGTTTCGCGCGCGTAAGCACTCGCGCGTAGCAATTTACATTGCGTCCAGTACGTCTACCATGAGTTGTCACATTTAGATCGGCTGACGTTACTACAGTAGTAATAGTACGTTACTATGACATCTGTCAAAATTGTTACTCATGGTACCAAATTCTAAGCAAATTAATGAAGCGCAAACTACAGTCGCTGTAGTACGCTGTGACATAGGATAGTTAACTAACTTAGATAGTGAACTTCGTGACGTTTTAGTACCCAACTATCCGCTAGAGGCGCTGTACAAGTTTTCATACATTTTTTTAACTACAGTCGCTAGCGAGTGTAGATTGTGAAAACTCATGGTAGACCTACAGATGCCGCGTTTCACGAGCGTTCCTACGCGCGTTGTGTTTGGGAGGGACTCAGGGACAGAAAATTATTAATGTACTTACCTAGGTAGTAAGTAGTTTTATGTAGTAGCCTGAGAACGCGCGAGTGCTTACGCGCGTGAAACGCTCCATCTGGACAGGCTCTTAGAGTAAAGATTATAAAACAGGACAGCGTATATTTACACGCCAAGCGGTACTTCGATCTGTGTTGATAACTTATACTAGGTGGCTTGTGATAGTCAATGATCACCGGCTCCTTTCTACTCAACGGTTTCTTGATTCGCAACAATTTTATTTATATCGTAAAATATTAGTTATGTACCCTTCGTGAAATAACTTAATATCAACCAATCTTTTATCGCTCCATCTTCATTCTATCAATTGAAAAACGAGCTCTAAAATCGAGATTAAAAAGTTATAGCGGTAAAATATCAGATTGAGTAGAAACGCCGTTCAGTGTAGGTCGGTCCAACCGTTTTGTTTCGATAGAGCCGTCACTTCTCGCGTTGCAGGTGTCCTTTCGTTCCGTTCCGCATCCGCTATGCAGCTGTCAAGGCCATCCTGCTCTAGCTTTATTATTATTGACAGCTTGTGCTGTAAGTGAAATATAATATAGGTGTAAGCTGTTTTTAAATATATAAATAAATAATGCTGGACAATCCACACAGCATCATCTAGCCCCAAAGTAAGCTACTCAAAGCTGGTGTTTGTTATGGGTACTAGATAACTGATATATTGAATACATTATGTACATAGATAGATATTTTTTTTTATTATACATAGAAAACACCCAGACCAACGGAACAAATTTCTGCAGATCATACACAAATTTGTTCCGAGGCGGTAATCGAACCCGCAACCTCTTGCGTCACAGACGGACTATCGCCCGCTGCGCCACTGAGGTCGTCTAGTAAAGAAAGGACTTACGCACATATACCTACTTGTCATTTTGGTTTCCTTTCAGTCATTTAAATATGTATATACTGAACTCAAATTCAGTAGAATCGGTGTTCTACTATTTTACCGTTATTTTAAAAACATTCTTATTCTTGATTTTACAGCCCATCTTTCAAGCTGATAGCATGAATATGGAGCACTAAAAGATTGGTTGATAATAAGTTATTTCACGAAGGGTACATTTAATTAAGTATTAATTTACGAGATAATCAAAACTGTTTGTTGCGAATGTCCAAAGTGAGAACAATGACGCAACCGTTGACTAGAAAGGCCCATCTGCACCCTACCTAAAGGAACGTATAGAAGGGATGTGAGTGTGAGGCGATGCATTGGTTATGTATACATGTGGTATCATCATCATCTTCCTGCCCTTATCCCACTAGGTGGGGTCGGCACAACAGGTTCTCTTGCTACACTCTCCCCTATCATCCGTCATCTCAGTCATTCCCTTCTTACACATACACATATCGTCTTTCACACAGTCCATCCATCTTTACTTGGGTCTACCTCTACTCTTATATCCATCCACATTCAAATCCATCACCCTTCTTGTAACATGGCTTTCATCGCGCCGCATAACATGCCCATACCACATTGTCCAAATGTGGTATGTTATATATTAAAATTTACAGGCCAAGGCCGTCTCGACGGCGCATTCTGTGACTTCACTGAGGCCGATAAGATGGAGTATCTGGAGAGTATCCACAAGTCAGGGGTCGTCAACATTGAAATGGAATCGCTAGCTTTTGCCGCGCTTACTCACCACGCGGGCATTAAGGCCGCTGTCATATGCGTCACTCTGCTCGATAGACTGAAAGGGGATCAGGTAGAAATATTTGATTTTACTAGTAAAGGTTATTGAAAATACAGGGCTTGTCAACATTTCGTATAGTACCATCAAAATGACTTATACTATAGATTGGAGTGATTCAGAAGAAAGTTTAGTGTAACTGTTATGTTAGTTTAAAATTATAGTTTCCTTAATAGTAATAAAGTACCTATGATTATTATTATTCCTGCTGAGCCTTACAGATTGTATTAGAATAATGTTGACTTTTTGGTCTAAAATAATTATCTATGACGACTTTATCAAAACATCTAGCTAGATAGAAAACTAAAAAATCTGCTACTTTGCTTAACCAAGATATTCCTTAAAAAGATATTTTCATATTTAATTAGTACAAAAAATGCATAATTTCAGGTTTTGGCCCCCAAAGAAGTTTTAGATGAATGGCAGCAAAGACCGACTAAACTCGTGTGCCGCTATATAAAACGGTAAGTATGCTTTACGCGTGGATCACATTCGAAAAAATTGGCTGAGGATATAAAAAAATCTAAAAAGTAACCTATAATATCCTAAGTAACCTATATTTCCTTCATCCAAATTCGTCCAGCCATATTATAGGCGAGTAACAAACTTATACATCCAAGCACAAACTTTCGCATAACACTAGTTGTTAGCTCGTGACTTCGTCCGCGTTTAATTCGTTTTCGAACGTTTTTAGTTATTCTATATCTATGTCTATACTAATAATAAGGAAAGTTTTGTATTTTTGTTTGTAACGAATAAACTCAAAAACTACTGATCCGATTTCAAAAATTCTTTAACTATTAGAATGCTACATTACCCCTGAGTAACATAGGCTATATTTTATATAGGTACCTCGCGAGCAAAGCCGCGAGCGGAAGCTAATAAAATATATGATATATTTCACTACTCCAATTTTGTTATTTCCAGATATCTCCAGATGAAAGGTAGGCTGTCTTTGGATGGGCACGGCTCCATAGCAGTGAAGAGCCCTCGCCGGTTCAAGCTCGTCCAGCAAGAGTCTGAGACCTACGATTAATTTTAAGTATTGTTTCAAGTTGTTAACACCCCTGGATTATTACGGCTACTGGGCGTCTACTCCGCAAAACGAAAACGATGTAATCCAAACCGAATGTTCGTTGAATTAACAGCTGCTTCGTTGTCAAATTCAAATTATCGTGTCTTCAATAAATGACGTTAAGTATAGTAGATTTCATCATCATCATCATCATCAGCCTATAGCAGTCCACTGCTGGATATAGGCCTCCCCTAATGAGCGCCATTGCGCCCTGTCTTCAGCTCGACGCATCCAGCCTCCACCAGCAGCCATTCGCAGATCGTCACTCCACCTGGCCGGAGGGCGTCCTACACTACGTTTAATAGTAGATTTACGTGATCTAAATTACTAAGAGATCTAGATTATAATCAAAAGTGATGTTGGTCGTTCATCGTTCGAATGATAGTTGTAACGATATAGCTCAGAGAAGGTTTTGCACAATTATTGTGCCGATAAATCGTTGATAGTTTTGCCGAGTAAACGCCTCATTTAAATCGCCTGGTACAGCTGCCAAAATGAATAGTAAGTAAACCTTTGAAAAAATTGCTTTGTAATTGATAAAAATGAAAAGAAACAGATATTTGGCTGACTGTATCCTGTAATCTCAAAGCTATCGAATATTGACTAGTGCGTAGAATTTTTTATGTTACCTAATGCTTGCAGCTTGCCTAGTATATATGCTGTTCAATGTATTCGATTAGAAGTAAGATGTAGAAACACTTTTATGAAAATAATCACCCTTTGAAAATGCAAGTTTACTGTTAATTTGTCCTAGTAAGTAAGTAGTTAACTGTTAAACTGTATTATTGGTTGTCTTTGTAATCTTTACAGTTTTGTATTCTTATATTTATCAACTTGTAATGCACGCTTCTATCGATATACACTTTTAACAATGTGTTAAAAAATGTCTACTCACTGACTATGTAGTTAGTTAGTTACCTTTAATTTACTAGTGTGTTTTTAAAATTCATTGATTTTTATTATTATAAGATAAACGATACCCGACGTGGAACAAGATAATTAGGATTAATGATTTATGTGTAGGTATGTAATATTAATAATGCTCTGTATGCATTATTTAATTACATGTTATTTTATATAAATATAAGTCATGATTAGAAGGATATATTGTCTAAGAATTTATTAAAATTATTTAATTTGAATTTTTAAATATACTTCTTACTCTTTAGAAACAAATGTATCTACAAATAGGTTTTGGATATCTTAGTAGTTATACAGATTTATCTCCTTATCTTTACTTATTTACGTCTTATTTACATAATAAAGAAACGCGTTTTCGATACAATTTTTTTTCTGAAGTTAAAGCTTGTTAAGTTAATTATATTAGGTGTTGTCTAAATATAAGTCAAGATATTAATGATACATGTAGAAAGCCGTGCGTGTGCGCAAGCTTCGGACGGATGAAGTGTGACGTCAGCACAGCATTATGAAAATATCACGTTGTTTGAAATGGACAGGTTTAGTCCTATGTTAGTTACAGTAGTGTGTTGAAAGTAACGTCATATGTACGTATCTCAACTAAATAAGAGTATTGAATAATCATACAAATATATTTTGACATAAGTAGCCTGTGTAAGTTTTTAACTTAAGATTATGCACTTCTGGAAAAAGTAAGGTAGGTATATCAAATAGGTAAATAATTATTCATATCTAAGATTTCGGCCTAAACTCTTTGAATGGTTCAATTGAAAATAGCTAGATTTCTTTGGTTTTATATACCTACTTAAACTTTTTAAATTAATACTTAATTACGTCTGTGTTTATGGAACTTCAAACTAATTCCAGAGAACCATTTCTATGAGCTAAGAAATAGTTTTCTATGATGCGTTGTAGTTCCTGCACCATGTTTCACGAAAGCTACACGTAATTAGTGAGCCATCGTACGCATCATGCTATCTCGTTACAATATTATTCTAAAAAAGTCATTGAGTGATATGCACTTGTTTGTGGCTTGTGTGCTGCGTGAAACATGCCTTGTGGTACCAACCACTAGTTATACCTCCATCCACCACGGTGTGCCACTTAATATAATGTGCTTCCACAAATCGTTGAAATGTTAAAAAGTTTATGCACGTATTAGTGGAATTAGGCGTGTTTTCTAAAGTTAGCATACTGATATCAAAAGGACCTTTATTAATCTAAGTATATTTGATATATCTAGTATACTAATGATTAGTGACGAAATTGTTGTAAAATTTATGAAGGTTACGCCTGTGCGTTTGTGTGCATAAGTAGAGTAGGCACGAGTTAGCATGATACGATTATTTTAGATAGATCAGATCACGGTGTCGAATCCTTGAATAATTAATGACAGGTCGTATAATCAGGATTGCTGTATCATTCCTGTTGTTTAGAATAATCTAGGTAGGTACTTGCATTCGTTCGTAGTATGCCATTTCTGTGGAAGCTACTTTGATGTTAATCTTATCTGTATATTTAAAGGAAACTTCATACTATAACTCAATGTTTATTACAAAATTAATTTTATTTAACATTTCCTGTTACTTCGTTTACAATAATTAGCGAGTATTTTATCATTTAACTTATTTATTTAAATTACATTTAACACTTAGTCAAATGGCACCATCATATCTAGTCTATAATAAATCTAAGTATATTATTAAGTAAGAGTTCGTATCAAAACAAGGCGCATACAATATTACGGGAAAAATCTTCATATACTAAAACCCTCCTAACGCGAAAAATGGTTACCCAACGAGTATAATTATCGTTTAAAATATATATTATGTAGTATATAAATGTATTATGATGATCGTATGTGCTTCAGGTCAGTCCTGGTCCTGTTAATTAAATTACTTATTTTTAACATAGGTACGTTTAACATCTTTCGTATTTAAGAAACGATTCCACTATCTATGGCAACACGCCTATTCGCATATACATGTCAAAAAAATATCATACATTACTCTAAGAATTGAAAATAATATCATCGGTCTAAATGTGCATTATATCTAAGCAAACATATCTATGCCTATGCAGCCACAAAATATCGTTGCTTTATTGAAATTTAAGCGCCAAATTATTGTAAATGTATACTTTCCATATGTTTGAACTTATTCGTCAAAAACCAGTAATAGTTCTAATGGTATGAGCACGATAATGTACTTATGTGCCATGATGTTGTACAAGTTATTCTATAGTGACATTTAAAAAAAGTAACCAATTAGCTGGGTTTATACCATTATAATCAGTCAGTCTTAAAGTTTACAAATAAATTATTACTAACTGTTAAAGGTGTAACGCGCATGATTGTTATTCGTACTACCAATACTTAAAAATAAATGAGCAAATTACGTTTAACTTGGCATTTTATTTCAGAGCATGCACAATTTAAATGATAGGCATTTAGTGTGATTATTTGAGCTGTAGGAACTTCATGAGTGCATCGTATATGAGGCGCGGGCTGGCTTCGCTGTCTGCGGTGTAGCGCACACCTCGCAACGCGCCATCTTCGTTCCTCACTACGCCATATTCCCCTACTATAAAACCATCCGAGGTCCTCTCCTCGACCCTATATTTATTGAACTGTCTTCCTTTCACCACGTAGCCGACTTTGCAACTCTCTTGCTTGCATTTCTCCGTGGACGTCTCCTGCTCCCCGTGACTTCGTCCATCAGTGAGAACGCTAACTTTCTCGTCTACTTCGTAGTTTTTTTCCGGCTGCTGCTGAGCCGGCTGAGTGTTTCCTGAATCGGCAACTGTTTTAGCAGTGGTAGGGGTAGTGCTGAGTGTAGTCGAGATTGAGGAGGGTGGTTGCTGGTCCCACGGCGAATAGTTCGATGAAGAACTCGGCTTCAAATGGAGGGATGCGGGTTCGCTGTAAAACTTTGCCGGCTCACTATAAATCTTGGCAGGTTCACTGTAAATCTTTGCTGGTTCACTATATATTTTTGCAGGTTCGCTGTATATTTTGGAAGGTTCACTGTAAATTTTTGCAGGTTCACTGTAAATTTGAGCTGGCCGACTGTAAATTGTTGGACTATCATAAAATTTGTGGTGTTCCTGAAATGATTGGCCCTGATGAACGTAAGGTTTTCTAGGATCGTTAAAATTAGGCACTTTGGGGGCATCATGCACGATATTAAAACTTACAGTTGTAAGTCTTGTGCTTGACTCCCTTTCGCTTGGTGGTTTATTATTTAAACCTTGGATATAATTTTTTGAGGACGGCGAATGTACTAGTGACCTAGCCAACGGAACATTTTCAATGTTTTCGTAATCTCCGTTATGTTTGTTTGCTATTTCTAAGACAGATTTAATAGATGACTCTGCTATAGAGTCGTCGATTTCTTTCGAGTCCTTGTTATAATCTAAATGACTGTAGTTATCTTTATCCTCGCCAATGAATTCACTATCTTCATACAGCGTAGTTATAAAAGCATTTTCAGTTGGTTTACTTTCTGTAAACTTGTCATCGTCAGTTATGTTAGGGTTCGACCGTTCGTCGGCTAATTTTAGAGCTTCGTCTAAAACAGAGATAGATTGTGATCTAAATCTATTAAAGTCATCGGAAGATAATATCTTACTGGCTCTCTGAATACCTTCATCGTTTGTACTTTGTTGGTCGTTTTTAGTTTCGTAGGAAATAATTTCATCAGCATCATACCGTAGAGCTGATGTTTGTAAATGATCTCCGTTTTCCTTAGGATTGGACTCTTTCTTTGCGTTGAGTTGCTTGAGGAATTCTATATTAGCGCCTCTTAGGTTCGGTGGTAAATCGGTGAGTTGATCATGGTGTTCAGCAATTTCTGCGTTGGTTTTAATAGATAACTGTTTATTTTTAGGTTCATCAGGTTTTTGTGTTCCTCTCGCTATCGCTACCGAAGATGTTATTCGCACTGATATAACTGTTTCATCGTTATTCGGTATATTTTCATAGCTTCCGCTCCCAGAGTTGTAGCGAAGTTCCTGGCTAGCGTCGTGGGCATTGGCGACGTCTTGAATAGGAAGCGAAGTCACATCGTAGAGTTGTGTTAACTGGAAACAAAAAGTAAGTAGATGTAGTAGTTTACCTTTAGATAGGGTTAGTATGAGTCTAAAATTAAAGTTAATAATAAGTAACTTTAGGTTACTAAGTAAAGGAATAACTCTACTTGAGCTATCTAGAGTTCTAGACTCTGCAGTGTCAGCCAAGTTCGGTTCTATTTCACAAAGTTCGAGACTATGTTGGCCCAACATAATGGCAACCAAAATTTTGCTAGGGTGGTAGACCGTCCCAGCCCAGACTAATATAAAAGCTAAGGTATCCATCTAATTAAACCAAAGCTATTCATATGAGCAATGATATTGTGCGATACGTATATCTCTCATGATGACATTCAGTCAGTCTACCTACACGAGACATTTCTCTCAACGCTGCCGGATAGGGCCAGGGTAATCCAAGGGTGATTGAACGCGGAAATTGCACTCGATGAGAAACTCGCATTCCACTTGACAACATTACAATTGATCTGCCCATTCAACTTATTAAATTATATAATTTATTAATACAGATTAAGCACAGAGAAGACGAAGACGTTCTTTATGTTATTACTTATCCAATTGTATTTACGTACCTATATAAATAAATATCATTGCGGATGCCGTAGATCCTTGTTCCAAGAAAAGGGCAAGTCAAGTTATTTGTAGGTAAGGTGGGCACAAAGTAGGTAGCCTATACGAGTATAACCCCATATAACTAAGTTATCGTGTGGAACTTACTACGCATATTTCTCATGGCAAGTAGGCACATAGGTACATGAACAATATGTATCACCCTTTAAACCAATTGGTACGCAGAATATAGGTAGGTACAGAGGCATCTACAGTTAATAAATGGTTACCTACACGGAAGCCATTTTTCTATTGGGTAGATAAGCGTCTTGAACCCTCCTCATAAGTCATAATAGTCAAGGTCTATCAGTAAATAGCTACCTAATCGAATTTGTTTATGGAGTTGGTATGTAGGTACCTTTAGCTACCCACCACACGTTTGACATGTGCGACTCGTTGGGGATGTATTTCGTTAAAAACCCATTATTTATTATCTTTCTTTCTACTGCAGAATATTCAACTAGTACTCGCCTCGCGGCTTCGCGCGCGCGCCATATCAGTCGTATACCTACACACATAGGCTTATTCCCAAAGTACTCCACGTTTTAGTTTCAAAGTACTCCAAGAAATATTCTCAAACTACTCCACGAATAAAATATTGTTTATTTAGTTAAATTCGACTCCACCCTACTGGTGTCCAAAAATAATTATCTCATACATTCGTTCTCAAACTACTCCAAACAAAATATTAGTCTTTAGCATACTGATTTATTTCGCATTTTACTGCACAAGGTAACTGACGTACAGTCAGTTTAAGAAATACATATTTTAATAGTACAATAAACCTCAAAGATCTAAGTAACTAAAGATCTGAGGAGATATCTACCGAGCCCGGGGATTACAGTCGTGATCATATTTATTTATTTATTTATTTATTTTTTACAATAAACCTATTTTTCTTCTTTATTATTTTTCGCCTAATTTGTTTTTTGTTTCGTACATAGTATCTATCTTTTTGGCAATAGCAATTATGCACTATGTGTGAATTGTGATTTGGATTTTTTTAAAAGACCAGGACATCAGAAACGTTGCACAGGTTTTTTTTTTAAATCAAAATACTTCTGCGATACTTTTGATGTCCTGGTACTTACTTCAAAGCATTTTTTATCCGTTGTCGTCATTGGACAAATCATGTTTCCGAAATAATGTTGCAAAAATGGCTTTGCTAAATTATCTAAAAGACATAATTAATTCATCCTTCATGGCAAATGGATAAATAATAATGTTTTAAGTACCAGGACATCATAAGTATTGCAGAGGTATTTTCATTTTGTAGATAACTGTAGGTAAGGTACTTGCTTTTCCTATTTTGACACGAGTTCGGCTATGAGGAACAACCCCTTAAAATATATTCGGAAATTAAATAATTTGTAATTTGGTAATTGCTTGTAACATTAACATACGTGGGTGTAACAAAACTTATCTCTTTTGCTACCGTTTTTTCTGAATAATAATGCGTTAAAAGTATGTACTTAGTGATGTTGAAGTGAAGTACCTACTTACAATTTTTTCCATTTGCCGCAGACGTAAACTTCCTAAATAATTTGAAGAAAACTTTTGCCAGCATAGGTACCTAATTTTGTTACAGAAATACTGTGACAGACTGTACTCCTTCATCTCATGGAGTAGAATGAAACATTATTTTGTTTCGATGTTTTGAATGGAGTAGTCTTAAAACTTAAACGCACTATTTTTATTTTACCTTTTTTTAATAATAATTCTTTGGAGTAGATTGGGAACTAATGTTCGAGATTCTTATCTTTTTTGAACAAAAGAATGGAGTACTTTGGGAATAAGCCCACACATAGTACTTAGTTGCTTTGTAGAGGTCGTGGTCGCCGGTCGGTCGGTACGATGTATAAGACACTAATGCCGGTACCACACATTGGCTGTAGTTCACCGAGCCACAGCCAAGTACCTACGTCGAACATATAGAGAGCTCAGAATAGAGAGGTGGTTTGTATAGGGTTGCGAATGCGTTAGGCTTGCCGAGGTTTTTACTAGTTTTTGGCCATAGGTCGGCGAGCTACCATAAATATCTGGTACCGGCTTAAGACAATGTTGTATTACGGTGATATTCGATAGTCGTTCCTATGTGACGTTGGCTGTCAGTGACCGCGATTGTCCTTGCACCGGGCTAACTATATCTACCACTGTCTGGTCACCTACCTTATACGTACCTACCTACCACAAACTGGAGCTAATCACATAAACACGTTGGGCTTAAACTTCGGAGCACGCAAAATTAGATGTAATCATAAGTATTTTATTTACAGCTAAGTAGGAAAAGGCCGAAAATCCAAAAAGAAAAACAATATCAATATCTCCTAAAGATAGCGTAAAGCACTCAGGAAAAATTTAGTTGATCAGTCAACCAGTGAACGAATCAGTTTAGTTGTTCCAAATATTACCTACCCCCTAAAACCAAACACAACAACTTTACTTCTTTTATATGTATATAATATATTATATGAATTAATATCGTTGAGTTTATTAAGCGTATCTATAGGTACCTACTTACCTCAAGTAAATAAAAATGTTTCTAAGCAATACCTGGTAGATAAGTACCTACCCAAATATATAATGATATAAATACTGCATAGGTAGGTACTTACTACTTACCTGCAAAGTAGGTACTAAATAACATATTAATAAGTGGGGAGAGCAGTGTAGGTGTTAGCACGCGCTCTATCAGTGGCAGTGAAAAACGAAGGCCGCTAGTAAGTATGCGAAAAAAACCAGTGCTATGTATGTAGGTACTCAAAGTGTCCTTAAAGTACCTATGTTATTTTTTCTAAATTAGAACAATATATTTACATAGGTACATATAATTATGATCTAATATTATTTAGTTTCCGTTGTCAAAAGGTCTACGAACGCGTAGCGGTAGCGCGTTTAAATCTTTCGTATGGGAAAGAGGTTTTGTACCATTATAAAGTAATAATTTTAGTTTTGATTTATTAACTGAATTCAAATATTTGAATAGGTATGTAATAAACTTTAAATGTTTTTGTTGTAGATACGTGGACGTGGTCGTTTGAGTGATTCCACGCCTCAGGAAACTTATTGCATCAAAGTAATTTACTTTTAAGCACATGAACTTGAGACAGAATCCAAGTTTTGCATAGGTAGGTATTACTTTAACTGGCACACAGTAAGCGCACAGTGCAGGGCGAGGCGGCAAACCAGTTCTCATTCTGATTTACCAGATCGTGCGGTATTTTAAACTCAAATGTAAAATATACTGACCCATGATAAAGAACTTGAAAGGACAAAGGAGTTTATAGGTAAGGCGGCTGTGATGTGGCAGAGTGACTTTGTGGCCAGTTACCTAAGTTACCCTAGTCGACGAACGCACCGTTGATGATTTGATGATTTTTTTGGTCAATATGTATTTTATAATGAAAAAAGTTTTTCTGGTCTTGTGTGGTCGCTCGGGTTGCGCTTGCGCCACTGTGCTGTGATCCGAAATCGATAGACCGCAAAAATTCATGGCGGAGCGCGGCCTTCTCGTTCGACTTCCTTTCAACGGCTTTATGGTGCCCGTATACTATTTATGTTTACCTACATCATTATTATAATTACCAGATAATTTCAGGGAATTTTAAATATATAGAAAACCGGCAACTTAAATCAATTATAGAAGACAAATTGATTAAAATGTCACATATAATATGCGAAAGTAACTCTGTGTGTTACGCCATCACGCCTAAACTACTGAACCGATTTTGATGAAATTTGGTACAAAGATAGAATAGAGTTTGACAAAGGACATAGGTTACCTTTTATCCCGAAAAAATTTAAATAAAAAAAAACCCAAATGTAGAGCGGCAATGCCGCTGGCGGAAGCTAGTATTGATTAGATGTTTTATATTTTACATTGCCAATCGAAAAAAATGTAATGTAGGTACCTACATACATACATACATTTCCACACACTACTCGTACAAAGGTACCTACAATTATTCTACGTCGGTGCCAACTACCTACCTACTTGGTCGACGCCGATGTATAAAAACTTCAGGAAGTTGACTAGACTCGTTTCGCCCTCAACTATAACAAATACGCGATCCAGTTTGCTTAAAGATCACTCTGACATTTTATATGCGTTATTGATGTTTTCTTTTTAACCGATACCTCGCAGGTAGTTGCACCCAGCAACAGTAAGCAGACCTTCATCTATTCCAGATGATTTATATACTTACCGTCAAGTAACGTGGAACTTTTTGAACAAAAAAACGGATGTAGGTAAGTATTCAACTATACAAGGTCTTACAAAAATAACCGTAAAGCTGAAAGGAGGTTAAATGGACTCTTATAACGAGTCCATTCTCAATATTTAAGAACCGTAGTAACGCTGTATAACATACCCCAAAAAAATAAAATATTATTATTTTCACTGATGTGCAAACCCTATTTCAGTAAAATCAAAGAGTAAACTGCGCAGAATGTAGATATCTACATTGTAATGTACCTACCTTTACTTCCAGTTAACTGATGAAAAGAGCCGGTGGAATGTAGTCTTGACAGTGGCACTGGACCATTTCACACAATGTCTTGACATGTGTGAATGGTTGGTGTATATGTACATGTACTAAGTAAATCAATTACATACCGTACCCCCATGTCTGATTTGACTCTTATGAATATCAGCACATTTCCTTAGTAGTCTACAAACTATCGACCTACAAAATTTTATGTAGATCGGTTCTGCAGTTAGGTATCGTAAAACAAACAAAAACCTCTTATCACTTTATATAATGGCATAAGTACCTACCTAATATAATATCCTTAGGTACCTATACGGATATTATTTGTATTACCCATACTCATAACTGTCATTTTTTAAAGTTTGATTTCGTTGACCGAGCGACAGTCGGTTTTTCCAATGCCAATGCAACGTGAATTGCTTTAGTTGAATATATTATGCATCTAAGTAGGTAGCTAGCTAACATGCTTTATGGGTGCAAATTTAATTATAAATATTCTCGATTAGATAGGTATTTTGATAACACGTTCGAAATACTGGAAGAAGGCTAATTTTAATTACTTGTTACAACAAAATAGGTAATTGACCGAATCGTACTAAACACAGTAAACTCGTAACTACCGAGTGCAAACTAGAGACTGTGCATTATACTCAAACTGCCTAAACGAAAAGGCACGTGAATGTATTTAAAGCACGATTTAAAAGCAACCTTGCTTTGGAGTGTCATAAATAATTACACAAACTAAGCAGCTGTAATAATGAACCTACTTTCCAGTTTCTTGTTAGTACCTTTAAGGTGGTTCGTCACGGTCAGGTGCAAAATTCAAATAATTTGCCGTTTTTAATATTTTCTGCGTTCCATGGGTAATAAATAAGCCTTGAGTATAGTTTGCATAGCGCGAAGTTATGGAAAATGTTTTACCATTGTCGTAAAACTATATTTCCGCTATAAAAAAAAAACTAATTTCTGCGTAAAACTAAATTACTCGGGGAACGCTATTAATACTAAAAAATAGTAAAATATTCGAAATTTGCGCTCGAGTGAGTCGAATCACATGTAAACTTTGACAACGGAACCCGAAATTTTAGTTTTAGTTCCGGTAATAATCTTAGGGACAAAATAATAACAGAAGGATAAAACATATCTCAACTTTCCATAATAGAATATTATAACGCAGTATTTCCAAGCTTCAGAATTAAATAAACCAGTGGTATTTCTTCGGCTAGAGGCCGTCTTGGTTGTAACACCACAGTTATAGATATTTTGCCTCCAAGCAGTAGTGTACAAGCATCAGCTAGGTAGGTACTGTGTTTAGGTTTCAAGGGTAATACCTATTAATTAAGAGCAAGTTCAATACCTATTATACCTACATCAAGGAAATTAAAACGATTAGATAATCTCTAGGGTCGGCAATGAAACGTATGTGATACCTCTGCTGATATTGCAAATGCCCATAGGTTATGTTATGGTAACCACTTACTTTCAGATGGTCTCAGTTGTGTAAAAAATTACTGATCCAATTTAATCCCTTCCTTCTGTATTTGAAATGTTAATTGGTATTTGACGTTACATAACTAGATCTTTAGGTAGGTACAGCTGTAGGTATGAACAATATATCTACTTAGATAAATTTATATTACCTACTAGGTAATCAATGGAGCTTTGCAAGGAAGATTATCTAGACTACTAGGACTACCTTCTACCAACTTATTATTATAAAGGTCACTGTAGCTGTACATCATTTTAAAAACCTAGGTAAGTAAATACTTTTCTTATCCAGAGTTAGACCTGCATAGGTTACAGACTCAAGACCAAGTATTTGCTGCGCGCTTGGTGTCGCTTGCTACAATTTGTGTAATATGTAATTCAGATCGTACCAGAATATAAATCCATATCAAGTTCCTGTTCATCTCGCCGGACAATGATTCGAGCCGTCGGTTACACCTGTGAGCTATTGTATCGATAAGGACATGTCCACTCTGTCTCTGATTGTATTAAAAAACATCTTTTTTGTTTGTTCGAGTTTAGTTTTGGCACATATTCGGCGGCTCGCAAAACTCTGTAAAACTAAGCGATATCCTCTTATTCGATTTCGATAGTGATCAAATAAGCGATTCGCTTCTAGTACACGAGTGCCCTGCGCGCGCGCCGCGGTTAACTACGCCACTCAACAGTCTTGGTGACCTTAGCAATTATGAATTTATTTTATTAATGCACTTTCTTATGACGTGTTACATCGAGCTCACGACATAACCGACTCCACTTACATCTAAGATGAGACAAAGAACTCACTATAAAAAATAAATAAGTTGTTTTTTATTTAAATCTGCAGTCTTATTTAAACAGTAGGTACCTACACTACAATATCTTCTCGTGATTCTCAACTCTATTTCTTTGGCCTAAAGAGAAGAGAGAAAATAATATCTATACTTTAGCTATTAATGGTTTTTTTCAGTGTCCATAATAAGGATCATGAACCGGTGGGGGGGCTCCGTAGTGCTGCGCAGTGTACTGAGATGCGGGAGCATTGTGATTAGATGCGGGTGCGGAGTTGTGTGGATGCGATTGCTCGTATTCGGGATAAGGTGGCGGCGATGGTGGCTGAAATAAAAAAAAAGAGATCTGAAATGTTGTGTGTAAAATCACAACTCCATTTAGCCCAAAGAGAAACATGGACTAGGTGGTTTTGTTTTCATACAGCATAGGTTACGGTACGGTTGAATTTCCCAGAAATAGCTTACTAATCCCGAGTTAAGTTGACATTTGCCTACTTATAAAATTATACTAGGTATACACGTAAGTGGGGTTATAAGAGTACCAAAGTACATCTACCTACCTTACTGGGTAAGTTCCATTACAATACAAGGCTATAGGCATTATTCAAATATCAAAGTACCTGTTGTATATATCAACCTTGTTTGAAAGGATAATATAAGTACATTGAAGAGTTTCTAAGAACTATGATGGGTTCGGTTCAACTTCGTGCATTCACGTTAGTTGATAAGTATGAAAGGAATGCAATAAATTGTTAATACAAATGGGGTGAACCTTATGCGCCACACCGATACAATATTATATTTTTATGCTAAACGTTTGTGTAGGTACCTAGGTTGATCGTGCGTGCGTGCAGTTCGCCAGTTTACGGATTTACTTAAGTTATTGTGATGTGTATGTGAGACCACAGGAGATGTGTAGATACTTAAATATATTGTGTGTGCATGTCTGGTATGGAATAAAAATAACTAAAAAATGTAGAAGGAACATAGTCTCGTAAAAAATCGTTCCCATTCTATAGTTTTTTTTAAGAGTTAACTTTGTACTTCAAGTATTGGCGTGTTCTAAAAAAATCAGGTAGGGTGTTGCGATGGCTATTTAATCCAAGGGTAAGTGAGTAGTGGCTATGGTATCATTGTAACTACGTAGTTTCTAATAGTTACGATCATATTGTTGAGAAAGAACTGCTGTATGTGACTGCAGAGTGTGTGGCCAAGAAAGTAATCAAGTATCCGCCCGAGAGAAGAGCCTCCCGATCCTACGGATTTTTCGGTTTGAAAATAGCAATAAAAATATGTGCACCATACCAGTAGGTACTTACACTCAAACGGTAAAGGAAAACATAGTGTGTAGCATTTTGTAGAACCTAAAAAAAAGTTCAAAGTCGGTGCCGAGTGTACAAAAGGAGACTCTGAGGCGCACTAATACGAAAGGACTGGTGACATGGCGAGATACGAAGTATGACATGTAAGCTGCGGAATAGGATCTAGATATAAAAAAAAATACTAACTTATGACCTTCGAATTCTTGGTTCTAAGGTATGCCGGTTTCCTCACGATGATTTCGAGCACTGGCATGCGCACATAAATTTTTTGAATGGGAAAACACATTGGTGCACGACTAGGTTTGTACCCACAACCTTCGGATCGTGAGGCAGATGCTACCACTACACAACCAGTGCTCTTAGACCTTAAATCTAGATAAACGACCAGAATATATCTGACCTGGTAGGTGTAATCCGGCTTCTTATCAAGCTCAATATGTTGGTGATTTTTTAGCGGTTTCAAATGGTGCGCCATCAAATCTTTAACCTGTAGCTTCGTCATCAGCAAGTTAGCAGCTAAAGCTTTGTTAAAAGCTTTTAGTTCTTTCAATTTAGCTTTTAAAGCCCACATTCCATCCTTGAGCAAGTCCAGCTTGCCTAAAGGGATTTCGTTGTCGTAGCTATCGTAACTATATGATGGTGTGTTGAGGTTGTACGATGGAGTTTCGTGATTATATGGGGCATCGTAAGAATCGTAAGCAGCTCTGAATAGCATCTTTTCTTCTTCGTCCAAATCTCTAAAGTTCGGGACATTTCGGGATAACACTAGAAATTAAGCAGTTACAATAGTCAATAGTCAAAAATAGTCAAAAAAAATTATTCAGTAATATCACAGGGATCATTTTGAATCGTCTTACATACTAGGTGAGTCTAGGTGCCAATTCCAGTCCTATCCCCAGTCCGAGAAGAACTGACAAGAAACTCGCTGGGCCCTAGCGCTTTTTTTGTATTATGATCCTTGTTAACATTGTTAGGGACACCTAGCAGAGTTGAAGCTGATTCATTCATTCATTGATAATGAGAAGTAGGCATTTTACTATTTTATATATTAGACTAGAGCAACAATATTGTATAAAAAACGATCACAAACATGCTGATGACTGTGATTCCCAAGTTTTTTCAACTTTTATTGGTAAACATCTCAGATTTCTAGAGTACCTAACTTAGATCTTTGATGTGTAAGGGGTAGTCACTATTTGCCACGTGTTTTAGGCATAGGTAAAAGATATCCTAATACGTATAAGGTAGTCCCCAAGATTTTATAATTATTATGCCGCTCGAAGGCCTATTATTTTCAATCGTTAATATTATCAAATTAGGCTATATCTTAGCAAAAAATTACCGTTACAAATGTTACCTAGCGGTCAAGTAGACCTATGCAACATGCAGTAATCATTAAATGCCAATTAATACCTAACCACAAACATTAGATAATATACAAGACTTACCGGAACTAGCGAAAAAAACAACACAAATTATTTGGATAAACATGTTTGAAAATTTTATTTGATCGCCTTTGTGTCATCAACTGCAATGAGATTCACAATTCCACAGCCAACGATGACTGGTATTTATGACTTATTATAATCTACCCTCAAACTACTCCAAGGCACGGTTAGGTGATTCGTAATGGATTCGTACGTACAATAATGTAAGGCCGGTCGGCACTGTTGCGACGAGTCGTGAGGTAATGCTCGAAGAAAACCTAGTAGGGAATTTGGAATTGACCTAAATGGACCCTTACCCTAAATAAGTGTGGTGTAATAAGAGTTAGGGCGTAAGGCGTAGAAGGCGTTAGGCTCCCTTACTACCGGGCCCTGAATACCGTGTAGTTTAATACCCGTTTAACTCTATGGACGTAAGCCTTTGGACCAGTTTGTTTAATTTTGGATATCAATATATCCATTGGGTTGGAAACGGACCAAGCATCTACTTAGCCCAATGTTACTTATTTCTTCACCTTCATAAGTATAGTTGGCTCAACGAATCTAGGCATTCGTGAAGTTAGCCGCAAGAGCTGCGCAGTATCGTTTTTCGAGAGCAATTGGATGTATGAGGAGGGGGGGAAGTAACTGTACATGCGCAAACTCGCACCTGTGGCTAACTTCACGAATGCCTAGATCCGTTGGATGAACTGTATATTCAATTATTGTAGCTCCATATTTAGGCACCTAATATGCTCCCGAAAATGGAACTAAGTACCTACTAGGTAGACGACCTCTGTGGCGCAGCGGGCGAGAGTCCACCTGCGACGCAAGAGGTTGCGGGTTCGATTCCCGCCACGGAGCAAATTTGTGTATGATCTGCAGAAATTTGTTCCGCTGGTCTGGGTGTTTTCTATGTATAATAAAAAATATCTATCTATGTATAGAATGTATTAAATATATCAGTTATCTAGTACCCATAACACAAGCTTTGAGTAGCTTACTTTGGGGCTAGATGATGCTGTGTGGATTGTCCAGCATTATTTATTTATTTATAGGTATGCTAGATAGTGAAGTAATGCTATTTCGTTAATCCATAAGTACTAAAATACCAGTGATAGGTTGTTTAGTTGTTCGTAGTCATGCAAACAAACGTATCTATCCACGTAGGTGGATGGAGGTACCTCCATTATCTGAGTGGGTGGGTTGGTATGGAAATTAGGGTAATTATATACCTAGGTACATTATCAGGTCCAAAAAATAAAGCAATTACGTTCCATTATGTACATAAATAATATATTTTGCTTTTCCTTAATTAAGTTATCTAATGACTACCTACTGTTCCATTACTTGATATGTAATTTATGGTAATATAAATATATAATGGCCAAATTGAGTTATGTAGGTAGGTACTTAGTTACTTACATTTCGAATAACATAAATACACTTACCAAAATGCTATTTGTACACAATAGGTACCTAGTACATAAAGTAGTAGGTAAGTACCTACATAAAGTCAACAATAATTATAAATTATTTAAATAACAATAAAGCTGTATAATAGTAGATAAGTACTTATACAACGCCTATAAAACACAGCACAAAGGGATAATCTATAAATAATATCAATGTAAACTTACTTCTTTGTAATACTTACGAGTGTAATGTATAATTAATTACCTACTTGAGTATATTATTTTAGTTCTAGTTAAATCTAATGTAATGATATGTATAAATGCAGCCTAATTTGAACACGCCTTAAAAAATAATAGTTTGATATCGATAAAGTATCCATAAGGCGAATTCGGCAAAACTATCTTTATTATAATCTATAGCATTATCTCCAGAATAATACTTAGTTATCGAAGTGACATTACATTATCCTGAGAATACCAGAAGATGGTCAAATCCACCCTTAGAGCATAAGCACACGGCGCGTATTTTATGCGCACAGACGACGCAATGGGCAACGTAATCGCGCGTTTACAGCACTCACTACACTATTGATTTTTTTACGTGTGCATAGGTTACAAGGCTGCGACTGAATCTCGTTTGAATTGCGTTAACGCGCGTCATCTGCGCGTGTCGTCTGCGCGCATAAAATACGCCGTGTGCTTAGGCTCTTATGCCCGCCTTCCACAAAAAAAGGGTAATGAGCGGAAACTGAGCTAATGGTCTGAGCGGATTGAAATTGTTTTGAAATCCGCTCATTTATAGTGGAAGCACTCCTATGAAGAAAGCCGTTGCGAGTTAAACGGAGTCCGTACGGAGCCCGCTCCGCTCGCAGTGGAAGGCGGGCATTACTGTTATAAAATTGCGCGGACTCAAGCAGTCCTGGATTTATAAATAGGCCGTATAGGCCGCGGCCTAGGGGCGGCAGCGGCCTAGGGTCGACAGATTTCAGAGGACGGTCACTTGATTTCATTCGTTTATTTAAATAATAATATTCCATTTGTAGTAAAGGGTCCTTGCTAGGAGGAGAAATTATTACCTATTTTAGAAAGGTATGTACATGGAGCGTCAGAAATAAAGTGGCCTACACTCATAAAAAATATAAATCCGGCACTGGACTCAAGCCTCCTTGATTTATTGGTACCAACTAGCTCGCGCAAAGAATATAATTATGTCATTTATTGAAGGGTTTCAGAATATGGGTTCAAAACATGATATCATTGACCTTTTGTCTCGTAACGAGGGTATTTATTATTTGTCTAGAATAGTCAAGTCCCTTAGATAAAGGAGAAGAAAATAAGAAGTAATAGAAATAAAATTCTCTTATAGAAGGGGAAAATCACCACGTAGGAAGGACCTTTATAAAAAAATAATTAATCTGATTATGACAAAACGATTTATTTTATCGTTTTACAAGGAATGTGTGTGTTATTAGTTAAAGAAATGTTAAGTCAGAATATTTAGGATGGTAAATTTAGATTGGGGTAAGTTTACGATGTTTTTGCATGTATGTGTTGATGAATCCATCAATGCTCTGGCAGCCTTGATTGAAGTGAAGGCTCCGTAACTTATTAGCTATTAATTATTGTAAACTACGCCTTTATATTTTATTGATCAAACACATTAGAGGTCGATAATTCAGTGTCAAATAATTGTAATAGGAAACGCTTTCTTTATGTAAGACTCGATTGGTACCTATTGACCCTGACCACTGAGCTGATACGAATCGATTGAGAACAGGCATGTGGCTGGCTTGACTCAGGCGCAAAATAGAGGGGGCAAATATACAACGTTATACAGCGTGTAACGTAATACCCCTATACGGCCGAAAGGGATGTATTCAGACCGAGCACTAGAATACATTGACGTGTGCAAAGGTTCAAGCGTTATTTGAAGCGTCTTTAAAGACCTATCCAATAGTACCCGTACGTAACCTAGTATGTGGGTATCTTAGATGTTATTGTAAATACGTATAACTAAAATGTACTTACTTAATAATAATAATAACTTACATTGTTACAAATATTGCATTTAACCTTAATTAATTATGACTTGGGAAGCAGTATTATACGAGTAGTTACTATCGTAACGTAGGACTAAGTATAGGTATAGGTAATATTGTATACTAGCTTCCGCCCACGGTTTCGCCTGCGCGGTATCTCAGAAAACAAAAACAAATCTATCCCACGGGAACCGTAAATTTTTCCGAGATAAAAAGTACCCTATGTGTTATTCCAGGCTATTATGTATATCTGTGCTAAATTTTATCCAGATCGGTTCAGCGGTTTCAGCGTGAAAGAGTAACAAACATACATCCATACATTCTTACAAACTTTCGCGTTTATAATATTATTAGTAAGATAGGTAGTAGGACTTAATGTATAACAATATTAAATTTCAAAACAGGTGAAATTACAGTTCTAATAACTTCTAGTAAAGTATTTTAGGTACTTATAACAAATGAACTACGATGTGGTAGTGAGTGCGTAATTAAAACTGTAGGTACCTTGTGTCCAGGGCCGCGCCGACCCCCCACAGCGCCTGTGTACGAAATCTATGAAGCGCCTCTTTTTTTCACGAATCTTCATGTTTCAACTTAGGTCTATGTGTCGCCTGATACGGCAAAAATTTTAAATTTCGTCTCTATAAGTGGTGTACATTTTTTATGTTTTACTTATCGATACTCCACTACAAAGAAATGTTGTTGTGTAAGTGTATTAAAAATAATTTCGATGGCGGCGCCTCTATTGTCTTGGCGCCTGTGTGCGCCGCACACTTCGCACATAGGGGCGGCTCGGCCCTGCTTGTGTCCCTAGACTCATAGAGTATACTAGAGTATAGATAGATCCAGTGAGTGTGTTATTAAAACTGTACCTCGTGTCCCTATAGACTCATATAGTATACAAGAGTATAGATAGATCCATGCCTGCAAAGCCAGGCGCTATGGTCCGCGTTGCATTAGAAGCGAGCGCGGCGCCGCGACTGTCACAAGCCAGCGCGACTCTTGTACAAGTCATCCTCAAGGTCGAACGGGATGGGGTCCGCGTAGCCTGAGTCATCGTAGCGGAGCGACCTGCGATCATTTACAACCTTTATAATACCTATAGATTATTTTTTTAATAAAAGACTACAGAAATATATGGAACTTTACAGAAATAAATTATGTAATGATGATATAGCATCCGTCGCGGGCGGGACCTACCGGGCTAAAATGAGCGCCACGACAAAATTTTCTCGTCTGTTTTGTCTCGCTCTTTTTCGTGCGAACATGAGACAAAATACTCGACAAAAGTGTCGACAAAGTTCTGTCGCTTTTTCTAGCGCGAATATGAGATAACATGCTCGACAAAATTTTATCACGGCTGCAATGTTACCCTGGCTGGATAAGGCTAACAGCTGATCGTGAACAATAGCATATGCAAAGAGAGGCCTATACCCTACTTATAGCAGTGAGTGAAGTCGGGTTGCAGATGATGATGATCATGATGATGTTTGTTATTGTATGTAGTTAACAAATATAGTAACAATCAGAATTCCTAGATAAAAAAGTACCAAGTGGTTAATATTTATCTGCCTAATTGTTAAAAGCTTGTTTGTTATTGCATCATAGGGGAAGGTGTTCTAAAATGATCCCTGGGGGTAAAACGATCACTGGTTGATTTACCGACTTAGAGGCGTCTTCTAGTATTTTTTAAGTGAACCTCGTGTTCCCAAGGCTGAGCCATGCATTCTCAGTTAGTGTCATGGCGGCAGTGACAGTGGAAAAGTTTTTAGGACAAATTGTTTAAAATTTCTGTGCTCAATGTAAAGTAAGCCATTATTTGACTTTACATAGTTTTAGTAGGTACACGTACATTTTATGTGGTAGTTGTGTTTTCCTCAGTTTCTATTGTCATTCAGCAATGGAATGAACCGTTTATTATTACGGCATTTAAAACTCATAGATTGTATTTTGTTGTTATGCGTAAATAAAGCATTGGGGGTAAAATGATCCCTGGGTGGTGTAGGTAAAATGATCCTGGGATCATTTTACCCCCGGTTTTGGTGTGGATGGGTCAATGATCCTTCGATGTTTTCAATTAACTTTGTACAGGGTGGGGCACGAATCGTGACTTTGAATTATGACGCGTATTAAGCTAGTTGTCAGCAACAATATAAAACATTTTGTAAAAGAATTTATCAAATATTTCCTTGGAATTCTTAAATAAAATTTTGTTTTGTTGTTGATAACTAGCTCAACATGTTTATTAATTTAAAGTCGTTATTTGTGTCCCATCATTTTTTATTTTGCTGATTTTTTTTCTAGTTGAGGCTTTTGATAAAACTCCATAATAATTGAACGTTTTATTTCTAATTTAAAACCCTAAGTAATGGGGTAAAAAGATCCGGGGATCATATTACCCCATTGGGGTAAAATGATCCCGGGATCATTTTGCCCCTATATTTTTCAAAGTGACTTTTTAGTAGACCTCCACAAAAACCTAAATAAATAATTTTCTATTAGCTTTATGCTGTAAAATGCGAAACAAAATTTGTAGCTTGATATTATCGGTAACCTTTAAACACTTTAAGTCAAATAAAAAGCAATAAACATTCGAGTTACAGCAGTTTTCCCTTAGGGGGATCATTTTTAACCACCTTCCCCTAATGTTGGAAAGTTTCTTAATCAGTCACGTCCAAACTTTTTTACTACTAATGATAATTTTATCTGTAGGATCTCTGTAATCAAATCATCGTTACTTCAGTTGCGCATTGTCATCATAATGTATTAATTTTCTTCGAAGATACTATTTAGATCATTTTAAATTTGTTCATTGAAGCTAATTAGATGTTCATTTCATTGGATAATGGACACTTCATCAGATAAAATACTAATGATGACATATTAAAGATCTGATAAAACCGAGATACCTAAGTAAGTAGGTACTCAATTGAAGATAATCTTGTCGTGAATCTATCTATAAATCTATAGCTATAGCGATACGAGACTATAGCACACTTTCTGGTAGGTATACTGCACAAAAGGCGAGCATTGCCATAACATATTTGGTAAATTGTGCATTGTTTACGGCAGTCTAGTTCTATAGCGTTTATTAGTTTTCTCCCCAGTCATTTCCACTAAACAACGTACCTACAAGTATAGCTTTTTTATTCTTTTAGTTGTAAGACATTATCATGACAAAAATGAAGAAAAATAATGTTTGATACACGATAACAACAAAACGTCTGAAAGAGATAAGACGCCTGATAGATAGAAAGTACAAGAATTTCGTTTAGGGTAAAGGCGTAAGACGTCTGATAGATAAAAAGTACAATAATTTCGTTTAGGGTAAAGGCGTAAGACGTCTGATAGATAGAAAGTACAATAATTTCGTTTAGGGTAAAGGCGTAAGACGTCTGATAGATAGAGAGTACAATAATTTCGTTTAGGGTAAAGGCGTAAGACGTCTGATAGATAGAAAGTACAATAATTTCGTTTAGGGTAAAGGCGTAAGACGTCTGATAGATAGAAAGTACAATAATTTCGTTTAGGGTAAAGGCGTAAGACGTCTGATAGATAGAAAGTACAACAATCTCGGTTATGGTAACATACCTGTCAGGCGTCCTAGTCCTGCATCGCGAGGGCGGCGGCGAGCGAGACGAGGCTCTCAGCAGCGCCGGGTCGTCGTATCTCCGCGACACGACAGTGAAGTCGTGGTGAGCGTCTATCAGCTTCTGCAGGCGGGATACCATCTCGAAGTCTGAGACCGACGCCGGCACCAAGATTCCCAGGAGTTTTGCAATCGAATTTCTAGGAACAAAGTATCAAAAAATTACCGCCTCTAGTGACCAGCTATAAAGTTAAAGAAACTGACGACCTCAGTGGCGCAGCGGGCGAGAGTCTGCCTGCGACGCACGAGGTTGCGGGTTCGATTCCCGCCTTGGAACAAATTTGTGTACGATCTACAGAAGTTTGTTTCGTTGGTCTCGATGTTTTCTATGTACTTATCATCATCATCATCATCATCTTCCTGCCTTTTTCCCACGTTATGTGGGGTCGGGTACTTATAATTAAAAAAAATCTATCTATGTATACATATGTATAATGTACTTATATAATATATAATGTACTTATATATAAATGTACTTAAATATATCAGTTACCCATAACACAAGCTTTGAGTAGCTTACTTTGGGGCTAGATGATGCTGTGTGGATAGTCCAGCATTATTTATTTATCTATGATCTTTCTACATTTCAATATAACCTGAAGCTCTGCAGTTGCGCCTCCCTCCTCTGACTCTCCGCATACATCTCCTTGGTCCTAGCCAAGTCATCTCTCAGGATGTTGATCTGGTGTTCGACGCTGGTCCTCTCTTGCTCGAAGGTCTCGCCTGTGGTTCTGACTGCGTCCTTCAAGACGCACACCTTACGGTTGTAACGAGCTCTCACTAGTTCCGCTTCTTCCAGTTTCTTTTGTAGTTCTTCTACTCTACGAGCCCTTTCCAGTGCTGCTATCTGTTATGCAGATTATTTGTTTAATTTAAAATTTAAATAAACCATTATGTATGGACGCTAAAGTAGCATGAACTTACTAGGTATCACAATAATATTACTCTATGTAAAAGATGATTCAAGTTAAAACAGGACGGACGCGGCATTTTTAGGTACCTACCAGCCCGACAGGACTGAGACTAGTAGATTAGTAGCCAAGGGCTGTAAGGCATTAATAATTGTAAGGGTGCAATTGATGCTTACACCCGAGCTACCTACTCTTGCTCTTGCTTTACATCTCGATTGTAAGGTAAGTAGAAAAAACCCGGCATTACAAGAATAAAACATTTTAAAGTAAAAGTTTTCTATTCCCGCCTTTTTTCATCTTTTTTTTAAATTATTTTTTTCAAGAACGAAATTGAGCTTCGCCCTTCGATATTTAAAATTGATGACTATTATACTCATACGAAGACAAGGCTGAATAGCGAAGCGACCTCTTTTGTCATTGGGCTGAATGCATGATGTCTATTGCCAGTATGATGGTTAGATGTACGCGAACTTTTTGAAAGAGTGAAGTTTTTTTTTTAATTACTTACTGCTTTTCTAGCTACATTATTACAATAGAGCAGGGGTCGGCAACCTTTTGGCAGGCAAGGGCCGCAAGGTGGCAAAATAAACTAAAGGCGGGCCGGGCCGCACTTGTGATATTAACCCTAGAAGCTCAAAATATGGCTCTCAAATGCCCATCTCCGAGACAAGAAGCATATTTATTTTTTCTATAATTGACAATTGAAAAAGTTTGTTCGCAAAAATTATAAGTGCTGCCAAAAATTGTAATGAACTCGCGCTTCGCTCATTTGTTCGTTCGCAGGCAGAGCGAAGCACGTTTTAAGTCTGGGTCCACACTGTACGGTCGATCGTGGTTCGTTCATGCATTTATCTTGATATTTAACTTATATAAAAAACATTCAAGGCCGCCAGCGAGACGTCCGCGGGCCGCATGCGGCCCGCGGGCCGCGTGTTGCCGACCGCTGCTCTAGAGCGCTAATTGGTCACCTACAAGCCCCATTTGGGGGTAATAAGGACCTGCTTACCGAATATGAGAGATGCAAAGTTAAAAAATAAAGTGACCTTGTAATCAGCCGCGTCAGCTAACTGCGCGTTAAGGTCTCGCAGTTGGGCGCGCGCGTCGGCCAGTTGCACGGACAGCTTGTCGCACTGCCGCGCCAGCTTCTTGCTGCGCGACAAAGCCTCATCACGCTCTGCCTGTAAAACGGCTCGGACGCGGCAACTCTCCTCCTGCGACAATACGTCAATTTCTCTAGAAGAGCACCGAGATGAAAAGATATATTATTAGATAGATACAATCAAAGTACATTTTATACCTGAACACTTAATTTGCGACGCAGCAAGTCTAAATGCAGGTCTTTCCTCTGGAGCTGCTCCCTGAGTATTTTGATTCGTCTCTGAAGTTGATACACCACTGCAGTCTGTAAAGTGTTAAACAAATAGGCAGCGTTCCTCTTCCAAATTGCTCTAAAATTTAGAGCTGTCATTGTTGCTTTAGACTCTTTAGAGTCTAAAGTCTAGGTACGCTATCCGATTGCATGATCCTAAATACGATTGAAATGGTATCGATTTTACAGTGATGATTAACAATTTGCTAGAAGCCGATAATACTAAGGTACTAGGTAGGTATTGCTCTGCCCAGTGCCCACTGCTAGTTAGAATGAGGAAAAAATAAAAAAAAAACAATTTAAAGACAAGACAAGTCTTAGCAAATACGTTCATGTGATGACATAATTAAGTTAGTACTTAAATACTTATAATAACCCGGTGTGACAGTAGTGGAAAAATAGCACAAACCATGCCTAATGAATTCAACTACTACCTATATTAATTCGATTTTAATTGCATAATTAATATGGAATACCTACCTATGCGTACGTAAAAAAGTGCAATAGATTTGACGATTGGTGCGACTAGACATTTATTTATCTCATGTCACTTTTTATTTACCTATTTACCTCTGGGTACATTTATGGCATCCATACCAAAGGCAGCATTATTACGCTGATTTCATCCACGCGTCTGGGTTAGTGCAGTAACACAGAAGTACCGCAAAATTGTAAAAGCGACCAGAAACGGTAGTCTAGTATCTTTTGCTTAGGTTTGAGTCAGGCCCTAACGTGCATTCGTTGGTAGGTACTATGACTACGTAGATAAAAACAAGCATTTCAAATTTCATTCAGTCTGATACGTTGCAGCGACATGCTCGTATCTACTTTTGTCTTACTTCTTTAAGATAAGGCAAGTCATGGAAGGACCTTTCTCTGCGCAGCCGCGGCAGGGTGCCATAGTATCCGTAATAAAGCATCTATAGAAAACACGCTCATTATAACAACAATCACAATATTCAGGTAGGTACCCCTGTACTGACAACGTTCTAGGTAAAAGTGAAGTTATTTCATTTACAACTAGCTTCCGCCCGCGGCTTCGCCTGCGTTATACAGCGAAAAACAAAAACATCGTTATCCCACGGGAACCGTACATTTTTTCGGGATAAAATGAAGCCTGTGTTATTCCAGACCATAATCTATATCTGTGCCAAATATCATTCAGATCCGTTCAGCCGTTTTAGCGTGAAAGGGTAAGAAACATCCAGACATCCAAACAAACTTCCGCGTTTATAATATTAGTAGGATTGCAATTTAGGCCCTTAGACGTTCATAGAGTACCTAAGTACCTATAACTTCACGCTTTAGCCGATCGTTACACGTACGTTGTCGTACGTTTTATATCGTACAACCGTGTTGGTACTAAAATGATAAGTATTTTTTAAAATAAATAAGTAAATGTTGTATCCGACTGACCTTATCAACAATTTTATCGCTCTCGAGCCGCGCCAGTTGTTCAGCACGATGCATAATCGACTCAGTGTGCAGTTCTATGCCGATGTCCTGGGTTAACTCATCCATGTTCAGAGTTCTACTGAGACGTTCGAGGAAGCCAACAAACTGCAGCAGAAAAACATTAAAAGGCTAACCGCCTCCGGCTACGTAAAAGACCAGTAAATAATATATTACTTTTTTCAAGACCCGTTATCGAAGCAAGCTACAAGGTATCTGTATAAATAATGATGACGGATAAACACGTCTTTGTTTAAATGACTTACATTGGCTTTGTCTTTTCTTAAGCTGTCTCTGGACATCTCGAGAACATTGAGTTCAGATTCCAGCTTGTGCAGCTTGGCTTCGAGCATGTTCCTCTCGTCCTCCAGGATCCTCACTCGGGTGGTCACCTGCTCGTTCATATGGGCTGTCCTACTCAGTTGCTGCGACTCCAGGCCGAGTTTATCGCGTAACGCATCGATTTGCTATAAAACATTGCACGAGTATTTCACTACATTTACTACTTACCTATCCAAAGAGTAAGCAATATACTTAGCCTAAGAAAAGATAGGTATCTAACCTTTTAAGGTTAATAAGAGCGACTTTATCTTCATATGGCAGTCTTTTACATGATCCTAAGATGGCTTACCACAGCTCGGTCTTTATTCTCACTGAGAATTTCTCTGATCCTATCTTTGATGGTGCTTTCGTGCGCTTCCACGAACCGTGTTGGCAAGCTGAGAAGTATGGCGATGGATTCCATTGTGTTCCGGAACTCTGCTTGAAGCCGCAGGTACTTCTCATCGCGGTGTTTTAGATCCTCTGTACAATAAACGAGGCAAATGGTAGCTAACGCCATCTTCGCTAAGTGAATATGGGTTTACCGATTAATGTTAAAGATCTTACCTTTCAATTGCATTATTAAAGATTCGTTTTGATTCACATTGTCAGTGACGACGTTGAGGTTCTTCGAACAATGTGAAAGTTTTTCCCTTGCTTCGTGCAGCTCCCTCTCGAAAACTCTATTTTGTACTAAGAGTGACTCCTTCTCTTGCTTAAGTCTTTCAATATCCAGAAGCTGGGATGACAGTTGCCTCTGCAGCATATCTTTATCGGCGCTAGCTCTTTCCAACGCGTCTCTGCAACTGCGGAGGTCTTGTTCCGTGCTTGATAAATTTTCTGTTGTGTTCATACATTTGTTTTTCAGTCTGGTTATCTCTTGGACAAGTTCAGCGGCCTTTATAATGAGGCTTTCAGGTGAGTGGGTGTGTGATGAGTCAATAAACTCCGCATCTAAAGCTGCTGACAGCCGCCGCACCAGATCGTGGAACTGACACCTTGCGTTTTCTTTTAGCTGTTCTTCATTTTGGCACTCAAGTTCTAGTGAGCGCAGTTTTTTTTCTAAATCTTTAATCTTTTCATCGGAATAGCGGTTATCCCTCTGAAGAGTTTGTACCGTGATCTCGCATCTTCCCTGCGCGGTCTGAAGATTCCTTTGTATTTCTTCCAGTTCTTGAATCTTTTTCCTAAGAGATGATATGACTGCATTCTGCCTCGCATTGTGCTCGCGGAGGTGGTCGATCTCCACCTGCTGCTCTAAGACCCTCTGATCCCGGGACAGCATTTGATTCTTCAAGTCACTGTTCTGTAATTTATTTTAGGTGTTCATAAGCCGAACTACTTTACTAGTGGGTGGTATCAGTTTTGTTAGATTGAATGTTAAGTCTCACTTCTGAAATTAGTTTATCCCGCTTGTACTGGAGTGCGGCCAAATCGCTTCTCAGCGATGTAATAAGGTCATTTCCAATATCGGAGTCCATCTAAAAAATAATACACAAACTATTTAAGTAGGCCTTTGTTGTAGATAGGTAGGTACAACAAAATGAAGCACAACTCACAAAAATCTAGGTATTTCCATTTTTGTTTCTCGGGAACACGAGTAGGTAGGTACAACCTTACGTGACTGGCAAAAGACGACTAACTGGGTAAAAAGTAGGTAGGTAGGGTAGGTAGGTACTTAATGTTTGCATGTAGCGTGATCCGGCTCGCTTTTTCTGAGTTACCTACCAGAGTCACGACATCTTATTGAATACACCGAGCATGCAGAACTGTGAAATTAACATAAATCCGGGGATCGTAGGCCATTAAATTATTTGTTTGCATGACATTTTCCAAAACTACATAACGTAGCAGAATATACAATAAAATTGTTTAGATTAAGAATAATCTGATAAAGGTTCTAGAAAAATGGCTAGCAAATGGCCCAATAAAAGGTTTTAGGCATAGTCGACGAAATAGAAAAAACCTAGTAGGTAGGTAGGTATGTACCTACATTAATTAGCACTACGTTTCATACCTCGGCCCTTGGTTAGAGATACTTTGATTAGGATATCTCAGGGGGTGCGAATTAAAGCCCATTGAATACTCACTTTAGGTAGGTAGGTAAGTTTTAGAATTAAGAGATAATGAAAATTGATGAACTATGAAGTAGGTTCATAAAAACCTACCGTTTTCAAATTTTGATAATTTACCAGAACGCAGTTACAAAGAATATTATTTTTTCGCTGACTGTACCGGATGCGTTACCGGAAGAGTTCCGTACGAGGTACGAAGTATCGCATAGCATGCCTCACCCTCCTGATGGTTGAAATACAAAAGGTATCTGTATCATAGCACAAATAAACTACATAGCAGTTCGCCACGAACTGAGATCTCGCTCGCAAGTTGTGCATTCGCGCTCTAACTTATGTTGAGTGTGAAAAAGCTCGTAGGTAATTAATACGAGTGCTGCTTACAACTAGCAGATTACGAGCTTACGTAACAACTGTTTCCTTAATTTTACTTCTTTCGTTGTATTTCAAAAACTAGTAGGTAGGACAGGTAATCTATCTATCTATGTATATCTGACGACCTCAGTGGCGCAGCGGGCAAGAGTCCGCCTGCGAAGCAAGACGTTGCGGGTTCGATTCCCGCCTCGGAACAAATTTGTGTACGATCTGCAGAAATTTGTTCCGTTGGTCTGGGTGTTTTCTATGTATAATAAAAAATATCTATCTATGTACCTATATCATGTATTAAATATATCAGTTATCTAGTACCCATAACACAAACTTTGAGTAGCTTACTTTGGGGCTAGATGATGCTGTGTGGATTGTCCAGCATTATTTATTTATTTATTATATATATCTATATAAGACCTTAACCTGACTGACTGACTGACTGATTCATCATCGCCCAGCCGAAACCGCTGAAGCTAGAAAGCTGAAATTTGGAAGGTGGTTTCCTTTTATAACAAAACCACCCACTAAGGCGGGATTTTTGGAAATTCCACCTCTAAGGGGGTGAAAAAGGGTGAAAACGTTAGTATGAAACTTTTTAACGCGTGAAGCAATTTTCATGAAACTTTGTTTGTGCACTGTAAATGCAAAATGAATGGATACGTGTTTCAGGATTTTTCAATATAACCATTAAAAAGGGGTCAAATGTGGGGTCAATGTTTGTATGGGAACTTTTTAACGGGTGGTGCGATTGGTTTGAAACTTTCAAGATTTTTCAATATAACTCTAAAAAAGGGGGTCAAATGGTGGGATTTTTTATGAGCTGTGTGATGTGTTTGAAACTCAGTTTAAATACTTTAAGTGAACGAGCGGGACAGCTAGTAAAGGATAAAAAATAAAATTCATTTTGGAATGTACGAATACAGCGGCCCCCCATTCAATACCTAATTTTATAAGTTTTTTTTAATATTTAAAATACGATTGAAACAAATTAATTGATTTCTCACTAAAAGTCTGACTACTGGGTGTTTTACCCTAGGTACGGTTTATTGCCATAATCCCCGCTAAGCTTTCCCCACCAGTGAGGATTATGACAATTCTAAAAAAAAATGGTGTTTTCCCCAGCAACATTTTGTATGCTGGTTGTTGGTTATTATGACAATAAACCTCTGTACCTATGCCACTGTGATGATCCAGATATAGTGAATCTCCATCAAGAAATTGGAGTAGTGTCGGAGCTTTCCTGTATCTAAACATTATCCATAAATTTGTATTAATTTCAGTGATGCAGATGAAGCCAGATTGATTAGATTTGCAAGTTATTCTGAAGCTACCTCATCATTTTGCAATGGTATATACACTTGGGTAGTAGATAGGTTGTGATGTAAGGACGTAGACTCACCTCTGTTGGAGTTTTTCGACAGAGTGCCTCAAAAACCTTCCAGTTTTCAGTGTCCTCGCTTCCCTTATCTTCTTCCATTTCGTCTCACTTTTTGTTTATTTACAGGAAATTTCACACGAATTTTCTTCAGGTTGTAGCGACCTCCGGACTACGGCGCTGTGAGTGCGTTGCTATGAGTCTCAGCATGTCAACACGAGAAACCCCTGCCAAAATCGATTTGTTTACACATACCTACACACAACAATTGCTTGGCCACCGTGGGCTGCTCAGCACATAGGTAGACACAGAGGCGATCAGGTTTTCTTTTACAAAATTATCAACCAAGTAGGTAAATGAAGAAAGAAAACACTTTTTCAGAAAAAATATTTTAATATGTAGCAATCAACATATTGTCTTATGTTTACAATAATCAGTTTAAGAGCTACCAGGACATAATTTGTCCAAGATTACCCATGAGAAATCAAATCTTAAACATCTTGTTCTTCTACCTAAATACGATAGTATACTTAAGTGGTGGGAAAGACATTTCAATAGTAACAATTAACTTTCTTTTACCTATAATATTGTAGGTCGGTATAATAATTATGTATGTACGGAACGTTATAAAATTATGTAATGTAGACAATGTCCGAAATCCGATGTCGTGTTACGACAGCGTAAGTAATTATCACATTTTCTTATAAAAAGTAAAAAACTTACAAGACCTATTCTTCCTTGAATCTTAATGAATTAACACCTTAGAATTAAGACTAAAAGTAAGACTAATTTTTTTAAGAAAATACTTTTTAAATGCACTTGGTAAATCCTACTAATATTATAAATTGACAGTTTTGTGTATATCTTTATCTCTATATAATGAAATTTGGTATGAATGTAGATTAAACTCTGGAATACACATTTGGTATGAATGTAGATTAAACTCCGGGCACGCGTTTTTTTCTAAAAAAATACAAGTACTTAACCATGACTGAATGATTGATTATAGACTAACTGCACCCTGCAGTTATGTTATGAAGTTTTACGATATGAAATCTCTATAACCCCCATCATGTTTTCACAGATTAAACCTACACTTGTCAGCACCAGATACACAAAGTTTATTTTTTTATTTTTTTATATTCTTGTTTATTGTTAAGGACTTTTACTTTACAAAGTATGTAAGTCCAAGTATATTTTTGAAATATTAAAAATACAACGCTACCTACAGCGAGAGAAAATTATAATATAAACACTGTAAAAAGGATATTTTCTGTGGAATATCCTTCAGTTTGGCTCACACGTTTTATTTTATGGCACAAATCTGCTCTATGTTTTGTTTGTACTTCAATTACAACTAGACAGGGTTGAGCAGCATATTTACAAGAAATAGAGGGTCTCCGTGAGGGAGTAATGCGGCTGATTGTGCAAGCTGTTGGCAGCCAAGAACGCCAGCTTGTGCGCATATTGGCACACGGAAGGGACCCGCACGTTACTTGAGCAGTTGAAGTACATATGTGTCAGTTTATAAGTAAGACGCTGAATCTGCAACAAACATTAATGCATTTAGCACCACGGCTCAAAAGTAAAGTCATCATCATCATCAGCCTATAGCAGTCCACTGCTGGACATAGGCCTCCCCTAATGAGCGCCATTGCGCCCTGTCTTCAGCTCGACGCATCCAGCCTCCACCAGCAGCCTTTCGCAGATCGTCACTCCACCTAGCCGGAGGGCGTCCTACACTACGTTTGCCGAGCCGCGGTCTCCACTCGAGAACTCGTTTACCCCAACGGTTATCGGTTCTTCGACAGATATGGCCAGCCCACTGCCACTTCAGCTTGCTAATTCTCTGAGCTATGTCGACAACCTTAGTTCTGTGTCGGATAGTCTCATTAAAAGTAAAGTGAAGAACTCTTATTTTTTGTGCCACAAATAGAATACCTCTATTTTTCAGTGGGAAAATGGATGAGCGAATTCATTGTTAGATCAATGTTATCATATTGATGGGTGTGACAGCCGCCACACGGTGCGTTGTGACCAGCAAGGCCAGATTTTTATAGTTTATTTCCTAGACGCCACCGACATGACACTACTATAGTAATCAGCATCGAGTGTGACGAAATAATTCCGCTGCGTCAATGATAAGCATCCTGTTTTTTTATCACAAATTAAAGTTTTTACTTACTCGGTCAGCCGGAAGCGCGGTATTGTCAGAGATAACATTGTACGAGGTCGGAGCGATTGTTCCCTCGCGGACGTTTTGGGAGACCAGATAAAAGTCGTACCTAAAACATTTTACAGCATAAAGTTATTGAAATAAACCTTTTTTAAGAATGACAGACAAGTCTTTTTTGAACTCACCTCTCTGGTAATGTGACCACGTCGTCGATGATTGTGCCAGGCTTCGGGTTTTGTCCGTTGGCCGTGAAAATTCGAGTATTAATGCGCTTCGACACAATTATAAACGCCATTTTGAACGTTTCGCCTCCATAAATTTCAGTGAGCTTCTTTTTAATTTCCTCCACCTGGAAAAGAATTACATGACAAAAGTGAGAAATTAATAATAAACAAATTATATGTGCGAACTCTGTCCCAGCAAAGAAGATAAATAGTTTATTCTAGTTTTTACCTCATGTGTATAAACATAGGGTATCTGGCCATCACCCACACCATCTCTGTAGATAAAGATACGACCCGGCAATACTCCTGAAATCAGTAAAAGAGTAATTGAGCTCATAGGTATACTTTACTAATGCTGTCTAACAATTTACCAGGATATTTTTATATTATATTTATATTTTGTGTGCTACTGGTTTTCCTTTGAATAAATAAATAAATAAAATAAAAATACGGATGTGTGCTCACCAACTCACTGATTTATGAATTCTACAATACATACATACTCACTCTATATCATACGGTGACGTACCTCATCACATCATAGCTGCCAAACCCTAACCCAATAATTTAAGTTTGTAAAGTAGTATTGAACAAACCATTCTTTTCACGGAATCTCTTCATAGCGGTGGCGATGTTGATAGACATGTGAGCGCTCAGCTCCTCGCCAGACGTGTGGGCGTTCACCGCGGAGTAATACTGCGTCATTGCTTTATCCAATGACGCGACAAACGCGCCGAAACTCTTCTCCTTAGAGCGAGTGTCGTGGCATACGTCAAAGCCGATCACCATTAGACTCGGCAGCGGAATGTCTACGCACCAGGGCGCACCCCCCAACTGGAAAATGTAAATTTATTGGTATGGTAAGGCACATTATGAGAGCAAATTGTTAAAAAAATATTGATCCTAAAAAGGGTTTTGGTTTGGGCAATATAAAAAGACAAAAATTGTTGACTTCTTGGAGTCACGGCCCATGATTGGGTTGATTAGTATAATGATGTGTAAGTAAATGATTTAAGGATGAAAGCCAGCTTTGATGTGCATTTTTTGTGTATACCTTGCAGTTGATTTGGATTGCCACTTTAGTAGCAATTGACATAGCTGACTTGCTCGAGAGATTACGGCCACAAACTACTTGAGTCGGCACAGCGCGATCAACGGTACACTTTTTTTTTATGGCTTCATATCTGTAAAATTGAAAAATTGTAAAGTGCGAGAAAATGAACAATTTCTAATAATATTAGTAGTATATCATTTTCGATGTTCATAATCTTACCTGTCTCCAACATTTTTCATGAGAACACACATGATTAGGCCAGGGTTTTTCCTCGCTATTACTTGTTCACAAGTGTTGGCGTATTCGAGCGCGGAGTCGTTTCGTAGGGTAACTGAAACAAAATATTCCCTTTAGCAGCTTTGTTTTATGTGTCTACGTGATTTTTAATTAGCTGCATATTATCATCCTTACTCATTTCTGGCTTCGGCATTCTGAAGCCGCATCCGTTTCCAGTTTTTATAACCATCTCGGTGAAGGACTCCGCATCCCTCTTAATCCTATCCGGTGTCAGCACTACCCAACCAGATAGCGGAGCGATGACAAATAGCGGTTTTGACCTGATATAAAATTACATCTCCGTTTTATTGCTACAAAATACATTCAATATTTTGCACTCACAGATGATCTGTGAGGCGGTAATCCAAGCCGTAGAAATAATGTGAACAAAAACAGTAAGTATAAAAGTAAGAAACGATTATGTTAATTTTTGGTTTAGATATTGGCTATGGCAGCCGCGACAAAATTTTGTCGACGCTTTTGTCTCATATTCGCTTGAGAAAAAACGAGACAAAATAGAACACAAAATGTTGTCCAGGCGCTCGTATTAGCCCAACTAAAAATACCGATAATAAGTACTATATCTCACCTCATGTCCCGCGTCCACCCCTCAGTAGTGTCTCCGGCGGCATACTTCGCATTCCCACCCTGGAAAATATTTTCAGGGGGCAACAGCCGACCCTTAAATTTGACTAAGTCAGGGGACAATTTCAGGTCCCATGTGCCCAATTCCTGCAAAATTAGAAATTTCAGATAGTCTTTTATCTTAGATTAAAATGATAAAAAAAAATTACACAAGGTATTGAGAAGTGACTTACTTTAACTACATCTTGGTTCTGAGTGAACCTCCTGTTGAAGCTTAGAAGCTTTTGGATTCGTTTGTCGGGACCAATTTTGGTGTGGACGTCGAGCGAACGCATCAATTTAAAATTCGCCCGCATATCATCAGATAAACCGGTCTGACGACAAAGTTCCGGCACCAGATACACCAACGGTGACATCCCTGCTCGTATATCCCGCTCCTTGGCGCGGGATATAAGCAGTGGCTGGCCTTTATCGTGGATGGTGATGTTGTATTTCTATAAAAAGAAGCAGGTTTATGTTTTTTATTTGATATTAGGCAAATTTGAAAACAGTATTGAGTTGACTAACCTTTTTGTAGTAGTCAACGTAGGAAATCATTTCCTCTCTCATTTTAAAAGTGGAACTTGGCGTTTCGTTCCACGCTATGTCGTCTATTCTGTACGTTTTCATGTTGTAATCAGTCATTACGATTTTACCTAAAAATAAAAAAAATATTGGTAGTTACAAAATATTCAAAACTGAGTTCTTAATCTTTTACATTTTAAAATATAAACACTCTATTTGAACAAACCGATGAAATCCTCAGTGAAGGCTTTTTTGTAGAAGTTTCCCTTGCTTGCTGCATACTCAGTCAGCATTTGAAGGGCTGTGTCCATCCTAAGAACCTGAAAGTAGTTGTTTATTTCAATTACATAAAATAATTGTATACCTAAACCATGTTATAAGCCAAATTAACCAAACATTAATATTACTTACCTTATGAGCAATCTCCGTAACCATAAGAAGGCGATCTTCATATTGGTTTATTGTGGTTTTGTACCCCGGAAGTACCTGGAGTTTGAACTCCGGAATATCAATTTTGGCGGCTATGTCATAATAGTCACGTCCAATCAGTTTTAAATCAATGAGATGGAAGCATTTTCGAATGATAATGTTGAACACTTGGATGTAATGGTAGTCTCCAGGGCTCACATCACAGATCAGCTGAAAAAAACAAATCTGATTAATGCACCATAATTTGCTAAAATATATCTAAACCACACTAAGGACAGAGTAAGAACATAATGTCTCAGCACACTCTCAATACACTCAGCAACATGTGAGCCAGAATAGGATAGTTTACATAATGGGATGCTGGCAACATACTGCGGTTTATTTAATCTGTTTCCGTTATGTATAGGCGACCAAGAAATTGGTTTACCACTCTAAGGCTGAATATCATTTGCACGTACAAAACATCAAGGGTTATTTTCGCTTGACAGATTAATAACTGCTATGTCAGAATCTGTTATAGTAATCCTTAGCGAATAATTATGTTACTGGGAGATGTCATCAAAAGTGGTAAATCAATTTCTTGGTTGCCTATACATAAGATTTGAGAAAATTAGAAGACAACAAAATAACTTTTTGTTTAGGTTCTGCAATTCTGCCGTCCTTTTGTTAAAAGACGGCTAAGTGACAAAACCAAATTTTTGGGTATGAGCAAAAACGTGGGAAAATGGTGTTTCTAGAAATTGTGAAGACTTACAATTTTTTTTGCTATACCAAATTTTTTGTATTATTATAAGCTTTTATTATTTATGTTACAATCAGGCGTAGCTTGTTTATTTAATTTTTAATTCAAGTTTTTGTGTTTTAGCCATCGACATATGTTTTTAAAATGCTATCATTTAAAATACTAAAAAACGGCTGGCTGAAGTACAGCCGTTGTATAGAGTTGGATACGATTGTAACTGCAGCACTCATTCCAAATGAGTCACAGTTTTAAACAATTACAATACTATATAACAGTTAAGTCACATAACCTTCTTCTAGAATTGAAACTTAACTTAATTACATTCAACATAATTTTTAAAAACAAGGTGAAAAGCCTAAAACCGTTTATTTACTGTTTTCAAACTTAATTTTTTTTTATATTTCTACACTTAAACACAGTTTTAGAATGAACACACAATGAAAACTGTTTTTTAGCGTTGACAATAATATTTGAAATGTTATGATGTACTGTCAAATGAACGGCTAAGCGTAACTTTTTCCTACATTAACAAGGTATTATATTATGAAAATGATTGTTAAATAAAACGAAATAGTACTTGTTAGTTAAAAAGCTTTTGATGATGAAGTCCTTACACTTATAAAGAGCTCTTACAAATAAAATGGCACAACTTTTTACTATTATAGTAACTTAATTAAGTCTAATCAATATGTTCCAAGGAACTAAATGAAATCAATTATTAATTTACTTAAAGTATTCACAGCTTAATGTTATGTGCTTACTAGCTGGCCCGCTCGCAACGGCATTTGCGTGTTTTATTTTAAATAGTTAAAAAGTTCATAGTCAATCATTACCACCCCGATGTACGAGTACTATATTATAATAATAATATAGGTATCATGTACTAACTGTATTATAAAATTCTTGTGTCGTTTACACCACGCTTTAAGGATATTTTTTTAAATAATTGAATCATAAACATTGATGTCTTGAAGAGTATTTTTTGCTGAGTTTTAAACAAATCGCATCACACATTAAAAAGTTCCTATATAAACTTTAACACCCCTACCACCCCTTCGTAAGAGTAGCTTTGGGAAAAGATACATAAATTTATTCTTTTTTTATTTACCTTGAAGAATATTTTTTCCAAGTTTCAAGTGCATAGAATACGATTTTTCTTACAAACATATCCTCTTTTTTACCTCCTAAGAGATTGAATTTAAAAAAAAATCTTCTTAGTGCACGTCCACGTACTAAGAAAGCCGTATCCTCCAAATTTCAAGTCTCTACGACCAGCGTTTTAGACTGTGCGTTGTCTATAATGTCAGCGTCTAGAATGAATATTTTAGTCAGGACTTTGATTTTTAGAATATAAAAAGATGTCCTTGAACTCCTATCTGTATTCTGCTTAATTATTATTTAGTAAATAAATAAGTTCAAGTTAATAAAACTCGCCAACGGTGTCTGAAAATAGTTAAATATTTAGATACATACATAAAATCACGCTTGTTTCCCGACCGGGTAGGCGGAGACCACGGATCTCCACTTGCTACGATCCTGACATACCTCTTTTGCTTCATTCACTCTCATTACATTCTTCATACATGCGCGTCGGTTTAGGGTACTCTCTAAAACGTCCCCAATTTGATCGAGGTACGTACGCCGAGGTCTTCCTCTTCCAACTGTCCCATCCACACTCTCTTTATGCGCCTGTTTCGTCAATCTCCTTTCATCCATCCTTTCTACATGCCCAAACCATACATACGCTTCTCAATTTTTATCACTACGTCTTCTTTCACTCCACAACGTTCTCTTATCTTATCATACTGTTCTTCCCTATAATTCAAAGTTAAACCACACATACTTCTCAAAGCTTTCAAAGTTAAATATTTAATTTATAATAAAGAGTTACATAAGAAAATAATAAGTACCTACTTAACCAAACAAGTTTTATCGTGCTAGACTTACTTGCCTTAATTTAAGTTCACATTTTGTAATGATTCCGTACTTCTCTGTATTTCTTCTTTAAATCATGCATACATAAAATCACGCCTGTTTCCCGACGGGGTAGGCAGAGATCACGGATCTCCACTTGCTACGATTCTGACACACCTCTTTTGCTTTATTCACTCTCATTCTTTAAATCAGATAGGAGGTAAGCGGCGAACAGACCATAATATTTTTATTTTCTGGGCCGTAAGTTTTTATGCCAACGTCATCAAATAAATACTTTCATCTCCTATATTTACTCCCTTTAGGGTAATTTTTGTACAAACTTTGAATGTTGTATTTATTTATATCTAATCAAAGCCTAACAAATAATTTCCAAGCTTCTAGCTTTAAAAATGACGTAATTTTCACACAAATTTAATCGTCTATTTCAACTTCTTACACTTACTCCTTACTTTATTCGCAGTAAAAAGCAGCTTATGTCCTTTCTCAAGCTCTAGACTATCTCTGTACTAAATTTTATATAAATCGGTTTAGTAATTTAGGCGTGATTGCCTAAATTGTGCGTGATTGATAACACACACACAGACAGAGTTACTTTCGCATTTATAATATAAGTAAGGATTATGCCTATCATGAATCATCAATCACCTCAAGCCTATGAGAGAGAACAACTTCAACAACTATTTAATAACCTTCTATCTATTTAAAACGATACATAATATTGATATATCAAAATAATCATTCATCATTCTTCTGCCCTTATATCCATCCACGCTAAGTGGGGTCGGCACAACATGTTTTCTTCCACTCACTCCTATCATTCGTCAACTCTGAATCTACTCCTCTTTCATTCATATCATCTTTCACACAATAAACCACTTCTTCTTCGGCTTTCCTCTACCTCCGCACCCAGCCACACTTATACACTTATACTGTTTTGGTATTCATCCCTCCTCATCACGTGTCCATACCATGCTAATCTCTAATAACGAGTGCGCGGATTGTACGGTACGTACGAGAAGGTACTGCAAATAGACGTTTTTTAGCGTTGGAATGTTGTTTAGTTAGTTTCTAATATTGTATTTATTAGCATTCAGTAATAACTTTCCAAGACTAAAAAACAGTCACTGTATTTTAGAGTTGTAATAGTTTTATACCCACGTGAGGTGAAAAACAAATAAGCGGCAAAGTATGTCTAGCGGTGTTATAGAGTCGCAGTTGAAGGAAAACTGTCTTTTAGACGTAGTAGATCCCTTTGAGGATTACAATTTAAAAATGACAAAAACACATCTAAAGTCGGGTAACGGCTAAGTAGTATAGTAACATCATTAAACCGTTTTTTAGGCTTGTTTCATAAATATAATTTAATGTTGAAATGTACTGTTAAGTGCATTTAAACGTATTGTAGTGTTTTAATACGAGTTAACCGTATTTAAGAATTGGACATGTCCAAAAAAGGTGTAGATAGCCGTGTACGAGGTGTCCAGAACTCAGTAACTATAAATGATAGAAACATGTGTCCAAGACTGGTCGATAGAGAAAAATGCGGGCTTTCGCGTGGTATATAAAAGTCATTTTTGACCAAATGTCACTTAACGGCCTTTTAGTGATCAGACGGCAGAATTAGTAAAACTTATTTGATTATAATATTATCATTACCTTGATGAGAATGCGCATTCTCTGTCCATCTTTGTTATCAGAATATAGCTCCAAAGGGTTGGGGTTTAAACGTTTTACGGTGTACAAGGATGTTCCATCAAAAACATACCTGTAAACAAAATACTAGAAAAATAAACTTATTCAAAGAAAATACGTAAATTTCTGACCAATTGAAAATTCAGGGCCAAAACCTATCAAGTACTCGGACAGTTGCACTATCTAATTATTAAAAACATATTTGATTATCTAGACATTTTGTGTAGTATATTGGAAGCCGATATACTACACAGAGGAACAGAATGTAATTAGGAACACTTATTAATTTGCATTTAAGTCTAGCTATAAAAATGTATGAATGTAAGAAAATAGGTGTTATAAATGTAGCTTACCCGCCCAAGATGTTTGCATGTACATGAAGGAGTCTTTTCCTTAGATAAGTAGCATCCTCTGGCGGATCAATATCAACATGATATTGGTACAAGCACCACTGCGGTGTTGTTTGTACAGTGAAGTAGTTGGCACATAAGTCTAGCACATTGCCAAAACTCCCTATAAAAAAGTTGCAGTTTTATTCATATGTTATATTTTAGGACACTTAAGGATATTTTAAGTTCCTTATCTGTAATTCCTAGTTGTCTAGTTTAAAACAGATAATAAAAAATAATAACAAATTTTGGTAGACATTTCATCTAGCCCCAAACTATGCAAAGCTTGTACTATGGGATTCTGATAAACAGGATAACTGATAGATACTTTACTATAGGTTTTAACTCTAGAAAATATCAAAGAAACATGACAAATCATAAAAACTAGATTATGCATACCTGCATGTAATAGAATTAACCCACAACTTTCGGTTTAGGAAACATGCGAGTTGCTGAAATACCAAAGCCCTAAGTATAATTAGGTAGTACCTTTTTTGGATGCAAGTGTATCTGGACGGGTGCGCAGTATAGCAGCGGGCTGCTCTGTGAGTACCCTCCCGCCGCCACGACGACTGCCGCGACCGACACTGTCTCGGCCAGCAACATCACCCCCACCACCAGTAGATGGATGACCAGAACCTAATCAAAATGTGCTTCATTAATATTTAGTTTAGCTAAGAGGACTCTTAAAATGGCAATATGTCATTATACCTATGTCCACTTGCGCCATTCTTTGCTGGATATCTGCATCTCCCGGATGCTCGTGGACGGTGGGAGTGATGCGGTGTGAGGCGCGTCCTGCTTGAGCAGTTGGTGCGGGGGCCCCTGCTCTCATGGGCGGCGCGACTGACGGCGGGCCCCATGCAGATGGCGGTAGCGGGCGTGGCCCGGGCGCGGCAGGCTGCTGCTGAGCCGTCGGAGGCCCAGGCTGCTCGCCCGGGCGGCGTGGCGCGGCGCCTGCGCCGTCGCCGCCACGACCGGCACGGCCGCGAGCGCGTCCTCGACCGCGATCACCCATGTTACTTAAACGATTGCTCGATCAATCTATTTCATGAAAATTATAAAAAGGCATGTAGTTTTAGTTGTCCTTAAAACTAAGGTTCTTGGTAAGTACATACTTAAATTAACCGATACAAATATTTTTTTATCAGACTACCGATTGGTTCTGCATTGTCTGCATTCTAGGACGGCGAACGGCAAAAGTAAATCAGCGAGATTTATCGACTGATTGTTCATTAAAATGTCAATTAGACTTCAGAAATTAGGTACTTACTTATTCTACCTATTATGGATGCTACCTAGGAAAGTACCATATTTCTATTCAAGACTTCCGAGAATTTGAACACAGTAGCCTGCAGCCAGTATCAAGTTTCATAAAAAGCTGATGTAGCAATCCAGACACCGTTGGACTTGGATATTCCACAATGGACTGTAGTGCCTACATATTATTTCACCTAGTTTTACTAAAGTTACCTACCTACATTTTCTAATTCTAGAGAAAATTGTACCTTTCTGAATTTTTGAATAAATAAAATCTTGCCAATTTTACAGGTACTTACAAAAACGTTATTTGTACAAACAAATGGCGAAACCGGCTAGACCCCGGTGTGTAGTGAAACAGAATCAGCGACTCAATTTAAAATACACTCAGCGCACGGAATCTTGGCAAAGCACGAAACATGCGATAAAAAACAATTCAAGTGTTTCTGACTGATGAGTGGTTAACAACCTGTATCACAAAAAAAAATGCCATTAACAGCATACCAGATCGCCCAAGCCGTCGCATTAGTCGACGAGGCACTGACACAGCGTGGAGGGGTTAAACAGTTTTGAAGGCAATAAAGAATACTGTAAATTATTTTTGAACCTCTGACTATAATTGATACAAAAGAAGAAATAAAAATTCGTAAAATTTCGCAAAAATTTCGGGTGGCCAAGTTTCCGTGCCGGTGAGTGTATAAAAATGAATTATTTACTACACATACCTGAAGGCTGAGACTTCTGGAGAAACGGAGGATTTCCTAGTAGTTGCCCTTGCTGATCATCACACGCGGCAAAACGCGTCCGAATCGTAGCTCGACCAAAAAGAAAGAAAAGAAACAAACAAATCAATCAAACAAACAATCCCAACAAACATACGTAGTATCCTAGTACGTCTGTACAACAAACCCAAAAATTAAGTTCAATCATTATGAATGAATGAAGGAAGAAAGGCTAAAAAAAGGCCACAGACGCCACAAACGGTGAACCACAGACCGAATACAAGTGTTGCAGTTCTGCGAAATCGAAAGTTTATCAAATTCAAATTCAATATCAAAACGTTCGGAAATATTCCGAAATGGGGTACATAGTTAATAAAATAGGTAGAATTTAATAGAATATTAGATTTAGAATTGGATTATGTTGGTACCTTGAAATTTAATTAGCTTTTGAATGAGTTTTTGTCACTTCGTATAATTGTCACATTTTTCCAGTTTTTCCATTTTGGCATAGTACCTACTTAGGTATTATTATAATAAATAATAAAGGTATTGAAAGGAACGTAACATTCTCGTCAAGAGAAGAAGCAAAAATAGTTACAATAAAAATTTTAAATTCCTACATCATATTATAAATACTTAAAAAAATAAAACTAGATCACTTAGCTTGTTTCTGTAAAAAGTAATATAATCTTGGTTATATTTTCTGTGTTTTACGCACAAAAACAAAGGCCTATAAACTCACATATACAACCTTTTTGGATATCTATACACCCTACAGGATATACACTTCCTTGGACCTACTTGACTTAAATACTTCTAAAAAGAAAACTAGACCACGTAGCTTCTCTCTGTAAAAAGAAATATAATCTTGCGTATATTGTCTATGCTCTAAGGCACTAAAACAACCGAAAATGGCAACAATTCTTTTTACCAAAGACACAAGGAGATATTTTAACGGCTTCTAGCTTCTACAGACGAAAAATGCATCCAGCTTGTTAGTAACTTAATAGGGCTTCCACATGTTGGTGATGATTGGTCAGTGTGACAAGGACAAAAAATTTAGACAAGGATGGCGATAACACCGGGCCACGCCCGGCGTGCCATCAGGGTTGGATTTCATCGTTGAAAACAGAAACGTAGTATAATTTTAGTCAAAGTAGTATATTTTTAACTTCCGTGTACAATAATTTTTCAAGGGTCTGAATCCAACCCTGCGTGCCATCCACACGTTGGCCCTCGCCTCAGTGCGCTCCGATCAGGCAGGCAAGGCGCACGTCGATTTCGACTCGGCGCGCCGGCGAATTACGATCGATATTTTTAAAAAAAAAAATGAGGTCATGGATGGAATGAAATATGCAGCCTATATACCTATTCCTGAATGCATTACATAAAATAAAATAAGTCTAGGTACTTATCTTATTACCACCATATCACATACTTACAGTAGGTACGTACATACCTATTAGGTAGATAGGTAAAAATTACTACCTACCTTTTTTATCTATTCCTGAATGCATTATTTATGTACACTCATTTACAGGTACACTTAGGTAGGTACATACCTAACAGTAGGTAAAGTAGGTAGATTGGTATATGGAGGTAGACAGTGCCCCTAGCATTTTGAGCATAGCAACTAACTTTTATCTAGCTACGTAAGTAGGTAGCTGTGTATATGGAGGTAGACAGTGCCCCTAGCATTTTGAGCATAGCAACTAACTTTTATCTGATTACGTAAGTAGGTAGGTGTAGGTATATGGAGGTAGACTGTGGCCCTAGCATTTTGACCTTAGCAACTAACTTTTATCTGATTACGTAAGTAGGTAGGTGTAGGTATATGGAGGTAGACTGTGGCCCTAGCATTTTGAGCATAGCAACTAACTTTTATTAGGATCACTATCTACCTCCTTAATACACCTTCCTACTCACCTATCCAGATAAAAGTTAGTAGCTATATATTATCATACCTAAATAAATAAATAAAAAAATAGCTCAACAAACATCAAATACGTTCATTGGACCTGTCGCTCATTTTGCGACACGTATCATAGTGCATTCGGCGAGTAGACACGCACGTCCGTCCCGTGCGCTAGTTTGCAAGAGACTGAATAGCAAGCCAACGTGTAGACGGCAGGAGGGCCGCGCGGCCAACTCTCTTTGATCTTGGCCCAAAAACCGACACTCGACGGGATCGGCGGCCAGCCTGTACAGGCCTGTACAGGCGTCGGCGACCCTACGCCAACCACCTCACTACACGCTGGGCGTTGGCCATGATTGGGCCTCGCCCGGCAGGCCAGGGCCAACGTGTGTTCGGTCTATAAAACTTGTTCAAATTTTAAAATAAATTCAAATTCAGTTTATTAAACTGAAAATAACATAACAGATAATAATTATCCAATGTGTTTTAAAGGAACTGATAAAATATAAACACTGTAGGGGCTGGGGTGAAATTACGAAGACCAATGTAGGATCAAGAACAAAATTGGGTATTGCGAGCGAGCGACTTGTGTTCAGCGCGTATGTATGTGGCGGACTACTTTTTTGACACCACTGTGTGAACCTAGCTGCGAACTGTCAAACTACCTTCACACAGGTAGCTCTCCTCGCAAGCCTGTACTTTATTTATAAAAGATGGTTAGGTACACACATTATTTTACTACCTACCTTAAATTTCAAACTAAACAAAATCAATTAGCTAAATACATAATAAATAAACCTATCTAACTTGCGTCGCTTACAACCCCCCACCCCAGTGCTGCTTCAGCACTCATCGCCCATAGGTATTCGAGCGACGCGTGCAGCCGTACGTCGAAATACCCCGCTCTTGGTTTTGATGTCGACGACACGGGTGCGTCCATCCTTGCCAGGCATCACAGCTTGTACCAAGCCTTTGGGCCAGACGTTCCGGGGAGAGTTGGGGTCCACTATCAGGACGACATCTCCCACTTGTAAGGGTCTCTCTTCGTGCAACCATTTAGTTCTAGGCCTCATCTCCGGCAGCACTTCTTTCACCCATCGCTTCCAGTATAGATCGGCCAAGTGTTGTGACATTCGCCATTGTTTGCGTAGAGACATGTCACATTCACCAAATTCACCTATGATTGGCAAGTTTGACGAAGTGCCGAGGAGGAAATGATTCGGGGTCAGTGACTCGTAAGTGTTAGGTTCTACGGTAACATGTGTGAGGGGGCGGCTATTGACCATTTGTTCCACTTCTGCCATCAGTGTGCTCAGTACTTCATCTCTTGGAGCACGTTCCTTTAGTGTGGAGTGAAGTGATGTCTTCACACTTCTTATTAGCCGCTCCCATGCCCCACCCCAGTGAGGACTGGCTGGAGGTATAAAGGTCCAAGTTGTACCATAGTTGACGGCTTCATTTTTCAGCACGTCTTCATTTAGTTCCAGCACAGATTTTCTTAACTCTGTGTCACTTCCTTTTAAATTTGTCCCGTTATCTGAGAACAGGTGCTGAGGCCAACCGCGTCGAGCGGCCATCCGACGAAGCGCCATTATCAGGACGTCAGTGGTAAGTTTGGTGACAATTTCTATATGTATTGCTCTCACAGTGAGACAGGTGAAAAGGACTCCGTACCTTTTTTCTCGTCGTCTGCATACGCTTACTTCCATCGGGCCGAACAGGTCTACGCCACAAAAGGTAAAAGGTCGTTGGTGATGAGCCATTCGTGCCTTCGGTAAGTCTCCCATTCTAGGTGGCGCTGGCATAGCCTTTCTTATACGACACAGCATGCATTTTGAAGTGACGGTCTTCACTGTGGGTCTAATGCGAATAATCCAAAATTTTTGTTTCAGCTCATTTACTACTAACTCTTGGTTTCCATGAGCGGCCTTGATGTGATAGTGACGAACAATCAACATCGTGACGTGATGGCGGCCATCGAGTATCACTGGCTGTTTCACTTCCTGTGATATATCAGGTGCGGCGTTAATGCGGCCACCGACACGAAGAACTCCATACTCATCCAGGAACGGTGACAAGGTAAGTAGTTTACTTCTTTTGCTTAATTCTTTTTTCTGTTTCAGGTTAGCAAGGTCTTCAGGGAACGACTGTACTTGTGAGTATCTAATCAACAGGCGCTCGGTTTTCATCATCATCTCACCGTTTATCTCGCCGGTAAGTTTTTTACATTTATCTATGAACGATAATACTTTACAGGTCGATTTCAGTAAGCGCAGCCATGAAGAAAATCGTTCCGGGTCAGGTACAGCAGGTAGGTCGGTTTCGGGTGTGACGTGAAGAGTTGCCACACATTCCAGGTCCACGTCAGACAGACACGGCGGCTGTACTTCCTGCGGCCAGGTACGTTCATCTCCATTTAAAAACTCAGGACCGCGAAACCATTCATTTTCTAGTACTGAAATATCGCAGTATTCTCTTGTCGCTATATCGGCAACGTTCAATTTAGAAGGTATGTAACGCCAGTCATTTGTTTGTGTGAATTCATCTATCTCACCGAGCCGGTGAGCTATATACACTTTATAGGTACGCGTGTTGTTACGTATCCAGTGCAGTACTGTAGCTGAGTCGCACCAAAAGTATACCTTTTCTACTTTTATTCTATGCTCTTTTATAATCGTCTCTGATAATCTCGATGCTAGAACAGCAGCCTGTAGTTCTAAGCGGGGCACAGAAATGTGTTTTATCGGGGCGACTCGACATTTACTCGATATAAATGCAATCCTTATCCTTCCATTATCTTTCCAACGCCAGTAAGCTACGGCACACATAGCTTTGGTCGAGGCATCGCAAAACATATGTAGTTGTAGGTTGCTATAGCTTGAGATACCGCCTGCGCACACGCCTGTACTAGACGAAGGGGGCGTGGTTCGTCGTCCCGATGCGTTATCCGGTGCAGTTGCACTCAGTGCATCTTCCGTCTCGCTCCTTGCAGCTGCCTTGTGATAATAGCGAGGCATACGTATGTGACTCACGCGCTTTAGCATTTCTAGCCATTCTATCCATTTAACAAACAGGTTATCTGTTATCATTTCGTCCCAGCTGAGATTAGTTTTCCAGGTTTCTTGAAGTATAATTTTTCCTTTGATCGTAAACGGCGCTAGGAAGCCGTATACGTCAAAAATTGACATAATGACACGAAGCATCTCTCTTTTAGTAGGTCTTCTTTCACCGGTGACTAACTTTTCAGGAATTCTTTTTAGTGATAAGTCGAAGCCTAGCGTGTCTTCTTGTGGGAACCAGATTAAGCCCAGCGTTCGTTCACCGTCGTAATTCTGTCCGACTTTGAACCTTATAGCGGTGGGTCCTAAGGTCTCTTTCGGCAAGCTGTTGATAACGGCTTCATTATTACAGGTCCAGTTTCTGATATCGAAACCGCCTTGTTTATGAATGTGCGTAATGTCAGTTACCATTTTGATAGCCGTATCTTCGCTTTCCAAACTGTCCAGGTAGTCGTCTACGTAATGTTGCTTCCAGATTGCTTCAACTGCGGCCGGCATCGATGACTCATAGCGTTGAGCGTTTTTGTTTTTTATATATATCGCTATGAATGGCGAAAAATTTCCACCAAAAATTAGGGATGTCATTACATAGGTTTTTATTTCACCATCTAGGGTTGGTCTCCATAGGAATCGGAATACATTTCGGTCTTCGGGTATTATTTTCACCCTCAAAAACATGTCTCGTATATCCCCGCTGACGGCGATTTTGTGTTCACGGAATCGAAGCATAATGCCAAATAGTGATACTAGCAGATCAGGACCCGTTAGAAAGTAATCATTTAAGCAGAATCCATTACTCTTTGCAGCAGCGTCAAATACGAGTCTGAGCTTTTTCTTATTAGGGTTGTCTACTCCGAAATGTGGTAAGTACCAAGTTTTTGGTTTAGTTTCAGGGTCGGTGATCTCCGTCGCGTAGTCATTTTCAAACAGGTGATCGATTCGATCTTTGTATCGCTGGGAGTAGCCTTCATCGGCTTTCATCTTTCTCATCACACCCCTTAGCCTAGTTTCAGCGGTAGGGTATGACTCGGGCATGTTACAGTCTGTGTTTTTCCACGGCAGTCCAACGTACCACCTCCCATCGATCAATGAAGATGTACGGTCGATCCGGCTCGAAGGACCACTTTGTAGGGGCTGGGGTGAAATTACGAAGACCAATGTAGGATCAAGAACAAAATTGGGTATTGCGAGCGAGCGACTTGTGTTCAGCGCGTATGTATGTGGCGGACTACTTTTTTGACACCACTGTGTGAACCTAGCTGCGAACTGTCAAACTACCTTCACACAGGTAGCTCTCCTCGCAAGCCCGTACTTTATTTATAAAAGATGGTTAGGTACACACATTATTTTACTACCTACCTTAAATTTCAAACTAAACAAAATCAATTAGCTAAATACATAATAAATAAACCTATCTAACTTGCGTCGCTTACAACCACAAATACTTACATGTCAACATACTAGTAATTTAATTATTTAAAATAAACTTAACGTAAATAAAAAATCTACTTTTAAATATTATACAAAACAAAAATACAAACTTTAGCATTATTAAAGCGGCTCCCCACCAGCACAGACAGGATCCCCACTACTCAAATAGGTAGAACTACCTACCTACATATACGTTCTACGTTTCTAATTATGTGGGTAGGCAGGCATAGCGGGTATGTTTGAGGGACTTAAATCTAGCTAGACATTTCCGGTAGACATTTTATTAAAAATCACCTCTAATGTTGTTTCGATGTTAGCGAAGGAGCTGCGTCAAGTTCTAATGTACGGTCCTATAGAAATTAATGGCTAGTGTAGTGACCGTGTGATGAATAGTTTTCAAAGTGGTCGCTGGGCCCTGACTGAGAGGGCAAAAATATTTTTTATCAAGCCCTCCTGCTTACTTGCCCAACCTACCAACTTACACAATAATGTAGATAAATATAGATAGGTATCTCTTTTTATACTATCTAATGGCATGAGTAAGAGAAAGAGAGATACCTATCTATCTCGTAAGTATACCTACCAAATTACCAATGACCATACCTACACCTACTATATACTATGTACCTCCTACTAAGTACCTACAATTATTTAATTTCTGTGTAATGAAATGACTAATGATTTTATTGTTGCTGTAGGCACACATAAGATCCCATAGGTAACATTTTTTATTATTTTTGTTTCAGTAGGTTGTTTTATTTACGTATAAATTAAAATGTAATTTGAAAAGTGTAAAAAAAGTGTTTTGTTTAGAATTGACTTGAAATTGACTAAATATGACTCTGTCACGGATCTCCCGGATTAGGTACCTATCTAGATACCCATCTATTTTTGTAGGTAGGTAGGTAAGCTTCACTAAATTAATTAATTCAGGCGTTTTTCTTTCGGCATTTTTATTAGCTCCCTCTTTCCTTTCCGTAACAAGATCTCCCTCTGTTGAAGTAGGTAAACACCTATCTAAGTACCTATTCCTTTTTCTTTGTGCTCTCTAATCCAGATTTTAAAAATAAGTACCTACCTAATTTTGTAGCAGGTACCTACTTAAGTATAAGTACCTGGGTGACCGAGCTTTGCTCGTTTTTTGGGGTAAACGACGTTTTCTAAAAATGAAACCTAGCTAAATCGATTTATCGCCCCCGAAACCCCCTGCATACTAAATTTCATGAAAAGCGCTGGAGCAGTTTCCGAGATTCCAATTATATATATATATACAAGAATTGTTCGTTTAAAGGTATAAGATAATACTTAATTTTATGTATATATTTACTAAAAATAGGATCGCCAACTAGGTAATTATTTATCGTTATTTACATGGGTATTGTGCTCTTAGGTACCTACCTAATATTCTGTTCTGATACAGAACCCAAAACACAAAATTGACTAAGATAAGAAATATAGGTAAGTAAGTACCTAGGTACTTACTAGGTATTTAGGTAGGTAGAGATGTTTCAGTCTAAAAATGCACGCCCCTCCAATGTATTTACCTATACATGCGGTACAAGTAGGTACAAGTTGAGGGGCGTGCATTTTTAGACTGAATCATCTATACTTAGCTCTGCCCTCGCGCTCTGTACCCAGGTAGTGTGTTATGTGTAAAAACATAAGAATATCTTAATTATTTTTATGAAATAAGCTACTTACAACTATAAGTAGGTAGGTACTGCAGACTATTTAGGTGGTGTATTAGTAGCACCCTTGCTTCGCGATCCGAAGGTCGTGGGTTCAAACCTGGTTGTGCACCAATGAGTTTTTCTATTCGAAAAACCAAAAATTCGAAGGTGTGTATTATAGATTATAATTCTTAAAAGCGGCGATGTTTTTGCAACCTGTCACGTTCAGTACCTACCTATACTAACAACTGTGCAAAATGTGGGCATGCATGTGCCATGTCATGTTCGGACGTGCTTCTGACTCCCTCTTTAGATATCCTCAAAGATCTAAGTCACTAGAGGTCTGAGGAGACATCTACCGAGCCTGGGGATTACAGTCGTGGTCATGTTCTTTTTTTGCTTTTTTTTACATACTCGTAGGTAGGTAGGTACATACTTAAACGTTTACCTAATCGTGTCACTTGTTCTCTAGAACAAATGTGATGAAAAGATCCGTTACCTTAATCCTTTCTCCACATAATTATTACATATCGAGAAAACCCACAAGAAAACCAGTAAGATGAAAAGAATAACATTATTAGTTCGAAGAAGACAGGTGTTATCTGAAAAATCACTTTTCCAATTTACGGTACCTACCTATCAACAAAGAAATCACCGCGTAATATTAATTAAAATCCATTCCCTTCACAGAGTTCCGTTTCCCCCGGGACTATGGCGACATGACACGGAGACCGGGACGAGACGATATAAAGTATTCATGCCCCTAAACCGGTTAATAGCCGCAATTTAGATGGTTTGGATATCATAGAATACATAATGTAGATAATTATAAAGATGCTTGAAAAGTTTTTACACAGCAATCAAACGGCCTATTCAAATTTATACTTATTTTTTAAAAGTAAACAGGTATACCTACTTTTAAAAAATAAGTATAAATCTAAAATGTAGGTCTACATTAGGTACCTTGCTACTCGTAGTATGTTGGTGAAGTGATTAATTAATTATTTTCAGATATGTAAAGATAGTTATTATTACAATACTTTTTCGTATCAAGTCACTAGGTTCTTAACCAGTGTGGTGAAAGAAATGTAGTGCATATAAGAGGTTCCTTAGGTAGTTTGGTACTTAAACATAAAAGTTTAAATCTAGAAAGAATGTTGGTACCCTGTGTGTGCCCTAAGTTTATAATTTAGATACATATGTACATGAATTTTAAAGCAAAAAAGGTATGTCAGGATCGAAGCGTAGCAAGTGGAGATCCGTGGCCTACCCCGTCTGGAAACAGGCGTGATTTTATATAATATGTATGTAGGTACCTACCTATGTATTTTTTAGTATTGAGTGCAACTTAGTTACGATAGCTGCGTCGACATTGAAAGAAAGTTAATTTATACTCAACCAATAACATTACCATAATCTGAATGTAACGACATCATTGCAAACAATATCTCTGCGAATTAATCAAAGTTTGAAATGATTTAAATATTGATTTAACTCCAGTAAGTAGCGGGGCGAGCGGCCGGGCAAATGTTTGCTAGGAGCAAACAGCAATATCGCTGCGCCTTGGGGCTAAATCCCGATTACTCTGTTACAGATAAGAGAATAAAATCATCAAATCTACCTTTATCTGGGTACTGGTACGGTATAGGTACTTAGTCTTGATGCATCATCGCCAACATATTTCAGTGATTCCGATCTATCTTTCAGTCAGTGCATGCATATTATTTAGATGTTTTTAGTCTAGGTACATTCTTGCCAGATCATTTATTTAAAAAACAATATTTAGGTACTTACTAATAATAACAAAGAAAAGGTGGATGGACTGTGTGAAAGATGACATGGGTAAGAAAGGAGTGAGATGACGAATGATAGAGGAAAATGGAAGAAGATCACATGTTGTGCCGACCCCACATTACGTGGGAAAAAGGTAGGAAGATGATGATGATGATATTTACTAAAAACAAGCCTTTAGTAAAAGTGAGTAAGTCAGTACCTAACGCAAGAGTTTTATATATTTAGAAGGTTTATACAATAATGTTTATTTTGACTTCTACCAACTATCAATGTTAGAGCGGTTAAACTGGTTTTTAGCGAGTTTTATATTCGACTGCAACATCCAAAGTGGTACAAAACGCTCAATATGTTAATGACGGCTACACGGAGAATGCTGATGTGTTCGAACGAGGGCTGTATTAAAACGTGAACTAAACTTTTATAAAGTAGGGTTAGTTACTGGTCAAGACGAAACAAATCATAATTAAAATTTTGTAAAAATATAAAAGTGGTACCTACTGTATCATTAATAAAATTAAGTGGTACTTAGATTAAAGACGTAATTTCGAAGACTTAAGTAATCGACTCAGCAGGAACTTACCTACCTACCTACTCTGTTCCTCTGTACTGTACCTTGTTATTATGCTTGACAAATACTATAGAATCCGGTCAAAAGTGTAAAACGTGATTACATCTAAAACTAGCTAACTCAACTTAAAATAAAACTCAAACAAATAAATAATTTAAGATTTTTTAGATTTTCAAACCAAGTTTTCACTTCACGATATCGACCATTTCCGATGAAGGTAAATGTATGAAAGGATACTATTCGAAAAAAGTTTTCGTAAACTATCAAAAACTCATACTAGGGGTACAGGATTAGAACAAAATTAAAGGACCTTGTACATCATTATGAACCTGCTGATTAACTTTTGATCTTCTTCTTCTTTCGCGTTTGTTGGGTAACAATATTCCTTTCGTCTCCCTAATGACCCGTCACTTTTAATGAGGTTTTTATAATTTGTTTTTGTTTGTCTTTAAGTAAATCAAAGTGGAAAGTTTTGTACACTTAGGTACTTAATACACGTGTCAAGCGAGGATTTATTCCGTATTCGCCCCGCAGAGTTTCGTCCCACTTGTAAAATTCCGCACTTGCCCCACATTATATTCCACACTCGCCCCGAAAACAATGTTTTCTTTAATATTATTATTTTATTCCGCTTTTGCCCCATTTTTTGTTCCAGTTTCGCCTCGCATGTTTTTGTGATACATTTTAGTACAGTCAGACTATAAATTGATGGAGCATTCAAACATTTTAATGGTACGTAATACGTAATAAACGTAAGACAATTTTTGAAAACTATACAAAATGATGCTGATCTCTCTTCGAGTCAATTTCGAGGGCATGGAAAACCAAGAAAACCTGATGTTATTCAGTATATAAAGTTATTAACGACTCAATAACATCAATTTAAAATGGCTCTATTTCATTGGGTCATTGCTTAGAAAAAATATGCCCATTTGTTTTTTAATCGAGGTACTCATAAAAATTCAAAAATGTAGGTACTTACTGTGTTTAATAATTTATATCAAACGAGTGCCCGCCTTCCACTGCGAGCGGAGCGGGCTCCGTACGGACTCCGTTTAACTTAAGTAAGTTAAGTAAATAGCAAAATGAATACAAATTATACACAACTTCTGAGTTATAAATAGTGTAACTAACACGACTTTCTTTTATAGATTTTTTTTTTTTGATAGTAAGCCAGTTCTCATTGCTTTACCATTAATTTTAAATCAGAAATTTTAATTTGTCGATAGGTACCAGGATAGCAGGAACGATGGAGAGGTATTTCACTGTAGATCCACAAAGAGTTGAAAGATCACGAGTCGCGAAAATCTCTCCCTAGTTTATGCATTCCTGGTACTTGGAAATACTCATGTGTAGAAAAGTGGTTTTAATTGTAAATTGTATAAGTAGTGTTATGGTCAGGAATTTAGTTTCTTATAGTTCACACCAGTGTGAATGTTAGGAAACAGTTTTCTTGCCTGTCACACTGCTTGACTGACAGTGTGGTGGTTAGTAAAATTATTTCCTAACCGTAACACCAGTGTGACAGAGCGGTGTGAAGGTTAGTCGGGCGCGAAAATAACAGTATCTTGTCAGATACCTTGCTTCTAGATAATAATTTCTGTGATTTATGATTAAGAACATAATAATATCTTATACCTTTAAACGAGCAATTCTTGTATATAATGTATATTATTTAATCTGAATCTCGGAAACGGCTCCAACGATTTTTATGAAATTTCGTATGCAGGGGATTTTGGGGGCAATAAAACGATCTAGCTAGGTTTCAAAAAAACTAAATTTACCAAAAAAAAAACCGAGCAAAGCTCGGTCAACCTACTTACTTATTTGTACAAACATTGATACATGCTTTTTTTTCGTCAACTGTACTTTACACTTTTGTAGGTACCTTTTATAATGTGGGGCGAAAGCGGAACGATTTTTGACGTAGGGCGAAAGCGGAATTTTTTGGAATGTGGGACGAACATGTGGGGCGAATGCCTAAATAAATCCAAGCGAGTGACAGACTTATTTCAATAATAAATATAGCTACTTCCAGACAACCCACAAGACCTTACCACAAGCTATCCGGGCAATGTCAAAGTAATGCGAGTAACTTTTATATGTCGTACCATACCTATAAAAAGTGTTACTTCAAGCTTTAAAATTCGACGTTTCTGAAACATTATCGTTTCCAACAGCTTGTGGTGCCAATGCCCCAGCTTAGATTTACTTGAGTTTTATTCCCTTTATGTCTAGTCGGTCCGAAGAGTATCGATACAATGCACTTTTAAGCGCACCAAGCGATAAAGTTGAGGGGTGCCGACAGGATCATCTTTAAGCTCGTTCAGTTCATGAAAGTTTTGTGAATTCAGCAACTTGGAGTTAGTAATGAAGACTTATGAGTCTGGCTGTCGTGTCTCAAATTCCGTAATTGTCATCTCGGTTATTAGGGGAAGCAGCCCTCGTTATCAGCTGCTATCTAAATTGACTTTGACGTATCTCAAGGATAATTATTATCATTATTTTCGCTTTCAGATTTTACAAAGATTGCATGGAGTAGAATAACGATTTATTTGATTAAAAACACAGAACGGAATTACATAACAAAGAAAAATAGTATAGGCCTATTCACAACAATAAAAAAAAATAAAAAAAAAATATGATCACGACTGTAATCCCCAGGCTCGGTAGATATCTCCTCAGATCTTTAGTTACTTAGATCTTTGAGGATATCTAAAGGGGGTAGTCAGAGGCAAGTCCAAACATGACATTTGGTACATGCCCACATTTTGCACAGTAGTTAGTATTCCGTACGTGACAGGTTGCAAGCCCATCGCCGCTTATAAGAATACTAACCAATGACACATACCTTCGAATTTTTGGTTCTAGGGTATGTGCCGGTTTCCTCACGATGTTTTTCTTCACCGTTATTCACAACAATAACGTTATAGAAAATAATTGTAGGACAATCTAAGTAGTACTGTCAAATTTGTCCCTAACCTAGTGTCTATCTATACATACATACATACATAATAATACAATCGTAGATAAGCCGTGTTATATAAGATATTTTCAAATTAAAATTAGTGTTTCATAAAGAAAACACGCCTAGAACAAACGTTTTTGAAAAAAATTGTTTGTCTGTTTATCTGTGCGTTTGTGCACGCTAATGAACAAAGGCTGACCCAAATCAAATGCCGTTTGTATTGTGATAAGCTTGGACTAAAATTATTATTGTACCCTAGTTTTTTCGAACCAGTGTGCTCAAAGGATTAAAGTGCGCTTTAAAAGCTAATTTTGTGTATACTTAATATACAGTTACAAGTAGGCAACTTAATCCGAATTTATTTTCATAGCACCTGTACCATTCTAACCTCTGTACCTAAATGTAGGTCTATAGTGTGCCTTTTGAACGGTAATGTGGTGCACCTACCTATAACGGTCGTTCCATGTGAACGGGCATGATTCATCAGGACCCATTCACAGTGATCTCTGGATACAGCCGCGGTTTAGATAGAGTTGTTGAAGATAATCGATATTCGATGAAAAATTGTATATTTTCTACCTTTGTTATACTTGTTATTTGGGTAAGAATTAAAAGAAAATCAGAAATTCATTCATTATTCATTATTAGCAAAAAAAGACATGATCACGACGTAATCTCCAAGCTTGGTAGATATTTCCTCAGATCTTAGGCACTTAGATCTTTGAGGATATCTAAAAAGGATAGTCAGAGGCACTTCAAAATATGATATTTGGCACATGCCCACATTTTGCACCGTAGTTAGTATTCCATACGTGTCAGGTTGCAAGCCCATCAACGCTTATAAGAATTCTAACATATGACATACACCTTTAAACTTTTAGTTCTAGGGTACATGCCGGTTTCCTCGCGATGTTTTGCTTCACTGTTTATGAGCACTGGCACTGCGCACATACATTTTAGAATAGATAAACTCATTGTTGCACGACCAGGCTTAAACCCACAACCTTCTGATCTAGAGGCAGGACGCTACCACTACACTACCGATGCTCTAACTAAAGTATATTTTTCAACTATTTATTTTGAAAACAGAAAGCATTTATACTCGTAGAACGTTCACTGCTACGAATTCGTAGCAAAATGCTACGAGTACAACGCTTCCGTAGCAGTATTGAAAATTTACAAATTAACTTATATGAAACATTTGCTACGAATTTTGTTTCGTTAAAAGAAGCAGCAGTTCTATTCAAAGATACAATTCTTCTATACTTTTACGATTAATTTTAACCAAAAAATGTTGCCCATGAAGTTCATCTGTACAAGATTCTATATTTTAATAATTTTATCGACATTAACAGAAAATTATCGACAGCCAGCGCATCTCTAGTGTTCAAGAGAGATTTAGTCGACGCTGTCGACAGGGAGGATTACCGTGATTTCCCGGGGGGCTCGGACCTAAAAGACACCTTGGATGCATCACGTTATTACTTTTCCATACTCCGACAGCTGCTCCGAAGAAGAGATGAGTTGTCAATAATTATTTTGTGACGTAATGATATCTCGGTAAAGGGATACAGTACTATCGCATCTGATGATCACATTTTGTAGCTAAATAAGTTTCCGTAAAGTAATAATAAGTTCTTGTTTATATGTTTAGCAGTTATTCGTATTTCAGGATAACTTGTACTCACTAATATTTGTTATGTGTCGTGAACATAGATTTCCAGAAAATGGAAAATCCTATTTGTGCTTCTATTTTATTTTATCTTTCTATAATGCTACCCTACTTCCTACTAATATTATAAATACGAATGTTTGGATGTATGGATGTATGGTAGTTTGTTACTCGCGGAAACGGCTGAACGGATCTGGATGAAATTTGACACAGAGATAGATAATAGTCGTAGACTGGATTAGCACATAGACAATTTAACAAGGTATCACGGACACTAATTAATATAAAACATAAGTAAGTACCTAATCATATAATATTGAATTATTTCGAATTGATTCCAAAAATCTTGACCAGTACCTACGTTCCAAATTTTCAATCATGTTAAATTTTAGGTTTAATGTTAGATTATTAAGGTTATTTTTGTTGTTAGCACGCCTTCTGTATTTTTCCTACTTTACTTTGGTCAGCAGGTAGAAAATGCCTTCGGCATTATGCTCGCCAATTGTGCATATTTTGTATTTTGTGTGCAATAAAGAATTTAAATAAATAAATAAATAAATCTGGACAGAACTACTTTAGATTAATCAAAGACATTGTCAGCTGCAATAAATATCTATGGATATGAAAATATGGCACAGAGAGCTTTATTAATGTTTACGTTGGTGTAATGTAAACAGTGTCCACCCTCCGAGGCGTCGACAATGCATCACGAGGCGACTTCCGGCGGATGCTGCGTAACGAGACCGTTGTCCCCCCCCCCTCCCGTGCCTACCTCGGCAGTATTTTTCTACAGACCCCCAAAACCAGAGTCGTAGTTAGAGGCTTTTTTATGTTGAATGGGGCTTCGGTAAAAAGTTGTGCTCTAGCAAAGATTATGTATAATTTGAAAAAATAGAATAGACATGTTTAAATATATATTCTCGGGACTTAATCGTGTATTGTGAAACATTCAACATTATATAAACATGTTTTCAAGTCGCGATAGTTTAAAAAGTGTTAGAATAGACATAATGGGAATAATACACTTATCTCGAAAAATGATCATTCCCAAATAATTTCATAGGTTTCTATACATTTGAGAACTCACAGGGAGCAGAGTACCTACTGGCTGTGTATATAATCGTGACTTCAAACCGTCGTGTGGTCGTGCACTAATGAATTTTGCGCATCCATTGCCGCTTATGCGGCGAAGGAAAACATCGTGTGAAAACCGACAAACCCAAGAACCAAAAATTCAAAGGTACATATGTCTTATGTTAGTATTCTTATAAGCGGTAATGGGCTTGCAACCTGTCACCTGCCACGTACCACTGTGCAAAATGTGGGCATGTGCCAAATATCATGTTTGGACGTGTCACTACTCTCTTTAGATATCCTCAAAAGTCTAAGCAACTAGTGATATCTGTGGGGATATCTACCGAGCCTGGGGATTATAGTCATGTTCATATTTATGTTTGTGTTTGGTACAAAACTCTTACTACGTCCTCATCGAACCCTACCGAGATTACTTTCGGATAGCATTCATTGGATTTCAATGCCGCCATGGTGATGAATACCAGATATTAATAATTTGTCCGCGGGCGGTTATCTATGTTAAAAATACAGTTCTATGGAAGTAATTACTTCTAATAAAAGTTACAAACGAGCCTCTTTATAGGGAAGTTTTTCTTTTACCAATTTCAAAGTACCTATTACTCTTTTATTATCCGTTCTAGGTTTTTAGGTACAAGTATTTAGTTAACAAGATTTCTTTTCTAGTTTGTAACAATAAGAAACAGTTGCGGAACACGTGTTATGTGTGTATTAAAAGATTAATAATCTTTTAAGAATAAACCTTGAGGGTATAATCTATTAAAAACTATTATTTTACTTATCTTATGCAGATTAAATTCAAACACCCAACATTTCTGACGTCATTACATTGATGAAATAAGAGGCGTTGATAAAGCTCATGAAAAACCTTTGCGAATATATTCCTTGAACAAGTTCTGTTCAGAGATATTTTAGTTCAAAAACATTAAAAAAATTATACCAGAATCGACTTGTTAAAGTGAATCACAAATATTTCAGGTCGTTCCAACTCAATGGGACTTTCATCATGATTAAAAAGTAACAATAACACGAACCCTTTTGTGTCCTGCTGAGCAGCAAAATATTAATTTGTTAGATTTATTACTGTCCTATTCGAACCACCGTATTTTTGTTTGTAACTTGAATTAAATGATAAATACTAAAACCATAACCTCCACGTGAATTGACTGTACAATCTAGTTATTTTTTAATGTTGTCCGAATCGACAGTAACAAAAATATTAAAATCAATAAATTTCGTCCAAATCGTCAGCAACCCTATTGAGCTTGCTATTAGATACACAGATTTTGCAAGGCAAAAGTATCGGCTGAATTATTTGGACACGAACATAAAAAAATCAGATAAAATGAAGGAACTTTCCTTCGCTAAAGTGATATCCTGTCTAACGAGGCATCACGAGTCACATCATACTCTACAAAGTGCGCCAATTAGAGCGGCTTATAAACAGGTAAGCGGCTTTACTCCCTCTATTCAAGCCTTTGGCAATCGCGTAGGAGCCGAAAATACCGGCTTAAAGAGGAAAATATAAGTATTAGGTATTACATAGTACGAGTAGGTACCCATTTTATTAAAAAAATAAGGTGTATGACAAACTATTTCATCAATCTAGAAGACTACCTACTTATCAAAACTAAGAATTCTTATTATCAATATCAATATTGTGTCTACGACTAAACTGGGGCCTCACCACGAATTCATAATACATTACCGAATTAATATTACATTGTTATTTCGTACCATGACCTATGCAAATTGTATTGAAGTAGTGGTATTTCGAGCTTCAAATGTAACGTTTCTAAAATGGAATCGTTCTGGAAGACTTCGTAGTAGGGTCTGTCTGGTCTGTTAGTCAGTTAAAAAAGAAGAAGATTTTGTGAGCTACATTATGAATTTCTTCTGATGTTCTACGACTGTGAAGATTATCCGATTTCTTGACACGAGTGTGAAATAAGAGAATTAGAGTAAATTGTTCCTTTCTAAAGTCATCCGAAGATTTCCCGAGAATATTTTGTTTAAAATTGACTTGAAAAAAAACTGTCACTCTGTGACCTTGACAATACGTATAAAAACATTTGAAATTGGCTGAAATTATCTTCAAAGCGACGGATGCCATAAATAAAGAATAAAAAGTATACTTAATAAACTGTTTAGTACCTGGATGACCGAGCTTTGCTCGGTTTTTTTTATTGGTAAACGACGTTTTCTAAAAATGAAACCTTAGCTAGGTTTATCTATAAAGACCGACTAGATCGATTTATAACCTCCGAAACCCCCTGCATACTAAATTTCATGAAAATCGCTGGAGCCGTTTCCGAGATTCCGATTATATATATATATATATATACAAGAATTGCTCGTTTAAAGGTATAAGATTTATTTTTCAAAATGGTTTTGTGCCAACGTGGAAAAGCTTTACCTATCAGGTATCGTCATCGCTCCACACCAGAATATTGTAATTAGGTATGTACCTACCTGGTACCTTTATACGAGTATTAGTGAAATAGGTGGATAAAATTGTTTGCGTTGCGTGCAGCAGCCACTATAATGGCGATAGTCCATTAGGCACTATATTTAACCGTATCTATCTACATTTTAAATCAGTGCATGAAATCACGGAGGTGACACCCATGACACAAAGGGTACATTACGAAATTTTAAAAACTATATTTATTTATGTTGATCAGTACCACTTTATCTATGTGATTTACTAGATAAAGTTACTAAAATAATGTAGCAAAGAGCATAGGTGGCCATCAACTAAACGGTTTTGTATTTTGGTGTCATTGTTCTCCGTATTCGACATTGTTCGCAACAAACAATGTTAGTTATTTCGTAAAACATTAGTTAGTTTTAAATGTAGGTACCCTTCGTGAAATAACTTATTATCAACCAATCTTTTAGCTTGAAGGACGAGCTCTAAAAAAAAGTTATTTTTTTAAGCATAATTTTTAGGATGAGTTTCTATTGTACATATACCCGCCGGCAAGCGTAGCAAGCGGACGTGTTTTAAAATTACTCAAAAATTATTAAAGATTAGCGTAACAATAAACAACGCACTTTCAACACAATACCAATAACCAAACAGTGCACTTTAGAACGCGCAGTGCACAGTCTACTCGGCGCACACGTCACTTGGAAGTTTGGAGTAAGTGAGACGCCCAACAACTCGGTAGCAGCTTGGTGCCAACCTGTTTACTTCCATTCATTAAGGTGCGTGCAATTTCATTAGCGAGCAATAAGCGAAGCGATTTAAAAAAAAAAAACATTTGATCACAAGACTCGACATGAAGGCCATGCGCTCTCCCACTGCAAGCTCATCTCTTAGCAAGCTATCAACTGCGGGAGGAAGCAGCAGCTCGCAGCCAGACCTGTCAAAGCTTGACACAATGGAGATAGAATCTAAAACTACATATCTGCGAAAGAGGAAAGCACCCGAGAACGACTTTGCATACCAGTTCAATGAGTTCAAAAAAGAAATCTTAGGTGTACTTAAGGAAGCTAGTAAATGTAATACTGATAATATCAATACAATCAATGAGAATATAGCTGAAATGAAAAATCAATTAACTGATATAAAAACTACTACAGATCACCTAATGGTAGAAAATATTAACCTCAAATCAGAGATTACGACACTTACAGAAACTGTAAAGCAAAACGAACGCAAAATCACATGCCTCCAAAACGAGATTCGCCATCTTAAAGCTGCCTCAAACGCATCATCCTCACTATCGGATACACCAGCTACCTATGAAAACCTCATCTTTGAGCTTCAAGAGCGCGCTGAACGAAACAAGAATATCGTTATAACTGGCCTAGCTGAGAAACGTTGCGACAACTCCGAGGAGAGGCGAGAAAATGATAAATACGAAATGGAAAAAATTATAAAAACAATAATCCCAGATTGTCCTGAAGCTGAGAGAGTTATACGGCTTGGCAAGTATGAAAGCAACAAAACACGTCCATTAAAGGTGTGTTTTGCTTCCAATAAAACGGTGACTACCATATTGCGCGCGAAATCTAATATGAAAATAGATGGTGTTCGAATCTATTCAGATCAGACACCTCTACAGCAAAAAACTATGATCAATCTGAAAAAAGAACTTCAACTACGTCAAGAGCATGGGGAAATAGAACTAACAATAAAATATATAAAGGGTGTTCCTAGAATTATTAAGCAATCAAAAAACTAAATACCAGAGAAAATATACAACCTGATCAGCGTACAACTATAACACACGAAACTACTAAAAGCTATGCAGACATAACAACCACAACAAATTCACTAAACTTCCTTTATGCGAATGTGAGAAGTATCCTAGTACCTGGAAGATTTGATGAACTAAGATGCATAGTAGCGGCATTTAAAACCACTCTACATGTTATAGTCCTGACAGAAACATGGATAAAAGACGAACAAGAAGCCCAAAGACTGCAAATACCCAACTACACCCATCACTACAACTTTAGGACTGCATCTAAAGGTGGTGGGGCATCAATCTACGTACACAACAACATAAAACACTACTTTCTACATGATGAATATGAAGATGGAAATCATTTTTTATGGATCCACCTGAAAAAACTTTCCCTGGACATTGGAGCCATATACAAACCACCAGTATCTAGTACCAAAAAGTTTCTAGAGACGTATGCTTTCCACCTAGAAAAAAAGAAACGAGCTCTTGTATTTGGAGATATAAACTTGGACTTGCTAAACAAAAAGAAATGCAAAGAATACAAAGTCTTGCTAAAAGAAAATAGATTCAAAATACTGAATAAAGTCGACAGAGAGCATAGCACACGTGTAACAGAAACTACAAGAACAATACCCGATCACATTTGTACAACTCTACAAGATAATGCCTTCCATATGGCTATTATTGAAAGCGCTATGTCAGACCACAAGCAAATATACCTTGAAATGAAAAAAATCAAACAGGAAAGACCAATGAGAATATGTTACGAAAAATATGATTATGACAACCTATACAAAACTATAAAAAAAACGCTACAAAACGACCAGCACAATGAATATTCAAAACTGGAGACCTTTATACTACAAGCTATATCTGACAACAAAATGACAAAGACCAAAAAACTTTACCCACCTAAGACGGACTGGATTAACAAGAACTTGATGGAGTCCATAAACAAAAGAAATACATTATGGCACAACCTAAAACAAACACCTGGAAACCACGAGCTAAGAGAGAAATACATACTACAAAAAAACACAGTGCATAAAGACATCCAAAGTGCTAAGAACCAATATTATTATAAATCCTTCCAGAAATGTGAGAAAGATCCTTTAAAAACGTGGCAGCTTATAAATAACTTAGCTAGTAACAAAATAAAGCAAAAATTCATCCCAAATAAATTAATGACTCCCGCTGGCCCAATAACTGACACTCAGGAAATTTGCGAACATTTTAACTCTTTTTTTTCAAACATTGGAACAGAACTTGCAAAAAACATAAAAAATAATAATCAAAATAACCTAGTACATTTAACAACAATCTACAAATACCCTAAAACTGTAACATTAAAACAACTACAGCCAACCACTACAGATGAAGTGATTAAAATAATCATAAATCTAGACGCAAACACAAGTACCGGTATAGATGGAATAAGCACCAAAGTGGTCAAGCATGTAAAACATATCATAGCTGATAACCTTACCCAATCCATTAACAAGTGTTTAGGCGAAGGTATATTTCCAGGCTCTCTAAAAATTGCCAAAGTTAGTCCTATTTACAAAACTGGTGACAAACTGGATCCTGGAAACTATCGACCTATTTCCGTCTTACCTACTCTGTCCAAAGTCTTTGAACGAATTCTGCATAATCGGCTTAGTAAGTTTTTAACATCCATAAATTTTTTACACGACAAACAGTATGGTTTTCGTCCTAAATCTAACACCGTAGCGGCAACAAATGACTTAGTCACATCAATTAAACTACAAATTGACAGGAAAAAAATTGTACTGGGAGTCTTTATTGACCTGAAAAAAGCTTTCGACACTGTTAGCCACCAAATATTAGTGGAGAAACTAGAGAACCTAGGCATAAAAGGTACAGCACTTAACATATTTCAATCGTATCTTACTAATAGGTTCCAAATTGTAAAGATTGACAGCAACCAAAGTCGACCACAGTTAATAACATACGGCGTTCCTCAAGGATCCATCCTAGGACCATTATTATTCCTCACCTACATCAACGACATATTCGAAATCGGTTTAACAGGAGATGTCACACTCTATGCCGACGACACAAGTCTGTTCTACGCCGGTGATGACATTGTTTCATTAGTTGAACAGGCTCAGAAAGATTTGAATGTTTTACATGCGTGGCTACAAACGAACCTACTAACAATAAACACATCTAAAACAAATTATATCATCTTCGCTGCAAAAAATAAAATCATTAAGAACTACAATCCACTCACCATTAATGGGGAAAAAATTAACGAAGTGAAGAAAGAAAAATATCTTGGTCTAATACTTGATAGCCAACTATCATGGAAACCGCACTTAGATAAAATCCGATCGAAACTAACATCACTCACAGGTGCACTTCGTGATGTTGTACGATGCCTCCCTAAACAAATTCGATTCATCATATATAACTCCTTAGTCAAGTCCCATCTAGACTACTTAATTGAGGTCTGGGGAAGTGCGGCTAAAACAAACTTAAAACCATTGCAAATCGCCCAAAACAAAATTATCAAAAGATTGTTTAACTACGACTATCTAACACACACAAATATAATTTATAAAGAAACTAAGATAATGAATATAGCACAGATGTATAAATATAATATATGTATACTTATAAGAAAAATATTAACAAGAGACATACATTCTAAAATCATATTTACAAAAAAAATAAACATACGAAAACGACTAACAAGACAAGCCTATAATATAAATCTAATAAAACCAAGAACCAACTACGGGAAAAATAATATAATGTTTGAAGGAGTTCAATTCTACAATAAAATACCAAAAGACCTAAAATCACTAAACTCATTAATCACTTTTAAAAAATTACTAAAAACCTACATTTTAAAGGATCTTTCATTATTAGAATAACTTTCGCTACGACGACACAGTGGCTTCGCCTTAACAAAAAGTTGCACTCACTTCAAACCGCACCGAATGCAGTTACTATGCCGATAACGCGCCGCGTATTGCATTCTACCCACAAGATGCCAAAAATAAAATTAGTAATTCTAAAAGCAACATATAATAACTTTAATCTATGCATGTACTTACATAATAATAAGCTACGCTTAATGGCAATAGCACGTACTTTAAGATAAATTGTATTTTCTCTGTAAGTGAATTTGTGAATTCTTTTGAGAAAATAAATGTTTAAACCTATTGACCCCAACAATTAGAAAATATAATTTACAATTATATTTGTATTTTTAAGTAAAATGCGTTAAAACATTTAACCAAATATCATCCCTTAATTTTGTCTATAAGATCCGGTAAAGAAAATCAATTCTTTTAAAAACTAAACATTATCAAATTGCGTTGTCCCTAGAGAGTAGACACTCGTAGGTACTATCAAAAACTCTGGGCCGAATCTCGGTGGAGAATGAAAAAAACCATTCGTCAGGTTTGTGGCTTTTAACCCACAAACCATTATAACCAACAACAAATTATTGAACCAATTTATATTATTCTGCGTATATTCGTAAGTATTAAATTCCGTTATCAATCCTATTACAACAACAGAATCATTATCACCCGCTGACTTACGAACAGTTTTGTCAAAGTACCTACCCATTTCGCGCTGAGCTCGGCGGAGTGGAAGCGGACCGATAAGGAGATTTACGCCATAAAAACGGTATTCGCCTGGAGCTACTGATGAGGGAACTAAGAATTTGCTACACCGAAAATATATAATATACGAGCAATAACTGATTTAAATCAAATTAAATCGTTATTTCCATATTCAATGATACTTAAGATAGTAAACTAAAGATAAATAAAAAAAAGCCTTACTGTAATAATGTAATCATTTAGTGAATAAAATACAACGTTTCACATTTGGCTTATATTTTGTATTGTTTAGGTAGGTACATAATAAGATAGATTAGATAAGATTTGTAATAAAGTTTATGCCTTATCATGTTCTCAAATAGAAATCCTAAATGTACCTATAAATAACTTTCTTGGCGGTGAAAAAATCGAATGGCCGACATCAGTTGCCTCGACATTACATACAAATGTGAATGTAGGTAGGTACTTTAATTAAAAAAGTACCAATTATCTGATAATTGAAAACAATAGAATATCCTCTGATGATGCGGCATCGGAAAGCTAGGCATATCAGGGGTAGGTGTAGCGTCGGGCCGCTCGGAGGGGATGTAAACACAAAGCCGCGTCGAGGCCGGCAGTCACGTGGCGCGCTTGCCGGGGGCGCATCACTTTTAAGGGTACTATCGAAACACCCTGAGACATATACAAAAAAGTTTCAAAAAAAAAATAACTGTCGGTGCCGTGTTAGTAAACTTTTGAACATCTGAAAAAAAAGTTTGAAATATTTTAATGAAGTATCAGTTTTGATTGTGGTATTCTTTGAGCTAATACACTTTGGTCAATTCAACGTAAGAAAAGATATTATAATAAAACACTGTAGGATTTTGGAACCTTTAAAAGTGATGCCCCCCCGGCCACAAGCTACATTGGACACATTACCTACGTATCAAATAACATATTTAAATTGTTTAAGTATTGAATTAGAGTATTGTATACAATGCAACAACAACTCTAAAGAATATCAATACGAAAAACATATCAAAAATAAATCATATCTAATTTAACCTAGACTTAAATGTAACTTAGAAATTGTTAGTTAAGTAGATGAGTATTCAAATCTAACAACCATTGTGCGTGAATATACGACAAGAAGAGAAGTCTATCAGGTGAGATATTTTTAGATTTTTTGCATAGCAGCTTTTTTTTTAATTTGAAAACTTGTACAAAAATATAGTAAGCAATAATAAACTTAAGATTTTTGTTTTAAAACGAGAAAACTTAATTCCAAACTATAATATTATGTAAAAAGAGGTAAATACAGTTTGGGATTTTGTAATTGTAGGAGAAATATAACTACGGAAATGACAATTATCATAAATTATTATTTTTATTATGGTCATATTATCACTTAGTGTTTATTGTGTTATTATCACCTACTCGTTATGTTTCACTGACATATTATTGTTATTTAAAATCGCGAGCGGTAAGCTCTTTCTAGTACTGGTCAATCTAGAGGTTATGAAAAAGTTACAAACTAATTTAGTATAGTGCCCATTGAGAGAAAAACAGTTTTAATCGACCCTATTATTATGATAAATTCTCAAGAAACCACTACGGTTTCTTTGTGAATAGAGATGGGACTATCTTCATTGCCAGCCGGTTTACAAGTACATTTACATCACGTTAGTTTTTTAATTTTAAACTGGGAAAATCTTTTATTGTAAATTTGAACCACATTTAATACATACTTGGGTAACAATAATAGTATTTAGTTACTATTTTATTCTACTTTTGTTTTTATTTAATTTACAGAAAAAAATATGGTTTTCATAAAAACTCTTAAACACTTGAGTAGAAAGATTTCATGTAAGACTACAAAAAGTGTAGTCTCCATGCTCGGTAGATATCTCCTCAGATTTCATTACTTAGATCTTTTAAGGATATCTAAAGAATTTTGAATAGTAAGAGGCACGTCTAAATATGATATTTGGGACATGACCAAGTTTTGTCACAGTAATCCGTACGGGACAGGTTGTATCGCCGCTTATAAGAATCTAACTAAACTATGATACACACTTTCGATTTTTTGGTTCTATTCTAGGGTATGCTGGTTTAAGAGCACTGGTATTGCGCACATATTTTTCGAATAGAAAAACTCATAAGTACACGACTAGGTTTGAACCCACGACCTTCGGATCGTGAGGCAGGGGTGCTACACCACCAGTGCTCTTAAAGGCTACAAAATAATTAGAACAAAATATGCATAGCGCTGGTATATAACTTACTACTGGTTAATTTTATTTTGTACATCTACGAGCTAGATTTGATATTTCAACTAGGTTTTAGTAAAACCCTTATAGTTTCGACATTTCCATTCGTCTGACTGTCCGTCCTACCATAGGTATTCACAACTATGCTGAAATTTCACACGATAGTACCTAATTAGTGACTCTTGTAAAAAATATTTTGAGCTTTCTCTCATATAAATAGGAGTTGATTTTTGTTGAATTATTCTATCTCGTCATGTAGGTTTTAATAACGGTATAGAGATTGACTAAATAATAGAAGTTTGCCCCAAATTGAGATCTCATATTTAAATATAATTGAGGCAATATCCATGTTATGAGGAGAGATGAATGTCATGTGACGAGGGGAGTTATTAGGTATGAATGTAGATGGATACAGGGGTAGAGGTAGGCCAAATAAAAGATGGATGGACTGTGTGTAAGATAACATGGGTAAGAAAGGAGTGAGTACTAAAATGACGAATGATAGAGGGAAATGGAAGATCACGATATGTTGTGCCGACCCCACATAACGTGGGAAAAGGGCAGGAAAATGATGATGATGGGGTAATTTCCATTTTTTGAGTACAGTGTCTTTAATATTTACAGCATAACTTTTTTTAGGATATATTTTTTTTATTTTGCGGTATTTATGTTATGCAGCATGAGTTTTTCACAAGTTAAAATATTTTAGAGTTATAAAACTGAATAAAAATAATATTTATTACCTACGTGTATTTTAATACTCAGCAGTTTTTACCTACTTATTTAATGGTTTTACATACGTTAGCTCTGTTTGCATAGGTAGCTGATAGTGAAGTTAAAACTAAACCCTTTTAAAGCCCATTTATTAAAGTTAATCAGTGTAAGATGCATTTTGTCCCCTCCATTAGTAAAGAAACTAATCTAATAAACGAACCGGCCCCTAAACATTGGACTAAACGATACGTCAAAAGTTGTTTGCGTCAGTGCGCTAACAGAGTTATTGAATTTATCGTTAATTTATTCAATTTGAGCTAGTGAGAGACAATGGCAGCCGTGGGCGGGGCTTGCTAGGAGCCGCCCGCCCTCGCTCACCTGGAAATTCATTAAAGTATCTACATATTATAATATAGACTAGAGTATATATAGCTATAATTTTGCAATTCAATTATGTAGCTGAATACCGTCGCTGTATAATAGATAGGTACCTACTTAAACTTACCAACTATCTTCGTGAATAAAAACCAGGTTCATTGGTATGTGAATACTGTGATGGGATTTTAAGTTTGACTGAGTACATTCAGGTTTTTTTATTAGAACTTTCGTTTGTTTTTTGCTGGTTTTAGAAAGAAGTCGTTTTGCTGTAATATAAACCAAAATATACCTCTAATATAAACCAAAATATACCTCTAATCTCAGCCATCTTTATTTAGTTAGGTTATATTTTACTTTCTACTTCCTACTATCCTTAAACATCAACACCAAAAGTTGAGAACTCATTTCACTACACCTTATTTGAAGTGTATTTCAATATTGACTGAAAAGCTTAATACTTTCGCGATAAGCAGCTGTATTTTCTATCAGAGTTCTCAATAAATATCGGAGAGTTTAGGGGTAAATTTTATTGCTTTGTTGCGAGCGGAACTGGATGAGTCTCCCCAAGGAGCGATCGGTTGGCAAACATCGAAATCTGCCGCGGGAGAATACGGATTGGAGCTTTCCACACTTGAACATTTTATTTTCTTATTCGAGACAGATATTTTCATTCCAACTCTTCAAATGTTTTGAAAATGGAATACGCAAGACACATAGGTGCATCTCTAAGGTGTGATTTTTGTTTTCTATAGTAGGTATTTTATGCCCATACTCGCAGTTTTCAACATACTTTCTCACTTCATATTTTTTGGTTCACAAATCAACAAAACAATAGCATTTCCTCATTGCACCTTTAACATTGGTACATACAAGTTAAATTTTTTTAATTGCACCAATGTTTTATTTAATGAATTTTTTGCCGATAAAAAGCTACTTATTAAAAAAGTGTATACAGTATAGTTAGGTATTACTTATTTAATTTTTCCGAGAATATTATTCCGTTCATTTACTGTGAACTTGTGTTTGAGTCAAATTCAATAAAGCCCGTAGCAAATGAAGCAGTACCAATTGAATGCTACTTGGGTCTGCAGAATTTAATAAACTGTATCAAAGTTATTTTCGGTTGACTTCACAATTTTCTATATTAAATCGACGAGGGAACTGAGAGCGGTTGCCATGATACCTTAGAGGAGTTAATAAGTCATAAATAGAAGGTGAAAGGGGATGGGGAGATGACGAAAACTTCGCGATAAAAAAGGAAGGACGTTCCCCCAGGTAGTGGTGACATGCAATCGTCTGGAAAAAGGTTGCTTTGGACGAGCCATGAGGTGTCACCAAATGAAGATTTTTCTCGGTAGTTATATGAACAGATCACTTCTTTTGGTAGAATAATGTGGTAAAATTGTCACCTAGTTAGTTTTGACACAACACTTATGTAATAATGAATAGTTACATAATTCTGATCTCTTCTGACTAAATAAAAATGATGAGCTAATTTCTCTTACTATGATTCGACCGACATCACTTCAACGCTTACAACAACATTCCTGAAACTAAGTGAATTCATAATTATAACGGATCTATACTAATATTATAAAGAGGAAAGTTTTGTATTTTTGTATTTTTGTTTGTAACGAATAAACTCAAAAACTACTGGTCCGATTTCAAAAATTCTTTCACCATTAGAATGCTACGTTATCCCTGAGTAACATAGGCTATATTTTATGTAGGTACCTCGCGAGCAAAGTCGCGAGAGGAAGCTAGTATTTAAGTAGGGACTCTAAAGGCTCTTAATAATAATAATAATAATAATTTATATATCCATAAATCTACAAAAGTAGCTAGTACAAAATCGGTGTGTTAATAAAACAAAAACTATAAGGAAAGTAGTAAGAAGTATTTAAATGTTTCATTATATCCATTTGCAACGTTTTATCTTACCCTATCCTTAAACGCTGGCTTAAAGCTTTTGTTTCGTCGCATCGAAAGAGGTGCATAAGAGCCGATAACAGCTGAGTAGGCTCTTTGGCGAGCGTTCGATCACCGACAAGTGGCCGACGGGTGCCCCTTCAGAAACTGGCTAGGTATATTGTGAAACACGCGTTAGCACTTTTACGATATAAAGCACCTTTTATTCACATTCACAACCCGCTTACTTATTACTCTAACTAACAGATTTGAATACTTTCTTCTGAGAGTGGGTATATTCTTCCTCTCCTTCTTCTTCTTCTTCTTATCGTGTCAATAGTTCCTTCGAACCAGTGCAGTTAAAGGATAAAAGATCCTTTTCAGTACAACTCAGAGGCTTCTGTTATGCACTTGACACATTTTTTCGAACTTTTAATGTTCTACGACATTTCGGATTTCACATGATGTTTTTTTTGCACCTTTTAAGACAATGATTTAAGAGTTTATTTATTTATATATAGTATAATTTATTTACATAAATTTGTTATTTTTGTGAATAAGTTTTTTATTTTTATTTTTAGTATCAGCCGTCCGTCGGCAAAAGTGTGTTCATATTTAGGCGTTTGTACTTATAGATAAAATTCACCCTTATAACAAAATTATCTATATTGAATGTGTAGACCATGGCTGAAAAAAAAATTCTGTGTAAAATAATTTTAAACAGATAAATATTTTTAAAGAATTTAAAAGGGAGTCAGAAAAGTCTTGTTGGGTACTGTGTGTTTAGGGCTCCGTTACACAATTATTGCAAAAAAATATACATTCACTGATCAGAAAACTCATGAGTATTGCATTTGGAAAATATTGTAAGCCATTTTTCAAATGCAAAAATAATCCTGTGATTAAAAGCATTTGGTACCTACGAATAGATATACCGTACACTACGCATAAAATGCCTAAGCTATTCAATGGTAGGTAGTTTTAAATCGATACAATAACACAACGATTATTGTAAAAAAACCCATTATAATTTACATACCTTACATAATATACATACCAAAAATATCAATTAGAAAAGAACTAAATGAAAAAATATGTTGGCTCTTGCAAAATGTAGTTTATAAAAACATGAAATTCAGTGGGTTCACTACTGTTTAACTGGATTGCTTTGCAAAAAATTGATTAATCATGAGGGGTGGCGTTTTGTCAGTTTAGCTTACCGTGCAAATGAGTAATGTACAACGTTCTGCTTTTAAATGAAGTATCAGCCCTCATTTGAATACAACTTCAGAGTTTTTAGCTTTCCATTGCACTACAAAGTGTTTAAAGTGCTCACAAGAACACGTAAAAGGTTGGGATAAACACTTACTATTCCATTAAATAGTTATATGCTTGGCTCTAGCGTAAGTAATATTAGTTTATCTATGGCTCTCATCAATTTATTATAGTTGATCGAAAATGGCTCTAGCTAGCTTCAAAAGCTTTATTTTGATTAAATCATAGGATAATCATAGGACCTTTTAAATAATTCACCTACATGTTTATTATTTGTTATCTATAAGTTTCAGATACATGAAAGATATAAATAGCAGTCTTCCCGCTTAGCAGACGCTGGCAAAAAAATAATCGTATTATCTCTTTTCAAAGGTATGAAGGATTGCAGAAATAAAAGTTAAAACGGTCTGATGGGCAGATACCCTGATTCAAACGCGTTATTCAGTCAGCGTAGCAATATGATTCGTAACAAGGAACCAGAAAAATATAATGTGAACACGTTTTATTAATTTATTTCTTTCCGATCTTTTTATTTTTATGTATGTAGCATGTCTTATTATAGGATATTGGCTAGTTTTCATTCTTTTTATACACCACACAAGTTCAATGTAAGTATACTTTTGTTTCTTATGAAAGACTCATGATAGCTCTTTTATTTATTTTTAAATCCTTTTAATAATATGAGTTGTATTTTTTCACTTTTTAATTATAACGACAGAATAAAAATTTCCACACACCTGATACCTACCAGTTCTCTTGCCTACATGTATATTATGTAGAAACAGTTAAGAGTGAGTTAAGCTGCAGTTTGCACTGTGTGTTAGATAAAGCTGATTTTATAGACCGACTAGCCTTTTTTAGAGTAGTTTGGGTACGTGCAATACCTCATCACAAGAACTAACGATGGAAGTTCTTCTCTCTTCTCTCTTGTCACTATTGAAACGCTGTGGTAAAAGAATTCACCCCTCAAAGGTTATTTCATGCATGAAGCAAGTGATGAATAGCCTAACAGAGATATAGCCAAAATTCAAAACGCATACCATATCCATTTCACATAAATCAGTCGGCGAGACGCGCTCGGTGGACCGGGGAAACTTCATTTGCGAGCTCCTCTGCCCGTGAAATGAACTGGCGATATTGCCGCAGTACTCAGCCATCGGCAGGCGGAGGGGCGCCAGTATGGATGCTGATCGTGCAACTGTTTTAAGTAGATAGCTTTTATTATTTACTAGATGGCTACAGGAAAAATTAGAATGCGCTATCGGTGCGTTTTGGTGTTAGTATAGGAGCTATAAGCGAGAGTGAGATCAGTATTATTAGACCGGTCAATTTAGACCAAAAAATAGGGGTGAGGTTACAATAATTCCCACTTGGCTGAAAATTGGTAGGATTGTTCAATACACTGTTATAAATGTTTATGGAAATGGAAGTGGAAGGCAGGCTAGTGAGAGTGAGATATAGTAGGACTTTCAAATTATGATGAATTGAGTTTTGCAACGTGTTTGTTAAAACTTGTATTTATTCAACAATGTATATTTTTTATTATTGATTATTTAAGACTATTTTTTAAATTTTCAAAACGAACAGCTTACGGGTCATTTATTTGATTCACTTAATTTCTGAAATATTATTTTTATACAAAGTGTGCGCTGTAATTGCGCATATTTTAAAGTGTAAAAACTACTAGTCAAACATCAAGAAACGCTAACGTTGTATAATATGATTCATTTTATTAATATTATCCTACTAATATTATAAACGTAAAAGTTTGTATGTATGGATGTTTGTTACTCTTTTACGCTGAAACGGCTGAACGGATCTGGATGAAATTTGGCACAGACATGGATTGTAGACTGGAATAGCACATAGGTAGGCACATATTCTGAAAAAATGTACAATTCCCATGGGATAGATTTGTTTATTTTTTAAGGTAACACTTTTTAACACATTTGTACTAGAGATACAAAGGTGCTACATTTGTTCTACCAGTTGAACTTCTTCGTAGAACTACTGTAACAGAGGCATTTTTTTAGGTGTTTGTCACCTAACTCTTCCTAAACGGCTGGACCGATTTGGAAGAAATTTTGTTTGTATATAATTTACTAAAACTTAAAATAGAGTTCTTAGACGGTTCAAAAACACAACCCGGTAGGTAGCACTGCTGTCGAACAGGACGACATCCGCCGAGTCCACTAGTGTTATATAAAATGGATTATTAGTTTATATTACATAGGGCGGATTTGACCAACTTCTGATTTAACTATTCTGAGAATAATGTAATGTTAAGTGCAAATAATATTATTATTAGTATTAAACGGGTTTTATACTAATAACAATGTGTTCAGATCGCGTAAGTTTAAAAACATATTGCAAATAATAATATGTCACTATACACTACGATACTTAGATTAATTCTGTGATATTGCATAATTATGTTAGTTTGGTTATTAATTATGAATGACTAGTTTCCGCGAAGTACCTACATAAAATATAGCCTATGTTCATTCTGAAAGTTCATTCTACATATTGGTAAGAATTTTTGAAATCGGTCCAGTAGTTTCTGAGCCTATTCAATGCAAACAAACAAACAAACAATCAAATCTTTCCTCTTTATAATATTAGTATAGATAGTAAAGATGAAGACGATGGAAGTGATTACAACAGTGATGTAATTTTCTCTAATAAAACTGCTGGTACCGAGTAAAAACAAAACGAACAAAATTAAATGATCAGTCTAGCTCTAATTATCGGATTCAAAAATGTTTAGAGAATTGAAACTCGTTATATCTTTATAAAAGCGCGATTTAAAAAATAGTGTAAATTATGTAATGTGTTTTTTTTCTCTTATTTTATTTAGTTGGGGAAACAAACAGTAATAAGGAAGCTGATAAAAGCATATTGAAAATGTTTTTAGATTTTTTATTACATAGATACTTTTATTTATTCATATTTTTGGGATGACCTTTTTGGGTTTTTATTTTGTGTATGGATCGTTCTATAGTAGCTACACATTTCTTTATCGCATATTGAGGATTATTTCGAAAATATTGTTCAAGTTTGCTTTAATAAAACGTCAAACCTATGCCTGCATGCACTGGTGTCCTTTTGTCTTCGTCCCTCGCTTATTCATGTGGAAACTTTAATGGGGTCGGTGGTTACTGTACATATTATTTTTGGTACATCTGAAAATTTTCTGAAAACTGGAAAACCACGCCCTATTACAGCAACGCCCAGGATTGGTGAAAGTTTATCTACATCAGCAGGCGACGCGGCCAATGGGTGCGGCTGCTACGCGCAGTCGTCGCGCTACGCCGTAGCGGCGTGCGGGGTGCTACGAGCCACAGACGCTACGCTGGAGCTGCTACGCCAGGGAACTGAAAAGTAAGTGTTCAAGCTATTATTTTTTCAAAAAAATCATTTTTTTGTGAGTGTTCATAAAATAAAGTCATTATATCCGAATTTGCAGATTTTCATAGGCGTCCCAGCTGGTTTCATAATAGGTTATGTCATTTTCAGTATGCATAGCTATATTATTACATAACCATACATAACACTCATGTAAAACTCTCAAATACAAGTAATGCATTTCAATTATCGTTTTTTTATTGTGTGCGCGCATCAGTTTAAGTGACGAGTCAGGTCAAGTGATGAAAAAAAATTTTTTTTTTCAAAATTATTTTCTTTACCCTTTAAGTAATGTTTTTTAAGTGTTTAATATGTTTTATTGTTGCAGATGTGGTGTCGTGTAATTTGATGAGGGAGATTGGGTCGCAGACATGCAGGGGCTCACAGCCGCGAAAGAGAAAGCGTCCGGCCTGTTCGCCAACAAACCCCTTCTTTTCAAGTAAGTCATTTACTTATCAGGTATACTTCATGATAATTATACAAAACCTCAAGACCTAGATCGATAAATTATATATTTATTTTGAATCCTTAAAATGTTATCTATTTTTGTGTTTCAAAAGTTTTTTAATCAGACTAATTCTACTCCCGTTTGTAATATATTTTTGAAAGAGTTACTTTTTACTTCTCTGTAGAGAACCAATTATTTTGAGCATATATTATTATTTTTCTGATGACCTCGTCATCACTTTTAATAAAAGAAACAATGTAATTAATAACGATTTCATATTCATGTGAAAAAAAACTTAATACCTGTTTTAAAAAATAGCTAATTACATTGTGCTCAAATTGTGTTCTTTAGATTTTGTATAAGCGTGGGTCCACACTTGTGAAATTCTGCCGTAACCGTGTCTTCGTACCGTAACGAATACGCATGACGTTTGGCGTTACCGTGGCTCTATATAGTAACAAGAAGCTTGACAATTTGTCAGATTTTCATCGGGCTTCGTAAAATAGCAAACAATTAACTTTCTAAATGCCTTTGTTCATGAGATATGAATACATTCAGTAAAACTTTATGCTTTTAAAATTAAATAATGATAATAAAATTTGAATGGTTTTCCTTGCGACGGTCTATGGTTGTAGAAATAAAATTATTGAACGTTGGTCATTGCAGTAAAATTTTCAATGTATTTTTTTATTATTCGATCGAGTTTTCGATTTAGGAGCGCTGGTGGTGTAGTGGTAGCACCCCTGCCTCACGATCCGAAGGTCGTGGGTTCAAACCTGGTCGTGCACCAATGAGTTTTTCCATTTGAAAAATTTATGTGCGCAATGCCAGTGCTCTTAAAACGGTGAAGGAAAACATCGTGAGGAAACCGGCATACCCTAGAACCAAAAATTCGAAGGTATGTGTCATAGGTTAGTATTCTAATAAGCGGCGATGGGCTTGCAACCTGTCACGTACGGAATACTAACTATTGTGCAAAATGTGGGCACGTACCAAATGTCATATTTTGGACTTGCCTCTGACTACCCCCTTTAGATATCCTCAAAGATCTAAGTAACCAAAGATCTGAGGAGATATCTACCGAGCCCGGGGATTACAGTCGTGATCATATCGATCGAGTTTTGATTTCCTAAGTGAACAGTGCCGTTATCTAACCAGCGACCGGCCGAACGTTGCCCGACGGCGGCCGACGCACAAAAGATACAAACTCATAAGTAGAGCAAAAATATAGCACTAATATTTTCACACTCAAATCTATTTTTAGGGCTATAGTTGGAGGCCACAGACAAACATACCAACCTAACCAATCTTCAACTACCACAATACATTCTTTGAATTCGATGCGGTTTGATAGTGTCATGATGGTTTTTAGCTACACATTTTGGAAATTGGTGCAGCCTTTTCAACATAATTACAAATCAATTTTATTGAAAAGATCTTGAGCATTTCTGCAGCTAACATCTTTATTTTTAGCCTAAAATGTTTAGTTTTATCAACATCCAAAAGCTAAACAATAAAATAAAAAGAATTGTATTGAAAATACGAGGAACAAAGGCAGTTTTGTGGAGTCCAGAGAGGATAGACGATAATATTGACAAGCGCGGATAATACGTGTGCAATAAAATATAAGGGTGAGAACGTGGATATCTCGAACTTTTGTAGCAAGTATTTTGTGAGCTCAGACAAGTGTGCTTCACTTCTACTTACTAGTAACTAGCAACGATTCTTACATAAAATAAAATGATTCATTAATTTCAACCTACGCTTCTTAATAAAAGTTAAATTAGCCTCCTATCATAACAGAAACATTTAACTATGTTACAAATCTGACGGTTTAACTTTTATGTTGCTTTGCTTCAATTGTTTCATAGCATAGGCTCGAAAAAAAAACGGCATTGTCTGGGACTAAGCTTCTGCTTTTTACCGATTAAAATGACAAAATTAAGAGTTTAGATGCATACTTACTCCAAAATAATCAACCATGATTATATAAGTATAGCCATTTCTAAAGAGATAGACGCATCAAGCTATAATTTTGAGATTAGGAACCGTGAATTTGTTTTTAAATCGAGTGAATTCGATAAATAATGCGATTATTCGGTGGGTGGCAGCCCTACAGCCGACTGCTTAGCGCTGATAACAAACAGACATCATCCGGATTTGTGTCGTCATGCGAATGTGGACCGACTACCTTCCGTTTGCGTCTGAAGCGACTGTTGCGGGAGGGAAGCAGATTGGAGGCTTGAGTGAAAAGTCAGCCTGCCAACATTGATCGATGACTTGCATGAAAGGAAATAACTATCTTTTAGTAGAACTGTCATTTTTAGGTACGTTTCTTTTATGTTTCTGTTATAAAATTTGTTCAAAATTGACAATTGGTTCAGTATTCCACTAAACTTAAAATATATCTTTGGTGGCGGACATACTCGTAGAGAGTAGAAAAAATAGTACACTAAGAAAGAAAATATGTAATAGCAGAGATTCAGTGATTTTTCCGTTAGTTTGTTTCATTAATTTGGACAAACCTTTTAGGTATATTCCACGATTTGATACGTATTCATTAACGACGAGGTCTTTTTCAGCTTCGCGTTGGTAATAATGCTATAATAGATTCACATGGTCACTACTGCTTCGTAACGTTTGCTGTGATGAGGGTAGCTTGATGATACATTTAAATCTCGTTAAGTGTACCATCTGCTACAGCTTTTCGTGTAAAACTCTCAATCGCGATAAAAGTTTCTTAAAATAGTCATACTGAGCTAGCTACACTACTGAATATTATTCTAGGTATCATGAAATTACACACTGTATTTTACCTCATATCTCGTGTAGGTACTTCAAAGCTTTGTGAACATTCTGGTCTGATCATACCTCTATGTATGGATCGTATGGCTTACGTGTGATGCTTCACTGGCCACCCGGATTTACGCACTGATGCAAAATGATCCGCTTGTCGTACAACCCACCTATACTGACTCCGCTAATACACATTAAATTGATGTGTGCTCGATTATGGAAAGCTCAAATTTAACATTTTGAGAAGCTTTTTGTAAAAAAATCCCTAGAAAAGTTTGTAAAATGTGATACTATTCATTGAATTTAGATAATTAAATCAACGCATTGTCGGTACCAGTAGTAAGTGGGTACTTTTGAAACAATTGTATCGAGAGGTTGATCTAAAACTACCCCAAGGCTTAAAGCTCATAAATTGGGAAGCGGGTAGCGACGGGGAAAGGGTAGCTGGTTCATTATTTAGTCCGTTTAAATCACTAAGTCCTTAAAGGACATTAGCAGGCTTTGTAGCGATATGGCAGTACACAAAAGAGATTTAGAACAAACTGATGACAGGGGGACAAGGGGAGAGAAAGACGCTATTATTTTTACATAGACGATTTTGTTTCTTCGGTCTTAACAAGATGAATTTTATATCATTTTAGTATTGTAATGTTTGAATACAGGTTTTTTTATACTGTCAAATTGTTTGTATTTTTTTTCTGGCTTTCACATTGTTCATTGTTCATTTTTAACCCTCCGTTCTACAATAGCAAACAAACCTAAAATTATAGATTAAAATGACTACTGAGGCCTTACCCCAAGCACTTACGAACCGTCATGTTTCATAAACGTTACATTTTAAGCTTGAAGTAACACTACAGTAACACAATTTTTGTAGGTCATGGTAAAAAATATCAAAGTTATACTACTTTGATAATACCCACAGAGTATGTGGTAAAGGCCCTGGTCATTTATTTTTAAATTTCTTCTAGGTAGCGATTGTAGAAAGTCAACTTCGACCCGATAAGGGCTGGTGTAACAAAGTGTGCAAACAAACTAAATCGCAAATGAACCGTAATTTTCATAAAAGCTTATGAAAACAATACATCTAGGTGGCACCATAAGCCTTAGTCCAGACAAATGCGTACATAGCACTCACGCTAATTGTTTCCGCCATTTGAATATCGCCGGCGACAATTACTGGATTGGTCCGCTAGAGGCCGCTGTAGCTCCCCAAATTAATTGCTCTCTCGCAATGCTCTTGCTTTGTTTTATTTTGCACTCGACATTTATTGAAAATGGAGATGAAATTGGTTTTCGTCTTTCCTTAACATTTTTAACTTCTACTTTGCCGGTGTTATTAGGATACTATTGATTGATAATTTTATAAAATGCATAAAAGTGGTTATTTTATAAATTGTGCCATAATATAACCTAGATATCTTTATAAATTTTTAACAAACCTGGAGATTACAGTCGTGATCATGTTTATATTTTTGTTTTGTCTACTAAAGTTTTTTTATAGCTATACCAAAAAACTTTTAGCTGTACCTATAAATTTGTGATACCTAACTATTATGCTCTTTATTATTATCATGACAAAAGGATGGTCAAAATCTTTGTACCTATATCCTGTTATACCGTGTATCATGTAACCTATGACAGGTTTGATGGTTGAACAATAACGTTCAACTCTGATAGGGGTAGGGTGTTGCATTACTGCAAACAGCTTGTTAAAACATTTTCCTCCGGGTTTGCGGATGAAATTTTAATGAGCCTCAGCCTTTTGTGGGCACGTTGCGGTACGAAACGGCCAATTAGCTAGACATTAAGGGCGCTGCTAAAGATCGGTGTGTTTGCTGTGAAGTAAATGGAGATCTCATTTATAACGACATAACTACTTTATAAATCTTACTTCATATTTTTGTTACACTAGTTTTTGTACTTATTAAACAATTTCTATATTAGGTAACCGCCTAAAATATAGGTTCTAAAGACGGGTCTTTTTAGGGTTTAGGGATGCATTGAGGAAAAAAATTCAAAGTTGGACCCGTTAAAGATTCAGCGAGAAGAAAATAGGTAGGTATAACGCGAACAAAGACGCGAGGAGTTCAACTAGTAATTAAATCAAACTTTAAAATTTCATCATCAATCTGCACGTGAATGTAACGTCGCGTTATTGTAGACAGAGTAGGTAAAGATTAGTATATACGAAGTGGAACTCTACCTAGGCTTTGCCCCTTTTTCAGTTGGAAGGATTTGGAAGTTAAAACAGACTTTGGCCAAATAAAAAGACGGCCAAGGTTCAGAAGTGCGTCATCTTAGGAGATCGATAGATCGTCTGTCGCCTTGATGTCTGTCCGACGGGACGGCGCGGCGCCCGCCGCCGGCGCCAAGGGGACGCCGCAAATAAATCTTACTAACTGCCAGTTTTCCAAATCATATTTATGTTTATTTTGTCTTTGATTGGCTTGTTTATTGATTTTAGGATGATAAACTTTAAGGATCTAAAAAGATTCACGATGTATAGATACCAGTAAGATAATAAGCAAACGTAAATCTTTATTATTACACTAGGTTTCACCGCGTTTCATGTTTTGTATAAAACAAAGAAAACAAATCAAAAACCAAGAAAACCGTTCTGGAGTTATAAGTGTTCGAACCAACCCGTCTTTTTCTATGTATATACATACATTCATAAAATCACGCCTGTTTCTCGACGGGGTAGGCAGAGACCACGGATCTCCACTTGCTACGATCCTGACATACTTCTTTTGCTTCATTCACTCTCATTAAATTCTTAATACATGCGCGTCGGTTTAGGGTACTCTGGACCTGGCTTTTCTCTAAAACGTCCCCAATTTGATCGAGGTACCTACGTACGCCGAGGTTTTCCTCTTCCAACTGTCCCATTCAAACTCTCCTTATACAACTGTTTCGTCAATCTCCCTTCATCCATCCTTTCTACATGCCCAAACCATCTTAACATACCCTTCTCAATTTTCATCACTACGTCTTCTTTCACTCCACAACGTTCTCTTATCACGCTGTTCTAAGTATCATTCAAAGTTAAACCACACATACTTCTTAGAGCTCTCATTTCCACTGCATTTATTCTACTCTGATGTTTCTTCTGCCATACCCAACTTTCGCTACCATACATCAATGTCGGCACTAACACTCCAAAGTGCACTTAATCACACTATTTCCAGCATTCACTCTCCTTTCAATATCGTCATCATGTTTTCCATCTCTTAAACAGCGAACACAAATATTTAAACTCTTTCACTTGTTCCACTCTTTTTTTATGTAGTGTATTAAAACCAATAGTGTCAATTCATTTTGCAATTAATGTACTTATCTAATTTGTGTTTCAAACTACTATCTCACCTTTCGTTAAAAAGTCCTATAGGTATAAACTTTGATAATTACCCCTTTTTTTCCATTTGTGAGGGCTATTTTTGAAAACCCTTTAATATGTGTTCATTTATTTTTCCTTTTAAGTATTAAAACCGAGTTTTCGTAAAAATAACTTTGACACCCCATTTAACCCTTTTTGAAGGGTTATTTTGAAAATTCCAGAAATATGTGTCCATTTGTTTTGCCTATTAAGTATTTTAACCGAGTTTCAAACTAATCACACAACTCGTTGAAAAAACTTTGACACCCCATTTAACACTTTTTGGAGGGTTATTTTGTAAAATCTAGATACACGTTTTAAATGATTTGGCATCTAAAGTATCCAAACCAAGATTCAGACCGATCGTACCACCCCTTAAAAAGTTCCCATATAAACATTGAGCCCCCATTTTACCCTTTTTTATAGGTTATATTGAAAAATCTCGAAACACGTACACATTTGTTTAGTATTAACTTTACAAACACAAAGTTTCATGAAAATCGTACAACGCGTTAAAAAGTTTCATACAAACGGTTTTAGCTCTTTTCACCCCCTTAAAAGTGAAATTTCCAAAAATCCTGTCTTAGTGGGCGCCTACATACCAAGTCAAACAGTATTTCAACCGAGTTTCAAACAAAACACACCTCTCGTCAAAAAAACTTTGACACCCCATTTAACCCTTTTCAGAGGGTTGTTTTGAAAAATGTATATATATGTTTTAAATTATTTTGCATTTAAAGTACCCAAACCAAGATTCAGACCAATCGTTCCACCCGTTAAAAAGTTTCCATACAAACATTGAGGCCCCATTTTACCCCTTTTTAAAGGTCATATCGAAAAATCTTGAAACACGTGTACATTTGTTTTGTATTTAAATTACACACACAAAGTTTCATGAAAACGTTTTTAGCCCTCTTCACCCCCTTTAAAAGTGGAATTTCCAAAAATTCCGCCTTAGTAGGCGCCTACATACCAAGACAAACAGTATTTCAACCAGGTTTAAACAAATCACAGCACTCGTCGAAAAAACTTTGACACCCTTTTAACCCTTTTGGGAGGGTTATTTTGTTAAATCAAGATATACGTTTTACATCATTTTGCATTTAAAGTATCCAAACCAAGAATCAGACTGGTCGTACCACCCGTTAAAAAGTTTCCATACAAACATTGAGCCCCCATTTTACCCCTTTTTAAAGGTTTTATTGAAAAATCTTGAAACACAAGTACATTTGTTTTGTATTAACATTACATAAACAAAGTTTCATGAAAATCGTACTACGCGTTAAAAAGTTTCATACAAACGTTTTTAGCTCTTTTCACCCCCTTTAAAGTGGAATTTCCAAAAATCCTGTCATAGTGGGCGCCTACATACCAAGACAAATAGTATTTCAACCGAATTACACCACTCGTCGAAAAAACTTTGACACCCCATTTAACCCTTTTGGGAGGGTTATTTTGTAAAATCAAGATATACGTTTTACATCATTTTGCATCTAAAGCAGAGGTCGGCAAGACGCGGCCCGCGGGCCATGTGCGGCCCGCGGACGTCTTACTTGCGGCCCGTGAATGTTTTTTTTATAAGATAAATATCAAGATAAATGCACGAACGAACCACGATCGACCGTATAGTGTGGACCTAGCCTTAAACGCGCTTCGCTTTGCCCGCGAACGAACAAATGAGCGAAGCGCGAGTTCATTACAATTTTTGGCAGCACTTATAATTTTAACGAACAAACTTTTTCAATTGTCAATTTATAGAAAAAAATAATATGCTTCTCGTCTCACAGATGGGCATTTTGAGAGACATGTTTTGAGCTTCTAGGGTTAATATCACAAGTGCGGCCCGGCCCGCCTTTAGTTTATTTTGCCACCTTGTGGCCCTTGCCTGCCAAAAGGTTTCCGACCCCTGATCTAAAGTATCCAAACCAAGATTCAGACCGATCGTACTACCCCTTAAAAAGTTCCCATATAAACGTTGAGCCCCCATTTAACCCCTTTTTAAAGGTTATATTGAAAAATCTCGAAAAACGTATACATTTGTTTTGTATTTACATTACACACACAAAGTTTCATGAAAATCGTACAGCGCGTTAAAAAGTTTCATACAACCGTTTTTAGCCCTTTTCACCCCCTTAAAAGTGGAATTTCCAAAAATCCCGTCTTATTGCTCGCCTACATACCAAGACGAACATACCCTCCAAGTCTCAAGTCTGTACGACCGGCGGTTTGGGCTGTGCGTTGTATCTATTCAAATCAGTCAGGACTTATCCTTTTATATAGTAGATAAGAAGCATAAATTTAGAACTTAGGTAGGTGCACAATAATCATGTTTTTTTCCCATTCTTATACTGTTTTGCCAATCAATTAAATAAAAGTAATTTTAATGCGTCTTTTTTATTATTAAGGGATATTACAATGAGTCGCAGCATGACAACAATAAGCACAACTCACATAAAATAAGTAGGTATTACGAGTATATACTCGTACATATATCTAGACTAGGAACTTTCTTACAGCGCTGAAGTAGGTCACTGTACTTCTTCATAAACGAGGTTGTACGTAAAGCGAACGAGAAAACTTTACGTCTCAAAGGAACCTCTCTTTCATTATGTTGGATTTTCTAAAGAGTAGGTAATATTTTTTCACTACTTATAAAAAGTCCGCAGATTTTAGTTTTGTTTGCTACAAATATTATGTCCATAACTGATATTACTAAAAAAATATGTGATACGAGTAATGTTACGATTGGTTATGAGTCCATGGTTTTCTGTGAGTTCTATATATATGTAAACAATTTTAGTTAAATGATTATAAACCTATACTGTATCGAGACTTTCGACAATCGATCGACTCCCGTCCTCATTAAGGGAACCAAATTGCACAAGTGAGAGTTCTGTGAAAGGACACGGATTTAATTTCGTCGTGTGAACGGTAGAGGGCGGGACCGGTCGGTATTAATCCCACTTCAAAGGATACTCTTAAATTACAACATCTACTGTACAGTGCTGTATTATATTCAAATGAACGGCTGACTTTTCTGGGATTATTTATCATTGACGTGGTATTGCATTGCATTGGTTTTAATTAGTGGGGTGCAGTTGTATGATTTGTTATAAACGAAACAAATTATTCGTTTATTTCTTCTATTAATTAAGTACAGACATCGTCTATCAACCTAAAATTATTTTTGTTTTTTTTTATTTGTGATTTTGTCGTGAAATTTGCTGAATCACTTTGTATAGAAAATGATTGATGAGAAACCAATCGAAATAGAGTCAACATTTTCTTCGAATCCAGTTTGTGGCCATTACCCCGGAGATGGATGTATGGCGCCACGGTAGAGCGGTTGAGTAGACTTCCTGGCGACTACAATTCGGCAGAGGGAGTTCAAAACAAGTGCTAAGAAAAATCGTAGAGCAGCACGCGAATATTTATATTTTCAGTTTGTTTTTAATAAAAAAGATGTTAATGTTACATTTATTTTACTGGTAAGTACATAATTAGATAAACAGTCAAGTTTAAGTACTTCGAGGCACCTGCACCGTTGGAATGCAAGTTCGTATAATATATAAGCATCGATATAATATTGTTACTTAAGTGACAATATAAAGCGATAGTGGGGCTATAGAAGTTTCTAGAAAAGTATTAATCACTTTGGTATACTAAAGTTTATTTAAAAAAATGTAAACTTATAACAATAAGTACATAATAAATAGTTATAGTTCCAAATGTTGAAATCTCGTGTTTTTTAGTTTCAATTTCTTTTGAGCCTTTTCAAGATATCAGTTTTGTACATGGGTACCTTAACGATTATGTTATTTTATGTCCATTGCTCATTTTTTTTTGTACAAAATTACGAATATTTGTGTAAAAAATAAAGTTTTAACAACAAATAAAATCATCAATTACAAATATATTCATGTTGAGCCATCAAACATTGAAATTATATAAAAACCGTAACTCTTTATCGTAAATCTTTTTCTAAAATAAGAACTTAACTAAAAATAAGTACATAACTAAATTTAGTAAATGTAAAAAGATAATATCGAATCCAACTGGACCTTTTTACATTTATTTAAATTCAAATTCAAATTCAAATTCATTTTATTTCAGATAATTACAATCCATATTACAAAAAACAAATAATCACATAAATACATCAAAAATAAAATATTTAAAAACTAAACTTAGAACTAATTAAAAACATAAAGCACCGGCGGTTTAAATCGCCCTCCGCACGAAACATTTCCAGATCGGAGAGGTGAACCTGTCCGATATAGTTTTCAGGATGCTGTTTTGACTATCCCGCACTCTGCGAATCAGGGATGCAGTTTTCTTACGTAGTATAGCTTCGAAAGCATCCGTCTGGTATTCTGCAAACATCCCTGACGCACTGCAGAAGCGAGGCAGCCCTAACATCATCCTGAAAATATTATTATATTGGACACGGAGCCGGTCCAAGGGCTTTTTGGAGTAGTTGACCCATAGGTTACCCGTGTAGAAGCTCTGGCAATAAGCTTTAAAAAGTGTCAGCTTGACTTCTTCAGTACATCGGGCAAACCTACGGATCAACATGTTTCCTCGGACGGCTAGAGCCCTGCGTTCCCTCTCTATGTCAACATCGTCTTTAAGGCCGTCGGTAATGCTATGACCCAGATATTTAAAGTTAGTCACTTTTTTAATGCTCATTCCGTTAAGGGTTAAATCTAGAGAACTTGTCATGCTACTACCGGCGGCCCCAAAGACCATGTATTCACATTTCTTAACATTATAGCAGAGCCCATGAGAAGCAGCGTAGCCGGCGCAGACCTCTAGCATTTTTCCGACCGACCCCGCAGTCGGGCCCAGTAGCACCATGTCGTCAGCATAGCTGATGTTGTTTACACTGACACCATCCACGCTACAACCGACACGCATGCTACTGAGCTCGACTATCAAATCATTAACATACAGGCTGAAGAGTGAGGGAGAACTTACTCCACCCTGTCTCACCCCACACTCCAGCCTGAATGGGTCAGAAAAAGCATTAGACCACTTCACAAAATTACTTTGGTTCGAATACCAGTACTGCAGTACTCGAAGCACGTCCGCCGGTACACCCCTGTCTCTCAGCTTTCTCCAGAGCACATCATAGGACACAAGGTCGAAAGCTCTGGAGAGATCAAGGAAACAAGCGTACACCGGCGTCCTACGACTTGTATAATACTGGACAGTGTGCTTGAGTCCCAGGATTGCACTCTCCGTTGATAATCCGGGCCTAAACCCAAACTGTGAGTCATGCAATCCAAGGTGTTTTTGTAAGATCGAATCAAGCACACTGTCCAGCACCTTGGCTATGGTCGTGGCCAGAGAGATCGGGCGATAGTTCCCCTTATCCGAGATATCTCCCGTCCTGTTCTTCACAATAGGTACCACCTTTGTCTTCATAAGGTCAGCAGGTAGATACGAGTGACTAAGACACATTGTAAAAAACATGGACAGGACACGGGGTAAGTGGATACCTGCATATTTGAGATGTTCGACGCTAAGTCCATCGTGTCCGGGAGACTTGCCTCTGATCATGCTCTTAATTGTTGTGTTAATCTGCTTAGCAGTCAGACGTATAAGAGGCTCCTCACCCCGATCCATGGACTCAGCGCCGGACATCCCAACCGATGGCCCAAGCGGGGAGCGTACTCTAAAGTGTTCCATAACCAACTGGCTTCTTTTAGTCTCAACTATTTGTGGCAGCTCCATTCATCTCCGTTCGTCTCGACTAATGTTCGCCGTGTGCAAATATTTGAGTTCGCCGAGACTTATTGATCGCGCGATCATGACGGGTTCGCTCTTCAGTTGGCTTCCGTCACGTCTGGAGTGCTTGTATGAGAACGTGCAACCCTATGTACCTACGACTTTGCGCTCTTGGGCTTGAGAATGCTTGACATACATTACACGATAGTGTTCTCGGCACGGATACTGAGAGATGATTAAATAAAATTTTACCATGACCTATCATTTATTTATTACTAGCTGAGCCGACAGACGTTGTCTTGTCTTCAAACCTTCCCCTTACAATAACAAACACAACAGTAAAAGAATTAGCTAAATTTGTCCAGCCGTTCACGCATGATGCCGTGACCAAGGGAAACAGTGATTCATTTAGATAGATAAATTATAAGAATCAGTCCTGATTGGCACATATTATTATAAAATTATTTTGAAAAAAAAACCTTTACTTATTTATACAACATCTGCTTTTGATGCAGCGGAAAATAATATAAGTAAACAGGAAATTACGTAAATAATGAATAACTTCTATTCATAAACATTATTATTTATTTGCTTTATTATTTAATATTCTGAGAGTCTTATAGTCTTTATTAGCTTTTTAGCGATGGTGACGTAATACGGGAGACGTTCTAAACTTCGATTGAATTTCCGGTCCGTAACAACATTGCGGGCCAAAACGCCACCGGAAATACCGTTAATGCATGTCAATTGTTGGGCCCCTAACTTTGTTACCGACCCCGGGGCCGATGTCACCTAACATATTTTTGACTTTAGTAATTTGGTTTTAGCCATGAGAGCTTAGCTGGTTTGACAAACTATTTCATTGGTAGCTGTAATTTTATTGTTAGTGTTCTCTACACACAAGCTTGATGACTGCCAATATTGTTACTGGGTAGGATATTTGCAAATACATAAGGTTCTAAATCGATTTATCAACATTACCATGAAAAAAAAAACTTGAGAGGTGTCAAGGGACACCCGGATGGAACGAAGTTCCTTTTCTTGCTTTCTATGAGAGAGAGAGATAGACAGAGAAACACGCGCACGCCGCACGGCTTACAATACTATAGCAAAAAGTGTCGTTACAACTTTTCGTGAGAATTTTTTCCGTCTAGCCCCCTTTCACAACGCGCGATAAGGAAAAAAGAAATATAGGTACTCAAAAATGTTTCATACTATGTGGTTAATTTTAAAATAAAATATAGTCTTTTAAATAAAGAGCATTATAAGTCTCCGATACAAACACATCGGCTTCCGCAACTGTGAAGCGGTTGTCAGGTCGTCAACCGTATGAGGTTTCCCCGACCATAGGGTGACTGCTGCGACAAAGGGTTGCAGTGAGAATTGCTTAATGGACAGTGAAGGCTGAGATAGCACTGTGATAAATCACCGCCGTGATTACGGAGCCATTATCTAAAATACAATCTTGGGGGCGACAACTCCTGAAAGTAAAGTTGTTAATGTTAATTGAAGGAGGCGTTGAGTTCTTTTTGTTTTTGCGGAAGTGAAAAATTTTGTCTCGCGTGGTAAAGATAAACTTTGATTAAAAATACTTTAGTCAAAGAAAGAGAGGTAGTGAGGATTATCAGATATTCTATTTTAACATCTATACCAATAATTGAATATAACTTTTTTATCTTACCGTATGGTTATAGGCATCTATTTAATTTATCACCTGGCGAAGTGTTCTGTGGTTGGACAATCAGTGGAATAAAAATAAACTCGCAACATAAACCAAGTCAATAATCCATACTTCTCGAAGTGCTATTGATTGAGTCGTATCTGTAACTAAGTTAGGTACACTCGCACAAACGACAAGCGTATGTGACATAGAAATCTCTAAATTACGTTTCTCCCCCGAGTCGATCAGCGGCAAACAAATAGAGTATCGGCACAATCGTCTCCCGCCAAGTCGCAAGCCCCTCAACTGCATCTCAAAGAAGAGAGAATCCGTGCGAGCCTTTGCGAAACTTACAAAGGCAGGCTTATTGCCATTACAAATGGAAATTTACGAAGCAATTTAAATGTAGCCGGTGCTTTTATTTTGCTTCACAATTTCTAAACTAAATACAATTTGAACACAATAAAAAGTTTTTTTTTGTAGTACGAGCACTGGTGGAGTGGTGGTACTTCTGCCTCAAGATCCGAAGGTCGTGGGTTCAAACCTGGTTGTGCCCAATAAGCAAATATCGTCAGGAAACCGGCATACCTTAGCACTAAAAATTCAAAGGTGTGTGTCATATGATAGTATAAGCGGCGAGGGCCTGCAACCTGTCTTGTACGGAATACTAACTACTGTGTAAAATGTGGGCATGTGCCAAATATCATGTTTGACTGTGCTTCTGATTAACCTCTTTAGAAATCCTCAAAAGATCAAAGTAGCCAGAGATCCGAGGAGATATCTACCAAGCCTGAGGATTACAGTCGTTTTTTGTTTGTTTATTTTATTTTGTTTTTTTAGTAAATGATCGATCATAACAACACCATCCATATCTTTAAAACAAAAAAACTGAGTTGGTTGATACTTTTTTATTTTCCTTTCACAGTAATACCCTGTGGTAATAGCCCAATCTTAATAGGATAGGGTAGTATGCAATCATGAAATCACCTACGGAACACTAAACAATTTACACCAGTGTTGAATCGTTGGCTTAGTATTTAAATGGATTCCCATTTGTACTACCGAAACATGAAAATAGCGTGGCTCTTAAACAGAGAGGGATCTGCATAGAGCTAATAAAACGAACGACCTGTCGCTTTCGAGTTTGTATGCAAATTAGATTTGCAATTTATTTAAAGCTTTCAATTTGAAGCATGCAGTCGCTTAAAATGTTTGGACGATTTTTAAGTTATTTTCATTATACTTGATACACAATAATGTCACTTAGCTGTCCCTAAAAACCATTATTTGATTACTTGTATATTTTATAAATTTTATGGAAAAAATATTTTACAAAATTATATTCATACCCTATCTTTCGTTTTTAAAGCTCTATGTAGAGTACTTTGAAGTATATTGCGTATCCTCATACATACATACGTATAGAGAGGGTTATTGTTGTTTTTCAAAGCCCTGGTGAGGTTTCGCCTACTGAAAGGGTCTCTCTACAGACATAGCGCAGTTGAATTACAGTCACTCAACTTCACAAATCAGTTATTTGATAAATTAACAACCTTTTCATGTTGCTCTTACTAAAAATCAGCAATCTGATATATTTAAAACCTTTTCGTTTGGCTTTCGCTCGTTTATTTTTTTAATATAAAAAAATATTGTTATGTGAAAACCAAAATAAAATCAGTAGCAAAAGAACCTAGCGCCACCGGTAAAACTTTAATGCCATAATGAGAAAACTATATTAAAGGCCTATTAAAAAACGATACTGTTTTGGCACCACTAAAAAGTAGCAGTTGCGTTACTTCACTTTGCTTATTTACTATGATACATTTTTTCGGTTCTAACAGATTTGTAGCACGCTCCGTACATTTAGATTTTTTACTCTCGCGGTTGGTTTTATTGAGTGTTTAGGAACCATAAAAATGTAAATGCGGATGCGATGTAAAGTCTCTTTTACAATGATAAATTGTGATGAATAATCTTTTTAAGGATGGTTAACGTAACGACTTTGAATTTTCTGACAGCAAATGTTTTTTTTTATATCTAAACAATAATTATGTTCGTTTCAATACAGCAACATTTTTCTTGTTACAATTTCCAAACAGCTCTAAAGACATTTGCTATGGTAGATCTTTCGTCAGATTTTTTTATCGCGGATAGGGGCAGCGGTTTAAAAAAAAATCCTAAACTATTTTCTGTTTTTGACTCTAAATAAAAACAGCTTCTAATAAAAACTACGAAATGCTTCAGCACACACTTGGCAGAGTTTTTGTCGTTTTTTCGCAATAGCTGATATAAATTCTACTATAGTTGCCTCAAAGCTTAAGCTATTTGAAGTGATATTAATGTACTTGGATCCTTTGTCTTGTCTAGACTGTTTCAAAAGAATATTATTTCTAATGTAGGTACTTAATAATAAATAACTTGGTCATTGTATCTATAATATTATTAATAAGCACTTTGCGTGTAACTTGATAAATTTTGTGGTTCTAATAATTTCATTCAGCGTGTACGAGAAATGCTTATAACCTGGCGCTGAACTAATTTAAACACAAATAACCAACCATGGGAATTTGAACCATACTGATGAAAAAAAGATGCTTTCGCTCACGCGCTATTCGTTTTACTAACTTTCTTCTGCAGCCTGATATCATCAAATGAGAGGAACTTAAATAAGCATTACGAAACATTTTTGCTACCAAGGAGATAAGTTTCTCTTGATCCCGTCCATTGTGATAGCCATCTGTGGAAAACTCTGAAAAGCCCCGGCTCATTCGCCATTCATGGGGCGATTTGATTTACTTAAGATCTTTGCCTTGATACTGTCTATTAAGCGAGTGGATCGGGACGGTCGTTTTATAAAGGGACATTGTGATGCGATGGTTCAAGTAGTTTTCGGGTCAGAAAATAAAACGTGGAGGTACGCCATAAAAAAGGTTTTGCAACAGTGTGCTGGAAAATGGAACTAAAAGATTTTCTTTTAATTTTTTGGTTGGATACTTTCAATAACGTTAAGTAATCAAAATTCAAACAATAATCGTTTTATTGTTAAGGAAGAAGATGTAAGATTTTTTTACTATTCATTGTATATCCAATCAATCTAGTTACCAACATAATAAAAACTATTTTACGTAGAATGCTTTTAATGTTTTTATAGTGTCGCAACGGTAGGGTGGGTTAAGCGTGGTTCCGGGTGGTGGACGGGCGATTTATAAAATGAGTTTGTGGTGCAACCACGCCGTGATACCCCATTGGTTACGTCTCACTTCTTTACTAGTGATGTGACCAAATTATGTACACGAATGGTTTTCTTTAGTTTCGCTGGAGGCTTTTTTCCGGTTAAAATAAGAAATTTAAAAAACTGACTCTGCTTCCAGACTTTCTAAGCTTAAATCGAGAATAAAGTAGATTTTTACCTTTCTTCATTTAACATTTTCAGGAAATCGAATTTGGCTTTTGAGTTTTTTTAACTGTTTTTAATAATGGGTCAAAAAACAGTACCTAGTTGAGCCTCGATATCAGCATAGCTAGTATTTAGACACGCGGTAGCGTGTCAAGCCAAGTTCAAGCGAACGGCGAGCCGCGCACCGTGTGTATAATTATATTACATGATTACATAATGTACTTGCACGGTTGGATAAAAAACGATCAACGACCAATATAAAAATACCGATAAGTACGTAAAATAAGTATCAACCATCGCCCAACTCTATTTCACGGGCATTTGTCGCGAACCTCACCATTTTTCCGTCGCGCGCCGCCATCAGTTGAAAGTTAAAAGCATTGAAAGACGTATCGCGGGTTCCTTCCAGTTGCTATTGTTCTCTCGCCCTTTGTCCCCGGCCGAATGTTTTAATGTAATTGGCTTTGTGAGATGGGTTTTTTACCCTATTCTTCCATGTGATATGGTGGACTTTCCTACTTTTGTTACTTTACTTAATTCATGAGATTGTTTCATAACTGTTTTATGTCTATTTATTTTAATCTCAAGTAACAGAATAAATAAAAAATACTTACCTACGTAATTGTAATGTTGATTCCTTGGTACCTACCTCATATAACACTAAATCGATTTATTTATTACACTTATTATTACACTATAGCACGCAGGTAGGTACCAACTTGTTTCAAAAAGGTTACACTTTAGAAAGTGTGACGTTATTTGATTATTAAAGTCAGGCTCTGTCGTAGGGATACAATATTACAAGCATTCTTCCTACTCTGAACTGCCGTGTCGCCCTGACTTCAGTAAGTGAGTTGGATATAAATTGGGGCATTGTCTGTGAATCTGGAGCAACGCAAGCGTGTCACTTTAAATAAGCTTGCAATATAAAAATGAGCTTTATCACACTAAGCTTAGATTCAAATCGGCACGGTACGCTTGAATTCAATACTGATAAATTCAGTTGTAGGCACTTTGGTATTATATTTTCAAAGAAAGTTGAGCTGTCCTATACTAACATTAAGATTCGATATTCTTTGGGTACGTGCTACAAACTCTTACAAATACAAGAATATTTTTATGTTACCGATATATCTTTTCTGGTCCCTACGTAAGATGAAAACTTTTATTTGCTATTCTGTGGCATTTGCATGATTTTGGATTCTATTATTTTACTTCATGAAAGAATAAATATTTCGGGTTGTATTCCCTCTTTCTCCAACAGATAAGTTTTCACATAAGTCTGACAGGGACGGGAAGAGATTGATTATTAAATCGGCACAGAATTTTTGCAGAATAAGATAGCTTATCTTGAATGAATTCTCTTTTGTTTTCTCACTCTGACGTTGGTTTCATTTCGCTCTAGCGCACAGCATTAGCACTATATCTACGCATCGTCACCAGAATACAGGATCAATTTGCGGTGGAATTCTCAAGTAACTTCCTTTTTCTATATTATTAAATAAGGGTAGTAAATCAGTAATAAACAAATTAAGAATTATTGAATAATAGTAATACAGTTAAAGCTGCCAAGCTACAAACAAATAGGTATATGATTATTATTAAAATGATTATTTGAAACACACTATAAGTAGTTGTATTTACAACCATTAGGACAAACATTAACAAAAAATATCAAAACATTATATTAATAACTGAAACGCTTATATTAGACTTTTTAACACAAATAACCTTTGACAGTTTTTACGTACCATGGGTGGTTTTTGGAAAATAGCTGACGTTTCAAAAACGGTAATAACAAATAAGAAAACGTAGACGCTCTGAAAAATGATTGCGGAATATCCCCGCAAGTCAGAGCAGTGAGCGTAGAAAGCATTTCAGGCTAGTTTGATATCAGCGCCCGTGACGTCAAAACCGTTTCGCTCGCTAATAAATTACTCCTTTTAACTCTCGATTTCTTTGTGAATCACGTACTTTATTACTAAGTGAAAGAAACTCATCATTCTGTATTTGAAAAATGTTATAAAATCCATAGTTTTAATTTTGCTTCTATATTATTTATATCGATGTGGTTTTTCAGTGACTTTTCGCAAAAAATGTGTTGAAAAGCCACAGGTTGCTTTTTACTACGAATATAGTGATTGAAATTTGGACCGTGTAAGTGGTGTTTAGGGTAGCAAGTTGTTTAAGACTCCCTAGGGTGTGAACCCAGTTATCACCTGTTGATTCCTGTCAAGAAAACTTCGAGAAAATGATCTGGGGGTGGATGTAAGTATACTTACTTAGTTTTTACCTGCTATACTTATAAATATTTGTGAAAAAATAGATAAAAAAAAATATTACATATCCTGAGAACAATAACCAAAGGCGAACCAAATTAGAAATTCAGTAGTTTTACTATAACTTCTACCAATATTATGTATATGCTTTTATTACTATCGAACGGCACGAAGACCCTATTACTCATAATATTATTTTAATTTCTTTTATAACACGACGTAGGCTATGAATTTTTAAAAACAAATGTCATAGGTTACATGTTATTGGTCTGTAGCATGAAATCTTATTCACTAAGCTTGAAATCTTAAGTCGACCATGTCCATGCAATAACATTATCCTCATAAATAAATACGTACACTGTTTATCCAATTTATCTATAGCCTAAAATAAATTACCTATCACGAAATTGTTTGGTTAAACTCTATTTTTTAATCGAAATAAACTAAATACAAGTAGAAAAAATTGTAGGATCTTATCAGATAAAATATTAGCACACTCTTTGCAAATATTTTTATCTGATAAGAACCTATAGTTTTTTTTACTTGTAATTAATCTATACCGATTGAAAAATCAACAATTTCGATAATGATTGATGAAAACTGTTGTATTCTTGTAAGCTAAGTATCCTTACTTCCTACATGTATGACAATGCTCGTCTCCAAGGACTTCCACAAAGTGATTTTGCCCTTCGTCACGGCACAATAAGCCGCAGTTATGCTTATGTCTCCATATGTCATTATGCCCCTTCGAACCGCTCTCTTGAGACGGAATTATTATGTCACAGGTACACCAATTTATTTTTACGACTCGACAAAGGAAAATCATAGATTTTGTAAATAGTTGCAATAATATATTTTTCTCGCTTGGAAATTACTTCATTATTGAATAAAAAAACAATACAGTGAAGGATCGGATCTTTTAGATACACGACAATAGTGAAATGACTTGACAGTTGTTACTTCAGACAAAACAGATAATACAACATTTTGTACTTACAGCTTTTTAAAAAAATATGTATGTAGTAAAGGTTAAATGGCGCTTAAATTGGTGAGAATGAAAATCACATACCTACTTACTACATTGTGTGTAACTATTTCCTCACAAATAAGAGAAAAGACAAGCTTCGGCCAAAATAGCAAACACGGCCTATATTCATATACCTAGTAAAAAGGATTCGGCCGTCGCGTCGCCTTGGCCTTTTAAGCATAATGTTCTTTAAAAAGTGGTAGTATATCTCAGACTAAATAGGTCAGCACTCTAAATGTTAAGCTTTTGTTTTTTAAGGACATATTGTCCGCCTCCAAAAGAAGGACACTCATAGTAAGTAGCAATTATTGCAATCTGTGTCTGATGAACATTTTGATACTAATTTAATAAATCTTAAATGATAAAAAGGGTTGAAATAATACCTACAGTATATTTTTAAAGATCCGGTGACCTAATAAATCGGAAGGTACATTGGTTGGTGTGTGATCAATACAAGACTCCAGGGGACGGCGACACGAATATTAAAATCATTTACATCGACTCGTCGTCCCGTCTATATTAGGTTTGAGGAATAAATATCCCCAGGGAGTTTTATCCAATTGCCCGCTGTTTTATTTGTTACTTTGTAGAGTTAGCTCGTTACTATTCTTTCTTTATTAGGTGGAATGTGGAGTCGGTAGGTAAAGACTACTATAAAAGAGTAGCAGTAAAATATTTATAATACGTTTGGGCGTCCAAGGCGTTTCAACACTACTGTGACATGTGATGGCTATTTGACAATAAACAAGTTTTATTCTCAAGGATTTAACACTACTTTCTTCAAAAAGTTTTGTAAAATATAACAAATTACCTACTATTACTTAAAATAAGATAAGTAGGTAATAATTAAATCAAATAATGTATTAACTGCAGTGTAAGAAAAAGTTATTCAAAGCCATTTTATTTATTGGCACTTCTTTTACGTTGTTTGCAATCTAGTTTTAATTAGCTCCATATTCGCAAAGCGAATAGTCAGTAAAAAAAAATATAGTAGTATAACAACAATTCACAGAAATAAACTGTTTCGAATTCACCCCTTGAGTGTAAATGCATCTACACGGCTCCCGGTTTAAGAGCTCTCCTAAAGCCGGGGTATTTGCGTAATTGATATTTACAACTAACCTGGATTTGGGAGGCTCTTCTTCAGATTAAACGGGAATTTGTTTGGATTTTCCTTCTCAACAAATTCACTTAAATATATTCACAACCTGCAACGAAAGCGGTGATAACATTTACAGGTTATTGGCACACTTCTAAACAATAGCGGGAAAGGTTTTGATACTCGAAAGGTTGGTTTTGACTACGTATGAAATCATAAATAGTCATAATGATCAATCACTGTATAAACTCTATAAAGTTAGCTTTACGTTTATCAAACTAAATCGCATTCGTCTGAAAAAATACGCTAGCAAGTGTACGGTGGAAAATCAAGAAACAACAGAGGCGTTACCCGAACGTGAGGTCCACGCAGCCCGACAGATTAAGGCCCAAAGAGAATAAGTATCCCGACAGCACCACGGCAAATACAACAGCCAGCCTTGTTTACCTTCAATTTTTATGATATTTGTTATTTCCATGAACAAAAAATATTTGATACGCAAATGTTCGTGGAAAACAGGCGCGCTACACGATTGGAAAATGTGCATTGAAAAAAGCGTTTATTTTTATTTTTTCACAAGGTAGGTATATTTTTTTACTGATATCTACTGGAAAACTGCTCACAATGACTGTCATGAAGCTTTATGAACATTATTCCCATTGCTTTATTGTGTGTTTTCGATGGATTGTTGTTAAAAACTATACAAACTTAGTATTGTCCCGAATCGCCTCAACTCTTGTAGATTATTGTTTTAGCTTCCACCATCGTCCCCTATTTGATTTCAGTGGATATCCGTGAGCGGCCATAAAAGAAATCTGGTCATAAATAAAAGCGGGAAGACGCTAACAAGCGTCTCGGGTTCGCAAGTTATATTCCCAGCTTTCGCCATTTTTGTCATAACTCTATTATGCTGCGAGTGTCGAAATGCGATATCATTCGTTTGATTTATTTATTGACTGCGCGTTTTAAATTTATGGAATGCCATTTCTTTCAAAAAAGCTCACAATTTCTAAAGTGTTGTGTAAATAGTTATATAAGTTATATTAATAATAGTATTATTATTATTAGTTATATTATTAATAGTTATATTAGCACGAGTGCTCTCGTGTGAATGACTTTTGATACTCGTATAAGAAGTAAATATATTTAATGGGTAATATTTTGTTTTAAATACGGCATAAACCTATTTAAATAAACCCCTACTCAATCTCTGAAACTTCCAACTAGATGAGCGCTGAATTCAGCAGAGTTGCCTACCTATTGTACATTAGGCCGTCACGTTATACCGGCTACGTTTACTTATTACATGTTTTATTCAACCTCCTCGAGGTTTCGTCACTTGACAGACTCGACCACTTACAGATGAATATACGATGCAAAAGATTTCTCTTCTAATTAATTTACTTAGTGATAGGATAACAATATAGGTATGATAATTAAAATATTTTGTACTAAAAATTATATAAAATCTCATTTACTCAAATTTTTTTTTTAAATTAGATCAACTCGCTTTTTTTAATCCTTTATAAATAAAGTCATTTATAAAGTTAAAATTAATTTGATCAAGTATCCTAAATGCATTCGCGATCGGTGATCGCAGAGGGTGGTCGGGAAACAAATTTAACCGACAATTGTAAATCAATTAGAGAGGGTGGCTTTATGGGGTGTAATAGCTATCCCCATGCGTCCCACCAGGGACGGAATCGGAATATATATTTTATCCGATACTTAACACTTTTTATGCAACGAACGAATAATAAAATCTATTTTTAATAAATTTAGATATTTTTATAATTAAAGACGGCACACACAAAATAATACTAGCAGGGCAAAATATGAATTTACTCAAAACAGCAATAAATATTTGATTAACAATTGAACAAACGAATCTAGTCTAGTTCACTTTTGCTATTATTATTTTCACTAAACATTATCAAAATGTTATTCCAATCGTCAGAACCTATTCTTCTTAATTAATTATCAAATTATATTTCTAATTGTTTTGCCTTTATTAACTAAGTCCTGGCATTTCTCCCTGGAATCTGTGGGAATTCATAGCGAGGCATGTTGAAGTGCATATTGTGATCTACGTAATGCCCCCTTCTTTCGCCCCCTGCTCTTCACGTCTGATTCAGGAGTTCTGTCTTCGAGGAGTCGAAACCTGCATGCTCGGCAAAGTAATTATTGGCTATTAGTTTTCTAGGGCGCTCTAGAAGTCCAATGAAAGTGCAATCTTCACACTCAATAATTGAAATCCGCCTATACGCTCAATTGATCTAAAGATTTTATTTACAAAATATTTTGTAATACTAGTTTGTAATAGTATACAATAATTATATATTTGATTATTTTTGACGCCACTTTTAAAGAATAAAAGAGGAATTTTGTTCTTCAAACTTCAATAGCGCTGACCGTTGCATAATTATGACGAATTGATTTGGCTATAAGAACAACTGAGGTTACTCCGCGAGTGTTCTAATTTTGAGAAAGTGTATCATGCACTCATAATCAAAGTTAAGCTTGTTGCAGTAACTTTAAGACAATGTTCCAGCACAAAGGATCTGAGAGCAAAGTTGGAAGAAGAGTTATACGAGTAAAGTCGGTCAACTGTAATTCGAGGCATAACTGAAACTGTAACGGAGCCATGCCAGAACTATCCGCGGCAGAGGGCTTTGTAACTTACTATATTTTGCGGGTTTCGTTAGTTGGATTAAATGAGGTCTCTTTGTTCAATGCTACCTACAATGTTTCGTTTTAATCGACATGTTTCGTTTTATGTTAAGAAAATTTATGTCACTTGGCATAGAGGCGCTAGTCGCGTGCTTGTATTCATTTTAACTGACTTTGAAAAAAGGTGGAAGTTGGCTTCATGTTTATGTTGTTGTGTGAATATTACTCGATAACTTCGCTAATTATTCATCCATTTTGGTGTCTTTTATTGTTGTATATATATAAAATAATCAAATAAAATAATCTCAAGATTGGTTTCATATCTTACTAGTACCTACATCCATGGGATTGCTACTTTTGTGTAATCAAGTTTATAACTATAATATTAAAAATCAACATTTTTGCTGAAATTTTTCTTCTGTTTTTTATTTTAACATTATAATTATGAGGTTGTATTCTGGGTATATTTGAAGTAGGTAAGTTTTTAATACCATACAATACTAGTAAGTTTTTAATATCAAGGGTACCTAAATATGGAGTGGACTTTTGGCTCTTTGTGAAAGATTTTATTATTTATATAAATTACTATATAAACCGGAGCGGATTTGTAAAATAAAATGACAATATCCATTAACAGAGCGTAGACAAACGAGGATAAAACAGTAATTACGACATTTTGAGTTGCGTCACATAATTATAGACGTCGTGTGGGGTGCATTAGCGGCACAATGGATCGTCGGAGGGTTGAAAGATAATCACCTTGATATTTTATGTTGAACCATCAACAATTTTACTAGTTATTATAGAACTTGGTCCCGAGTTCGTGATTCATGTTATTTATTGAAACAGTGTCACGTTCATATAAAACGTACCTAAACTTACTTCAGTTTTGGAAACAAATGTTGATGATGATGATGTTTATGTAACAGTAACAAAGTCTTACTCGTAGTTCATGAGACTCCACAGTAAATTATTTGCTTTTAACTCCTTATTGAAAATAATAAAAATAAAATCGTTATTTTTATTAACATTATTGTAACGCAATTGTTTGGTGTTGTTGATAAATAAATTAAATTGCAATAAACTGACACTACAATAAGAATATTTTCTGAACTGCCTGACTGCGGTTAAGGATATGCGTGTCTTAACACGCATATCCTTAACCGCTTAAAGAGAATTGAAGAGGGGTGTATTGGTTTTAATACGTCGTAAGGGTGTTATGGAAAACTTGTAATCTTAGGATTAGTTACAAATTTTAAACTTGGTTCAAAGATTATTGAAAACTACTGATAATATAGACTTTCTAATAAATATTTCACAAACTACAAGGAATAGATAACATCTGTATAAAAATCTTTTTACAAAAAATGAATGTAGAGTAGAGTGTAAGATGTAGAGTGTTACAGTTACTTTAGAGAATGGAAAAAGTGATTATACCGAATGATCGTAAGTATATCATGATTTTTCAACACCCTTCAAGAAGGTAAAAACGGGTTTAATGTTTATTGCGTAAAAATAACCTTAGGAACATGTAATTTGGGATAATACTCTTCATTGCTAACAAAAATTTACCTTATCATTGGTTTTTCAAAATCACCCTTCCGTAGGGGTGTCAAACTTCACCCTTCACCAAATCTCAGTAACTTCAAGCCTAGAAACTTGGAATTTGAAATGTAGGATCCTTTTTCGAAGTAGACACTTAATATTACTAATATTTGAAATTCAACCCCTAAGAGATATATCGGGTTGGTTAAAGGGTTATAAAAACAATTTACAATTTATTTAACAATGCACAAAATCACAGATAGTTCAGTTAGTTCTCGTATATGTATGAAAATACTAGTAATAATATTGATCATAGAACGCCTCAGACGTATTGCATCCCAATTCAATGAATTTCCGATAAAATAAAACTCATAAATAACCATAAAATTAAGAAATGCGTCATTAATGTCCTATGCCATAAACGAGATAATTAGCCGGCACTCCCTTTAGCCGCTACACCGTCACATCTCGCCTGTCGTCAGACGCTAAACGCGTTACCGCGAGGGCGCTACTGTCGACACGACGACGCATCACAGGCCCTTCCACTTGGTTATGCCTTTTATGCGACGATTCATTACCAACAACGTTGAAAGGGGACGCGGACAGATAGCCGCGTTTATTACTTTAGTCAGCGGAAAAATGAATTTACACCCGAACGGTCTCATGTGTTTATTGGTAGCGAACGCGAACAACCAAATATTAAACAAGTTTGTTTTTATTAGCTTTATAGAACATCCTTTGAAAAACTTTTCTTTATGACACGGTAGAAATAGTTACGTAAAATTAAATAAACTACCTTACCTTTAGCTTTTACGTATGATCATTGTCTAACATGACATTATCATGATGATAATATGGTTTTAAAAACTCATAACTCAAAAATCTCGACGTAAATTACGGCTGAAAAGCTTTTAGCCAAGCCCCTTGTTTAAAATGTAATTTTCAATGTTTTGCACTCATCTATCGACAAAACGGATTTTAACGAAGTTACAGCGTTAAATCCGTGCACTTCAACCTGTCAGAACTACCTCTGGCTGCAAACAATAGAACCTAGAGGGTATCACATCGTGACTCTTTTTATAACAGCAACGGTAATCCGTTTATTTTAGAAACAACTTCAATCACCTCTACAAACTGTATCAGTACCCCTAGTTTGAGTTTTTGATTTACGAAAACTTTTTTCGAATAGTATCCTTTCATACATTTACCTCCATCGGAAGTGTTACGGAAATGTATGTTTTCGTAAACTATCAAAAACTCATACTAGGGGTACAGATACTAATATTTCTGCATAATATTGTACCATGTATTTTTACGAGTACACTGAAACAGCATTCCACCAATCTGTTTTAGGCGTGGCTCAAATGATAATGTCAGCATGTTAAGTCCCGTTGTTATCTAGATGGAGGCATGCGACGACTAATTGAATCTCAGAGTTTAAGGGGCATACAACGGTGAATGATTTTGCTGTGACTATAAAAGATTTTACGTAGAGGCGCAGATGCAAAATTGTTTTATAATTTAAAGTTCCCGTAGACAAAATCATGAAACATTAAAAACTTAATTCAAAATTATACAACAAATAAAGTATTAAACTAATCTGCTCACTTGTTTATTCATCGTTGATTGAAATGTACTTTTATTCAATTTCAGCTTAGAAAATGGCTGTGGGTAAAACCATAGAGATACAATTACTACTTTAAAAACTATTCAAAGGAGAAAAATTCTAGTAGGTTCCTAAGTCATTGTCAAGTCCTAGAGCTTTTTAAAACTCTATCCTATCTGCGGTGTTTTAAACAATGCCATTGCTAAGAGTCAGTGGAATCGTAGAGTCCAAGTTTCTCGTGACCGCTTACGTCACAAATTAATGAGCTAAGTTTTCTCATAGTAACTGAAGTGGAAGACACTTCCGTGAAGTTTTTTTTCATGAAAAGAATATTGTAAGAAGGGTATCAGATAGCAAACTATTATGAAACCACGCCTATTTGGAATATTCATAAAATTTTTAGACTATAAATTGGGTTATTGCTACTAGTCCTACTTGTTAACTGGACTTAAAAAACGATTGATGTTAATACTTAGGTACTATCATCATAAATGCAAAGAAAAGTATTATAGGTACTTACAATGAATAATATATAAAACCTTCTTACTGAAAATTACATCATGTATGATTTAACATAGTATGCCACACTTAGAAAAAATAATATAGGAAGTACATTGTTCTAGAAATGCCCAATATGAGAACTTTCACATGGACCAGAAGGGCTATGACCACATGTACGATGGTGAAGATCTGGAAACGCCACCGTCACCTAATCGACCCCCACCGCGACCCATAGGTGAGTAATAATTACCATTACAGCTCACTTGTCTGACTTGCCCTGACTATTACAGTATAGGAACCTTGATAGAAAATAATACTGGCTGAATTACATAAGACAAATCGGTTTATCTTTTTTTTGATGAAATAAAAGAGAATAAAATATTTTTAAATGATAATAAAAATAATGCAGATGGTTTTTTTGTAAATCGTGTTTTTTGGAAAATGAAACCTAGCTAGTCCGATTACCGCTCCCGCAGCCCCCTGCATACTAAATTTCATGAAAACCTTTGAAGCTCATTCAGAGATTCAGATTATATACATACATATATATAAGAATTGCTTGTTAAATAAGATGTAAAACAATTGCAGTCGGATAAAAAAACTTGGGAGTCGAGCAGCTTTTCTGAATGACAATCACAATACCTTTCGTATATACACCGACATCTTTGTGGCAGATAAATACATAAAAGCGGAGTTTCCATGCCTTACTGCGCGTTACACTGTGGCGCTGCTGGCGTGCTTCGGTTTCAGTATCATGTTTGGCATGCGCTGCAACATGAGCATGGCTAAGCTGAAGATGACAGAGAAAGGCAACGTAAGTTACAATTTTCTTTGCCCAAGCTGAAAACCATTCGTTCTCATCTCAATCAGCTGAAGTAGCTGATCTTTTACATTATGACCACGTACACATTATGCGCTTGGCGTTGCGTTAAGCGCGCGTTGGTAGCGTAAATCCAGCGCGCTTAGCACGGCGTTTGATCAGAAACGCGCGCTTGCATGTACAGTGTACACCTAGATAAGAACTACTGGTTCTCAAAACGCGCGTTACCAAAGCGCGCGCTTCAAAACGCCTAATGTGTACCAGCTCTATTTCTTATAGGCATCGGCTGAAGACACACCATTCAACTGGACAGTCGAAGTAGAGTCTACGATAGACTCGTCTTACTTCGCGGGATACCTTATCACGCAGGTGCCTGGTGGTTTCCTGGCTTCCATGTATCCTGCAAACAGGATCTTTGGCTTTGCAATCTTTCTGTCGGCGCTGTTCAACATGGCCATACCCGGAGCTATGAGTGTCGGGCCAGCAGCGGTTGTCATTCTCAAAGTTGCTCAAGGATTTATTGAGGCTAGTATGAAAAATTTTTGAGTTCAGTAAATTAACACCCAGCAACAACCACATAAAACTGATAACGCATTTTGGTGTTCGCTATGTCAGAAACTGCGACTGACGTGACGTTATACATACTCGTAGGAACCAGACTAGAAACAAATACTCGTAGCTTGCTAATATTGTAAACCATACAAACAATACATGTTCAGAACGCTCAATGATAGATGCGCATCTGAATTATCAAAACCTTCCTTAGAATTTTTTTTCACAAGACATGTTTTTAAGTAGTCAGTCATCCCATTTTTGTAATCCATCTCTTGCTCAACGCAATTAGCAGACATTGGACCCATTAGCTAAACCAATAAAGCGGAAGGGTGGGTAGCTAGCCCTCGGATCAGCTTGAAACGTCGTATCTCTCCAATATTCGAACATTTGATACTTCGGACGTGATGATGCATGATCAAGCTTATTATAGATGCTTCAAATTTGACACCCGACATTTTGCGACTCGTCACGTTTTGGTGTAACCCCCATTCTATAGATGTATTACACAGTGATTCGATATTTTTGAACTTACTTCCCTAACTCTAAACGTACATGTGAAATATGTACAATGTATAATAGTTTATTGCTGTTAGTGTTCGTAAGAAGGGCCTAGCTTGCAAGCAATGATTTCCAAAACTTGAATGAATACATCGATCATAATAATATTGATGACATCGTTTGGACTCCTGCATGATTCGATCAAAGTTTTTGATAACGTTTGATTTTCACGAGACCATAATCTATTCTTAAAGGAGATACAAAGTAAACTAACGTATTTTACAGTCAATATCAAAGATATTTTCAAATAAGTATGTAAAGCAGATTAATAAGCACTATAAGCATAATTTATAAAACGTCGCTTCATAGTAAATGGGTTCCATAGAGCGACCTTTTCAATCGTTTCAATCAACGTTTTGATATTCGAATATAGTAGGAATCTATAGGCAGAGCCTCTTTAGGATTACGGATCCCTTCGGAACCATGGCAACGTATTTACGGCGTACATCCAAGCTTAGTTGATTCCTCAATGCTATCCTATTAAAGATGAAATTGTATGCCATTGATATCAGCTTTAGAAATTATAAGAAAGGTAGCGTTATATTCAATATGGATAAAATAATTTCTAAAATTTATTTTTTTGTCATTACATTTGTATTCGGATCAGAAAAAGACACGCTTTATGAGTTTTTTTCGGTTAGTAACCACGCGCGCTTTTTTTGGGCGCATTAGCACTGCAGAGACATTTTTTTAAATTAAAAATAGAGACATTTTTTGAAATTAAAAATCCTTTAGAGTACGTTTGGGTTTGTAGCTACGGTCTTAGGATTGGAAGGCAGGTATCCTACTACTATACCACCTATCTTTGACTACTGTGCTACAAAATGTGCTTACTAATTGGAATCAGCATGTACTTATACGTGGGTTTTGGTGATCCATTCTGCTGACTTCATAAACCTTTTCATGTACAGGGTGTCACTTACCCCTCTTGCCATGGTATCTGGCGTATGTGGGCACCTCCGATGGAGCGATCACGGCTGGCCACACTTGCGTTCTGCGGAACATACGCTGGGATCGTTATTGGTATGCCGCTATCTGGCGTATTAACAGATTACATCGGATGGCAGGCACCGTTCTACTTTTATGGAGTGGCAGGTGTTATTTGGTAAGAAATTTTACACAAAATTAGCAACGTGGCAATGAGCCAGACCCTTGAAGATTTTTCACTTGTCCCTTATCCATACCTCAGCTATTAATGACATCCGGTGTTGTAAAGAAAGTCGAAAGATACGAGCAATTAAAGTTACTTGCTAAAATAGTAGATTAGTAGCCAAGGGCTGTAAGGCATCAATTGCAGCCCGAGATATTTGCAATTGATGCTTACACCCTAGCTAACTACTCTGCTTTACATCTCGATTGTGAGGTAAGTAGAAAAAAACCGGCATCACAAGAATAAACAATATTTACAGTAAAAGTTTTCTATTCCCGCCTTTTTTCATCTTTTTTTTAAATTATTTTTTTCAAGAACGAAATTGAGCTTCGCCGTTCGATATTTAAAGTTGATGGCTATTATACTCATACGAAGACAAGGCTGAATAGCGAAGCGACCTCTTTTATCATTGGGCTAAATGCATGATGTCTATTGCCAGTATGATGGTTAGATATACCTATGCGAACTTTTTGAATGAGTGAAGTTTTTTTTTAATGACTTACCGCCTTTTCTAGCTACAATAAAGTTATTATTATTATTATTATTATTACAATAGAGCGCTAATTGGTCACATACAAGCCCCATTTGGGAGTAATAAGGACCTACTTACCGAATATGAGAGATGTAAAATATAATATAGAAAAAAGTAAGGACAACTTTTTACCTTTGTGTCGTTGCGGGCATCAACGACTTTCGTAGCAACTCGTAGCAGCCGTAGAATTATCTTGTCAGTAGTAGCGTAGGTGAATTTTATCCTAATTTTAGATCTGTTTGTTTAACCTATCCCAGGTATGTAATGTGGCTGTGGCTAGTTTTCGAGAGGCCGAGCAAGCACCCTTGCATCTCGTCGAAGGAGTTGACTTACATCGAGCAGTCACTCGGCACGGCCACGCAAGCTGCCATGCCTGGCTTTTTTGCCACGCCTTGGAAAGAATTCGCCACTTCACCACCGGTTAGTTCATTTATTACTAGATCCTTGTCCATATTTCATTTGTCATAGATTGGTAAGAGAAAACTTTATTGATATTTTGTCTAGCGAAACAACCGTATTTCAACTTCTCAGACGAAATTCCATGGAACTAAAAAGATACTTTTTGTTTTAGGTGTACGCTATTATCGTTGCTAATTTCTGCAGAACTTGGAACTTTTGTCTTCTCGTTATCTTCCAGTCTGCGTATTTCAAAACTAGATTTAATATGCAGATCACAGAAGTAAGTAAGGCGATATATCTATTTCTGAAAAAATAAAAATTGCCAGTATGTATGTTTTTTCTATTCTTGAAAAATTCTTAAAATTGTTTCATTCTCTTTCTTGCTATAGCTGGTCTTACTATAGTTATTGTCAAGGTATACTTTCTGTAATTTAATTTTAATTTTAGTCTGGCTTCGTGGGTGCCATTCCACATCTGATAATGACGTCACTGGTACCAATCGGTGGAATGTTGGCTGACTATTTGCGTAAGAATAACATCATGACGACAACAAACGTAAGGAAACTATTCAACTGCGGTGGATTCGGTCTTGAGGCGTTCTTCTTTGTCCTCGTCGCTTATGCCAACAACAAGGTAGGTACATTTAATTGTCAGATCTAATTAGTATTATTCGTCAAGTGACTGACTGACTGACTGACTGAAAACCTTTCAAGGCACAATTTAAACAAATCTAGAGATGTACTAAGAAAGTATACGGAATATGTTTTTCATATATACGATATTGTGGCGAGTTTCACTTGTATTCATATATTTTTATAGAGTTTCAATACATTTTGGTGTAATAAATTCCTTAGATCATAGATGAAGTCATTGCGTAACATGTATGAATGATACTTTTATTACAGTACGTGGCCACCATAGAGTTGACCCTCGGCGTAGCTTGCAGTGGTTTCGCTATATCGGGCTACAACGTTAACCACCTGGACATCGCACCTCGATATGCATCTATCCTTATGGGCCTTTCTAATGGCATCGGAACAATCGCTGGATTTGTTGTGCCTATTGTAATTGACCATATGACTGCTGAAAAGGTTAGTATAAAAGTATTCTTGGTTATTCTAAGTATAATTGGTTTTTTATAGTCTATCAAACAGTCATTGGTAATAAAAAAATATATTCCAAAAAATATTTTAGTTAACCTTCTTTGTTTGAGAAAAACAATCCGTATTATACCCACCCACTTTATTTTATGAATAAAACTCGAAACTCAATTCAAAAGAAACCAAAGCCTTTCTTAAATTTCAATTCGTGCGTTTTATAGAAAACTTTGATATGAGACACCCCCACGAATTTCGTGAGAGTGGCATAGATAGGGTATCGCTCTCGAGAAATGCGCGGCGCTCGAAACAAAAAGGACATTCGGCCGTGGCTAATTTAAAATAGGAAATCGAGCAAGTCGTGACGCGCGCGCGGAATATGGAATGAGTAGCTTTGTGGGTGCGCGACGATGCGTTTCACGCAGTATATTTCGCGCTGAGCACTTTATTAACGCTCGCTCCGGAGCGGCAGCGCGCACGAATGATCACCGCATTATGTTTGGAGGGGTTTGAAAGTTTACCACTTTTTGTAATGGCCGTACGATGTAAATGGTATTGTAAGAAATACTTGATGAGGTGAATTTTATTGAACTGCTGATGCTATAATAGTCTAAATATACAGGATCAACTAGAAAAGGCGATCACGGAATGGCGAGAGGTGTTCTTGATGGGTGCCACAGTACACTTCATTGGCATCACCATATACGGTATCTTTGCTTCGGGAGAGCTTCAACCTTGGGCGGACATGGGCAGCGACGACCCGCCTCCCATTTCACTGGAGCAAGAGACTACCTTTGTAAGTATCATTTTGACAAAAATGTTCATGTCTTTTCAGAAAAACTCTACCGTAGGCTGGAACCGTAAGTACTTGCATTTCCATATTATCAATTGTTTATTCTCCGTGTTAGATAGAAAAACCTATAAAAGATTCTAGCCACTTCTACAAAGCATAATCGTACGGATTTAGATGGAGAAACCATCAGCAACGGCACCTCTGAAGGGCGCGGAGCAGGCTGGTTACGGGGCCATAGCACCCCCCCGGCCGCCCGCGCCGGCGCTCGCGCCCGCGCACCACGTGCCCAACAATCCCTTCGTCTCCGGAGCCTTGTACCAGGCCGAGCCGATCCAGCCACCGGCTCAAACTTACCCGGAGCTCACTGACGATGGCACTTACTAAACAACGCTTGTGTTCTAGCTCTAGTCAAATATTCTAGTCGTTTTGTATAAATATTGATGTATGTACCTGGTTATCACTTTATAAGCGTATTATTTTGTTGTGGTTTAAAAAAAACATCATTAGCTAAATTTGATCTCTATTAGCTTAGTAGTTATAATTTGTTTAGCGTTCAAACCTGTGACCGTTATCTTCTTAACAATCAGTTCTGTACTTACTTATTTCAAGAAATCTTCATATTATGTCAGATAATATACTCGTAAGTGTAACCTATCCCATGAATACTTACGTGATGTGACATCGATTTCAAGCTTATTGCTTGATGTCAAATGTCTGCATTACATTCATTTTCATTTGGAAGGTTTACTTCAGTTTCATTGTATGCACCAGCGTCATGGCTGTTGGTCGGTATATGACGTGCAGAAATGAAGATTATATAGATGTTTCCGCGCTTTCGGGCGTTGGCTCTAAGCTCCAGATTAACAGATGTGCAATATCTTACGGGCTTAATGGAATTGTTTAAAAGATGTTAATTTAACCTCTGTTTATTGGATATTATCTCAATTTTATTCTTATTATTTTTTATCTATCGATGCGATAGATTCTTGTACAAAGTTTTGTAAATATTATTACTTACATACGTTGCATATCATTAAAAAATGTTGGGCGATCATTGAAATATCGTTTTACTTACAATAAAAAAGTATCCGGGTCATTTACTTATAATTCACCAAAAAGTAGCGTGGATTAACCTAAAACCATGCTTTGTTGAATTACTATAACATTTAATACTTACAACAAATAAATAAAAAGTGAAGCACGGTCATATTTTCGCATCAAACACTGTTATTTAATTTATAAAATGTATCTCTTGACCTTGTTACTAGGTTTCTTGATATTGTTGTAAAATGTTTATAAAATATATTTATTAAATAAATTGTTCTCTAGTAATACAAAACAAAAACATTTGAAAATAAAATGTACCGATAGATTAGTCAAAAGTTTAATGGGAAGTAATGTAACCATAATTTTCTGTTATTAACTAAAGAAATAATTTATACTAGGTAATAATATTTTGGAAAATTTGGGTCTATCGACCTACTTATAAGGACTTGCTAAAATGTCTAACTATTGTCTTTATTCTGCGTATTTTAATCAATATTGTTATGGCTCAATATTATTATACCTACGTTTTGCATCGATATTCGCATTTACCGTTCTCTGTGTTATGTAATATTATTTTATATATTATACGTTTCAGAAAGACTAAGTATATATTATGTGCATACTAATTTATCACAAACAAGAGTTTTTTTCTGACATTTCTGTCATCAGCAATATCTTGAAAATATTTTTATGAACAATACCTATATACTAAATAGATGAGACGGGACAATTAATTTACATCCATCGTGTTTTTTTTTACAAAAACAAAGTACCTAATTATTTTTTTCTATATTATTATTCGTCCTTGTAAGTTCCTAATACATATTAATACCTTACGCCTACGGTATTAAACATTCAGATATAATCGGTAAAAGGTAAAAGTTAATATAGCCTTCAAAAAAAAATGAAATTCAGCGTAAGATAAGAATAAAGTTTTTTTTCGAAGATAATTACAAAATATGGCATATGCTAGGACACTAGCACTTGTTATAGAACGCACTAAATATGCTACTTATATAAGATTAAGTATATTTTTTTTAATACAAGTATGTGTTATAATATAGGTTAAATGCGTTTAATATTTGGGAATTTTATAGTTTCGGGCCACAACGATTTAAATTCACATACACAGAATTGTGTAAATATCACTACCGTATCCTTTTACACATCTTCTATTAATACTATATGTTTATTGTAACTTTTACTGACAAATTATTTAGACTATATTATTGTGTCATCATCACCAAACAAATAGCGATGAATGACGATTGTGTAATAATAAGCTTCTAGAATCCTGGTATGGATGGTATATCTAACAACTTAATACTCGAATAATAGTAAAATTGAATTTAGGTGATTTAAAAAATATCATTAACGTTCTTTTATTTTCGATATTTCTGGCTTACCATTTTATTAGGTTAGGATTATATGCATTATTATGGTGACAATTATATAATTAGAATCAAAATAGGTATTAAATTGTCACTGTTAGATTTTAATTTCGAAATCGATATAAAAACAAAAATCCTAAAAATATTAGATGTATTAAGTAAGCATAGGTCTAAAAATACTAAGTAAATTAAAACCTAAAATTTTTGGACATCGGTGAGAATTATCATCAAAAATTAATATAATAGTTTCACAATTTATTTAATTACAATATATTAATTTGATGACTAGTATTTATTGCAAAAATTAAAAAAACCCGACTCACAATAACTGAAAATAGGTTTTTACATCCACCATTTTGTATTTTTGTCATTTTATATAGCCTAACGAATCCAACAACACTTCATTCAAAAATTTTCTTCAATTCAAAAATCTGTTCAGCCGTTTGTGACAACTAAAGGAACCATACATACAAATATACGCCTCAAACACATCACTCTCTTCGTAGTCGGGTAAAAATAGTAAAGGTATCAAAAGTCACCAGAAAAATACTGTTTTTTAATGAAAATAAAATAGTGCAGAAATAAATTACGTTAAAATGATGTCATTTATAGCTAAAATTTGCTATATGATCACTTATAATCGTTTTTAACTTACAAGAAGAAAGTTGTTTTACTTTGTTTATGAAAATGCGTTTGTTTAGAAGTTAATAAATAATGTTATCACATGGATCATACTTAAACGTTACCATTATTGATTGAATTATTTTAACGGTAAGCATAAACATAAAATTTAGATTAAACGAAGCAATATAATTGTTTAAAAGACGAATCTCTACGCTGTCAATTCAGTGATGTAAAAATATTATATAATTTGAATAAAATTAAATAATTATTTCAGTGTTGTAGTTTATTATACGCAATAAAACAAATTATTTATTAGGTACACATATTTTCTACAATTTTACACTCTTACCTTTTTCTTACAAAATATGTACTACTTATTGATATCATAAATTGGCAGACCTTATTAGAATTTGTATGGTATTGGTAATTTATTTTATAATAATATTGAATAATAATTTCTATTTATCTATTTGAACATAATTATTGTAAAGAACACTTGTTTGATATACTTAATAAACAAATTGGCCGAAGATGTGCAATAAAATAAGGTGTAAAATGTAATCTTGAATGTCTTGTAATATTTTAATGATAATTTTCACAATGTCCAAGAGAATGGCTATAAGGGTACCTATGATCCCCCATGCACTCGTTGGCATGCACCATTCTAGGTAAGTACTATTTACGATGACTTATTATTTGACTTATTACTTTTAAGTTCATAAAAAAACGTAGACAAAGCAATATTGTTTCTTTACTTACTCTATGTGCCTAATTTCAAATTATGCTTTAATTATTACAAATCGTTTGATTGGTGGTACAAAAATTACAGTAGTCTTGTAACATTATGTATAACTTATGTATAACTATAAATGTAGGACAATAATATAGGTTAAGAAAATGGGGTGATCTCACTCTGTAAGGCTGTGTCGACAATAAAGCTTTTCGAAGCGACAGTAGTTTAGTATTAAGACTATGGTATTTTATATGAATATAATTGTGACAATACTAAGATAATAATTTTGAAATTCTATATACATTGCGAGCTTTTTTTTCTCTTTACTATGTTAATATTAGTGCACTACTTTTATTTGACTTGTCGTTGTTACAACATAGGTACAACCATGGCATTATCTGAGCAGGCCATGTCATCCATCATGCACGGTAGACTCTACCACGACTTATATTCTACGACGATGATCCAAGTAACTAGAAATCTAAGGAAATGTCAACCAAACTGAGAATCACGGTCATGATCATACTCGTATTTAATAGAGCAGAATATTTTCCTAACATAATCATTATTTACAAATTTATTTTTCATTATGTCTATAAATTACCCATCACGTTTATTTTACGCTACTTAATCTTATTATATTTAGACTATAACTTATTCTTGGGCGTGTTTTTTCTTTCACCACTCGAACTACAAGTTTTATTTAGTCAAACTATGGTTTAAACTCAATCTCTAAGTACTTGACACGTTTTGGCTCATGAGTTTCATTACTTTAATCTAGAATAAATTAGATTACCGCTAGCATATTCGTGTAGTCTTTAAATTAGTTAAATATAATGCTGTGATATATATATATATATATACCTTTATGAAAAGGAGTTAATAATATTAATTTGAAGCATTATCAACTAAAATCATAGTATTATGTATTTTGGGTTTGGTAGTATAGGATTAAAAAATAATAATTCGATCTTTAAACTGTGTGAAGGTTATGTAAATTAGTCAACCTTAAAATAGTATAATTATGTTAGTTACTTATTTAAAAAAATGTAAGAAGCACTGATTTGTCAATTACTGATTAGACTCATGATTAAGGATTGTCTCTATAGTCCTCATTGTAAAACGGCTATGTATAAAAATGCTGCTTATCATGTTTTGCTTCTTTAATGTAGATTCATTTATTTATTTTTACGTGTATAGGAACACCGACAGCGTAACAATGATATATATACACATTCTTACGGCAAAATTGAGTTTGAGCTTAGCATTCTTAGAATACCTACCAGTTACAAGTAAATATTAGATTACATTTATTGACAGTGATAGTTTTGGCTCATATTTTTATTATTTTAGAACAATAGTCCTTTTCATACATACATAGATACATTAAATAAAAATATATTAGGATTATAAGTTATATTAAGAAAATTATATAATACCGTATTATGTACTTAATGGAAATATTTTATCGGGTAGGTAAGAACTATAATGACAGTCATTTCATCAGATACTAACCGTGATAAAATTTTAATTATAGTAAATACATATTTTTTTCTAGTAAGAATAAGACACAAACTAAATAATAAACATAAATACTATACATAAATGTTCATAATTATATATATTATATACTATATCTATAACATTTATTAATTTAGAGATATACATGATATATTAATAAATAAAATTATTCGTAGGGAGTTCATTAAGTTTTGATAATAAAACTAATATTTTGAGTTTATAGTTATTGTAATAGGTATTTAAGTATTTTTTAAGGTATAGTTATATTACGAGAACCTACAATATAAACAAATAATTAATCTATAAGTAATCAAAGTTGCGTCTATTAATAATCACAAGAGTCAACATTCAACACAATCTGAATTTGTCAATAGATAATATCGGAATTATTGGCTAGTTAAATTATGAAAGAAAGCGTTTGTGTGTATTAAAAAACTAGTACATGTTTATTTTTATCGAAAAGTTTGAATAGTATAGACATTTTACGCCGTGAAAGTACTTTGTGCATATTTCTAATGTCTTAAAAATAAGTAGGTACCACAGAGAATGGTCAATGCGTTTGAATACTTTTACTAAAGATTTGACACTAATTAAATACTTTTACTAAAGTATTTAATTAGTGTCAAAATGCGAACCTACCTTGAGCAAATCACCTTTAGTATGAGAAAAGCTTTTTTTTCAGTGTCTATCGAAGGCGATAGTTAAAAGAATAACAATAATAAAAAGTACTATGATTGTGTTTTGATTTCAATATTTTACTCCCAAGTTTGGGATAACGTTTGAAATTGATTTTAAAAATATTATTAAATCTGAATTTAGATAATGAATGATATATTTATATTTAATACCGTATTTTCAGTTCACGTCGTTTTGCATAACTTATATAAAGAAGTGAATAAACATTTTAAAATTATTTACGTGATTAAAGCCGGGCTTGTGGCTTGTGCTCAGGGTAACGTTTAACTACATCGTTAACTCTTTTGCAGCAGATGCTCGACTCAATTATATATATATATATATATATATATATATATATATATATATAGATATTGTTATGTTATGCTCATGTTAACGTCGTAAATAACAACGGTAGAGTCCACTTTGAGTAGATAATTTGTGATTTTTTTTCTTATTAAGTATTTAGTAGTTACTTATATTCATAATAGTAGTCGAATAATTGATGCATTAATTTTAATGGTTACATTATCTTCCCAAATATATGTTTAAAATTAATGTTGTTTTATTTTTGATCTACCACTAGCTTATAATAAACAGATCACTACGCAAACGCTACACAATAAGACTACCTGAGTATTGTATTGTTCAAATGGTACTATACCTACATACTTATAGCATTTTAATTATTGAACTTAGTGGATATATAATTATCTGTTCACAATTACGAGTACTAGACCAAAGGTAACTTATTAAAAAAAACCATACCAACATAAAAGTAATTAATGTAATAAATATTAACACTAGCTTTCGATGATATAAATAAAGCTAAATTATAACTTAGTAGACAGGTTGGTGTAGTATCAACTGTAGGGAGTGATGGATCTCACGCGTCTACTCTTTCCAGGAAAACCTCTAGCGTATGGCGGTTTCGCATTGGTTGTAACGTAATAAACGCCACGAGCACTGGAAATAAATTTAAATTTACAGAAATAAAACAAAAGAATAGGCAGTTAAAATTAAAAACAAAACCTTTTTCAGTCAAATGAAAAAAAAGACAGTCGGTATATTTCAAATAATTGAGTATTGTAATATCAACATGCAGGCACATTAATAAAGGCAGTATACAGCGTGTAACGTAATACCCCTATAAGAACAAAAGGGGTGTATTTAGACCGAGCACTAGAATACATTGACGTGTGCAAAGGTTCAATACATCTTATTTGAAATTCCAATACAATTCAAAACAAATCACTTTATGATAAATTTGTGACAACCCTATGTGTTTGTTTACTATTTGCGTAGGTAACAAACACACGCGCACCCTCCTATCGCGTCGGACCCACACACACACACGTAGACAATTGAACGCGTGTGCCATGCTCCAGATGAGATAATAGTAACTACAGTTTTCAAAAGAATTATTTTAAATTTTTTACGGATCTTACTTACATAATTCTACGTAGAAATTAAGGTCAAAGATTAAAATCACGATATCTTTTTATATCTTTTTATTAGTAAGCTACCTATCTATCAATGAATTTTGACACGTTTTTATCACTGTTGACACACACAACACAACACATTTCACAGGAAAGGCTCAATGTGCCCTCCTTCACGAAAGATGCAAATGTCTGCTCTGCGAGCCACCGTTTTTGTTGCGTTCCGAAGCTTTTCAGGCGTTATGTCCGCACACGCTGAAATTATTTTCACTCTGAGGGCATCTACTGATGGGCTTTCGACGCGATAGACGATAGACTTGAGGTAGCCCCACAAAAAAAAATCAAGGGGCGTCAGATCAGAGGAGCGTGGAGGCCATGCTACTGTACCAGCACGACCGATCCACTCGCCAAACCTACATCGTATCGTACGCTAATAAAGTTTCGCGAACCGAGAGATTGCTTGTTGCAGTTGTTGCAAGGAACGAATGCTATTGCGACTGATTAAAAATGACATTTCAGTCAACCAAAAGTACCTATTGCCAAAAAGAATATAATCACTACCAAAGAGGATATAATCACTACGTCTATGAGATGGGACATAGAGACTTTTTAATAAACTTCATTTAACATACCACCTATTACTAATTTAAAAATAAAAACGTCAACAGTGTCAGTCAGCATACGTTATACCAACGTAACGATAAGAACATAGGGATGTTCTCAGGTTATTCCTGATTATATCGATATCGATAAATTATTATGAAATGCATCGTGGATTCCAGCTACAAAATTAACAAAAATAATTACCGTTACAAATGAATAATAATTATGGATTTAAAAATCAAATTTATTCAACGTTAATTTACGTTTAGGTACAACTTAAACTTAAGGATATTATACAAAGTACGAGCAGCTGATGTGTCAGTAGACAGCTATTGTGCCGTGTGATAGCTCGACTCGCCTCGCTCGGTCAAAGTCAAACAGATTTTTTTCAGTAAGATTACAAGGATCACACTGAATCGTCTTATAGCTAGATGATTCTACTCCTGTTCCTTCGCGACCAGTACGGTGATGAACCAGGCATCATAGCATACAAATGAAAATGATCTCCACAAACGTATTTCATTTCATGAAGTTTTTCAAGAGGAATGTAGGCCAAATCTTCAATTCCGATAATCTGCGCCCATTGTCTACATCTAAAATTAAACACACCATTGAAAATATCACTAACAAAAGCCATGTACTTATGTATAGCCCAAAACTTCTAATAATGTTAATAATATGTAATAAAGTTTATCGATAAGTAATGAAGATACTTGTGCTACATCACTACTGTTTGTAAACACGAAAGTATTTTTCCTGCCGAGTATCTATTCATTTATTATGCTCTGCAGACAGTACAAAGATACTAAATTCTCCAGTATGATACTCAATTTGTACTTACTTTTCTTCATCTAGAGGAAATTTCATCATAAATATCCATTTTTTGTCATTTATTCCACCATATCTTTTTCGACAAATTGTACATGTTCTGCAACGTGGAGTCGGTGCCTTTTTTGTTGAAAGGCACATTATAACTATTTTTAACTTTCTCACAGCCTAAAACCACGCATAAAAGACCAAAGAAACATATAAAACTTTGCAATTTGCAGTAAAAAATTTCAAACAGAAAGCTGTTAACTGACTGACAACTGACATGGCAGCAGACAAAGTGAGACAGAGATGCAAAAACATAGCCTGAGATAGCAACCAATGAGAAATAGGCTGTTCACATAAAAATGAAGATTAGTAAGACAGAAAAGTCACAACCTTTGACTTTAGTGCCCAAGTAGGTAGGTACAAAATTGGATTGAAAAATGCTCCGATCAACAATAATAGGTACATCGTTGGAAAAATGCAAGTGAAATTATGGCCACGGCTTTATCCTCAGGCACGGTAAACATCCTCTCACACGTTTTGGTATCTACTCAAGATACCTTTATGGCCCAAGTAGGTAGGTACAAAATTGAGTAGGTACCTATCTCCTACTAGGTAGGTAGTTAACAAAGAGATCTGAAAGGATCTTTACCGTGCATAGAGATTTTAGTCGTGAAGTGACCTTACATTATAATTACCAATAAATACCACGGTACCTACCAACTAGGCCTTCAAAAAAAACAGAAGTTACTTATTAAGCTACCTCGTTATTAAGTAAGTAGGCTAGGTAGGCACATTATTGATTGATGTCCGTTCTGTTACCTATTTCATCTAGAGTTCACACCTAAAGGTCAAAAAACAGCTGTTAATAGGGTTGCCTCATGTGGTGTCAAGGTACGTATTGGAGCAAAGTTTAAGAGACATTTCATGAATGAAAACCTTTGAAACTTTAAAAGTCGTTGAACAAACGTTGTTCGCAATGACGTATAGAATACTCCCGTTCCGGCCTTATAGGGATATTATGTTACTCATTGTATATAAAAAAATATGGAAAATATAAATAATATAAGAACTCTAGAACTTTATTGTATCTAAATATAGCAAGATATCAAAAACTCACTTTTGTGAAACATGTTCTCCCATGAGAACGTACTCCGTGTCCTTCGGCTCGCACCACCCTATAAGGTAGGAGAACAGGCTAGTGCAAGGTCCTGCCCAGAAGCCTGCCCGGCTGTTGATGGACTCTATGAAGTAAGGTGTCACTTTGGTGTGGTCGCATGATAATGTTTCTAAAAAAATAAACTGATTTATAAGATGCACCATAAAAACCCATAAATTTGGGCAAATAATGTCCACAGATAGATCGATACATTTATGGCTCAAAATTACTGGTAAGGGTATAAAATAAAATTCTGAGTATGGTCCTACGAAAGCGCCATCTTTTATCGTGTAGAGTCAACCATAACAAAATCTTTTATGTGCTTTTGGTGTTATTTTAGCCAGTAACAATTATTCTGAATATCTGCCATCTATTTAAGTACTATATAATACTATCAAAAGACATATTCCTATATAGTCTCTATATTATCTTTTAGGACATTATTGAGTAACTCACAAATAGTAGAGTTCATAACTTATTAGGTAGCACGGGGTAGCACTGACCTCCTGCGTCAAACTTTAAATTGAACCTCGCTTGTGGAAGAACCTTTACCTGTTTCGCTGTAGAATTAAGAGATGGCGTTATAGTCGCCTTAAGTAGTATGTCGTTGAAACCTTATTGGAAAATTGGTAGGGCAGTTGATAACCATTTCCATAATTTATGTTACTACTTATGTAATGTTCCTAGATCTCATTTTAGGAACCAATTTGGAATATAATCTACGTATTTTCAATTTTGCAAACGGTCTTTGTAATAAACGTTGAGTTGGTGAGCCAAACTTGGGTATGTGCTAGGTAAAAAATAACTTACGGAATATAGTATCATGCGCACATCCCGGCTGACTTGAACCTCCATTCACATAAAAGTCGGCATGGCCGTTGGGACCCCATTGGCCGAGGATGCCGGCGCCGGTGTGCAAGATGTCTACAAATAGAGCATCAGTGTGGTCTAGATCCCGGGAGCGATTGTTGCCCATGTAGAAGAGAATTGTTGGATCCAAACCTAGAAATAATTCATATTAGGTCTTTGAGTCTTTCTGTTCGCAAATAAGATTATACTAATATATTAGTAAAGCAAGTATTAGGGAGTTCCTTCCTAGTCTTTGGAAATACAAAACCGATTATAAAGGGCTCTTTATTTACAAAAATAATATCATCAATTATTGTATCTCTATTTACATAATGTCTTGTGCAGTTCAAACACAAAATTTACCTACGAGTAATAGGTATAACTTACATACTCGTAGATACACTCAACAAACACTTCCACTAGAATATCTTTGAGTGCTGTAGGCCATGTTTTAGCTTAGACGGATAGCAAATACTTATACATCTATGTATTTACACGAGGGAAACAGCCTATACCTAGTATATAAAAATAAGTTTTAATTAGAACACTTTTTAAAACTATCGCGACTTGGAAACATGTTTAAATATATACTCTCTGGACTTAATCGCGTATTGTGAAACATTCTATTTAATTTAAGTTTTTTTTTAAGTTGTAATTGTTTAAAAAGCATAGTTTCTAAAAATCCTTACCAGTAATCCTGCCAAGCTTTCCCTGAGCTAAATGATTAGCAACAAGTCCAAGGATATGAGCGCCAACACTATAGCCTATAGTGTGCACCTTCTCAGGTGGCACTGACTTCACAGGGTGGTACTGTAGGTACTCTACCAGTTGAGCGATGCAGAGGGCAGCGAAACGGGGAGCCCATTCTATCTGAAAAGTGCATCTGGTTTCATGTAACGGCAGCTGGCAGATTGACGTTTAGGGCAAATTCGACCAAACTATGATAGCAAAAAGTAAACTGACATTTTACTTGCATTTGACATAAGTTATGTTTGACATAAGTTCCATAAGTAAGGGCAGGTGGCAGATTAACGTTTAAGGCGAATTTGGATTTTCTGCGGTGCTTTGCCTGACAACTACGTCGCTCTGGTTTTTATATGTTTTCTCGTGTTATTTTGAGTTTTATTGCGTAATTTTGGTGGTTATTTTGCCAATAAAGCCCGGGTTCTTGACGCGAGTGTAAAGTATGTGAATTAGAGTGAATAGTTCTCTTCAAATTCCACCGGAGGAAATCCCGAGATTTTCAACAAAACAGCCATCTTTTGTTTAAAATTGACTTGACAACTTGACTATGACTCTGTGACGTTGACAATACTTATAAATAAATACACTTGACACTGGCAAAATTGTTCTCTAAGAGACAGATGCCATAATTGAAGAAGAAGAAGAAGGCGAATTTGACCAAATTTAATTGTTGCAAAAAGTAAACTGACATTTTATTTACTTGCATTTGACATAACTTTCATAAGTACCTAATGGCAGGTGGCAGGTTGACGTTTAGGGCGAATTCGACTTAAAGATATAAAAAGTAAACTGACATTTTACTTGCATTTGACATTACATTATTTTAGTAGTACCAAATACCAAAAGTTAGTCAAGGTTTACTTTTAGGGCAGATTAAACCAAACTAGGTTTAGTACTATTATTAAAAAGTAAACTGGCATTTTACTTGCATTTGATATTATATTATCCTGAGAATAGTTATATAAACCAGAAGTCAAATCGTCCACTTATAAGGAAATTAAGGACTACATTGATAATTTATTGTTACTTAATATAACTATCAACCAAAAGACTATAATGGTAAACTTACATCAATTACGGCAAATAACAGTGTTTTAGTGCCTACATCGAGTCGCTGACGTATAAATAATGTTGTCTGCCATTCACCGTCACAAAATCCATTGTTTTGTATCTATTATAGGCATTACCATGAATGAAAGGCCAGTGAGGTGGAGTAATAGCTAAAATTTCGGTAGGTACTTATTACGTTATATGGTTGTACGCAGTCAGGTTGAATGACTATGACGCTACTTTCGCTAGACGACCTGCGGTAAAGTTTGATGACAACATTAATTTGCATGTGTTTTGATCGTCTTGTGTTTATTACAATCACTAACTAGGTGTGATTTTTTTCAAAGGGATCACTTAGCACAATTTTTTTAGTTCTATCCATTGATTCCCGCTGACTGCAAAATATTTTTGGCTACGATTTTCTAGCCTATTCGCTATACGAATATGGGACTTTTGCTTACGATTTAATATAGGTTTATTCAAATTAATTTACTACCTAAATATACTCAGGTATAGATCATTTGGCCAACCATGGCTAGACTAAAATATAAATTAATGAGTTTTTCTATATAATATTAGCACAAATATTAAAATTGTATACCTGGCTTAAACAAGGTTCCTTGACCAACGTCCCATAATCAACAATGATGATATTATAGTTTCCTCTTGTGAAGTATGCCTTTCTCATATCCGTGCTTGGGGACAGGTTCCTGCCTCCGCCGAACCCGTGCACCACCACCTTTGTGGGGTGTTTTGTGTTGAATCTCGAACGTGTCAGCGAATCGTTATCCAGAGTATTTATTAGTTCTCCCTTTTCTTGCGTAGATCTGAAATGGTCATTAACATTAACATTAGCTATAAGTTATAATCTGTAACACGTCTTCACAGGCAACGAGTAACTAGTGTTTATGTTTACTTAGTATCTTAGGACACAAACTAAAAAAAAGCTCTTACCTAGTATACAGGTAGTACTGCATTTGAGGATGAGGACACCGGTAGGGAGGCAGAATACATGACGTTGTGTTTAGGAGGTCTCGAACTGATTGTGGCTTTTTATCTTTTTTCAACTGTTCGGCATTTTGTTGGGTTTCTGTTACTGAAATTATTAAATGTTTGTTTTTAAGTTACAAACTAGTTTTTGTGTAAAGTCTAAGTTTCAATAAAGCTGTACCTAAACGTTATATTTAGGCTATCATACGAGTAATACGGTTGATTTTAAGGAAACTTAAGCGTTGGTATACGTTAACTGACTTTGAAGCAAGACCAATAATTAACCCGCCTTCCTTCAAATAAGCGTCAAAACAGTTTCGTAATATTTGGCACGCGATCCGCAAGGTCATGTACGCCGGTCACTTATAGCACCTACTAACAACCGCATACCAACTACTAGCCCCAGCCACTGTTCGACAACTACTGGTTGTAGGCTGCAGTCAGTTATTCATACTAATGGTTACACTGCCAGCTGAGAGCTAGCTAGAGCTATTGTCAATTGCAGTCGAAATTGAAAATGTCGAGTTTACGTATAGTTTTTATGAATTATAATAAATCTTTTGTTCAACTGAGCGTGCTCAAGTCACTATTTGTTGCTATCTCTAATCGCCGATTACATTTTTTGTATTGCGAGTACACTTCGGCCACATAATTAATATATTACGCGTATAATTAACAGTAATAGTAGGTGTACATCATTCATTTAGTTGTATTTATTCACTAGTAGCTTGTAACCTGGTGGGCCTAAGACTTTTTTGATGGTAATAATAATGGTTGCAATCAAAAGCTAGTTGCAGCACACATTCGACCTCGTCGCCCGCCGGTACCTACACAGGAGTTAATGTGATGATTTACAAAGACACAAGTCTCAACACTTTACGCTCTGAATCCAACAAACAATTAATTTAGCCACATTTGCAAGATGTGGTTTGTTAAGTTTGTAAAAGTTATGTTAGGCAGAAGTATAATCGTCACTGCTAAAGCTTTGCTACATAATCTAGGTATAGCCGATGTAAAGTCGAAACATAATATTACTAATCTTGGAAGGTACACACTACACACATCACAAGTCGACTTCAATTCGGTATAACCAGATAGTTTTACGTGTAGACCGCAAAACTCACAACTTGAAGGCTCGCATAGAATTAAATAAATGTAATTTCCTTCGCACGTACTCGAAAACGAGCCATTTTAAGTACTTATAAATACTAAACGTCGCGGGTCGTTTGATAGATAAATGGGAAATTTGTGGACGAAAGCCCATGCCGTGATTTTTACTCAACGTGTTTAAAACCATAGTGTTGACGGAGCTTGAGGTTTACAATAATTGTTTTAGATTATTCATTATTGTGTATTTGGGTTTTTCAAGCAGGATCAGGAACACGTTCGTGATTATGCAATGTTATCGATATTCGATACAGAGCAATTAACTGGATTACCTGCGCGAGGATCGACTACTCGAAAGCAAAGTGAACCAGTGAAAGTGTTACAACTTATCAACTGTTTCATTACTCACCAATCGATGCTGACCTCATCAGCTATATAGAACACGACTGCAATAGGATCTTACAAAACTGGTTTATCCCACGTTTTGTAAAAAACGTAATAATTGTAAAGTAACCTACGTAAGCTAGGGTGTGAACAAGTGTGTTAGATAATTTTATTGTCAAAGTTATTAGTTAAAAAAAAGATAGCGAAATGATGTTAATACAAACTACTCACAATAGCTATGATAGTACCCTTGGCCAGTTATTATCAGATATAATCAACAACCTTGTGCGATTGGCAATAACCATAAAAGATGGTCAAATCTCTTGCGACATGATATTTCTATAATAAACCAAGGTACAATATGTCAAGAGGTCACAACCATATTAATTTAGTCATCACAAGCATGAAAAACATAATTATTTTAGTTAGGCGCTATTCAAATGAAGCTGTTCGTATTTAATTTCTAAGGAAATTAGTTTTATTATTGTATCTTCGAGATAAAGAGCGCATAATGAAAATCCTTTAGCAGATTTAGAGATACCTACTTTTGGACAGTTCAATGTATTCAACCGAGGTAGGGTTCCAAGGTCCTGTAATAGCAGTTTAACAGGCTTTTAAAGTTGGCGAAATGAGGAAGTAAGTTGGCAGGTGCCATGACAAGATTATTTTTTGCTTTGTAAAAGCGCTCCAAAACCTTTAAAACTCATTATAAATAGATAAGCGGTTGCGTAATGCATTTAGTAACAAGGTGACTTCATGGTCAATCACCCTAATACTAAGGTCGTTTGCATCGCAACACGTATAATTTACCATAATGAGCTAATTGATGGACAGGATTCTAAAGCTATTCATATTGTCGAAATATTTCTTGCTCGCTCGTCTTTAGCGATGCTCGAATATTTTTTATTTATTTATCAAGTTAATCAGTCACGACTGCAGCTGAGACACTGACCTACTCACAGTGAGAGTGGTTATGTCATATCTACCATACGGATCAAATTCAGGTTCGTAGGTAACACTTATGCCTCTCATGCTTCCTCACGATGTTTTCCTAACCATTTTAAGATCATGGTGTAGATGCGGTAGGTAATTAAGAAAAGAGAAGGATAAGCCGGTCTTCAATTTGTAAGACCTACAATACTAATGTCTGTGGCTCTGTCCACTATTGTCATCAATAGGTACATCGAGAAAGCACGACATGAGGTCGAGCACGGTTCACGGTTATGCAACGAGAATGTCGGTCGTGATCATTCGGAAGTGACAAACACGCGCTTGGCGACGATAGATATATAAAGGGAGAGACAGACTTGGTCCCACGTACGCAACGTGTGCAACGTGGGAGAGCTAGTGTGCAAATTTGTCCTAATTTTTTCACTATAACATAATTTTGAATACATGTACACATAATTTAGGTATTATAATTGTTACCACTTTGATATCGGAGGTCATGTGACGGAAAAAAGTGTTTTAGACAATCACTTTTTTTTGGGTCGTTAAATTTTATGAGGCGATACTAAAATGGAGGAGATAAGTTTAGCTAGTTTTACTTTTTCTTTTGTGTTCGTAAATTTACAGGCACAAGTCGTTACACTCTGTTATACCGACTTCCGATACAATTAGGTAGGTATTTATTTATACTGCAATTTCCTTCACTTTTAAGAGCGGATTCGACCAAACTAGCACTATCCCCAGAATAAATTCTAGTTATTGAAGAGTAAACATTTGATTTGCATTATGCTTAACATTATTCTGAGAATAGTTTTTATTGTTTATTGTAACCAGAAGTTGGTTAAATCCACCTTTAAGTGGTATAGGCACTATTTTGTTTATTTTAATTCTTCTAACAATCTATATCTATATAAGAGCTTAACCTGACTGACTGACTGACTGATTGATCATCGCCGAGCCGAAACCGCTGAAGATAGAAAGCTGAAATTTGGAAGGTGGCTTCCTTTTATAACAAAACCACCCACTAAGGCGGGATTTTTGGAAATTCCACCTCTAAGGGGGTGAAAAAGGGTGAAAACGTTAGTATGAAACTTTATAACGCGTGAAGCTATTTTCATGAAACTTTGTTTGTGCACTGTAAATACAAAATGAATGAATACGTGTTTCAGGATTGTTCAATATAACTTTCAAAAATGGGTAAAATGGGGTGTCAAAGTTAGTATAGGAACTTTTTAACGGGTAGTAGATTGGTTTGAAACTTTGTTTGTGTACTGTAAATGCAAAATAAATGGACACCTGTTTCAGGATTTTTCAATATAATCTTCAAAAAGGGGTAAAATGGGGTGTCAAAGTAGTATGGGATTTTTATGAGTTGTCAGTTTAGATTTTTTATGGTTACGAAGTCGCGGGCGGGACAGCTAGTAACTATATTATACGAGCGGGTATTATTTACATATTTAAGATGTAACAAACTATTATGATATAAAAATTAATACTTATAAAGATTTTAAACGAATTGAGTCATTTTTCGGATTTTGTGGTTACATAACGGGAAATTATATTTATTCCACGTCAGCTAACAATACAACTATTAGTACGTATTGGAAATCAATATTTTAGCATCTAATTAGCAGTCTTAAACTTATTATCATTGTTGCAGTGACTGTCATAAATTATCAATAATTTGCAAAACAAACTAGTTATTTTTCATCAAAAATGTATAATGTAACTATTACCCATAACTACGAATACCTTATGAAGTGGTTAGCCTTGTAAAAACTAAACTTGCATAATAAAAATGCGCTACTGGAAAATTAACGGAATGCCAAAATTCCTCGTTATTACTATATTATATTGCGATACCATAAAAATAATCTGTTGTTAGATGAATCAATAAATAATTGTCAAGAAGAATACTATGTAAGTAAAAATTCATTAAAAACAAAAGAACGTAGGTAACTTTTTGACATTATCAAAAAATCATTACCGGTACAGAGCGCCGGTATTTTAAATAATCAAACTCTTGGGCAAAAACGTTAGCTAAGACCTAGATACGATCCAAAAGTTCAATTTTAAATAGAGATCTTTGTGACTACATTGATTAATTGCATTTGTTATGTCAATTTAGCGAGGTCACGCTTTTACGAGATCCACAATCTTGGTATCGTGTAACAAACAACGCGGATGAGGAAGAGCGCTTCAAAGCCAACTCAGTTGCTCATGTTATGCAATTACTAACGCAGTAGGTTACGTCTCTGCATTTGCACTTGTGACGTTTGGCCAGTGCTGAACTTGTTCTCGAAAACAATTGCAATTAGAACAGTGCTAGGTATACTTAAGCAATCTACACCAATAATATAAAGAGGTTAAGTTTGTTTGTGTGTAGGAGGTAATGTGTACATGGCATTAGTTTTTAACGTTAATGTCTACCTTAGTTTAATATTATGTTTAGTCTTATATTGTTTTACCTACTTACATGTAACATCGACTTAGGCTTACCTGTTATGATGTTATATTGTCTTCTAAATAAATAAATAAATAAATAAATATATATGTAATTTTATTTGTGTGTACATAAGAATGAACAATCTCCGAAACTACTTATTTGATTTCAAAAATTATTTTATAAATGCTTAGAATGAACTTTCAGGACGAAAATAGGCATATCATATATTAAAACAAAAAAACATTTAAACTTGTGAAACGTTCCACATTGTCTTTGCGAAAAATATTTTTTTCTGCATTGTCTCTACATATTTATCTAAATGTATAAATTCATTTAGGGCCATAGACCATTCAGGACGTGACAGAAATAAATAATTGATGAAAAAAACAAATTGATACTTATTTAATGTTATCTTAAAACATCTCACTGTTCGTTCATGTTTTGGAAAATTTAACCTCGTTGGAAAACCACAGAAATTGATGTAAGTACCTACATTAAGTAATCATAGTTAATAACTAATACTCACCAGAAAATTGTAATGCGGTAATTCCAATCAAAAACAGCCACTTTGTATTTAAGGCCATGTTTGATATTATAATTTTGTTGCTAACACGAAAAGTACTAGGTGCCTATATCACAGAACTTTATCACATACTTCCGAAACACTCGAAGAGTCACAACGAGCCTTAAATGCGTGCGGTACGTGCGTGTTCGGTGCGGGCACTGACAGCGAAAGTGGTGGTAGATGGTAGGCTGTGTTGACCCTCGTACTGGTTCCCCTTCCTCACTAGGAAACGTTTAATTTTTCGAAATAAAAATTCTCGATGTTTCCGATACCTAAAATTATAACATTATTTTTCATGTTCAGTTTCTGATTACTAAAACATGAAAATATATGATTTAGTTATAGTTATGAGGAGTCAAGGAGTTCTAGTACATCACGTTATTGACAACGCCTATTATTCAGCTTTTTTTTTAATGTTCTTTCAATCATAAATTAGAATCAACTACAATAACTAAGACTAAGTGTTTTGCTAGCATTGTGAACATCAGAAATTGTTATTGCGATATATTGCCCTGGCGATGACGCCGGAATCAAATTCGCACCAGTTGAGAATCCAGCCAGACACCTGTGGGTCACCGTGCTACGGAGATCGCCAGTTACTACAAATGCAGTGATATTAGGCAACACGGATGCTGATACACGCCTGTCGGTCGACAGCCGGTGCCAAATGACGCTGGACACAGTTTTGTAATCATAATTTGCAGCTACAGTTGAGGATGTTGAGAAAACACAGTGACCGTTTCGATATATAATTTTAAGGATGTGAACCTGCTTGTTATTTTGGTCTTTGGAAACCTTTAGGCTAAAATGGTGGTTGGAAACTACTTTTGCTTCCACTTATTCAGAAATTGCTTCATTATTAAAAAAACAATACAGTAATTGGAAATTTTTGTTACGCAACGTCCATAACGACAATAATGTAAATTATTTTTCGAATAAACAATACACACGTACAATGATAAATAATAAATTTGTAATAAAATAATAATAAATTATAAATAAAATAGAAATTAATGGCCTCGTTTAATTAAAATCACTTAGCTAGGACTCTGTTTCGCCCTTCCAATAGACCTAGGCCGTCGATTGTTTTATGTCGGATCTCGACAGTAATGTATATACTGTTTTTCAACCATAGAATAGATTGGTGGTTGCGCGTATGAAAAATAATATCATGTTAGATTGTCTGTGCAATCGTGTAAGTCTTTTATAAATAATAAATAATAAATAAAGCTAATAAAAATAGCTTGTGGCTATGTTTTTTGGATTAAATTATAATTGCATGTTTGCGCTGTCACCACAACAATGAGGTAAAATAAAAACTTGTTGAGTCAGTTTCGTCATGACACTGTTTTAACGTTTTGAGTAAGAGATAAACGTTCGTGTGGTAACGGACATGTCACGCCTTCTTCTTTTGTCTTTAAGTCGTTATGGAATTAGCTCTTTATACTCGTAATACATCGTGGTACATTCCATCTACATTCATAAAATAGTAACATTCCTATATAAGTTGAGGTTTGTAAGTTTGTTTGTAGCGGTAATCTGTGGAACTACCGAACCGACTCTAAAAATGATTACACTATAAATAGCTAGATCATCTCTACTAATATACCCACTTATTACCTACTTGTGATATACTTAGACCCTTCTCTTATATTATGTTCAAGTGAGATATTATTATGCTCTACACAAGAAGTGTCATGTGTCAAACTGCGAGGCGAGCAGGCTGCAATAATTTAATGAACTATTGTAATGGTCCCTTGAACTCTGAAGAAACGGCGTCTGTCGCACGATGTTTGTAATCTACGCTTATAATAATTAAAAGGAGGTAAAGTTAGTTTGTTTGTAAATGAGGTCCTAATCTCTGAAACTATCCATCCGATTTCAAAATATCTTTCACCATTTTTAGAATGAACTTTCAGTATGAACATAAGGCTATATTTTTGTTTACCTTGTGGAAAAAGCCGCGGGCAGAAGCGAGTAAAAACAAATATTAACCTTTACATTGTATGAGGAATGAGAGTGTTGATGTTGAAATGAAACAAATTACTCAAAAAACGAATAGAACATTTTAAAAATTGTCCAACTCAAAAAATGGTATAGTGCGTTTTTGCTTCTTGCTGCGTCCTTTGGCATAGGGCTCTTCGCTGTTGGTTCTGAAGAAGTATGTTCCTGTTGCACTGTAAATATAAAAAGTCTTACTAATAGTCTAAAATATACTTCTCATCCAAAATTAAAATTACTAATTAAAAAGCAACTATTCACTTGAATTCACATACTTTACACTCACGTCAAGAATTCGGGCTTTATTGGAAGATTAACCACGAAAATTACACAAAAAAACTCTAAATAATAACCTACGAGAAAAAATATGAAAACTAGAGCGACAAAGTTGATAGTCGAATTAATCGCAGAAAATCCGCATAAAACATCAACCCATCGAGCGTGCAAAAATGGCATCAACTTTGAAACAGCTCCTTTTGATAAGTAAAGTAGCTATATGACTTTTTGTGCTTGTTCGTAAGTGTTACCAACATTACGTAAAAGTTATATAAGCAAGCATCAGGAGACAACACTGACAAACTGGTTGTTTTTGTGAAGCGATGGACTTACCTAAGAACTGGGACTTAACTTTTAACCTCATCATTTTGGAAAGATGAATTATTATTATGTAGGTAAGAAGGAATTCACAAGTACTCGTAGAGTTTTTTATTTCAATCTACAAATTAAAATATTATAAAAAAACTTTGTGTAATTGTAAAAGAGTTGCTTTGTGTAATTTCGTGTCAAGCATTCTGAAACTATAGTGAATTTGATAATAACAATAATATTATTTTCGTTATCACAAAGGAAGTCTTGCATTGACGTTTGCAAAGGTAGAGCAACGAACAGTGAAAGTGTCTCGGTGACTGCACTTTATTATTGAATACCTCGTGAATGGCGACTCTGTTGTGATATCTTCATTACCATTAACTTAATCAATGTATAAATGCTTTTTATTTTGCCTCAAACCCTTCTCCAAAAATAAACTCTACCGTAATTTTATTCTGAATTTGTTTAACCAGATGGATTGCTTAGGGTTATTTTTATCCCATTCCCAATCCTATTAGCAGTTAATATTTAGTTTAGTTATAAGGTATATTAAAGATATCGAAATAAAAACTTACATTTACCTACTTTTTGACTTTATTATAAGTAAAAGCACTAATATATATTTACCTACGTAGGTATAGCGAAATATCAATTAACCTAGCTTAATAAGTTCGATTTAAGTAATTTGTCTTTTGTAATATAAGATACTAGCTGTCCCGCCCGCGACTTCGTTCACTTAAAGTAGGTATCTAAACTGAGTTTCAAACAAACCACACTAATAAAAAAATCCCATAAATAACTTTGACATCCAATTTTACCCATTTTAGAGGGCTATTTTGAAATATCCAGGAATACGTTTCCATTTATTTTGCATTTAAAGTATCCAAACCAAAACTAAGACCAATCGCATCACCCTTTAAAAAGTAAGTAGGTACCCATAAAAACATTGACCCCACATTTGACCCCTTTTTGAAGGTCATATTGAAAAATCCTGAAACACTTTGTTCATTCATTTTGTATTTACAGTACACAAAGTTTCAGACCAATCGCACCACCCGTCATAAAAATCCCATACAAACATTGAGCCCTTTTTTACAGTTATATTGAAAAATCCTGAAACAGAAAACAAAGTTTCAGGCCAATAGCACCACCCGTTAAAAAATTCCCATACAAACATTGACCCCCTTTTTTATAGTTATATTGAAAAATCCTTTAACATGAAATTAAGTTTCAGACCAATCGCACCACCCGTTAAAAAATCCCATACAAACATTGACCCCCCCCCCCCTTTTGACCCCCTTTTTAGAGTTATATTGAAAAATCCTAAAACACGAAATTAAGTTTCAGACCAATCGCACCACCCGTTGAAAAGTTCCTATACAAACATTGACCCCCCATTGACCATTTGATCCCCTTGTTTTAAGGTTATATTGAAAAATCCTGAAACACGAAACAAAGTTTCAGACCAATCGCACCAGGTTAAAAAGATCCCATACAAACATTGACCCCACATTTGACCCCTTTTTGAAGGTTATATTGAAATATCCTGAAACACGTGTCCGTTCATTTTGTATTTACAGTACATAAACAAAGTTTCAGACCAATCGCTCCACCCGTTAAAAAGTTCACATACAAACATTGACCCCGCATTTGACCCCTTTTTGAAGGTTATTTTGAAAAATCCTGAAATACGTGTCCATTCATTTTGCATTTACAGTACGCAAACAAAGTTTCAAGCCAATCGCACCACCCGTTAAAAAGTTCCCAAACAAACATTGACCCCACATTTGACCCCTTTTTGAATGTTATATTGAAAAATCCTGAAATACGTCTTCATTTATTTTGCATTTACAGTACACAAACAAAGTTTCAGGCTAATCGCATTACCCGTTAAAAAGTTCCCATACAAAAGTTGACCCCACATTTGACCCCTTTTTGATAGTTATATTGAAAAATCCTGAAACACGTGTTGATTAATTTTGCATTTACAGTGCACAAACAAAGTTTCATGAAAATCGTTCCACGCGTTAAAAAGTTTCATACTAACGTTTTCACCCTTTTTCACCCCTTTAGAGGTGGAATTTCCAAAAATCCCGTCTTAGTGGGTGGTTTTGTTATAAAAGGAACCCACCTTTCAAATTTCAGCTTTCTAGCTTCAGCGGTTTCGACTGGGCGATGATAAATCAGTCAGTCAGTCAGTCAGTCAGGTTAAGCTCTTATATGTAGGTACCAAATTTTCAAGTTCAAAGTTAACTTCTTTACATCGCTCTATTTTTTATGGAAAAGTACAGAGGGAAAGTACCTTCGCAAATTTAAAGCGAACAAGATATCGTAACAGAATACTTAACTCACTTCCAAGGAACATGTTCACCGAAAATGACTTCTTCGTTGGAGTTGAGCAGCTCGCACCAACCAATCATGTAAGTGATCCAAGTTTGGCACTTCGTAGTATAGAACCCGACATCAGTGATTATCGACTCAGCGTAATAAATGGGGGCTCTGGCGTGGTCACATGAAGACTTAGCTACAAAAAGTAAATGTTTCTCTAAATTACCTACTGTTGGAAATCACAATCTTTCCCTGAGAACTTATCCAGAAAAGGCGAATTCGCCGCGATTCTCTAGCGCGTATTAAGTTCGACCGTTGCGTTCAGAAGGAACGTACCAACGGGTAAACACTTGGGGACGGTAAACGATGCAGTACTTATTATTTTTATTGCCCTACATTTTTCATGATAGGTACGTGCACGCTGGACGTTAAAAGGCGTCTCTAGTATCTCGACTCACGCGTAACACGCGCGAATAACGCGTGAGTTGAGTCTGGCGAAGTGCACGCGATTTACGTGCGTATTTTAAATGCGCGCGATGCTTGTGGACGTAATGTATTGGCGCCAAGTATCTCACTAACGCGCGAATGATTTTACACGTATCGATTCGCGGCGAATTCGTCCCTTTTGGACAAGGTCTGAGTACAAGGATGTGCTTTCAGAAGCTCTGTGGCATTTGCAATTGTATGAAGTAAATATACTTGCGTACAAAAAAATCGGCCCACTCCAAACTTTAATTAATATGCTCCCGCATATTAATTAATTGGGTCGTTTTTTTTGCCCGCAAGTGTATAATAAAATTATAACTCGTACGTTGCCGCCAGTGTTGCCTGCAATACTGCTGTTTGGAGGCAGAATATCTGGACTTTACATTCTGTTATACTAAAACGGACTCGTGCAGAAGCCTAGCACGGAGCCGATTCGTTCTAGATAAATTCAAATGAAGGCGTAAATGATTCCAACAGCTTACTATGTTCAGCAGTCGCCCTACAACCAGGCTGGGATATACCCCCATTCGCGTAGAAGTCCACGTGGCCACACGCCTCAAGTTTGCCTTTTTCCAAGGCGTTTGTGTGAAGGACGTCCACAAAGTTCGCATCGCTCTTGTCCACTTTCTTGTTTATGTCTGGCGTAACGAACAAAGGCATGGCAGGGTCTAGTGCTAGATATTTTAACAAAAGAAAAATTTAATCACAATCACACTTATTTTAGCATTCTACGAGCTACTTTTCATTGCAAACCTTTATCTTATTATAGGTAGGTTATTTTCACTCTTACCAGTTATCCTACCCAGTTTTCCACAATGCAAGTTACTGCCGATATAACCAGCTATCTGGCCTCCAAGGCTAAAGCCGATCACATGGAATTGCTCAAGCTTGAAACCGTAATTGCTGACGAGTTCGCAGATCAGTTGTGCTGTACACTTTCCGACTAACTCAGTGTTCCTGGCGGCTTGTATATAGCAGGGCTCTTTGGCAATTGGGTTGTAGTCCACTGACATCACGGTGTAGTCACAACACTTCATGTAAGCTGTAATTTAAAATAATAAATATATTTATGTACCTACGATTAGTAACTCCTCAGTTTGATAGACATCTCAGATTTCTAGTTTTTTATGTTATGAAGAAACACAGCTTGTTCTTGTAAAATACCTGAGTTTTTTATACCACAGCTTTGTTCCACGTGTGGATATGAATACGAGTAGGTACCTAAGCTTTGCCGTTGACTGAAATAGATAACCTCCCAGTTTAAAAAGCACTACAGTAAAATTGTGTAAGTTCAAACAAGCACCTGGCCTTATTTCTCTGTTAGGCGAGAAGTCTTTATCACCCGTGTAACCGTGTATAAGTATTTTGATAGGCGCGTCTGGGACCCACGGACCTCCTTTTATGGATTCAGGGTCATTGATCATCACTTGGTGACCTTTTTCTTGGTTTTCTCTGAAAAGGAATAAAATACTTTTTATGTATTGTTATGTTTTACTCACTCATGTAAATAGCGTTTTAAATACGGGCTATGTATTGCGACAGTGATAAAAATCTATCTTTATTCAATTTGACTTTAAAGATAAGAACACTATTGTAAGATAACGGATGGAATTTCCCATAGTTTCTGATTCCGTTTTGAGATAAGTAACCTAGACTTCTATGTACTTCACAAAATTAAGGGCTTATCATCTTGACCCTGTCCTTATAACCAGATACTGATAAGAAAAAAAATATCTATGAATCACATAGATAATTTTTTTCTTGACCTTTGTGAATATTTTCTTTCCACTGATAAAAATTAAATAAATATGTAAAACTTCAATTATTATTATTATAATTAATTTTTTACTTCGATTTCTGATACTACTATTTTTTTTAAGCCCGGCCAGTTTTAGGTGAAGTAGGTGAGGTGGGTAATTGTACAGTAATACCTATCGTGCCTCTATATACCTTGTGTAGATCCAAAAGGTAATATTTTCATTAGGACATTCCATCGGGGGAGCTACACATTCTGATTGTACCGGATCTGAAATACGGTTAAGACTATTGAAGCATACTTATACAAAACTAGCTGACCCGGTAGACTTCGTACTTATTTAGAAAACGTTTCTATGGGAAATATAAAAGGGCTATTTTTAGAGTTTTCCCGGCAGTTATTCGAATTTTTCTCACCTTTTAAACCTTCCTTAGACCTCCACGAACATTTCAAGACCAAGATAAGATAAATCCGTTTAGCCGTTCTCGAGTTTTAGCGAGACTAACGAACAGCAATTCATTTTTATATACAGGGTGTCCCAAAAAGTAGTGTCAAGCGAAAGTCCAGAGATAGAACACCCCTTGGGGTACCCGAATCACCCCCATGTATGTTCCGCGATTTTCTATAGTTTTCGAGTTATTAATTTTTTTCCGAATTTTTTAAAATTTACGACTTGAACAACTTAAAACATTCTTACAAAAAAAGTAGAAAACTTTCTTGAGATTTTTTTTTTGCTACTGAATTGTTATGGGTTGTTCATTTATGCATAAAATAATCAGCTACGTGACTTTGATGAAAACTATGGAAATGTTGGTGTAAAGTCAAATAATTACATTCGGTGAATTATGACTAAAATTTTCAACTTCAAATTAAAAATCTTAACAAGTGATTACATGGTTTCTAAATAAGTCTAAAAAAATTTCCAGACTCTCAGCTTTCATAATCATTAAAAAAAAGTAGTACTTAATAGGCTACTTTTGCTAAAATCGACCTTCAAAGACGGTAAGGTGGAAAATTCTTAAAATTAGCAACCTGATTAAAAAATAGATTTTGGCCATTTTATCATTCCTAAGCTTAATTAGTTTGTTAACTAACCAAAAAGGACTACAGGAAAGTAAGATTTCATTAATATTTGAAGGTTTTATTTATTTAGTTTAGCTTAATTTATGAAATAAAACAAAAAGTAAAATTTATTAATTTTTTACAAAAAGTTTTCAAAATGTCAACCTTCTAGGTCGATACAAATCCTACATCGTCTTAAAAAAGTTTCCTTAAATCGTATGAAAGCTATTTTAAGTTCCTTATTTTTTTCTTCGGCCTGTCTCAATTATGTTCTTAATTCGGCCATATTGCTGATTTCTTTTGCATAAACTAATTCTTTGTAGTCGTTTTTGGTTAGTTAACCAACAAATTAAGCTTAGGAATGATAAAATGGCCAAAATCTATTTTTTAATCAGGTTGCTAATTTTAAGAATTTTCCACCTCACCGTCTTTGAAGGTCGATTTTAGCAAAAGTAGCCTATTAAGTACTACTTTTTTTTAATGATTATGAAAGCTGAGAGTCTGGAGAATTTTCTAGACTTATTTAGGAACCATGAAATCACTTTTTAAGATTTTTAATTTGAAGTTGAAAATTTTAGTCATAATTCACCGAATGTAATTATTTGACTTTACACCAACATTTTCATAGTTTTCATCAAAGTCACGTAGCTGATTATTTTATGCATAAAAGAACAACTCATAACAATTCAGTAGCAAAAAAAAAATCTCAAGAAAGTTTTCTACTTTTTTTGTAAGAATGTTTTAAGTTGTTCAAGTCGTAAATTTTCAAAAATTCGGAAAAAAAAAAATAACTCGAAAACTATAGAAAATCGCGGAACATACATGGGGGTGATTCGGGTACCCCAAGGGGTGTTCTATCTCTGGACTTTCGCTTGACACTACTTTTTGGGACACCCTGTATATAGATTATAAATCTGCGTAAATATAACGCAATCCTTGGAATAAAATAAAAATGTAAATTGATTACTTTCTACGTCTATATTATATAAAAATGAATTGCTGTTCGTTAGTCTCGCTAAAACTCGAGAACGGCTAAACGGATGTATCTTATCTTGGTCTTGAAACGTTCGTGGAGGTCTAGGGAAGGTTTAAAAGGTAAGAAAAATTCGAATAACTGCCGGGAAAACCCTAAAAATAGCCCTTTTCTATTTCCCATACAAATGTTTTCTAAATAAAATGTAGAGTCAATTTAAACTTTATTACTATTTTAAATTATAATCACTCACTGTTGTCTAAGCAATGTAGAAGGCGATACGAAGTTTGCCGGGACAGCTAGTAATCAATAAAAATATTTTGTCGTCTATCTACTATACTGCTTTACCTATGTTTAGGTATACCCTATACGCCGATCCTATTGTATTTTCCATCTGTGTGTAAGAATTGTAGAGTTCTTTTGGTCTAAATGTCTGATAAGGACAGGAGATAACTGATCTGTCTAACAGGAGATATTTTACTTGTGGAAGTGTCCCACAGCCAAGGACGTTCTACCAGAACGTCCTTGCCTACAGCTGTAAATTCAAAGTAGGTACGAGTACATAGACATCAGATTATTCTTAGGTTTAATTCCAAATAAGACAACGCTAGTTGATGATAACATAGACAATAAATTTTAGATAATTTTTAACCAGCCCTTATCCTTTTTAGGAATATTTTTTTTTAAATATTAGTGTAGGTAAATCTGAACAACTGCTCGTATTTTTAAATAAAATGTATATATTGATAAGAACTCACGTAACACACAACAGCCAAGGTAAGTTATCACGATTACCACGAACATAATATTCATAGTAAAAATATTTTTTTCAATAAATTAACCACTCGGTATTTGAAAATAAAAAAAAAATTTAATGGATCTTATATAGGTGAAAACTAAAAAATCAGTAAATCAATACCAATTTTGAGGTTTTTCGCGCTATGTTCATGTGCGTCGTTTTACAGTTTCTGTTGCTTATCGACTGAACTAATGCTACTCAAAAATGTACACACCAAAACGCTAACGAAAAAATGTATAAAAAAGTAGTTCTTTGATGTTAAGTATAACTTTGTGTGCGGCCCAAAAATTTTTGCATACCTAATATATTGTGTCAGTGTACTATTTAGGTAATTTGCTGAAATACTCGTAATGAAAGATGTACAGAGTCATAAATACATGATTTATGTACGATTTATTTAACATCATAAGTTTTTTTCATGTTTAATTTACCTACGTTGACAAAGAATGGCGTATAGTCAGTCGTATAGTAGGTACTATAGATGGTAGAAAAACAACAAACACAGAATGCTGTCACAAGTATGTATAACACCCTTTTTGACAATAGCCAAAGCCTATGGGAGTGAAAGCTAGAACCGCATGATTTAACATTAGGTAGTTGTTTCACAGTTCAGCCGAAATAGGAAGATGCTATTTAATAAAAATAAAAACATATATGATCACGACTGTAAACCCCAGGCTCGGTAATATGTCCTCAGATCTTTAGTTACTTAGATCTTTGAGGATATCTAAAGGGGGTAGTCAGAGGCAAGTCCAAACATGACATTTGGTACATGCCCACATTTTGCACAATATTAGTATGTCGGACGTGACAGGTTGCAAGCCCATCGCCGCTATTTAATATTAAAACAAATATGTTCTATTTGATATCTAAATATATATAATTCAAAGGTGACTGACTGACTGACTGACAGACATAGTGATCTATCAACGCACAGCCCAAACCACTGGACGGATCGAGCTGAAATTTGGCATGCAAGTAGATGTTATGACGTAGGCATGCGCAGGATTTTGATTAATTCTACCCCCAAGGGGATAAAATAGGGGATGAAAGTTTGTATGAAAAGTCGCGATAATCGACATACACGCGGGCGAAGCTGCGGGCATCAGCTAGTAGGTACATTATATATACGAGTATTATTTATGATGTACATAATTAGGAATCCATATTTAATCTGCATGAGCAAATCAGTTTTATTAACTATGAAAATTGAGATCACGTTTTGATTCTGATAAATATATTCTGTAATTTATATTGTTTTATTGCATACTAGCTGTGCCTGCGACTTCGTCTTCAAATGTTGTTCATCGTGAGTGAACGGGATGACTAATGACTTATATCTTAGATCGTATTCTATAGGCTATATTTATATTTATATTTTATAGGCTAGTATTGTTTAGTTTCATCTTCTTCTTCTTCTTCAATTATGGCATCTGTCTCTTAGAGAACAATTTTGCCAGTGTCAAGTGTATTTATTTATAAGTATTGTCAACGTCACAGAGTCATAGTCAAGTAGTCAAGTCAATTTTAAACAAAAGATGGCTGTTTTGTTGAAAATTTTCGGGATTTCCTCCGATGGAATTTGAAGAGAACTATTTACTCTAATTCACATACTTTACACTCGCGTCAAGAACCCGGGCTTTATTGGCAAAATAACCACCAAAATTACGCAATAAAACTCAAAATAACACGAGAAAACATATAAAAACCAGAGCGACGTAGTTGTCAGGCAAATACACCGCAGAAAATCCAAAAATTCATCATGTAGGTTTGACAGTATGCGATTTCAAAAAGACATTAAGACAGTCAGACCTAAATTCCAAAGAGTGGTGTTTCTTGACTAAAAATATTTCATGTACTAACAGATTTTACTCAGTTACAGTTTTAATATAATTAGTATAGATTTATTTATACTTGTAGTATAAGTAAATTATAATATGCAAAATAAAATACAAGAAAAAGTTGAGCATGTCGTATTTTTATTATTGATTGCATGATTACTATTTTGTAAGAGTTATACATAGGTTTTATTTAGTTTCCGTTTGTTGGTTTAGGCTGGAATTGGCACTTCGTTTCGAAGTGATCCTTGCATACTTAGTATATGTATAATAGCTGACCAGCATGAATGTTTTTGCAACATTTTGCATTGATGCTTCGTTACGATCAGAATGGCCGGTCACTTCTCGTATTTAACGTTGAAATGCTATTCAAAAATTGCTTCCGAATTGGTACTATTTGCTTCCATCAATGAGAGAATTGCTTCCTCTATATTTTAGAAGAAATTCAACATTTAGAGGTGACCAGCCATTCTGACGTCCTCGCTCCTAGTGGTCGCAGCGTGGTGTTATAAAGCCTAAAGCCGCCCTCGATAAATGAATAGTTATGTATTATATAATATATTATAGAGTATATAGTATATAGATGGCTTTGTTTGTCACAACTGAAAAAAACTCGTGTGGTTCCCTGTTCCAAATTTAGTTTTTAGTATGGAAATTTAATCAATTACCGCACAAAACATGTGCGTAATAGCACCTTATCGGCGGAGCTATTTTGGTGTAGGTACTTACACATTTTTTGTAATTGCATGAAGGGCTCTTTACCCTGATAACAAAATTGTCAAAGACAAGAGAAAACATTTAGTTTTAGTTAGGTAGTTTAACAGAGCCTACTAAAAATTTGCCTACGTATCTAAAAAATAGTAATTATCTACTCGTACACCTAAATAGTTACTTTCTTAAAGTGTTCTATACCTAGATACATATTAATCTAGAAAAAAGTATAATCATATTATCTTCCTTCCTTTCAATGCGAGTCAGATTGTGGTTTATGATTGTGATTGGGGTTTATTGTAATTAAAAAATGTGTTTAAATTGTGTTGAATTGTCTTTATTTTTTAATTAACTTAGTCAGTTCTTTTCAGTTTACATTTGGCACCTTACTTACTACTTACAATGGCTGATTTAACTTTTAGTTGGATACAGGTATGTATATTTGACGGTAGTTTTACAAAATTCCTATATTTTCTGCTATTAGAGTATAGGGTAAATTAATCATTGATACAATTCACAATAATAATAATTTTTAAAAAGTAATATCAATAATTGGTCCAATCGTAAATGTTTTTTATTTGTGGAAAACAATATTTTCTTTTTTTAGTATTTTGTTACAAATGAGACACGTTTCCTAAAACTTTATCGAAATATTTGGAAAGCATTCAAGATGGAAGGGACTTTTATATTATTTTTTGTAGAAATAATGACCACTCTCCAATAATATGGCAAGAATTCTGAAATCTTGATACAAGATTCCAAAAACATAAAACTAATTTTTAAATTTACCTTAGAATAAAAACTATAAACAAGTTTTCACATATTCCGGCGCTCACTAACAAAATAATCGTAACTCGACTAATGACTGTGCCTAAAAGTCACAATCCATCATCATATTCTATACCTAACGTAATAATAATACTACATTATACATTTGTACAAGAATTTACATATTTTACATTTCATTCATTATCTTGAGGCCTATGTAAAATGAGGTGATCTTAGTTGTGACAAGATTTACAAGGAAAGCTAGGCTAACACTATATTTACATTTATTCAATATCATACATACTCTTCAGATGGTTTTGGTGTTCCGTTTTGAAGCCTTAAAGAGGAAGACATTCGACCGTTAACAGAATCTGGTAGTTCAGCAATATCCTTGAACACTTCAATCATGCTTTCAAAATTAGGGCCCCAATTGAATAGATGGTCCCAACCAAGAGCGGCCGCGGCAGGAGAGCCATTAGCTTGCCTGTATAAAGCTGAAGTCACATGCGGTGCTAAATCGTCATCAGACGCAACTAAAGTGCTCAAAGACCCCCGAAAAGAGGAGTCAAAACTTTCATAAGGGGGTGGTAAGATTGGCTTTTTTGTATTGCTTCCACTGCTGATATTTTGTCTTCTTACATCTTCAAGCTTGTCCGCATTGATACTGTTATTATCGTACTCTATTTCTGAGCAAGTAAAACTATCATTACCACTTTCATCGTCTGAGCCCGTCGAGCTCCTGTTGTCGTCTGGAGGTGAATGATGCCGGTGCGACATATGGTGACTTACACCCCCTCCACGCGGTGCTTCGCTAGAGCTTGACACGGCATCCAATGTCGAGACTAAGCTAGATGTTCTCTGTCTCGCATTCATCCTTTCGATTTCTTCAGCTGTAAGACCTACTGCACCAGATCCGACAGATACCACTTGAGGCACTTGGGGTGGGGCATTAGGAGTTTTTCTTCCAGCTGAAGAGCTCTGCCCGCTGAGTTGCGACATAACGGGACTGTTCAAACTGCGCTCACTGTTGCTATGTAGTGCGTCTTTCCCAACGCCACCAGAGCTGGAAGTTGTAGCCAGGAAAGCACTTTGTAGTGGTTTTCCAGATATATCGTGAAGCGTTAATATACGGGGTTGTTGACTTAGCTCACTGCTGGGTGATAACCTAGCGAGAGGGGTTGTTTGCAGCTGCTGTCTCGTTGACTGCGGAGGGTGCTGTGATGTTTGAGGTAGTATTCTCGACGGGTATCCACTTGGGTGATGCGGGGAATGGCGGTGTTGAGGAGCCTGATGCTTATGGTGGTACCCGGCGACTGGTGGTGGGGTAGCTTTGTATTTTCTAGCACCTGCTGCTTCACGGAACCCTTTGTAATGATATACAATATCGATGTCAGAGGGGGCTATAGAACTAGCGTTTTCAAGATCATAATGTTCAGGAACTTCTGAATTTAAATCCATACCACTAGGATGATCGTGCGTATGATGTGACGTATTTGTGGATGGAGGTGGAGGCGGGTGATGATCCTCTCTCAGAGCAGGACTTTTACCAACTACTTCACGTTCTATGATATCCGGCCTTTGATGTCTCGGTGGGTCAATGTTCATTATTTCGCGATCTTTATACTTTTTCGATAGCAATTCAGGGCCAACGATATGACCTACATTTCGAGTTATATCTGCGTTTTCGGACATATAGCTATTGAGGTTTGTGTCATTATTGTGAAGATTTCTGTTCATAAGACTGTCGTTAGTGCCGGCTATTAGGTTTGGTGCATTAAGCATTGCCGGGCCACCATTTTGCTTGGAATGAGATAAGTTCGTTTTACTAGTTGAACTATTTCCTTTTTCCTTTTTTTGTCTGCGCAAACGGTAGTAAATAATTGAGAATAAACTAGCAGCCATGAGAATGATGAAAAATACTAAGACAAGAACTAATCCAACGGTTAGAGGGGATGTGTTTTGTATAATGCCACCAGCAAAGGCACTTTGACATCCATTCAGAATTTTTCCTTTATAAATTGTGTCTTTGAAAATGCTTCCATTTCCACCAAATGGTTGAATTTCATTATTAATCGTAAAGTTGGCTAAGCAGCCTTCAAATTTGTTCTGGGCAGAGGTAGAGAGCCACTCCGGTTTTATTCCACCCAATGATATGATAGTGAGATAAGGATCCAAAAAGTCATGAACACCAGCTGCATCAAGTTCTTCGCCTATATGCGACCCATCTACTATCAGGCGAATGCTACGTCCTATTGAAAATAGCGTTACATTATGCCAGCTTCCATCAGAAACATCATCTTGTTCGGCTTGAGTCATGTTTACCACAGAATTTTGTTTTGATGTGTAAGCCACTTTTCCATTTAGCAGTTCTATCAATGTATAATACTTGTCAGTCGCTGCATAAAATAAAATACCGTCCTTTCTTTGTGTTCTAAAGAAAAAAGATAATGTTTTTGATGGGTTAACAACTTTACTTGTCATTTTAGCGGATCCTTTTGTTTTCTTATCCCAAATTGTATTTCCACCGTAAAAAGTTTCCAGTAACTGCATTCTTCTATGCTTGTCTGTTATCGTATACTGTACTAAACCATTTTCAGTTACTGATATTGATTGAAGTGAGTGGCTACAATCCGGGGCGATAAAATTTCCATCGCATTTGCACATATGCCCTTTCCATTTATCTTGACATGTCCCGCTGCCACACATATCTTTTTTATAGCAAGCACCTTTTTCAGAGCGAGCACAGTTTGCTTCAACACTACGGGAATGAATGGGACTTGACAAATTAAGAAGACGACCATTCACGGATATACTGTGCATGCATCCAACAAAGTCATCCGAATGAAGCTGTCCTGGACGTTCTAAGACTGGGTCTGCTTTGTGTAATCCACCGATCAGCAGCGGTTCGTTGTTGAAATTGAGAGTCCTGAAAAATACAATCAATTAGAACTGGTTCATCAATAACATTTTATTTTTTACTATATTTGTATTATGATACGTACCCAGCTTGTCCTGTGTCATCATTATAACAAGAATCATCTCCAGGCTCACATTCCATACAAACGTCACCATGGTCAGTACAAGAGGTGACGCTCAGGGATATAACTCTCCCATTTCTTGTTGCTGTTAGTTTGTACCAATTTCCATCAGCCAGATTCTTATTTGAGCTTGGTATAGAGACAGACGTGATTGATGTACGGGCACCTCCAAATGAAAATAAAGGTTTTCCTCCTAGCAACTCAATTGCTATGAAGTCAGATCGACCACTAGTTTGGGATCCATAGTTATACAGCAGTAATGAATCCGGTTTCGTTGTTGCAAATATTATTGTTATATCATTAGTCGAAGCATCGAGAGCTGGGAATTGCATGTAAGACAGTTCAGCAAATCCGAATGTTGTACTTTCACAGTGTGTTCCGTATCGACCATTCGTACAACTGCATTTATAGCTGGGTTTAAGACTAATGCAAATTCCACCATACAGGCATGGGTTGGGTCGGCAGGAATCTACAAGAGCTTCGCAGTGATTACCCCGGTAACCAGGTCTGCATAAGCAAAAGAATGAGTTTCTATCGGCACTTTCTTTACACGAACCACCATTCTTACAAGGGTTGCTACTACATACGTCATCTCGTTCCAACTGGCATGTTTTGCCTTCTCGTCGTGGAGAACATGTGCACGTAAAGTCATGACCTTGTTTGTGACATTGGCCTCCAAAACTACAAGGGTTTGGTGTGCATGGATCTTGTCTCTTATCGCAATTCGTTCCTATATATCCACCAATACAATGACATGCATACTCGTGTACAACTACAGGGGATGATAATATAAGGCTAGAACTTTCAGTTATTTTAGTTTCGTCCAATATTCTAATAGCATCAGAACATCTACCTCCGTTTTCGCACTGATTAAAAGAGCATGGAAAATATGGGACAATGATTTGTCTATTCAATGTTTTGGACAATTCAACTTCTTTTGCTTTTAAATATTTCTCTGTATTTTGTCTTTTCCAAATGGAATGACTATCTTTTACAGCTATCGTAACGTCTAAGTGGTTATCGATTTGGTTAATACTGTACAAGTTGATGCTCTCTTTATTTTTTAATCCACGTTTCAGTGTTTCTAACAAACTGCGGTAATGGTGAGTAAGGAAGTCGGAAGCAGAAGTATTTAAAATTCGTAATGTAATAGATTGTTCCACTGTTGTGTTGTCAAAAGAAAAAAATTCAACACTGATCGAGGATATTACATCTCTATGGATTCCATCATTTCCGGAAACTGAAAAAGAATATCCTTCACCAGGTTTTACTGCATTGGTGTAAAGGTCACATCCTGTTTTTATGTACAATGTTGATAAAGTAATTTCTGATGTGGAGTCTTTGAGTATTTTGCATTTATAATCACCTACAATATCTGGATCATTTGGTTTAACATCTGCTATTTTACGAAGGGGCACCTTGGTGTTGAAGGCATATACAAGTACGTGTGCTGATCTTGATGTAGGAGGGTTGTCGTTTCTATCTAAGACTTTTATTTGTAGCGTATAGTTGGATTTCATAACAGGAACGCCACTATCTTCTATTTCAATAATAACTTCTAAGAATGGAGTTAGCTCTCTATCTAGTTTTCTCGTTGTGACTAAAACACCAGTGTGTCGATTAATTTTGATGTAGTTCTGATGTTTCCCGCCAATCACAGTGTAAGAAAATGGGGCCCCGTTCGGTGGCAGATCGGGATCCTTAGCCGAAAGCGTTGCAATGCTTGTATTTGGAGGTTCGTTTTCATAAACTGATCCTTCAAAACTTGCGACGTCGAAAACAGGTCCGTTATCATTTATATCGGTTACTGTTATTTTAACAGTTGCAGTTCCAGTTTGTGGCGGTGTACCAGTGTCAATAGCACCAACAATTAAGGTATACGCTGATAAGGTTTCCCTATCTAAATGGCGTGCTATTTCGATTTCACCAGTTTGGGGATCTATCTTGAAATTTTGGTCAACATTTCCACCAATCAATGAAAAACTAAATTGATTGTTTTGTGGTCGTACATCTTTGTCTACAGCTTGTACTCGAATAATTTCATGACCAATAATCGAGCCCTCTGATACGGTTGCTTCGTAGTGATGTTGTAAAAATTCAGGAGGATCATTTCCGTCTTGGATAGATATAATAACTTGAGCTTCGTCAGTATCATTTCCCCGTATTCCTCCAGAGTTTTTAGCTAAAACTGTTAGCACGACCCTGTTTTGCGTTTCACGATCTAAATAACGAGCAACTCTTATGACTCCAGTTTGAGAATTAATGCTGAAGCCCTTGTCGTTACTAGAACCAACAAAAAGATAGTAAATAATGCCATCATCACCACTATCTTGATCCGTTGCTTGAATGACACCAACATTCGTTCCAACATCAGCTGATTCTGACACATCGAAATGAAAAACGGGTTGTTTGAATTTTGGATAGTACTCATTAACTCCAGTTATGTGAACAATTACCTCAGTTATGTTCCGCATATTTGAGTTTGGATTTTCAGCTCGTACTTCTAACTTGTATATTGTTTTATCTTCATAGTCAAAAACTTCTTTAGAAAAGATTTCTCCGGTGTTTACATCTATGTGGAAAAGGGATGTGATCTTGTTACTGATGTGGTATTTAATAACTGCATTTTTTGGAGAGTCAACGTCAGTTGCTTTTACTTTGTAAATAAAACTGTTGACTGGAGAGTTTTCAGGTAGATATGCAACATATCTCGTTTGGTTGAACTGAGGAGCATTATCGTTTATATCTGTCAGGATAATAGTCAACGTTGCAGTTGTTTCTTTAGATTTGAAACCAAGATCATGTGCAGTTATGTTCAGGCGATATTCCTGGATGGTATCGTAATCAAGCGTACGCAAAATACTGATAGCACCCGATTCTGGGTGTATTTTGAATACCTTTCCAGCATTTCCTGATGAAATTGCATATCTGACCATGCCATTAGGGCCTTCATCTTCATCATTAGCTTTGACTGTAAGAATTGACGATCCCACTGGTTCGTTTTCAGGTACTATAACTTGGTAACTCAGGGCTGTAAACTTAGGACTGTACATATTTTCACCAGTTACTACAAAGGTCACCATAGTTTCATCTGATTGAGATGGTACTCCTTTATCCACTGCTTTTATTTTTAGTCCATAGTAATGCCCCAAATAATAAAATTGTTTGTTGACAGTAATCCACCCACTATTTCTATCAATCGTAAAATACGATGAACCATTACCATTTTTAACAAAGTATTCGATCTCGGCATTTATACCAAAGTCTACGGTATCTTCTGCTATAAGCTTAATTATTTTTTCACCAGGTGTGGCGTCTATTGGTACAGGTATGATTTTTTCATGTTTCTTAAATTCAGGTGCATTGTTATTGGCATCCACAACGTTAATGGTTACTAAACACTCAGAAGACATTGGTGGTTTACCGTTATCAGTTGCAACAACAATGACCGAGTAAGTATTTTCTGGCGAAGTGTTGACTGATGTTTTTTTATAGCTCATTACGTATTTACTAGATATTTCTCCCGTAGCTGGGTCGATCGAAAATAGATCTGAAGGCTGCTGTAATGAGTAGGATATGATAGAGTTCGGGCCTTGTTTATCTCTATCGTTGGCAATAACTTGACCAACAAAACTATTTTTCTTTTGTAATTCTGGGAAATTGAAACTGTAGTAGGAATATTCAAATTCTGGAGCATTGTCATTTTGATCTTGTATTGTAATAGTGAGTGGCGTCTCGGATCGCCACGCACCATCAATTGCTGCAACTTTTAGAATGTATTCATCTTGTAACTCCCTGTCCAAAGGTCTTGCTACCGTAACGTTTCCACTTACTGGATCAATGATGAATTTTTCACCAGGATTTTCAACAAAACTATACGTAGCGTTAGCATTAGACCCAATGTCTAAATCTGAACTTGTTACTCTGATAACAAATGAACCAATCTCTGCATTTTCCGTTACGTTAACGCTAAAAAGCCGTGTAAACCTTGGCGGATTATCATTTTTGTCTAAAACTGTGACAAGAACGGTTGATGATCCTACCATTTGAGGAACTCCGTGATCTACTGCTTCAACTAATATTTCATAGAACGGTATGGATTCCCGATCTAATGCTATATTTGTATATATTTCTCCATTTTCTGGGTCAATTGAAAATGTTTCTTCATAGTCATTGATTAATTTGTAAGATATTCTACCATTTTCATTTGAATCATCATCGTGTGCTTCGATTTTTATTATTAATTGCGGAGGAGATTCTTCTTCTAGAACAGAGGCGTTATAAAGTATATTCTCGATTACAGGAGCATTGTCGTTAGCATCAGTGACCTTTATTTCAATTTCTACGAAAGATTTCAATGGTGGGTTATCTGAATCTTTCACTTCAAACCAAACTTCGTACATTGGCATGGTTTCATAGTCTAGTCCTTTACCAGTTATGAATACTTCACCACTCATTGGTTCAACTCTCAATGCATCTCCGACGTTTCCTCCTGCTATACTATATTGCAATAGACCCACAGGACCCTTTTTAGATGATGTTGCTGACAGTCTGGTAACAAGAACTCCTTCTGCAGTATCTTCAGAAAAAGTAAAAGTAAGTTTGCTGGCTACTGTAAACTTTGGAAAGTTTTTTACTGCCTTAGGAATCAATAGTAATTCAGCAGTGCTCTGTCTTGGTGTTTCACCGCAATCTGTCGCAACAACAATCAAATTATAGGTATCATATTGATATTTCACGAGATTTTCATTGGCTTTGATTACTCCAGTTTCTTTATTTATAACAAACAGCTTTTGATGTTCGCCTTTTAGATCATATAAAATTTTCTTGTTTAATCCAATATCATTATCTTTAGCTTTTACGCCAAACACAAAATCTCCTTTGACAGTACGATCAGAAATGTGAGCTTCGTAAACTGGATTAGCAAAGGCAGGAGTATTATCATTTTCATCTTCGATGATTATGGTAAGATTTGCTGTAGCTGTTCTTGGGTCAGTAGTTGACGAGTCTTGAGCCATGATAATCAAATAATACGCATCCCATTCTTCGCGATCTAAAGAAGCATTAGACGAAACGATACCAGTTGCAGAATGTATTTGAAATCGTTCAGACTTTTCACCAAGAAGACTATATCTGATTTTAGCATTGTTTCCAATGTCGTTGTCAGTTGCTTTTGGGTGAATTATAAAAGTTCCAGGTTCTAAATTTTCTTTGACACTTGCTATGTAGTTTTGTCTCTCGAAAATAGGACTGTTATCATTTTCATCTTGAACTATGATTTTAACAGTTCCTGAACCGGTAAGAGGAGGTGATCCTGTAACAAAAAGTAATTCCTTAATAATTTGTCTACACTAAAATCGTAATTATTTCATACAGCTCGTTCCTTAGTTTCAAACATAATTGATTTATTTTTTATTATTTCGAATTATTTTTTAATATTATTGAAAACTAAGGAATATTATTAATTTACATTTAGTGTTGAAGGATATTGTTATAAAACAAGCCGTCAGGTTATAAAGCCTCTAAAATACGAGTTAAATCCAAGATTATTATGTTGTCTTAAATGCTTACCAGTGTCCATAGCAACAAGAGCAAGAGTGTATTCATCCTGGGCTTCGCGATCTAGCGTTCTTGATAAAGAAATCTGTCCCGAAGAAGCATTAATTTTAAAAAGGTCTGCATCCCCTTCCTTTATAAAATAGCGCACTTGATTGTTAAATGGTGGTGAATCAGCATCGTAGGCATGCACTGTGATTATGTATCCGCCGTTAGGAGGAATTATATTCTCCATTACATAAGCTAAGTATGGTGAATCCAAAAACGTGGGCGGGTTATCGTTTATGTCTTCAATGGAAATGGATAATTCAGCTGTATCGAATCGAACATCATCTTTTGCACAATCTTCTGCCCTTATTATAAGAATATAACGAGATTTTCTTTCAAAGTTTAAGTTTTTAGCCACTCTCACAATGCCAGTATCTTCACTGATGCTAAAATCGCGATTTTTATCGCCCGACGCAATAGAATATCTGACTCTACCATTTGCTCCTTCATCGATGTCAGTTGCTGAAACCTGCAAAGATAAGACAATCATATAAATTATTATTTAAAATTTAGTTGCTCAACCTAGTGCTTCAAGTAAATTACATTCTCTTTATACCTGTAGTACACTGGCCCCTATACTAGCATTCTCAGGCACTGAAGCGCTGTATTGTTTTGGATCAAAAACCGGGCTGTTGTCATTCTCATCCAATATATTTATTTTCAGCTTGGTCTTTGTCATATTCGGTGGATCACCTCTATCTTTGGCTGTGATTGTAAGCGTGTAACTAGATTTGAGCTCTCTGTCTAACTTTCCCGTAGCTCTAAGTATACCGTCGACATTTCCAAGTGAAAAATACCCATTGCTCTCTGGGTCTGGTGTCATGAAGTATTCGATGTAACCATTTCGACCTTCATCTTTGTCGATGGCTTTGATTGTCATCACTACGGTGTTGAGAGGAATATTTTCAGAGATGGCTGTAACATTGGGCGTTATGAATACAGGAGCCATGTCATTTACATCCTTCAGTTGTATTGTAACCTGAAACATAATAAAGTATAAACATAAGTTGTTGTCCTAGGAGATAAAAAAATAATATATTCAAAGTAATCTTAATGTTTGAGCTTGTATTCTTATAATCTTTGAATTAAATATTAAACCTATTCTCAGAACAGCCCTTCCTTTCTCATCACTACGGACACACAATAGTGTGAGTTTCACAATGGATACATCCAACAATAGGTAGTAACGAGCACTTTCTTTAAAGCTCTTAAGGAGTCTAGAAACCATAAAATAGATTCGTGTTTTATGATGTTACAACATGACTATGGGAAATAAATAAAATATAACAGACACGCCTAAACTACATTATGATTAGTTAGCTATGAGGTGGACGCTAAAATTACACTGACTTGTAAAATTTAACATTAAATTACCCCGGACACACTATGCGCAAATACAGCAAAACCATTTGAATAAGCAACATACCTACTAAAAAACTTACTACCTAAAGATTTAATTATGTTTATCAGACAATTTTAAACGATCAAAGTGTCTATCCTAAGAACATTTTTAATCTAACCCCCAATTTCTATTCGCTACCTGGAAACAAGTGTTTAAGAGAAACAGACCAAATCCTGAGAAGTTTTAAGAGTGCTGATTGTGAACTTTATACTTATATCTTTATATTATGTATAAATTTGACGCTGTAGTTTCGCAAATCGCAAATTTTCGGTTATTTTTCGTTTTTTCAGTTATAATGGGTAAGTACTAACTTGTACAGTTGAAGATAGCTGGGGTTCTGGAGCCTTTGCCATGTCTTTAGCAGTAACCACTAGATTGTAAATAGGGATTGTTTCTCTGTCCAACGATTTAGCCGTGTAGATCGTACCATTGCCCGTTATTTTGAAATCCTCACCATCATCTCCTGATGTGATACTGTACATTATTTTTCCATTAAGACCTGAAAATATATTTTCAATTACACATAGTTGTTTCTAATAGAATAATAAACATTTCTTTTTTTTCTAATGTCTTGTATACTTGTATGAATTTTCCATTTACGATAACTACTCACACGAAATTTTAGTAAAGCAAGAGAGGAGAGAATGACAAATGATATTTATTATCTCAATTGGTTTGATTTCAAATAAATGTTTGAACCAACATACCTGAATCTAAATCAGTAGCGCTAATAGTAGCGACGGAGGATCCCACCGGGATATCTTCCAGAATCTCGTTGGAGAAGCTCATGGGGTCGAAGATTGGTGCATTATCATTGAGGTCGATGACGTTGACATAGACCGTCACTGTACCGGATAGGGATGGGTGACCGTTGTCTTGCGCTTGCGCTACCAAGATGTAGTGTTGCGTCTGAAAATTAGACAAGTACTTTTTATAATATCCATCTACATAATTCTTTAATGTACAAATATTTTCCTTTTTCCTTTCGTAAGCAATTTTCCACGACTTTTATCTTTAAGTCCTATCCTGTACTTAGGTTATGGCCTAGAGATATTGAAGAAGGTTACCGCTTTAGGTATAAACTTTTCATCACTTAAATTGCAGCTCATTTTTAAAACATTCTGAAACCCCTTATAAAAAACCTAAGTAACAAAAGGCAAAAGTAACATTAAGCGAATGACGCAGTGGAATTCAGATTTTCCATATAATAGGTCACCGAAACTTTCCAGCTATGACAAGCTCCCTCACTCGTGGATCGTGAAGCGAGATGGCGATTTAAAAAACAGGCAGCGGTCTTGGAATCCGGCCCAGGGATGTTTTGCGGACGGCCGCTTTGTCAGACATTGTTCAAGCCTTAATTTCGATGGCGGATCGAGCGGGCAAAAGCCGAATATGATGCGTGCCGCCGAAAAAAACAGTACTGGGATGAAATTAGCAGCTCTCTCTAGCAGGGTACGCCGAATTGGCGGGCGGTCGAACGGTCGAGAGAACGAATGTACACAGAGAATTGTTTTTACTAATTAGCAGGACCGGCCGACTTGATGAGTCTCGGAGACGGCCATTCGAGCGCTTATGGCCGCCTCAGTCCACATTGTGTCGCGAAAGGCAAACAAAACGCGTCGACAATTTCAAATACAATGAAACAAGTTTAGCCCTTAAGTGACAAAAAATGCATGTGTTATCAATGCAATCGATAAACTAAAAGATCGACCTTACATATAGAGGTAGTATTTGTTTCGGTATTTTTTTGTATACTTTTTTCAGCCCGTAGATAGAAACAAATAACGCTCTGTGAAATAAATACTTTACGAGTATAATATCTACGAGTACTTATATAAATATTGTTTATGATGTACAAACGATACGAGTATATTTGTTATAACTATCTTCATAAGACGAACAATTCTGATTAGAATAGGTAACATAAAATTAAGTATGCATTCTTATAATTCAACCTGTTCCACGTTCATTTTACTAACGAACAGTTGATTTATACCCATAGAAATATTAACGAGCTGTTTGCCATTTTACTATGGCATTGATGAGTATTACAATAAGGCAGTTGCGACGGCGCTGCCGCAAAAACTGGTTAAATAAGCTTTAAGCTGTCGGACTTTAATATGAAAATAAAAATAGAGACCATAACGCAAGCCTCGTTTATAGCTGAACGCTTGGACCTATAAAAGCTATTTCATACAGAGCGGCGCTTTGACGAATCGGACCCAGGTTGTGCAATGCTGTATTTTGTGCTTTTGCAATATTTTATTTGAACATTTAGTGCTGTGTTTGTACAACAGACAGCACACTCTGTTTTTGCTTGAAGAACATCAGGGCCACAATGACACTGCAGTTTGGTTTTCTAGAAAAAACTTTAAAGAAGGTACACAATGCGATTTTTTAACTTTGTAAAAAAAACAGTGCATCTTGCAGAGATTACACAAAACTAAAGGTTATTCTAATGTATTAAAGTACGAAACCTTTCTTGTGATTCCTCTCATTCATCATTGTATATAACTGAAATTCTTTAAATCATGATTGACTCCGTCACCCTTTCTTTTATGCTCAGCAGCTAAAAGTCTAAACTAATTTGAAATTGATAAACATACTAAATTTGATACAACGTTAGAGTTACGCCGAATTTTCTGAATTTAGTCTCTGTACACCTTTATAAACTACTATGCAGGTGGTGTTTATACATAAAATGTATAAATAAAGTACCGGATCCGTAGGGCAAAACATTTTTTGAAAGTAAATTAAATTACATCCTAGGAAAAACAAAATAATGCCCAGCGTACCTGCAAAAAGCCCTCCTTTAATCTCCCTTTAAGGCATCATTGTCCTTCAGTACTGAATGATAGTTACCTCATATAACTCACTGTACGTTTATTAAACATGGATCCATATTTCATTATTATGTACTTTTTTATTTTTATAGCCAAAAGGCTTTACAGCGGCTTCGGTAAAGAAACTGTATTTTAAATCGATTGTGCTCTTGATACAGTGTTCATATCTATTTATAAACGGTATTTAACATAATTATCAATAATGTGGTTCAAATAGTGTTAATAGTGTTGCATAAATAATAAAAAAATAATTACAAAATGTACCTTTTATGAGTATTTTACCGAATATGATATCTTTGAACCTATCAAATCTTCTAATATTATAATGATCTATGGTATGTTTTAGCGGTGGTTCAGTAAAGCTAGTACGGTCATTGCCCTGACAAGATCTATGTTAAGATAATAATTATTTCAACCGCAATGTATGGCCTCGAGCATTCTGGGATGTTGGAGGCATGTGAATGGGTACTCTCTGCTCCCAGCTACCAATCACTGGTAGGTATGCAAAAAGACTAAACCACAAGTTCCACAAACTACGTAAAATTAATTTTTTAACTTAACTAATAATATTTATAAAAATTTAATATTTCAAATTATACCCAAAATAGAAGAACCTAGAAGCGTAGCTCGTACTAACTAGCGATAGACCATAGCACTTTGCTTATTTTGAAGATAGTTGGTCGTTTAAAATGCCCAATATTTTCAAATATGCCATATAAACAAAAATTTATTAGTATTTGCACAAATAAGTGGAGTCTTTGTTACCCAATTCATTTTAGTCAATAAACACGGCAATATACATGTGTCAAGTTTATTCGACAACGTAATGTACATAGGTCATATGAGTTTTAATGTTGCGAAACATATTCTGTAAAAAGTACAGTAAAATATAAAACTTTTTTTATTGTCTTTCCGACATTTTAAGATTAGAAACGGTTTCAAAAACATCATTTTGATTGTTGCGATAATTTTGCTCGGTAATCACTTAATCTATTTTAAGTGTTTTTAATTGCACATTTCGTTCGTTTTTACTGCGATGCCGTGCCAGTTTACGAGTATTTATTTTTATTTTGTTTTTTATTCATGAGTTTATTTTTGCAATAAGCACTGGCTCCAATCCCGCTGCGATGTTATATTGACAAGCTGAATTTACTTATATTATACTCAATCGACCATTAACATGTGGAGTAATTCTGTACTCGGTTTCTTACAAGTATGACTAGCAAGCTAAAGTGGCACAAAATTATCATCATCATTCTCCTGCCCTTATCCCACGATAAGTGGGGTCGGCACAACATGTTTTCTTCTTCCATTCACCCCTATCATTCGTCAACTCTGAATCAACTCCTCTTACATTCATATCATCTTTCACACAATCAAACCATTTCTTCTTCCTCTACTTGCGCACCCATCCACACTCATACTCATAACTCTTCTGGTGACATGGTTTTATATACCACTTAAATATGGTTAAATTCTATACTTTTTTAGTTTCGAGACCATATTTAACTAATATTTAGGAATCTTCAAATTTTAGAGTGAAAACCTAGAATTTAAATAGCTACCTCTTCATAGTCAAGTCGCGCTGTGAGCGTGAGCACTCCTGTGTGTGGATTTAGCGAGAAGACATCATTCGCCCAGTCAGAAATCACGATGTACGTCAGCTGGGCATTTTCTCCTGAGTCCAGGTCAAGCGCAGCTACGGTTCCAACTAAGGTCCCTCTACCTGCGTTCTCCGGGATGTCAAAAGAATATGCGCTTTCTTTGAAAATTGGAGGGTTGTCGTTTGTGTCGGTGACCTGAAAAAGATTAGTATTTATCAATTTAAATCAGTTTCTGATCATAAATTTAAACGTAACCCTTTGAATATTTAACACGTAGAATAAACCAGCCTTCATAAGCAACAATGCCTTTATTATGTATAAAACAGTTAGACCAATATATTCGTAATCTGACACAAAAATATCTAATTTAAATGATTGCTTCTGCCCACAGCTGGGTAGGTACTCGTGTTTCGCATAGTAGAGTAAGAGAAAAAGTTTGACTGAACACTATAAAAAAACATGATTAAAACTAGCTTTATTTACAGAGTTCGCTTAGAACATGTGTAATAAATTCAACACAGTATAATTTCGATTAATATGTTCATAGTGATGCGGAGCGCGTTGAACTCTTTTGTATAGTTAAATAACCTAGAATAATTATAAGTCAAATAATGTCCACAAACGAGCTTTGTGCATAATATAAAATCATTACAGAAAAATATTTTTATCTTTTGATATATACGAGAAGCAGGAAGTAGCCTGGGTCCAGTCGGTGAGACTTTACATCAATGTAAATAGACATGTCGAGTAGACAGATGTAAACGCTCTAATGATTAGTTAATCGCTAGCGAACCGTCCCTGGATGTAGACACAGCGATAACAATTTGAGTGATTTGAGTCGACACGGCAGCCAACCAAGATACAGATGTTTGGGATCGAAGTATACTCGTCTACATAACTATTTTATGATATCGCTTTAAATACAGTAGGTAGTCGAGTACATAATATCATTCATAATAAATAAACCATTAATACACATGTGAATACAAAATTGCTTCAATATAAAGCAACTCATGCTGTTTGACAGTTGTATATGTTATAAAAGAATTGCTCAATTAGCTGGTTTACATAGTAGGACTGCGGTATAGACCATAACAATTATATTTTATAAAAATATAAGTATGCTACTGGCTGACCTCAGTTATATTATAACTGAAAAAGTTACGAACCTGTACGGTGATCATAGCATCTGTAAATTGTACCCCATCATCTGCTCTTACAATAACTTTATATTCCGAAGTGCTTTCTCTATCCAAGGGGTCTTTTAGAGTCAGTACCCCAGTTTGTGGATCCAGAGTAAATGGGGTTGATGCACCATTTTGTATGCTGTACGTGATGGTTCCAATGGTATCTGGATCTTCAGCTGTGATGGTGGCAATGCGCTGTCCAGGGGCCAAGTCTTCTGACGCCATGTAAGCTGCTGGTATATTTTTAAACTCTGGAGGACTGTCATTCTTGTCCAGGATCACGACTTCCACCTGCAAAACATTCCGTTTTTGTACAAAGAAGTTAAAGACAAAAACAAAACAATACAACTCCGTAATAAAGTATTTAACCATGCGTCGACTCCTACAAAACAGATAAAGAGGGCCAGTGATGTATAATGGATGAGGTTGGTATAAAATCGGCCACTTTGACACAGTATAAGAACACGGACCAAATTAATAATTCTAAAAATGCAGCCAGCGAGCGGTTGCTCGACAAATGTGATGTGCGACTCCAGTGAGCGAGATTGATTTGGGATGACAAAATATGCCCTTCGGCCCTTATTTTTTAATTCCAATTCTCTGATTTGTCGTTAAAATTACAGATACGTCACGCAGTGCTATCATTAAGGATATTGGCAAATAAGCTATGGATGGATACAATGCAATGATGCTCTTGCACATCAACAAATATATAGAATTATAAAAGCTACCATACCATGGTGGCATGGCATATGTAGGTAGTACGTTTAACCGACAGCGGTCCACGCTTAATATATTAAGTTCGTCACCCTGATGACCCGTTTAATAAAAGTAACGTTCCTCAGAACTTTATAGGTGCCTTTATACCTACTTAAAATACCAACATCCAAACTAGTTTTTGTAGCAGCTTTTCGTTGAAGCTCAAGATGAGTTGCATTTTTAAACGATTTCGGATGCCTATTGATCAACAGCATTGAATTAAAAGAAAATCAAAAATAATTTCGGTAGGATGCATCGCATTGGACGTGCGAGAACCTACATCTGTGATACTAAGTGCGTTCATCAATATGATTAATGGAGCAGTTTTTTTTTCTTTTTCTTGTAATTTGAGCTTTTTGTCCCATATCGTTTTTTTGTTCGTCATTTTAGGCAGTATACGGTTTTGATGAGTTTTTGTTTGAACATTTCGCAAAGATTGATTACATCCAAACATGATTGCATACCAGTAATTAACTTCAGTTCGCTATGGGTTTATGGTGAAAATCTTTAAGATATAAAATGCGTTTATTAATGTTGATCATGTCATTGTTTTTTTATTATCTAGCTATTAAATGGTATTACTATTGCTCGATGCGATGAATAAGATAAGATATCTGATTTAGAGCCGAGCTTTACAAACGGATCGGGTAGACGCTTACAAAAAACGATTCGGAGAGAAGTCGACAAGTCAACAAAGGTACAGAAAAGTAAAAGAGAAAAACGCTTCAGTATTTCGTCATTCATAGGCCGAGCCGAGGCACGAAAACGTTCGGGACACAATGATCGAAACCATCACAGATAAGAAGAAGCCGATTGTAGAAAGTTCTCTGCTCTCGTGGACAGCATGAGTATTTGTTATGATGACTCAATCTTTCCTTTGTATCGGAGAAGGATGCGTAAAAGAGGTACCGGGGCATAGAATTCCTACATCTAACGCCCACGGTACGTAAGAGGAGCAGCAATTAAAGTTGATTGTGCGAGCGTGCCTCTTGAGAATATAAACTGTGACGTGTTAATAAAATGTATTGTTTAGAAAAGAACGCTTGGGAAAAATAAATATGAAATGGTTAACATTCACTTTGTGGTCGCTGTTCACATCGCTGACAAACAAGTTGACAGAAGACGGTTCTCAAAAGCCACATTATCCAACTTTTATTTAACTAAACAATAATTTAATTCAACCTTCTTCGTATCGTCTCACTAGTTTTTCAAATCAGTATGGTGGAAGGATTAAATGCCCCTCAGAGGCCCCCTCAATTTGCAGTTAGTACATTATCTAATATTTATATTATTAACTTATAGTTACTATACTGGTTACTATTAAAAAAATATTCTGTGAATAAATATAACACTAAAACAAAGAGTATTCTGATTTATTAACCACAAGACAAATACTTGAGATTCGTATGCAGTCTGCAATGGACCCCCGCAGCTCATGTTTGAAATAATCGATTATAGGAAGAGAAATGACAGTACGTCAATTTATTCGGTTCGGCGATTACTCAAGTTTCGATAATTGATTGCAGTTCGCTACTAGATTAATAGAAAATACTTTGTAATTCGTTGTTGTGTTGTGTGCGTATTGAAAAATGAACGTTTTCGTTTAGGTATAAGCCTACCACAATACTAAAAGAACTATTGATTCTCATAAATGCTAGGAACTGGCTATTTTATTGCGTCATCACATTTGTAAACATTTTAGTGAAATATACGAGTACTGTCCAGATGAAACACATTGCTATGATTTAACGAGGACAATATAGGGTAATCCGACACCATACATACAATATCATAAATATAAATACAGATGAGTAGTCATAGGTATAGTTGGGTCTTTTAAGATTCTGATGTATATTAACCCCTATTAATTTTGCCATGTTCGAATATTCTTGCAGCGTACAAAGTTATTAAATAAAAAGAATTATAAACACTTTTTCGATATAGAAATTCAATTAAAGACACGTCAGATTAACGTAAACACGCTCTTCCATCGTTTTAAGATATTACTTTGATTAGCTTCAATTTGCTTATAGGGTAAAAGCAACCACGCTTGTAGTAAATTGTTAATTTTCACTGTATTTTGACCCTAAAATATGACCACACAATCCTGTCGGTTTTGAAGCATTGTAGCAATTTGGTGAGCATCAATCACTCAACTCTTTTACTTTGGAAATTTCAACGTTACTGCCCGGGCTCGGCAGCAACTGCGAGTATTCCAAGTTTCATATTATTTTTATATTTTTAAATATAAATAACAAGAAACTAATTAAGATTCCCTCTTTTATATACATATACATAGCACTTCATTAAATTAATTAAATAGGTGGTTGTTTGAAATCAGAAATAAAGCAGTTAATAACCTAATGTGCTATTTGAATATCTCAGGAGTGCTTCTCCATTTGACCCAAGTTTTTTCTACCCAGATTTGTGTTTTTAAAATAGAACTATTGCTCTGTATACTGTTTCAACCGGCCTCACGGAACACGGAATAGTGTGAAAGGTAAAACTGGTTGCCGGCCGCTTATCTCGAATAAAATTTGTTACAAAATTATTATCATTTAATATCTGCACAAAATTGTTCCAGATGTATGAGTAGATACAAGCTTAAGTTCCTAGTGTGACGTTAGCTGCAACTTATGCCTTTGTTGTGATTCACGACCGCAAAGAAAACTGGCGCAATAAAATTATGTAAAACATAATAGATGCCGTGAGGGAGGGCCATGCAAACTCGTAGATGCAGCCTGCCAACGGATATGGAGGCATCGTTTAGGGCTCCAGTCTATGTTTAGAGTGCTTCGTGACCGCAGCGCGCCGCTATACCCCCGGGACTTTCCACAATTATGTTATGGTGTCAGAGATTAGTGGCCACAACTGCAGATACCGATCTTTATTGCTTATATTTATTTTATGCCTACGCGAATTGACCTAAATCAACTGTCAACTAGTTTTCAATTGATTATCATAGGAAATTTGAACGATACATACGGCTAGTAAAAGCACAGAAGTATCTAGAGATATTTTTAAGCTAAGTACTGTATGTTCTTAAATGTGTTGTAAGATTCCCAGTGCACTTGTAGTCTGTAGAAGATGTTTCTAGTCTAGACATAAGCAAATTATCCAAGTACAGTTCATGCAGTTGACCGTGCATTAGCAAGCGGGCGGTGGCACCGCCCACGCCAGCCGCATCCCGGCTAACATATTATGTAAAATATGCACAAAAGTATCTACCTATCCCGGATAAAGTGCGCCGATAAGAGGCGACGCAATTTGCATCGCCTTGAGCACAACATTGGATATTTGGTCCTATGTTTAACGGTAAACGTAGCTGCGCCACCATCATCAAGTTTATCAAAAATTTCTTAATGCACCTTCTTCTTCATTTTACAAAGAATTAAAGGTATAAAATAAGTCAGAAAATTATATTACCTAATCCAATGCTTTCAATTTAAATAAAGGAAATAACGAACCTTTTTTTTTTGTTTAAACTGTTTTGCAAACGTTCAAGTATGTTGAATGTGCTAAATTGATCATCGTGTGCTATATGATCATGCGATGAATAACATTTATTATATTCACGTGAGGATTATTCTGCTCGCGGGAAGGCACGCAAGGCAACCTCAATTTCTCCTAAATTTGGCACCGCAGGCCACTATCCCTGTATTATTGCGCGATCGATAGTATAATTTCGTAATAACTACCCGCGTTTCACATAATATTTCCCAATAAAAGTAGGTATTTCTTGAAAGGTTAATTTATTGAAAAAATATAGCTATTTATAATATAAGAGTAGGTACCTACATAAGTAAACCTACTTGAGATAAATGTGCAGAACCTAAAGACAACTTGAGATCTGAGATTAATCATGAGACTACTAGCGTCAGCCATCTAATAGCCATAAATTATTAACCTACTAAAAATATAAGTATTATAATCTAACTAAAATTATAAACGCAAAAGTTTGTATGGATGGATGTATGTAGGGATTGGAAATTAGACTTTCTGATTAGCAAGCGGGATTGTTAGTCAATCACGCTGAAACGGGTGAACGAATTTGGATGAAAATGAACTTGGAATAATTATGCTTAGTTTATGACTTGGATTAACACATTTGCTTCTTTTTATCCACGTTGATACGACAAGCTAGTATAATATACATTCAAATCATAGAATATTATCATTTAAATCTACAACAAAAGTCACAAGTCATCACATTGAGAATAATAGCAGTCACAAAAGAGTTTATACCGTAAGCCGCCAAAATGTACAATAACACCAGATCACACAGATGGGTCTGGCAATCTATCGCTCTGTGATTGAACAGTTGATAATGATGATCAGTTCAGTGTTCTTGACGGCTACAATGAAAGAGAATTATTAGAATAGTCAAAACTTATGTACTCAATATCGAATTAAATTACAACTGGAAAGCCGTTTTCATACTTTTTTATTCCACATTTTTAGTTCTAACTAGTTTACTTATTTTCTGCAAAATCGATAACATAACTAATATTTTTAATAATCTCACGCATTGATATTTAGTTGCTTTGAACATCATAATTCATCAGAGATTCTGAATAGTGTCAGAAGTTAGTTTAGCGGGGCTTACGAACTTTTCGAGTGTGTCGTAACTCGCTGATTTCGGTCTGCCCGTCGGTCATCTAACGATAGAGCGATAATTAAGATCAGACGAAGCATTATTTACGCCTGAAGCATCCTGGTTGACCCGAGAGTCGGTCACGACTTTTTCCTTGTTCGCTGTTGAGCTCGTGCTTAGCTAGATCTGCCTATACAATAGAAACATGCAGCCGTAGTGACAGAACTGTTTCGATTATCGGATTTGATATTTTACATCGTAGCGGACTGTAGTAACACTAGTGTTTGGGGACCGCTCATATTGCTAAAAGTATTAAACTATTAGGTATGTAACTAAGTTCTAATAGCCTAGAAGGACGTTCAAAAGCATTAAAAATAACGTTTATGTATGCCAATTATGACCAAGCTTTCTATTAAGTGGTTTGTCATGTCACACAACTTTCATCAAAGCAAGCAACCCATGAGTTCTTCACAAACATGTCATATTTAAATCCACATAATACTTAATCATCAATTTAATAGTTAGGTACATATTACTATTAATAAAAGCCATATTTAAATAAATTTGATGACCTACGAACTTCACATGACACGGCTGTTTCGAGATCCGAGTTTGTTGAACTCAGTCTGGCAAGCCTCAAGATAATAATAAGTAGTTATATTTTACCTAAATAATTTATTATTCGACACCTCAAAGCCATCGACATCGTGTTTGGACAGTCACTAATGGACGCCGGACGACGTAGCGTAGGTAGGTGTGGTTATCGCGGATAAAAAACATGTACCTGTACCTACTAGTAGGTATCCGATGTGAGCAGTTTACATGCCGATACCGACGCCGAAATTTTCCTTCTCATTTTGAAGAATGATAGAACTTTAAACTAAGTACCAATTCTAGAAGAGCCTGCACGTAGGCCGCGTAGACTATACCTACTGTACTAATACCTACTCGTAACACTACGCCGTTTAGGTAAAAATTATAATAAGGACGTATCTACTATGAGTATAATCGATTGCCGTTTTTATTGTAATTGGATGACTATTATGCTTGGATGAATTGTTTGCACAATATTGCGATATAATATTGTTCAAATCATAATAATATTATATTGCACCAGCTTAAACAGTTATAAGTTTTCCATTCTCGTGATATAAAATTATAATACAGGTCGATGTCATGTACTTATAATTGACATTTTTAACTGAAATCTAAATAAAATTGCTAAATCTTAAATACTAAATAGCCTAGCAACAACGTTGCTTCATAATTAAGACCTAAACATTTTATTCCATTAAAAATTTCCTTTTAACAGTAAAGCAGAATGTTATCAATTGGGTCTAGAGTACACAATGGCGAGATCGTTGTCAGCGCACGAGGCCCGCGGGCGCGGGTTCGATTCCCGTTCGAAATCAGGCTAATGAACGGACGAAGTACCTACTCGCGTTACCTAAATACCGTTTTTACACTGCGGCTTGTTTGTTTTTAAACACTTTTACGTATACAAACACTGTCGGGCAAAACTGAAATTATTTCATTGAATCGGACATTAATAGTTTGCAAAAATGTATTACATAATCGCGTTTTCCAACTAATATAAAACAGAACTCAATTATATAGTAACCTTGCGCACAAACTTTGCCTTACGCATTCCTGCTTGGAATTAAACTTGCATCTCATTTGAATTTTGAATAACAAAGTGACTTTTAAAATTATGATGTGGATCAATAAATCCAGCGCACTTATACGCAGGATTCATTATCGTTACTCTAAACTTAATCGAAAACACTCGATTCGAGTTTCAGGAGTTTCTAAAGCTGAGTTTCCACTGAAACCACAAAACTTTTCAAAAAACTTTAACCAAATTAAACCATGCAAAAAAAATGGCATTATTGCTCGGAATTATCAGCATTCTGCACTATGCATATCATTGAAGCGCTAATATTAATTAGTTATAGACACGGTTATGTAATAAAAATCAATATACAAATAATGTAAGTGTAGCCATTAGACAATTATAAGTAGGTAACTTTTATTACATTTTCAATGGTTTTTCAATAGTACTTCTGTATTTGTTTAATAAATGATATTGATTGGTTGGGTAGAGATAGAGTTGGATAGATGTACTTTTAAATTTATTAGAAACTCGTTAGAAATGTAATGAGGCATTTTGTTGTCATTTTTTTATTTATTTAATCACCACATTGACACAGAACATGCCCTTACATTCCACCTTAGGGCTTACCCTGTTCATTAGGGATCGTTCAATCATTTTTAAGATCAACTTACTGCTTCATTTTTGGCAAACATTCACGATGTTATTCAATTTAATTGCTATTACTTGAATCTTAATCAAAGCTCAGACTCTGATGATATAATGGAATCTTCTGCTTTCTAAGCAACGTAGTGGTAGTGGATGAGCACCATCATGCTCTGATGGAAATTCTCAATTAGTGATGTAGCACATAAAAAATACTAAGCCCAAGACTTGGTGCCTAGTATTCACCACACTTTAAAAAAAACTAGTGTCACGCTATGAAGAAGGGGCCTAGTAAATAAATAAATGCAACCTGACACGCATGGAATATCAATTCCTGAATAAAATGTAGGTCAGCATGTGCCAAAAATTATTAGATGTTCTTTTGACTAATCTTCTAAGTTCTAACATTTTAAAGAATCCAAATTACCTAAGAGATCTGAGAAAGTGATTGGGTCATATTGTGTAGTCTTTATGATCTTATTTAAATACGAGTGCAAAGCTAATAATAAAATAATATAAAATCCTTTTAAAAGATGACATAGATACCTAAGCACAGAAATAACATAAATCGCGGTGGGGGTCGCATGATATTTAATTGGCCGGACCCCTCGCTGACCACTAGCAGATATTTTGAATAAATCCTCAAATTATTACGTTTAAAGCGAAGAATGAGGGAACAACATACATTTTTCAGTTTTTGTATAGTTTTATTTACCTACACTTTGGATTTGTCACCCCAGCGTGGAAAGAAGACGGCCTGGGGGCCTCACCACGAATTCACAATACATTACCGAATTAACATTCCATTGTTATTTCGTACCATAACCTATGCAAATTGTATTTAAGTAGTGTTACTTCAAGCTTCAAATGTGACGTTTCTAAAACGGAATCGTTACGAAATCGTTAATGAAGACTTCGTGGTAAGGCCCCTGATTACCCGTTACATCGCTTGGTTACTAATTGTTTTCCATTTTATATTATTTTCAAGTTTAGAGCAAATTAAGAGATGATACTAACCATGGATTTTGTGTAAACTTAAAACTGGTTCAATTTCTATCGCTGAACTGTTTCAAAAGGATCAATGCTGATCACGTACAGGGTAGGTAAAAGTGGAGTAAGTTCTATCAAGCGTTTAACGAACAGACGCGTGCGCCCCACTTTCAAGACAGATAGCTATCAAGTAATCATTATAAATTAAATCGATGGTAATCTGGAGAACTTGATTAGCCAGTGCAAGTTATCCGTGGGACATTGTAACGCTAATTTTTGTAACTGTAAGGCCCTATGATACTCGTATATATTAGTTATAAAATCTATGCCGTCTATGTATCTTAGCTGAACTTTCTTTTATCAGACGTTTTTATGACAATTGGGTATTTACTGGGATATTTTTAAATCCAACTAAATACACTCTTACGACTTCTTTGTAGATAGGTACTTAGATAAAATGTGTATGATCGCAGACTATTTATGTTTTTACTCCAAAACCTGAATAGGAGAAAAACACATTTAGCAACTGTATGTAGAAAAGTGGTAATGTTTTTTTTTTTTTTTTTTTTTTATTTTTTTTTTTTTATTATTTATTTGTAACTCTTTAACTCGGACGGCTGAACAGATTTGGATGAAGTTTAGTAGGATCGTAGACGTATGCACGTCTCCGATCCTACTAAACTCATCCTAGTAACATCATGGTTGAAACAGCGAGGCACCGCCAGAAAATATAGAACCTCAACAAAAAAGTGCTAAATTGATGCTGTTTATTGGTTTTAATTAAAACTCTCATTGCAATTAATATTCTATTTAGTTCAATTAATTAATCTTAATTTGCTGTACAATAACTACCAACCGTGGCCCTTCCCTTTAACAGCAATCCATCAATATAGCGGTTCTACTGTCGGTCGGGGCCTATCGTGATGCAATCCGAGTTATCTCCATGCATACGATCTATGTCATGACAACTGTTTACACATATCAGTACCTAGCCGCTAAGCGATACTTAGGAAACCACCTATCTACATTGTAAGATAAGCTCTAGCTAACGATCACGGTTGGCCTCTAAAATAATAGTATTTACATAGACATTACACCTCATTTACAATAAGTAACCATACCTAATGTTTTCCGTAAAGTGTTCTATGAAATGCGGCGATCGGGTGACATGCTGGATGGTATAAGTAGGTACTGGAAATAGCAGAAAGTTTTATAAATACTTACTCTTTCTAATGACCGTTGATGCGAGTTTGCGGTAAAACAGTTATAAAGTACGACTGAGATATATCCGCCTTTTGGTAAGGTTTGTTTAAGATAATTACGGTTAGCTGTCCGCCCTCGGCTGGCCTTGAGCTTTCCTCTAATGGGCGCGCCATCGTTCAAACCGTGCCACTCGTGTGACGGCGACATGGGTTCATTAGTGCTATCACTCGTCTCTACCAGAGATTCTGTACTTATCTACCGATGCTTTTAGCGCTCACTTTGCTGATTCACTTCTTTTAAACTCGCTTCGCAACTATCTGGAGTTTCAAATAGATTTTGTTATCGATGCTCCGCCTGAAGTGAGTGAAGTGAGCGCAATTAAAGTTTGTTCGAAGAATAACGATCTGAAGGAGCTTGTGTAAAAGTGATATGTACGAACAGTTTATCTAATGGAAATAACGAACTAATGAAAAGAGAGAGCATAGTTTAGGTTCGATACGATTGCTTCACGGTTGAGCATCATTTTATGCAACTTTTATGCGGGCTGGTATTGTATATATGCTGGTATAGAACACGAGCCACTTGCAAAAGCCACAAGCTAACCTTTTTCCATATATTTTGGATCATCCACTACTTTATAGAAATGAATGAAGAACGTAGGTTATAGCTTTTAGCTGACGTCTATGTTTAAAGCCCGAAATGCTGGAACTGACTTTCGAGTTTCAGCGCAACCTGCATTATGAGATGTGTTTTTATTATTTAATTTACGTATTCACTTTCTTTTTCATTATTTTTGTGATGCAAAAATTTTAACTGAGCCCGACATTTTGTGAAATATCTATTCAGGCATATACCTATGCAATGCATATAATATAACATTATAGGTATCGCAATCGTATGGACGTGGGATAATTTATCTCAGATAAAAACCAAATTTGAATTTACAAATGTTTTGTTCTTTATCTTGTCTAAATACCTATTACGTGGAAATAGAGCAGAAAGATGATGATGATGATGATGATTGTCTAAATACTTGAAATGGTTATACAAAAGACGTCTATCATTAGGTACAAATTCACAAATGATAAGTAAGGGAAATAAAGTCACATTGAATCCATCGGGAGCAAGACCGTGACACAACGCGTAAAACTGTCTCGATAAGAATCAATTGCAAAGATACGGATCGAACCTCGTCCCAGGCTTTGCAGGACGACAGTTACCAAGTAATCTGGAGAAAGGACCCTTTTTACAATCAACCACGAGAACTTTAGCTACATTAAAATAACGCAGTTTTTGCTATGGCAAGTGCACATCGAAACACTTAATTTAGCTTAATACAATTAACCAGCTGTATTTCTGCATAACAGCATTATTGTAAACTCAGTTATAGGACCGGCAAGCTAGTTTAATAACTTAGTATAGCAAGATTTAATTCATGTGCTTTAATTTAATATCATATCACTTGTAGAGATGGCTATCTGCAATGATTGCATTGATGTTGCTTACAGGATTAAATACGTTAGCCACACAAACATTCTTAATGGCTGGTTTAATTAAAGAAGGCAGTAAAGGTCTAACTAATGCATGTTCACTTCCTGCTTTTGATATGATGGAAAGTAGAAAGCGTCACATGTCCTCATCGCGGCCTAATAAATAAAGAAGCGAGTTCCGAGGGCAGATAAAGGTGGATAATAAGGTGGGCCACATTTTACACTAGATAAGTAGGTACTCCTTCGACAAGCCGTTTAAGTGGACGTTGTAAGATCGCCGTAAGCTCGGACGTTCGCTCGTTCCCGTCCAATTTATTTACTTTTTTCCCGGGTGTAGTGTTACGGCTATAAAATTGAGTTTTTGTTGGTCGGGCGCATGCTCGGCTAGATCGCCCGTCGAGAGATATGTTGATTTACGTTTAACGCGCGTGACCCTTCGTCGAAGCCGATCATAGAGTCGATAGACGATTCAAACTGGCGCGCGCGCAGATATCGCCGCATCGCACTCGTGCCGATGTATCGCAGGAAATATTTCGCGGCGTGTTCTTGTGTATAGCCTCCTGCTGCACATTCACACAGAGATTCCAAGATTTCTTTGTGTTTCACACGATTCGTTTCGAGAAGATAATAGATTCTAGCTCATTAAATCGAGTCATAGGTAGTAATCATACATTTAATAATTAGGTTCATGTTTATAATGTTCAATAAATTTGCATATTTCAGAAAATATACCTGACATTGCAATTTATACTTAATTTATATTTATAATTCAAATAATATGACAATAATTACGATATAATTAAATCAAAGCCGCCGTCCACAAATGCGTGATCTGTAAACCGCCTCATAAATCCCATTCATAAGTTAATTAAGAAGGCATGTCCGTAGACGATCCAAATGGCACATGGCTGATTTCAATTAGCCACACAACAATGTATTATTGTATGGAAATATTGAACTAAATACATTAAATTGATCCTGCGTAGTGGAAACCGCGACCAGCTTTGACCTTTTTACCTTAGAACAGTTAGGTCTTTCACATTTAACGTGGTCTTTGCTTAGAACTTAAACAATACTTTTTATATACACATACTTTATTAGCTTACCGAAGTATCTACTTTTTTTTATATATTTAGAATGGTGTGTGATTTTGTCAAATATTGAATGAATGTCAAATATTGTTTTTAAATAAGAAAGAACTCAAGAGTTCAAGTAATTGAAAAAGAACTACCTAGTAGACCCGACATGATATCCACTATTCTAAGTTTATAACATTTTGTTTTGATCATACATAACGTAACATCTTAACGTGACTCACTATGAAAAAATACAACCTCTTACATTATGCCAACCATTGAAAAACTCACACAAAAATTATCATACCACGATAAATTGAAAGTCAATTCAATTTTCAATATAATGAAATGTTTTCACAGACGTAGCTCCCCATTTACCACCATCCAATAGCAATAAAGCACAGTAAAGTTGGACGTCTTCCGGCATTCGTCAAATGGTCAGAAGTGGGTACCGGTTGCACAACCCGCCACCCAACTAGTCGGGACCCGACAGCCTCCGAGCCGGGACAATTGAGCGATTTGTCAACCGTTGCATTAGGCAACCGGTCACCGCGGCCAACAAACCGTTTCCTACGAGCCTGTGACGAAGGCATCTAAGGAAAGCGTCACGCGTCCATTTCTTCTCACGTCCCATCGATTCAGATAAAAGTCCGTTTCAATACGGTAATGGATACTTCGTCAATCAATGGTGACGAGCGTTTAGCAGCGTGGGTAGGAGCGAAAGCTCGCAACAATCGCAAGCTCCTTACGCAAGATATATCTGTAAGGCACACAATGGACGAGGAATGCTTGCAGAACAAGCTTTTTGGATATTTATTGGATAGATATTGTGTGGGATGGATTTGCTTTTGCGAGTTGCACGCACGCGCAGTCTAACGCCATTCATGTAACAATAAATTCTATTGGCTAAGTTTATGGTGTTATAGGTATTCCCGTCTTTGTTTCGAATTATTTGATTCTTATGCGTCTTATTTTTTTCATGCTTTAATATCATTTTATATTTTTTCATTTGTTTTCAGAAACCAAAAATAATTACATCTTTTTATATATATAGAGCCGTATAAGCTCATGATATAACATAATTAGTTTCTGCATATTATTAATATCTTTACTTTTACCCCTATAGGCCACTGTGTATTACATCATTACAAAGCTATTACAGTGCAGGTAGATTCGATGATTGGAAAAGAACAGAAACAATGTAATTAAGTATATAAAGTTAATAAGTATTTTAATAAGATTGTTGAACTAGTGGCCGAACTTGGTGACCGAGTTTATTTTTTATAAATTTGTTGTAAATGAAAACAAAACCAGGCAAAATAAAATCATTTTTATTCTTCCCGCAACTTTCCGCCTTTATAGTTCCTAAAGATTGACTTTGGGAAATTTGAGCCTCAATTTGGAAGATTCTCTGACCATAGATTCTAGACTAAACTGTGCGTTCTAGTATGTCACTTCCTACTTTATTGATAGACAATCTTGGTACACATTTTCCATAAAAACCAGTTTAAAAGTAATTACTCAAGCAAACAGCATTCATGTTTATAAGTCCGAATGGTTGTTCAACGTCAAATGATCTGCCACGACTTTAATTTAATATGATTGCGGAATCATAAATTTTAGTGTAGGTTGTTGTACGTGTAATATCAAATTTCATTATGGTCTTATTTGCCTGACCCGAGTGAACCTATTGCTACCCGACACCGGCCCGGCTCTAGGTCGACATACCAGCCCTTCTAGCCAACTGGCAATCGCAAACGAAACAAGAACTTTCAAAAAACACTCTAATTAATGGGTATCTATCAATCTAAAAACGTATCATCAGTCAGCTTCTTAGTAGTGCGAATACATTTTGCTTGACGCTTTTATTCCTAAAATTTTTTATTGACCTTTTGTCTAGAGGAAAGGTGGTTGCTCGCGGTGCGAACTATTTGTACCGTTCAAGCCAGCAGTTAAGGTTACACGTGCTAATCCAATACCAGATAAATGATACGCTTGGTTTTGTAGGACGACGCCATCTTGCCTGCAGAGACAAATAGATGCGTTGCGACAGTGCACATAACTTTGCAGTGTTAGATTCCTTCATTGTGCATGGAGCTCACGGTCAGTTCCTGCATTCCTTCTCTCTCTAAAGCACCCTTTTCACTGTATTAAATACTCTTGATTACTTATTTCTATCGAGTCTAATGAGTCAAGTCACGAGTAGATTGTTGAATTGCCAGTACGAAAGACTTCAACGCGTTCGACCGCTTTTTATTTCAACCTCCTTTATTAGTGCAGTCTTGCAGTTTTGACCGAGTTTTCGATGTTTGCATTTAATTATAATGATCCAAAATGTTTGCCTGTCCAGTTTAGAGAACAATAATTTAAAATATTCTGACGATATGGTGAACGCGGACAGCGCAGAAATTTGAATATAACGTCGTTATTTGACTCGAATGTTTGGAGGATTTTATTTTTAACTAAATTTTTACAATTAAAGTAAATCGTCCCTTAAAGAAGAGTAGTAATATCAAATCATCCTTGAAGCCTAAGTTCAACGTTTCTCGCACAATCCTCTTCATAAAATGCAGGCATGTTTTGTTAGAGCCCTGGATTGATGCGTTGGCACTAACGGAGTAGTCGCGGTGCCGAAGCCGCATGCCGCTCCGTAGGCGTCTATGTGACCGTCTCTGCATAGATTTACGAGACACCTCTTACTTTATTGGGTACAACGATTCACATAAATCCACTAACTACGTTCCAACGTGTAATTTTTAATGCCCAGGACAATTTATTTTTGATATTTATGCCCTCCGAGTCTAGTGTTTTTTTTTATCTATTTGCACACATTACCATCCTTTAGAAATACGATACCATCGAAGTGTGAAATTTGTTGGTAGTCTTAGTATAAGTACAGTTATTTGTAGAGGTATAATCTACTGGTGAGATTGAGTGACAGGACAGTCTTAGCCAAGCCGTCAGCAAGGCACACCAAGTCTAGGTTTGGACGCGTCCGTTAGGCATTCAGGCTCACACAAGCTACCTGGAATCTCACCAGATATCATCTGCACAGCTTGTTATTTGTTAGAAATGGAAACAACAAAGTTAACATAGTCGTGATAAAAATCTAGTAACAAAAACATAGTTACGCTTAGTGAGAAAATAAAGAAATAGCAGCGATGGCGTCGCTATCTTTGTCTAAATAGCTTCTGTAACATTTCGAATAGTTAGATCCAGTTTTTGTCTAGAACTATACTTATTTTTAGATTTCACAATTATTTACAAACTAAAACTGCATTATAACGGGGGCCGTAATATAAATTGATCGTGAATTTTTAATTTTCTTTCAAATCATTTTTGTATGAGACTTACAAAAATCTTGATTTAGACAACGAACCAAAACTGTATTTTTACTCTTTTTTTACTAAACAACTAAACCTGTTCTTATAATAAGTATTTGTTAGACACTATTAGACAGTAGCATAATTAATAACAATAAGTGCTACGAACAATATCTCCTAATTACCATGTACGACAATGAGCGTACGAGTAACCATGTTAAGGTTTAAAAATAGTACATAGTACGGTTTAAAATGGTTTAAAAGCGTTATAAATCCACGACTGGCAGACAGCGTGATAACGCCACAAATCAAGACAAACTTAATTACTAAGTGTGCACAGGCCCGTTGTCCACTGGAGCATTTGAACAACGAACATACTTGAACACACAACACTTGAATTTTAACCCACCTTGTGCTCTCACATTCACATTCGCACTACAGATACTGACTGATGATGTATATAATTTGTAAGTTATATCAATGTGGTTTTGTAAATTTATAAAATTAGTTACCATACTAAGATGATAAGATCGTGGCCAAAACTGCTTTCATATTGCGCTGTTGGTAACTGCAGATTCGATTGGCAGTGTGTTACTTTTGATTACCAATGTAACGATGTTACCTAACTAGCAAATATTTATTTTATTTGACTAGATACTGGACTGGCTCCACTTGCTTTATTACTGAACAGGACAATCAGTTTAGGCCGGTTACAGTGCTTCACTGACCGTCGGTGCGTATGTCAGTCGCACTTGTCATTAATATGAAAATCCATAATTCGTACAGTGCTGGACCGACCGTACGCACGCGTATTTTGCTACACACTGCGTACGAGGACCGTCCGTCGAGCTCGTGCGCATACGGCCGTCGGTCGGCCGACGCGCTATGGAAACGTATGTACGCTTTCAGTGCTGCACCGATCGTTGGACCGACCGTACGGACCTACGACGGATGTCTGTATCAATTTTCATCTGGTCAGTTTGTTGGTCAGGAGAGCACTGAATGATACAAACTGACGGTCGGTCCATGTGTATCGTCAGGACCGACCGTGCGCACCGACGGTCAGTGAAGCACTGTAACCCGCCTTACACTATACACAAGTGCAACAAATAGGACAAATCACTTAAAAGACAAAAAAGAACAACATACAATAACATTTAAAACTGGTGGCCTTAATATATATGGTTATAATATGAATCCATCAGTAATTTTGACAAGTATCCTTGATAGAAATGGATACACACCTACCTACTCTAAAATATTTAGGTACAGCGGAACTGCACCCGTAGTAAGGGAATTAATTAAATGGAGATGTGAAATCGCCTTAGTTTGTCTACAGTCAGGCTGTGTAGTGCACCAATCAAACTGGTTCCGTAGTTAGTAACTCTCGGAGCTGAGACATAAATAACTCATATACGGTCCTAAACGAATAATATTTCTGAGCCTTCAAATTTAGACAGTTTTGGGAGTTCTTCTCTTTGTGCATCTCTAGAGCTCCTGAAAAGAAAAACAAGGTGTCTTTCTTTTTAGGAAAGAATTCCTTAAAAATTTAACATCATATTTGTTGACCAAAGCTTTTTGCATTTTTGATCGGGGCCAACCGCGTTGTTTGATATGTTCAATACTTACTTATTTATTTCTAAATGCCTGTTCTGCTAAGAAGTAGCATAGATTACCTCTAAAAATAAATTTGCAAACATATTAATTACTCATCTCTATAGAATATCAATATCCCATCAAGAACATAAATGTGAAATGAGAGCCAAGTTCAATAAGAATGTTTTAGTCGTTGACTTCAGCGACAAAAGAAGTGAGATCTAAACGGGTGCCAAGTACAATGGTCAGTCCTGAAACTTATTTATAACAATATGAAATATTTTTAACAACTTTAAAATATCATTTCATCTCATAACTTAGGATATTATATTGAAGCCTAAGGTCTAACTTGGCTATGAGATGAAATGATATTTTAAAGTTGTTAAAAATATTTCATATTGTTATAAATAAGTTTCAGGACTGACCATTGTACTTGGCACCCGTTTAGATCTCACTTCTTTTGTCGCTGAAGTCAACGACTAAAACATACTTATTGAACTTGGCTCTCATTTCACATTTATGTTTTTGATGGGATATCATTACTTTTTGTACAGAACTTATTAGTAAGTACGTAGGTACTTATTCTTATATTATTACACTTATATATCTACCTGCATAGACGGCTCAAACTATTGGCACATTGTATACATACTAAGTAGGTAGGTACTTACTTACTGAATAAGTATACCTACTACCTATCCGACAAGCCGACACACTATAATCTAGGCCTGAATAGTTATCTAGCTCAAACTATTGGCACATTGTATACATACCTATAGTCATACTTACCTATCTGCATAGACGGCTCAACTATTGGCACATTGTATACCTAGGTACCTAAGTGGTACCTACTTACCGAGAGTGTACTACTTACCAATCCAAGACACTACTTCCACTCGTTATTATATTCATGTCAAGACCCTATTAAAATCCACATAATGACCGACTGTCATCTATTTAGATTGCTATTCTTATATTACAGGCGCTAGTAAGGGTTCCTAGGAGAATCAATTAATTGAAAAAGTACGATAAAAATATAAAAATTTACAAGTTTCAGATTTTTTCCTTTGTATCCACCCCACTATCTACCTGGATGCCAAATTTGAACGTTCTAAGTCATCTGGAACTGGGTTATAATTAACGTCTATAGGTCAGTCAGTGATAATTTTTTTCATAAAATACGATTTTTGAACGTTGATATCTAAATAACCGTTTGAGGTGTGTTTATGAAATTCGGAGTACATATTTTACTCGCAAATGGCAATAGATGAGCTAAATTTGACTTGTTTATGTGAAATAGTTTTTGAGTTACGAGGGGGTGAAAATGGCTCCAAATGCTTCGTGTAATATTACACACGGTGCGCGCTTCGCCCGTTCGCTTGAACTTGGCTGACACGCTGCCGCGTGTCTAGATTACAAACTTTCTTTGAGTTACTCAGTTTTTTAAGTTTTCACTAGAACTCTGCTATGCCTTAATCTAACTAAGAGTATAAAATGTTAATAACAGAGACAACCTAACAATAAAGATGTCTATATTTATACCTAGTATACATATAAAAATAATCGAAACCCGTTAACAACACTTCAATAGCAACTGCCAAAGTTTTTGTTGATTCTTTAGCTAATATAATTGAACAGAAATAAGAAGTCGCACGATATCTTCATCTAATCGCAGATAAGCGACTTTCTAATCAGGTCGAGTAACGTTTATGTTACAAACTAGTTAGCTGACGTTACTCTGTGACAAATCTTAATGGTTATTAGTAAAAATCCTTAGTTCTCTGGAAAATTAGCTTTTGCCATGAGTCATGAGTCATTCTGATGTTCTACCTAATACATTTTTACTCGTATGGTAATAAACATTTTGCAACTAACAATACTTATTTCTTTATATTGGTTGGTCATAAAATCAATTGGAATGATTTTGTTATTAAATCTGAATTATTATATCAAATCGTGTTTTTACATGCTGCGGTGCAATTTATGTCTTCTTTCAATGTTTCCAATACGCGCACGCAATGGCCTGTCATGGCGTTAAAAATAAAAGTTTACGCCGTAAAAATAATAAAAAAGTTTTGCAACAAGGCCTGCGGTCAGCAATTTTATATTTATAATCATCATCCACTACATGATAGGAAAACAATGTAAGCCCTTTTTCGATCTCGACTAATGGAGGAATAGTCGTTCAACTACCAAATGCGAACGTCAGTGTATGCTATATTCCGGCTTTACAATATAATATACATCATAAAATAATTACTTACATAACCATTTTTGTAAAAATATACATGAGATTTCCAACCCATCATTGCTCAATACAAAGCTTTTCATAGTTTTATATAAGTTTACAATTCGTATTATTTGGTCATGTACCTACTCAAAGCCGCAAATAATAATCTACTTACAATGTGGCCAAGCCTGAGTACTTCAGCAGTATTGTAATCCAATCCAATCAACGTGACTAGCCCATTCCGCCGTTTCATAGTTTTCGATATAACTTTAGATCACTAAACTTCATATTTGTTCCAAGGTACTATCTTCTAATTGCGTCATAAGTTTTACTTATAAGCACAGGTAATTTTGGGTTTAAATAGCGATACAAGAGAGTATTGCTTTCCAGAAGAGGAAAATAACAAAGAAATGTAGTCAATTTAGTGTAAGTAATTTTTGGATCTAATAAAACCAACGTTGCGTTGAAAACGCGATTTTAATAGGCGGATGGTGGGATACCTCGAAGGATAGGGATGATTACCGTGATTTGGGGGAGACCTTTGCCCAGCAGTGGGACGAACTAGGTTAAAAAAAAACTAAACTGTTGCGAAGTATGTAGATACTTTGGTCTTACGAATTCTCTTATAAGGATGTCTTCTAATAAATCATGATTAATATTTTATCAAAGGCTACACTGTTAAATCTACGAATAGTCCACATTAGGCACAGCCTGCAGGATATAGACAGGTATTAGAGGAGCCAACTATAGATAACAGTTTAATAATAGAATAGTTTAATTACATTTATTTGTACCGAAGCTTTGTGTCGATTTACAACATCATCGCAAGATATATTAGTTTTGTCTTTTAGTATGGCTGTTGACTATTCTATGAAAAATAATCTACCAAATCTCGCTCCCTAAAAAAATGAAATATTTTAATTTTAATGATGTACCATTCACAATACACATAACTCGTATCAGATCAAATGAAGCATATAAAAATAGGCTTGCGATCACCGCTATTTGAAACTACTTAAAAATCAGAAAATAGGTCACTCAAAAATACCTCCGACTATACTTTTGTTCAGAGAATAAACAATCAGAGCAAATTCATTTTACTTTATAGCTTTATCCTAATTGAATCTGCTATCTACTACCTAGGTTTGGTTCTAAAATAGGCATTATCATAATCACGTACCGTTTATCTTATAGAGAGATAGGAAGAGCCGAGTGCAGTGATGAATGTAAGAAACTAGATCTTCGGATACGGAAATGAAAGATTATAAAAACAGTTTCAACAGACATTTAGAAAATAAAGACCGCTGATTCTTAGATCTGTCTCTCTAATTCGAGTTAGTTTTATGAATTTTAGCATTTATATCTTGTCTCTTAAGATCTTACTGAGGTTTTCCATAACAAAATGAAATAAAAGATATCTTAAAAACTGACCGTTTTCAAAATTCCGTTGGAAACACGCCTGCGATGCTTCTGTGGTTTTATAAGTCTATATTTATTTTATTAACCACTTACTAACTGGTGGACAATAATGTTTGCCATATTACTGGTATATTTTAACTGTTTATGAATAAGAGTAAGTGATTACAAATCTTATAATTGGTAAAATAATATGACCTTCAACCATTGGTACGGTACGGATTTCATATTATTACTAGTACGGATAAGTCCACCACTAGCTGGTGTAGAGTTCACACGCAGACCGCTCCGCTATCACGAAAAGCTATTTACCACCGACACACTTCTGTCCATCTGTCTTGATAATAAACAATGCAGTTATGGCGCTTGTATTGTTTAAAATTGTTGTCGGTGAAGCGGTAAAATTGTAGGTAAAGTGCATTTTGTAGCTACTTATAATGAAACACTTGCTACCTTTATGCAATGTGACGTTTTCAGTAAATCTATGATAAGTACCTAGATTTAATCTCAAATGTTATTTAGAACTAAAGATACTGCACGATTTTTCCATATGACATATTTTAGTTATGTTTTAATGAGTACGAAATTTTTACAGTTATTAATTAGGAACTCCTGAAATTGGTAATTAATCGTTTATAGCACATACTTTTTTGTAACGGTCCTTAGATATCTTAACTGTTTAAATATATTTTATATGTAGTGTGTACTTATGGTGTATTTAAAAGATTTTTATATTTTTTGTAAATAAAACTCCTACTAAAGTGACAAACGCATTTTTCTCAAAAACCTACATCGCGAACACACGAATAGGTTCCTTGGGGCATTAAACAGCAATAACTATTTTAACCGTTAGATCAATCAGAGGCATCTTATCCCTTGATAAAGTACGCAGCTGATGGTTTGCGCCTATTTTTAGTAACCCAAGCATAATAATGGGATTCTCTTGCGCAAAACTTGTCAGTGGCAGTATTGTATTGGTGCAACTTGCTTTTTAACAACAAATATACACAAATTATTGATGAGTAGCCGTTCTGGTTTTAACCAGTCGGTTGGCCATATTACTTGTTATTAATAATTATCAAATTATATTATAGGACTTTATCGGGACTGGATTATTAACTGACCTGACTTATTGTACAGGAAATGCAGTAACTACGTACCTACATACGTTTTGAGTAGGCTAATCATATAAAATTTAATCGTATGAATAAGTTTTTCAATTTATCTAATAAGAGTTTTTTTTTCTAAAATGCAGAAATATGTTGGTGAAACTAGACATAGATCAAGAATACACTCTTAGTATTGTAATACCTAGTACGTCTATTAAGAGTTAACTGAAGATATTACAAATTACATAATTGATAGTTGATGAATGTAGTATTTAGTGGGCAATCATCATAAACTTCAAATCAAATGAATACAGGAACCTAAGTATGAATACAGTAAAACATAATTGAAGTCGCTTTATGTACGAGATAGAGATATAAAGCGCACTGTGAACTCCCGCGACTAAGTTCTTGTACCAGTCACTGCATCTTTTAGGGGTTGAATTTCAGGAAGTATTTTATTAATGCGCCACTACAAAACAAACTGTAATATTTCAAATTTGAGCTGTTTTATAGATTTAAAAAGAGAAAGCTTTAATGTTTTTAAGCACAATAATCATGGTTATTACATAAGTTTAGATAGAAACCCCATATACCTATGGTTTTAAAACCTCAACACCAGTTATGTGACCAACCAAATATGTTGGAATTATAAGCGCTCGCGCACTCAACCCACCATTACCAATAACCGTTTCCCGGACGCCATCTTTGTTAAAGATTTATTTGAACCACAGAATATCAAATCGAAAGTTAACTTTTTTCAAAACTGGATAATTTTGAGCTTACGCTAAGTTAGTACGATTTCACATAAATCTTTTATGTTCTTACCACCAGGATATTATAATTTTAAAGATAACTCGATTAAACATCATAAATAAACGCTTGAATTTGAATATCAACTTATTAGGTACCTTATTCCTTACAATTTCCCATATAACAAGCTCAACTTATGTAGCTGTTTATGGTAAACTATTAATAGTCCAATAAATCGAAGTGCTATATTTTTATACCGACACAAAGCACAACAAAAGAAGAAACATAAATATAGTAAAGCGCCTATTAACGTGATATAAACAGATACCAATGTAATGGTCAATATAATATTTTTGAGTCACGATTTCGACACAATGTAATGTTTAAAAGTTCGTAGCTTTGTGTAGATATTCTCGCAGCCAACGAGCGATATGATCGGACTCCCCGTCGCCTTATTGATAAGGTTTCCATACTTCCCGTGTGTATTGGAATGCTTCTGAGTTTATTTAATGTGATTTCTATACGGGTAAGTCTTTACCTATATTAATTGTGTAAATGAATAAAGAATAAATATTGTTCATATGGTGCAGTAAACCTTTAGCGAAACATCTTTATCACATATTACAAGAATACTTTCTTTGAATTCAGGGAAAATTACATCGGAATAATAATTATTATTTCTAGTGTAGAAAGTAAAAGTAAAAGACCCTTATGGTTCTTTTATTTTTATACTGTTTGCATTATTAGGTAAATTTCATTCATATCTGAAATAATAACATCAAAGAATTATATTAAAGTCGTAATAATATTGCTCACACATATTTCAAGTACAACTGAATGCCGTTTGTTGAACAATTTCATACAACATCGAAACACTGCCATACATCACTCGATAGAAACAGCCACCGTAAATTGAAAGCAGCGATTATGATGGGCAAAATAGATTCGCCCGAGGTCGAGACGACATCACGAGCGCAGGCGCAGGGTTAAGGAGCAATCCTTCTAAGCTTGTTCGAGTTATGGGCCCAGCCGACACAATGGCCAATTTCATAGAATTTCCTTTGATGGATACGAACAGCCCGGAACCGTTAACGGGCACTAACAATAGTTTAACGTTCTTAACTGTTAATTTATTTATAGGAACTTTATAACCCAATACTTATATTAATTTAGCACGTACTATTATGACTAAATTGAGTAAACGAGTAAATTGAGCAGCCAGATAATTTGAAGTAAAGAGTAAGTACCTAAGTATACTAACTGATAAACCTTTAGTAAGATTTCGTGTTTTAAATATCGTTCGTAAGAAAGGGCAGATATCTATTCTCAGATAAATTTGTCACGGGTGACGAAGGCGCAGCGTCACTACCGGACACCGACACAAGGGCAAAAGTTACTAGCTATCCTGCGCTTAACTTCTTTCATTTTATAAAGAGAATTCAATAGTTTTTATTAATAACATGCGTGCCAAAAACGTTTGCAGGTTGTTTTTATAGTTTTCATAACGCGTCAAGTTCTTTTAGGATTTATAATATGTACTTACTTAAAGAAACACTTCAATGATCATAAAAACAGTGAATTTAATTGAATGCTTACCGTATTTTTTGCAATTTTGTCGTTGGTATGAAATATTTTATATATGTGTAATTAGTAGTACGTAATACGTAGTTTTATAGAAGACTTAGAACGTGCATTGCAACCCTTTTAAAAACCAGAACATCACAACAATTCGACACAGCAGCGCCGCCTGGCCCAGCGATCACAAAGCTTTCTCATTAGCCGTCACCGGTCAAAGCCGTGACACTTAAGTCATTTCGGTGAAAAAAAAATCGAATCGTTTTGTAACATTTCTCGCTCGGGAAAAGAGCACAAAAGGTTTTCTTAGTTGAAGCGTGACTGCCGTAATTAGGTGGCTGAAAGAGTTCACTTTGGAAGAGAACATCACGCGTACCTACTTTGTCACAGCCTGTGACGCCTGTGACTCACAAGCGGCGATACGCTCGCACGACATGTACTATTACACCTCACAAAATAATCTTCTATGGGTGGATCTGACCAACTTCTGGTTTAACTATTCTCAGAATAATGTAATGCCAAATGCAAGTAAAATGTCAGTTCATGTCTTCGATAACTACAATTTATTCAACTAGTCGAATCTTATTCAGTGTAACCTGGCTGGGTCAAAACCTCCTAGAAATAGAACAGTTCAAATCTAAGGCACTTGTTATACACACTCTAATATTTTTAGATAGTCATAATGAGTTTCAAAAGCTTAAAATATTCGATTGGAATGTTTGAATGCCGGCCCATTCGCACTGCCAATCACGTTGTCCCGTCGGTCGCATAAAACCGGGTTTAATAAGTTGCTTCCAATTTAAAGTCAAAATTATTTTTAAGGCCGCTGTCCCTCAGAATGGGACCCATCGGGGGCCGGATTATAAATCATAACTGGCACGTTAGCCGGCAGACGGCGGGCGAGTATCAAAATTATCGCCCGCGAGCCTCGCGTAAAATATACAAAACAGTTTCAAGTTACCGCGTCAATTATTTCTTTTGCTTCAACTATAATAAATGATTCAGAATTTGCAGTTTCAAACATTTTTGTAGCACAGTTATGGTCAATGCTGAGTAGTGAGATTAGACGCATGGCTAGTTTTCTCTTAATATGTTAATTCTTCACCGACAGAGAATGTTTCAATTACAACAATCATTTGCACGTATAATAACAAACAACTTAAAAATATTAGTGAATACTCGTAATGTAAGTTTAATAAGACAAATGTCAATGAACTGAATTTGGCATACATCAAATTAATTAGTCACAGGTAAGACCTCCCATGCAAAGTGTAGGTACTACTAATGACTACTCTCTCAGACAAATCGGGTGCCAACCACTTTTACTTATTATCTGGTACAACACTTCCGCATGCATAGCACTCGTGCTCTACATCTGAACTATAGCACGAGTTTTTGAACCTATAGCTAGAAACACCAAAATATCTTGATGATTTATAATAATATAGGTACAACCCGCATGGTTTTTATATAAACGATAGCGTCAAAAACTGGTGCCAACTAGCTTCCCAGTTATAAGTAGATATATATTATACAAAGAGCACACACGTATTACCATAAAACAAACAGCGATAATAACAAAATCCTGCCTAGGAGAGCTAAATTAAGCACTTTTGTGACACAAAACAACAAATAAGTGATTTCTAATGTTTCGAGCTAACTAATAGACATCTGGCTGTTGGTTCAATAACTTTTTTTTCATAGGATGTTATTTATGATTAAATACTATCATCAGAATTAACTCCTATAAACTTATGTGGCTCTGAAACAAAACCTAAGTAATGCTTGCAACTGCAATAAATGTTTAAATACAGACATTCAACCTATAGATAATGCAAACATAAATTAAATAGCTATCAAGCTGTTGCGTTACTCATACGTGGGTTGGGGTTGAGGCTCCAAGGCGAAGTATATCATAATGTCAAGCAGTCGAAACGTCTCATGTTCATTTCTATGTCGCGCACGTAACCATCAAAACATCGTCAATGCACGATAAATCTATACTAGAGCTGTCTGACTGGGCTAAAGGTATGGTTCCCAAAAGTCGGACGCTAGCAGACCAATGGTCGAGGCGCGGTCGAAGCACTGTTCAAAGCTTTTTGTATTTACACGTTGCACGAAAATCTATCTTTTACTTTTGTATTCGATTTTTCAACGATAGGTACCTACATAAATACACTTATAGAATGTACAAATGATAAGTCAATTTAGAACAAACGAGCCTTTAAAAAAATGAATGCTTACATACTTAAGTACTTGTGTTTCAAGACTAAAATAAAAGTACCCAAAAAAATATCTGGCGAAAAGAAGCGGAAAATAATAGTCGTCTACACTAAACTAGCAAGAAGTAAAAAAATGAATCATATTCGTAGAGATACTTCAGAGTTTGCGGTGTTTCTGTCCTATGATAATTGTATTTTGTTATAAATTGACTATAGGTAAAAGTAGCATTTACAAATCTGGTTTTGGAAATCTTGAAAGTTGCGCGACCATATTTAGCGGTAGCTAAATTGGCTCCTAATTGGATTTGGGTGTGCAAAAGTAACTAGCTACAATTTTGGGTTAGTGTATTTACAACAAACAACATACAATATCAAATTAAAAAAATAACTATTGATGCGCTGGACAGAATAATAATATGGTTATCATAGTACCAGTCGGTTATAATGGAGACTACATAAAAAAAATAGCTTACTATACATGCATATAATATGCTAAGTTCTAAAATGGGATAGAGATCGTTTTTCAGGTATGTTAGAGGGTAAAAACCAGCATAACTTGCAAAGAGGCATTTATTGAGTCACGTACGAATCGCTACTATCGAGTAATTCTAAACCACGTAGGAAGTTAAATGGCGTACCCATTTCATCTGAGATAGATAATATGTCATTGGGATCTGGCAGCAAAAACTAGTGTTGAATCGCGACTGTGCTCGCCGGCCGGCAAAAACCACCTCACATTCACCTACAATTACAAACCATTTATGGATTGCTACGTGCCTAACATATAATATTTCAAATATAACACTTTTCTATTAAGATTTGTATATTTTGTAACTATAACGATAAATATATTTTTGCTATTTGAAATATTAATATTTACTCATACGTGAAAGAACGTGACGTGAAAAAAAATCTTTAGGCCCGTCTTTCTACATTTCCTCGTCGCTCCGCTACTAATAGAAACGCATCCAAAAACAAGTTTACATTTTGATCAAAATTAATAAGTTAATTATTCGTGATAGTTTTCAAATTCATTATTTGGTCTTACAAAGAAGAGTTTCATAAAAGCTTAGGACCAACGTCAGAGCCAGATCAATCACTGAGTTTCGCTATTTTATAGAAAAACGGCCGCAGGCGAATAGCGTTGCAATTACAGTCGAGCGTCTACTCGCTCGTCCGTCTGTCCGTCTGGGGATCCAAGATGGCGGCGCATGCCTGGCCAAGATTGACTAGTAGCTGTGCTTCTTTGCCAACGGCTATCTAAGAGTGGTCTCTCTGAGGGCATGTGGCATGCGAGAACGAAGATCTTGCTCCTCGGAAATTAAAATACTTTTTGTTTCACATAAGTGTTCTGTGATTATCTTAATTGAATGCAATTCAAATGTTCTGACCGTGTCATTAGACAAACTACTTTTATTATCTATAGTACTCACTGTTCGATGAAAAGTGACCGTAATTTTACCTGAAACAAAACAAAATATTTATCATCTTTATCAAGCCACAATGTGCAAATCAATAAGCTCTGCATTCATTTCAACATCAATATGCAAAAAAACCCGTATGCGTTAAATTAATTGTCGTATGTTTACAATGACATTATTTTCAATCTTGTTAAACAAATTACACTTATCGGGTCGAATCAACCTCGAAAAAACATAATAATAGCGTTCACACATTAAGCGGCTCCGCCTAAACTGCACTACCCCATCATTACCCAAATGCGTCCGTTAGCCCAAAACCACATAAGTCACATTTATCGCCGCATCAAAAAGCAATCAAGCGACAAAAGTAAGGGCGAGTCATTCGACGAAACTCGACAAAATATGTTCGAAACGGACCTAATCGATTCCACACCGAAGTCGAAGCACAGGTAAGACCTGCCTTAACATAATTTATCAAGGTGCCCTCTAAGACTTTTATAAAACAAAAATACGAGCATAGAAAGTTCAGTTCAGATATAAAGCATGTTTTATAATATTCGGTTTCCAAAAATCTGCTCAGTTTATTCTGTGTATTTTACAGGGCAGGAAAATTTACGTAACATTATTTATTTGAATCGATAAAACGGTATCTTTGCTATGAACTGTAATTGAATAATGCTGTTACGCTCGTGATACTGATAGAATCAGACACGAAACTGAAATAGTAGATAATTACGCTATCGATCAAGGCCAAATCAGCAAGAGACTTGTTTTGCGAAAACTAACAACATTGGAATACTTTCCTTCCGTAATCTTATTTCTTACTATCAGTATTGGGGTAATTGTACTATATTTTAAAAGGTTGATACTTCTAGTCCTTGATACCTACAAAAATAAACATAGATACGGTTACATAGCCGCCGTTTATCTTATAACTTTGGGCCACCCCCCGCTGCGCACAAGATATGTTACCTGCCGACCGAAGGAAACAAACACTTATATATTGACGAGGCTATAAATTTCTTAAATGACCAAGCGTCCTGATTAAGAAACTAATTTTTGGTGCTCGGATGCGAGTTTTTTAAATTATCGATTTGTAGTTTTATTATGAATACAATAAAAATCGCGTTTTATTAAGTTTGCTTTTGCAAAAAGCAATCTAGAAAACGATATCAATATAATTATACGAGTATAGGTTATAAAGAAGTAAATGATAGACTAATATATTATAATGCACAGCTTTTGATGAAATACTAAAATGATCTAAGCTTATAGTCTTAAACCGCTGATCGTAGAAATTAGAAATGATAGAGTACTAGCTTCCGTTCGCGGCTTTGCTCGCGAGGTATCTACAAAAATATAGCCTATGTTACTCAGAGATAACGTAGCATTCTAACGGTGAAATAATTTTTGAAATCGTACCAGTAGTTGATTGTTGATTGCGTTTATTCGTTACAAATAAAAATACAAAACTTCCCTCTTTATAATATTATTATAGAAGTATAGATATAGATAGGCACACACTCAACTTCGAACCACACATACATAAACAAACATGTTTGATATACGATAACAATAAAACAAGAGGAAACCGGCATACCCTAGAACCAAAAATTCGAAGGTATGTTTCATAGGTTAGTATTCTTATAAGCGGCGATGGGCTTGCAACCTGTCAAGTACGGAATACTAACTACTGTGCAAAATGTGGGCATGTACCAAATGTCATGTTTGGACTTGCCTCTGACTACCCCCTTTAGATATCCTCAAAGATCTAAGTAACTAAAAATCTGAGGAGTTATCTACCGAGCCCGGGGATTACAGTCGTGATCATATATTTTTTTTTTTATAAAACAAGTTTTCAACATGTTTTGTTGCGCGTTATACATTGAGCCAAATAGTAGCCAGATCTGGGGTCCCGCGTCACTTTGACCCTATTATTTATAAGTATTTAATACGATTACAATGAAAATAGCGCTTTGATATTTATGTAGCGCATAAAAGGCGATTCAGTAGGAGGTCCCGAGAAAGCGGCCGCTGCGCATACGCCGGAAGCCCCTTCAATACCCGTGGAGATTCTGCGACTGCTAAACCAAGCTTAACTACTAGTTAACCGAGGTAAGTACTGCCTTACTTTTGATTAGATGGTAATTACGCAGTTGATTGGTGGGTTAGGCGTTAGCTCGACTATTCAGGTTAACTTGTAGACAATGACACACATAGGGAGAAACTTAGAGAGAAAATTCACACGGTGTTTATCTTTCTGATGCATGCCGGTATTAGCCGATGTTCGTTTAAAAATATTGATAAATGTTTACGAGTTTTTATTAAGTTGTATTAAAAATAGCTCCCTTAAAACTAGTTACTAATGTAAAGAGACTGTCTCATTGGTTTCAAGAAAATAATTATGATAAATATCAAAAAGCAGTGTGTTTTCGATAACAGTTGCGCAACCCATCAAAGTGGTATTGTAAGCCGAAGCCGAATAATAGTTGGACTATAAAAAACTTTTATTGCTTTTCTTCCCACTTGATCACAAGTTCGTCAACCTCATATATTTTATTTTGAATTTACAATACAACTTAATATGTACATACGATTACCATCCAATTAATCAATATAAATATTTGTCTATTACAGGTTTTTACTGGAATATCATTGCTTGATTTGACATCTTGTTTGGCTCAATTCAATGGTTTACAAAAATTAAACCCTGTGAATCTTGTCTTGGCCTCATCAGTCGATATAATCTACTCACTCTGGACATGTTTCTGTCTATAGAATATATGCAATCAAATTCTTAGAAGTCTCACTATTAACGTAGATTAGGAATTAATACTCGTACCTTCTTTTAGTTTCATGTAATTTCTATCTGCAGGCACTTACTATTAGAAATCTAGCTAGTTAAACATCAAACCTATAGCAAAAGTATGAATTTGAAACTGATTATATTACCTTTGTTAATTTTAGACTTTATGGCAAAATTGCTCTTAGTTCTGCAGAACATTGAAGGCATTTAAAAAAATGCAGCAAGAAACAGCCATAAAGCCAGCTCATAACAATGTACTCGTAAATACTGATAGTAGAACACAGTTATGTTTGTGATTTGAATGATATTTTCATCCAAATACCAAAGATAAGCACTTACCACCTAAAATATTGTTAGCATTAACAACTTAACAACTAACATATTGTTAGCATTAACAACTTAACAACTATCGTATTGTTAGCATTAACAAATCAAATTTGATAATACAAGCACACACAGTTTGCCAATGTTAGCACTTTAGTCGAGTCAGCAGTGTAACACTTATAACTTGACGCGTTACAGTTAACTTTTTACGCAATACAAACGTTTGAGAAAATCATAGAGGCTTTGTTTGACACCGTGTGTTTGACAGGCAACGTGACAATTATTATTTGGTGTCAATAGTGAGTCGTGAGAGTTACATCAGTTGTGCGCGTACTCGTGACTGTTTATACAACAGACTTTGACCACTTAGTGCTTGCGAGGCTTTCTCGGGGCATCGTATATTCTTTATCTCTAATCATTGGTATTCAGGTCACTTGTCAAGTTATTATATTAATCAACCTGGAACTAAAATATAAAACAAGTATACCTATAACCTTTTTTTGTTTAGTAAGTTTACATATTATCAAACCCTGTTACGAAGTTGATATTAGTTAGACCATAACCATAACTGACAATCTTGTAAAATGATACTTTACAAAATCATTCTCTCATTATTAGCAGAGGTAGTATAATAGGTATATATAATATATTTTAAAAGGATACGCTTGTATCCAAAGTTATTGAATCGTACAGATCACTACAATCTAAATGTAGACATGAATTTTTGTTTCTTATTTTTAATAAAACAGCGCTATACTACGTAGTGCCCTCATCATAAATTGACAAGTTTATATCTTTACGAACACATTATAAATTTCTTGTTTTTCTACTCTACGTACACCGTCCGCAGTAATAGGTGTAGATTAAGTTTCACTTCGGTATATTTGTGTTGCTTTAATTTTATAGTTGGGACAAGGTTTTTCATATTATACTTTGGATATAAAGTGACTATTTTGTTTCTTGGTCCATTTAAAATGTCAACATAACATCATAAGTTAACATTTTTGTAACAAAATAATTCGAAGTACTTTTTACCCGGCTACCAAAAACAAAAGCCGTACCTTCTAATTAAATACTTGTTGCAATAATTATAGACCTAGTTAAAGCTCCTTAGGTACATTATAATACTAATTGTATGGGAAATACAGGTCCTCCATTAAATCAAACAATTCAAAACACGCTACCGGCGCCGAGGACTAATTGAAAATAGCGAATACTCGGTGCCTAGATTCAGCGTATTAATTAAAACTTAGATTCTCGCCTCTCCCGACTTACGCTTGAATACCTACTCCCTCACTACTATTTGTACTTGTTCCATGCTGGCATAAATTAAACATTAACACTCGGTTTTATGGATTAAATTCCAATGACTCTTTTCACACGCCCTTCCAGCCCATTCTATACCATAAACAAGTGTTCTAAAGTCCATTTTGAAATGAAAATTGATAAGTATGAATGTGAAATCAAACAAGGAGCGTAGTTAATAATTTATTGATATAAGACATGCGAAGCCCATAAAGTTACCTTTGGCACACGTCTCGGTCTCTTTTAATTTGTAACTCGTTAGCATTAAGCGACTGGCGCGAGGAGTACGTTTAGATTGAGATTTCGTCTATGGTCAGGGGCATGTTCAACGCAGTCGTATTTTACAGCAATATTCCGAAACTTTAGTTTAATTTATGCCGGCCAATACCGTCCATTAATTGTTTAATACAAATTCTAACACGAACAGGAAATTGTATCGAGAAATTAATGACTCAATTAAAATTACTTTTACGCAACTGAGCTTCATCGTTGAAGATTTTTCTGAGGCTTGAATCGAATATTTGAGTCATGTGGGTATTATGCAGTTAGCCTTCAAAATAAACAAATCATTAGAAGAATGGAGATACAGAGCTTCATATAACAAGCAAACACTTATAGCAAGCGTAACAAGCATCTGTGTGTCGAACAATAGTCATAACTATTGATCAAACACAAGTTATCGCTCTTAGCGCAGGCGTTTGGCCGAAATAGAGGGGGCGGTGCGCCGGAGAATGTTAGAAAAACTTATAGAAAATGACAAGACAGCGACAAGGACGGAGATATAACAGCCATAGAAAAAAGAAGGACGGATAGGAAACTCGTTCTCCAGCATTCCGTCGCATGGTGGATTTAAGAACGGGGGCATAACGATACGATTAAGTTATGCTGTTTTATTTTTGAGGATAGTATAACTAAGTAATTATGTATCGGTAACTAAGTGAAAAATTATGACCTTGTGGGAAAACCGCCATGGAGTTGTTATTAAATTTGATTTACAATGTAGAGCAACACTACAAATTGAATTACTAAATTTTAGGCTTTGTTTAATACTCAATTTGAGGCTTCGTTTGTTAGGAATCACCTGCATCAAAGTTTGTACACCCAAAAGGCAACCTAGAGTTGCTTATTTTATATTTAGGAGTGTGATGGGTGAGTGATTAACGGGATCTAATGAAATAGCAAATTACAAGGAGAGACCTATACCTCGCAGTTACTGAAGTCAAGCTGTTAATGATGGTAGGTAGCTAAAATATTGTTATTTTACTGGCAAAGAGATTTTTTTTTATCCGGGACGGATGACTTCACGCGTGGCCTGAAAACTTTGAGTTGGCCTCCATCTCATAAGATTAATTACTTGAGTTTTAGTTTTACACAACCTATTATATGTAATTTGTAAGGGAGCACTTTTATTTGTCAAACCTTATAGTTGTTATAGGTATTCGCAGGGCTCTGGGCCGACTTCCAGAATTCTCCACCGCACCGCTCTCACGCAACACGCAACACGGTGTCCAGTTGCTTGTCTTGTAACATAACCGGCGTGTAACGAGCCTCCTCACGACATGTTATGACAAGGCAACAAAAGCCGACGTCTAGAAAGAAGCGTTTTGCGAACACAAAGAGACGGTAGAGAAAGAAAACAGCTGAGGATGTAAGCACGCAAGTAAGCATGGGATAGGTACACGTTTTGTTAACGAGTCCTTCGTAAAACTTAATATTTAAAAAAAAAAAAAACAATATGAATGCCTATGTCCGCTATCCGACTGTGACAGTAATATATTTCATAGCGCTGCAAAAACTTCTACGAAAAAAATATAATTTTTTTGTAATGATGCAACAGGAAGTCTTAATTTATATTAAAAACATGATCTTATATACACATGTCTGCAATCATATCTTTCGTAACTACGTATTTAGGACATTTACATAAAAAATGCCCATAATAAACTCAATCGATATCCTACAACCCTCAAGCAACAAACTCAGTGTTTTTAAAAATTTAAAGCGATACGTTGTAAAAATTCCGAACATGGGCGCGACAATCTCTGATCAGAAAAGTGTCGTAATAATATGGCAATAAGCCATAAAATACTTTGAAATAAGTTTTCATCCTCTTATACTCATTATGAATAATTCGTCTGCGAAAAGTTTTCAAAAAACTGTGTACACAACAGGAATTCTTAAGCAGGATCTCCATTTTTTGTACTCATTAAGCGATTGTATCGCGAAACAGCTTGAACGCATTAGTGTTAGATGATAAAATTAAAATACATAAAAATCTTATAGGTTTTGAGTTTCCACATTCATTCTCTGCAAGAAATGTTTTTCTAACATACTCGTAATTGTTTAATAAGCAAGCTCCATCTAGAATTTGTGGTAAAATGTAGGTATGTCACTCTACTCAAATCTCTCCAGCAAATAAACTTTAGACTGGCTTATGAATATGCATTCATAGCACTATTATGGAATAATATAATTAAATAATAATAATAGTCTGAATAAAGTGCGTTATATTCGTAGGGTCAACCTACTGGTCGATATTTCCTTTTTTCAGTATAGCCACATTAATACATGAGAAAATATTATATTTACGCACTATGTTTCTTCTTTTGAAATACGGAACACTAATAAGAAAATATGTAAGTAAATAATGTTATTAATATTCTAGGAAGTGTCAGACACAACGTGCGAAATGATAAAATAGTCGAGCGCGTAGCAACACGTCTACTGCACAGACAATGCGAATGTTTTTGTGAACAGTGGCAGCTTCTAGCCTAGATCATTACAATAGCATAAAGTGGCCGGTTATGAAGCTAGCAAACACTCTGAGAACTCACCATACAACCGGTTTGGAAGCAGCTTTACGCTTTTTCTAAGAAAAGGATCACAACACATTTGAGCAATTTCTAATAATATCTCAGGAAGTGTGTGTGCGTCAATATGAAACTTTATCGAAACAAATCTAAATGTTTAGACCAGCTGCCGGTGAATAACACCGGACCGCTACCTGTGTAAGAATTTTAACATAAAAGACCGATCTCGAATTATCGATACACCGCGAACAACCGATCCATAAAAGTCAGAAAAGGAAAAATGGAATATCGTATAAAATCGTATCGGCAAAGATAAGGGCGGCGACGCATTCGTGGCGTGTAGCCCACGGCTGCGACTCAATATTTCATGAAACAGCCGATTTATATTCGCTGCCGCGGTGGAGCAAAACTTTTATGTTCCACGAGCGTAATTACCGGCAAAAAGTGAATACCAGTAGATACGCATAAAAAAGCAAAATTGAAACGTCTGCTAACTAAGTAAGAAAGGTTGCGGTTGAAAATTAATAATTTTAAATTATCCTATCAGACAAGTGGCATACGCCTGACCCTGTTGACTCTTAAATACTAATCTGAATTTTGTGAAGATTATCGTTTTTCTAGCACTACGCACTCACCTAATTCTGACCCACACTGTCGTCGTAGGAACAGGCCAATTGTCACTGGTATCACTATATATGTAAATACTGGTCATTTAATAATAATAACATAACACAAAGTTTTATGCAAATGATGCAAGAAACTAACCCTTATCTGTTTTTGGCCGGCCATTCGCTGGCCGCACTGCAGGAATGAAAAATAACTAACTTAGTTTCGAAAACTCTTGAGAGTAAAGTCTAACAGACGCGACCATTTAGCTGTCAGATTAATTAGAAAAGTAAAACTACCTACTAATATGACAAAACCGCATATTCCTCTAGCCATTAAACTAATCCGGTATATTCATTAGGCAATTCCAATTTTATGATCAGCTATAAGAGTCCACAACATGGCTGACGTAAACTGGGATTGTGAAATTATATTACTCGTATTATTTGGATAGTACTCATAAAATATAATCCTTCTACACTAATAAGTACTGATCGGAACGTTCACGGTATTCAGTATCATTGAAATTCCTTTGAGCTACTTTTATTACCTGTTGTTTTGAAGATTTTTTTGTTTGAGTTTTTATTTGCACCATTTAACCTCTTCCTCTTAAATAATATAGAAAAAAATGATATTTTCTACCTTTAACTTTAAATAAACTAAAATTCAGATAATTAATATTTCGAAATGTGTTCTATACATTGCTCCATATTGTGTGTTGTAAGAAAACTAAAAAAATAAAATGTACATCTGTCCGAATAAATAGATAATGAGAATCAATACTCATTGCGTATAATTTATCGAATCAAGTAGTGTGGTGAATGTATTCATAGTGTGCTCGGCTGAGAGAGGCTCCATACTCATAATGAGCGAGACACTTGGTTTATAGTAATAAATAAAAATAAAAACATCCAACCAATGACAACAAAAAAGACGCAATCACCATGTAAGTGGCTCGTACTGGGGGCAAATGATAGAAATAGTTTGATACTTGTTTCAGAAAGCATCGCTGCCAAAACGGCATTATTAACTGTATATGACATGACAAGAGTTTACAAGAACACGCTTCGAATACTCTCATTCAGCTTCCACTTGTCAGTTGAACTTTATCTTATTTAGATCAAGAATGCGTAGTCGTCACTGCCACTGCACCAATTTTATTTAGCTTAGTTAGATTTAGGATGTATAAATAATCTTGCGAGTCTCTGCTCATATGGTACTTACTCGTATAAAAAGTAGCCTATGTGTTATCTCAGGTTATAAACTACACGTATTCCAAGTTTCATCCAGATCCGTTCAAACATTTTTGCAGTGATTGAGTAAAAAACATCCATACATCCATCCAAACTTTCCATCGAAAGTTTTTGCGAAAGTTTGGATTGAAAGTTTAACTTTAATAGCTATGTAGTAGAGTAAAGGATAGTAGGATCTTTTCAACGCATAATGCCAAAACCGTAAAATGCCAAAATGATAAGATTTGGCGTTTTGCGATTATAAAACAATAAGTTAAATGACGCGCATAACGCCAAAACCGCAGAATGCCAATTATATCATACTAACATGTTATTATAGATGTTCTTTGCAACATTCAGGATTAACCTTCTAAATGAATTTACAGTACTCGTTCCGGGGAGATGGGCCTCGTTCCGGGGAGATGGGCCTCGTTCCGGGGAGATGGGCCTCGTCAGCATTGTGCTGCAACCCGTCTAGGAGAAGGACACTCCGAAATCAAACCCGGGGAGATGGGCCTCGTCAGCATTGTGCTGCAACCCGTCTAGGAGAAGGACACTCCGAAATCAAACCAAACAACTGTCAGGGAGCAAACCCGAGAACAAACCCCGATCCAAGGTGTTAACCGAACCGTGCCGATGGATTCGTAGCCAGAGGGTAAGCTGGTTGCTAACGGTGGGTGTCTGTGTTGGCGGTCACAGGACACAGCGCTGATCCGCCTTACCCCCGTAAAGGGCTCTGCGGGGGTGGACATTTAGTTCCCTACTACTCGTGGGAACGCAATGGTGATTTTAAAGAACAATCGTCAACATGACGGCGACGTGGTTCGCCACCCGTCACGTCTCGTTTCTCGCGGGGGCGAAAAGTGGCTCACGGAAAGCCGTTTTGCTACGCTGAATGTAGCAGGAGGAATGGAAGAGAAACTGAACGAGGTGTGTCAGATGATGAATGAAAGAAGAATTGATGTTCTTTGTGTGAATGAAACGAAGCGGAAAGAAAGTGGCACCACCAAGCACGGACCCTACACGGCATACTGGTCCGGAGTACCTAGTGCTGCCAGAGCCTGCCAGGGAGTCGGTGTCTTTCTTTCTGCGCGGATGGCTGATTGTGTGAATGAGTTTGAATGTGTGAGTGCAAGAATTATTTGGATTAGAATGAAAGTAGGATTAACCCGTCTCTTTGTTGTAGGGGTGTACGCCCCTGTAGACTCAGGACCGGGTTCATCCAAGAAAGGACAAGAAGAAAGAGAGGAATTTTGGGAGAGTCTGAGAGATGTCTTAAAGTCATGTAAGGATAATGAAAGGCTAATAATGTTAGGTGATTTCAATGGATGGGTGGGAGTGAAGCGTGATGGATTTGAAAGAGTACTAGGAATGTTTGGTGACGAAAGAGTGAATGAGAATGGTAAAAGTTTGCTTGAGATTTGTTTGGAACGGGACCTTTGTGTGACAAACACTATGTTTGAGCACAAAAGGATCCACATGTATACAAGAGAGGCGAAGAATGTAAGTAAAAGTATGATAGATTTTGTGATAGTAGATGAAAGAGTGAGAAAGAAAGTGCTAGACACAAGGGCATATCGCGGAGTCGGCATCCATACAGACCACTTTCTGGTAATAAGCAGAATAAGTGGTCTTTTCAAAGGATGGCGACATCGAATAAGCGAGACCACGAGTGTTCTAGAGAGAATAAAAGTAGAAAATTTGCAAGATGATGAAGTGAAAGAGAAGTATAAAAGTAAATTGATTGAAAGATTTGATGGACTTGATGACATTTGTGAGATTGAGAATTTGTGGAATGTGTTTAAAGAAGAGGTTGTGAATGTAGCTTCGGAAGAATGTGGTGTGAGTAAAAGAAGAAAAGGAAAAATGGGGAAGCATGTATGGTGGGATAAAGAGGTGCAAAAGGTAGTAAGTGAGAAGAAGAAAGCTTGGTTGGATTGGCTAGCTATCAGAGCTAGTCAAAGAATCCAAAAAGCTACGATTGAGGATGTGAATGATGCTAAAAGCGAGTATAAGAGAATAAAAGGGTTGGTGAAAGAAATGATTGCAAGAAAGAAAGATGAACAGAAAGATGAGTTTGACAGAAGATTATCTGAGGATTTCCAGAAGAACATTAAGTTTTTCTGGAAATCCATTCGTTCAGCCAGAGGGAAAATTCAAAGCTCAGAGTTGAACTCGATCAGAGACCAGAATGGAAGTTTAGTGAAAGGTGAAGAATGTGTGTTGAAAAGATGGAAGGAATATTTTGAAAGCTTGTTTGAAAGAGAGGAGGCACAAGCGCCTACCTCGGTTACGAATGAGAATGAATACGAAGACGAAAGTGATATTAGCATGAATGAAATTGTGAGTGCATTGAAAAGAATGAAATCAGGGAAGGCTGCAGGGTATGATAGGATTACAGTTGAGATGCTGAAGGCTGGACATGGCGTCATTGCGAGTCAGCTGTACCGCCTTTTCAATTTATGTTGGAGTGCCGGCCGAGTACCAAGTGATTGGTGCAAGGCTGTCATAGTACCACTTTACAAAGGAAAAGGGTCACAGCAAGACTGCAAAAATTATAGGGGCATTAGCCTACTCAGCATCGTCGGTAAGCTGTATGCGAAAGTGTTGATCGAAAGAGTTATGAAAGAAACTGATGAGAGGATATGGGATGCTCAAGCGGGATTTCGAAAGGGTATGGGATGTACGGATCAGGTCTTTTCCTTGCGATGCATAGCCGAGAAATTTTTGGCCAAAGGTCAAAAGGTCTATTGCGCTTTCGTAGATCTGGAGAAGGCCTATGACAGAGTGATGAGGAATGAGCTGTGGTCGACACTGTCGATGTATGGAGTAAAAAGCAACCTGGTGCGAGCCCTGAAATCTCTCTATGAGGACTCCAGGGCTTGCGTTAGGATACATGGGTCATACACTGAATGGTTTAACATCCAAAAGGGTGTTAGACAAGGATGTGTAGCGTCACCATGGCTTTTTAATCTTTTTATGGACAGTTGTTTGCAAGATATGAAAGATAGTGATTGTGGATTAAGAATGAATGAGTTACTCGTCAAATGTCTTCTCTATGCTGACGATCAGGTAATACTTGCATCGTCGGCAGAGGAGTTACAGGAGATGGTAACAGGCATGCATGAAGCTTTTGACAGGAAAGGGATGAAAATAAATGTAAGTAAGACGAAAGTAATGGTTTTTGAAAGGGAAGAATGCATGACAGAATGTAATATAATGATTAGAGGAGAAAGAGTGGAACAAGTGAAAGAGTTTGTTTATTTGGGTACGCTGTTTAAAAGAGATGGAAAACATGATGACGATATTGAAAGGAGAGTGAATGCTGGAAATAGTGTGAATGGGGCACTTCACACATTTATGAGCAGTCGGATCGTGTCCAAAAAGGCACGACTGGCTGTGCACGGTGGAGTGTTAGTGCCGACATTGATGTATGGTAGCGAAAGTTGGGTATGGCAGAAGAAGCATCAGAGTAGAATAAATGCAGTGGAAATGAGAGCTTTGAGAAGTATGTGTGGTTTAACTTTGAATGATAGAGTAAAGAACAGTGTGATAAGAGAACGTTGTGGAGTGAAAGAAGACGTAGTGATGAAAATTGAGAAGGGTATGCTAAGATGGTTTGGGCATGTAGAAAGGATGGATGAAAGGAGAATGACGAAACAGTTGTATAAGGAGAGTGTGAATGGAACAGTTGGAAGGGGAAGACCACGGCGTACGTACCTCGATCAAATTGGGGACGTACTAGAGAAAGGCCAGGTCCAGAGTACCCTTAACCGACGCGCATGTATGAAGAATGTAATGAGAGTGAATGAAGCAAAAGAAGTATGTCAGGATCGTAGCAAGTGGAGATCCGTGGTCTCTGCCTACCCCGTTGGGAAACAGGCGTGATTTTATGTATGTATGTATGTATGTATGAATTTACAGAAGTAACTGATTAATATAATTATACTTACACATTTTTTTATAAAGGACCATTAAGACCATTAAGGATATCTAAGGACCGTTACAAACCTAAAAACTTTCTAGAATATAAACTGAAGTGTTAAGATCCGCAACTAACAGGTACTGAAAAATTATTGATACTGGCCCCTATAAAATATTATGATGTAGGTTATTATAATCGAGGTAAAGAGGTTCGAACCAACTTGAACTTACTATAAGTTCACCAAAGGTGCCACAAAACCTGTTTATAAGACAACCAATAACGATTCCAATGCCATTAATATGGATACTATAATAAAATAATTGTTTTCTCCCACTTACACTTATTATGGCATGTATTTATAAGGCAGAAAGCAGGGGTGATAAAATAATACGATAGTAATCTAGTTGTATTTATTCTCGTTTTAGATTCCACTTTGTGTATGTCTGTCTACTTGTAGTTACAGAATCTAATTTGAAACACTTTTAATAATTTCATTTTTATTTTTCTTCACTACTTCACGTTACCTACCTAATATCGGTGGTTCTTTTGTGGCATTGCTGGTTCATTATTGATCTGTGCTGACTGAAATAATGAGAAGGTTATAGAACTTTGACATCAGTTAAAAGTAGACCTCTCTTGTATACTTTTAACAAACCATTTGTTAGTTTTTAGCATTACCTATACTGATTTGTCTTGAGGACACTAGGATATGAAATGAAGGTGGAACTGTGTATGCATTCTTTGCATTGAATTACCGTTTAGTATGACTTTGGTGTCTTTGGTGTCTTTATGGTGTCTTTTCCAAATCTTGCGTAAGCGAAAGATTCTTTGGTTGACGAATACTCAGACACCACTGTTTTTATTTTTCCATCGTGGAACCCATTAGTATCTACACAGATACGTTTGTTTTTTTTTACTCCGCGTGTACCTCAAGCCTTAATACTTATTACTGTGACACGTATATAGCCTTATCTGCACCCAGTGTCTGATGGATGGTTGTTAAAAAGCCGTTCTTGTTGCTCGTGTTCGTTCTCTAATCGACTGCCCTTTAATGTAGTCTGTAGAAGAATCTTTATTTACTAACTTGTTGAACTATAACATATTTTATGTATTTCAGAATCTAGCATTCTTGTTTATCAGCGAATACGGTGATGTTTAAAAAACACATTTAAAATTATGCCTAAAAACACTTTACGAATCAACTTGATATATTGCAAGCGATGTTTTTAAATCAGAACATTTTAGTAGATGCAAATTCTTAATTTAAAGAATAACTTTAATTAAATTCGATGTACTTGTTAATTCCAAGTATTTCTTAAGTAAAGCAAATGTAGAAGCAACAAATAGGTCTCCCACTAAACGTATACCTGCTGCCGACCACAATAGCACACGTCAGATTAAAAGATGAATGATTTGGATTGGCATCCCACAACGCTCTACCTGAGAACCCGGGTTAGATTTAAATACAAATTTAAAAGTAGATTTATATTTTGTTTTATATGCAGGCACCAACAGGCTGCAACAGACCAGCCTAGAAGCAAGGAGTTTTATAGAAAAACGAGGCAGTTAATTTTCTAGAACCACATTTAGTGAAATAAGTGTTAAAAAAGTAAAATAATGAATGCCATTTCTAATAAAGAGCATAATTATAGGATAATAGATCTTAAGAGTCAAAGGAAGTATTTGAATCAGTCATATATTGCAAGATTCAATTTTTTTTTTATTCAAATTCAAGGTCTTGCTCCATCAATGGAATTGTTCACTGAATTGGAGTGGAATAAAGCAATCTAAACCAGTGATAGACCATGAGTTTTCACAATCTACACTCGCTAGCGACTGTAGTTAATTTTTTTTATGAAAACTTGTACAGCGTCTCTATCGGATAGTTGGGTACTAAAACGTCACGTAGTTAACTATCCTACGTCACAGCGTACTACAGCGACTGTAGTTTGCGCTTCATTAATTTGCTTAGAATTTGGTACCATAGTAACAATTTTGACAGATGTCATAGTAACGTACTATTACTACTGTAGTAACGTCAGCCGATCTAAATGTGACAACTCATGGACGTACTGTCTAGTTATGTCGCCGATCTGTAATAAACTTTTTTTTAATTAAAGGAACCAACTGAAATAACTTTTTAATACCCGTTTAAGGCCAAGTTATGGCTTAATATTGATCGAAAATTCATCAATGCCGTAGCTAATTACAGAATCGCGTTTACTTAGGAGTGGATTGTGCACGGAGCCGGGCATTAAACCGAGTGTCGGATATCCGACATCGAGCTAGGAGTACAGTCGTCCTCAACAAGCCTTCAACTCATTAATAAAACCTTGCTGAATTTTAATATTATAATAATTATTGTAAGTAACTACTAATACAGGTACGTCAAAATGACATAGAAACATCATAAACATAACGATGTTGAGTCAAAGTAAAAAAAATACATATAATATTGATGTTTTAAGCAGTTTAGAGAATTTAAGCTAGTGACTTGTGACGACACTTGAAATTCTTCAAGGCAATTATTTGTAAAGAAAATTAATAGCATATTCTATTGTGTTATTATCTGTGTAAGAGACGCTCAGTGTCAACTTCATAGACTGCGTGTCAATTGCAATGCTCAGTCTACGGGACTTAGGTTGTTTAACTGCTATTAACCGGCTTTTTACTATCTTAGTGATTAAGTACATATTTTATGAATAGAAGCCCTTTACATGTTCAATAGCAGAGCTTTACTTTTTAGCTTTCTAGCACGCCTGAAGCTGAGTGTACCTCGCACCGAACAATGCGAGCTAATAATAAGGCGGCTGTATTTATGAGCATACGTGCCCTCCGAGAGACGAGCAGACCTATTGTGCTTCAGACCTCCTATGATTATTTTGCCTCTCGCACTTTTCCACAAATCCCCATTTTAACTTTAGAACTTTATAGCCTGGGGTCTCTCTCACCAAGCTCTGTTAAGTGGTGAATTGTTCAGATAACAGACTTTAAGAATATATAAATAACCATCATAAATTATCATATCAGTCATAACGTCCTTTCACTACTCTCATTATTACAAATTATTGGGTACTGGGTTGAAATATTGAAAAAAAAATATCCATAGAAAAGGTTGATGAACAACGAATTTCACAATAAGTACGTACCTACGAGTATCTATGATGTACGATGCTCGTCCGATTCAATCTTAATAGATTGAATTTTAATTTTAATTGAAGTTTGTTTACTAATACAAACATGAACACGACTGTATTCCCTGGCTTGGTAGACATCTCTTCAGTTCTCTAGTTATTTAGATTTTTTGGATATATTAAATCAGAGGCACGTCCAATTATGATATTTGGCACATGACCAAAAAGTTGCCCATCGCTGCCAAGGTCTTCATACCATTCAAAGTCACCATACCAAGATCTCATTCATACTTAGCTGTTAATTGTTTTTAATAAAACTTTATGTGCCACTAAACCTAGTACCTATCTACTACGTTACCAAGATTGACTTACCAACGAAAAGCCAAAGAGCCGCTTGTCAAGATGTGATAACTGCCGAATGGAGTTCTTGGACTTCTGTGTCTCAGTACTCATACATATTTTATTTAAAATAGGATCACCAACAGCTTATTTTATTCTATGCTTGACTTAAAAGACTTGTGTCCTTCAACAATGTTCTGATAATGAAGCCATACGTAGAAAATAACAAAGCTTAAAATATGCATTCACACTATATTCCACGTAAACATTCCATATTAGGTACCTACTTCCGCAGATTCATTTCATTTCAGATAGCGGTGTTTTTTAAGCTTTATTTATAAAATGGGTTTGTTTATTGCATTTAGAAAGATCTTTAAGGTATCTTGACTCAAACAATAATTGTCCAGGTAGCCAACTATGCAAATTCACATACTCACTTCATTGTTAGCAGTTACTGTTACATAATCAGAAGTAATAAATAATCGTAATGATTTCATTGTGCCCCAGTATAGTTTTGGTTACAAAAGCTCACTAGACTAGACCTACGCTGTGACCTAAATAAGTGAGCGCCTGCGCACCCGGCGCCCGCCAATCACAGCTCGCCATTCAAATCATGAGCCGGCGCCGATACTCGTATCTATAAATCCATGCATACCATAAATAATGGTTAACCCAGCTATTAAATAATATTAGCAAATGCCCTTTAGATTATATTTCACTGACTCCTATTACTCTAACATTATAATAGCAACTACCGACTCGTGAGGGCTACTATTCACTTGAATCAACATACATATCTAAAAAGGTTGCGGTAAATACTGTGACAGTCATCTGTTTTATGTTACACATCCTTTTTACCATTGGCGAACGATGATCACTTTCTCATAAACATTCAACATCAGTTTTATCAGTTAACCTATACTATGTACTTAGTTATACTTATTTCTTTGTAGAGCTTAGATCTCTACTCATACCGAACATAATTTTTGAATTTTATAATTAGAGATTGAGTTTCGTACAGGACGTTAAAGGATTTTTCAAGACGAACGTATGGTGTAAATAAATGTGGGTTAGTAAAGTTTGCAAGTTATTTATTTTGTAATCTAGAAAATCTAAAATGATTGGCAACCCTACTCATATACCATAATGGTTACTACATGGCGCCTTGATCTTATACGGCGCGGTACCTTCGAAAATTGATTCACTGTCAATGTATTGGTACCAGCCATTATTATTTTAGACTTATTTTAGATTAAGACTGGTGTTCACCTTCATACTAAACCTCGATTACCGTAACCGTCTGCAAAAGCAAGTTTATCAAAGATAAACGAACACTTACAGCCGGCAAACAGCTGGTTATTTTACTTTACCTACGTGAACACTTACATAAACAGGTTTAATAAATTTCGCAATACGAATAATGACTACATTTGTATGAGCCTTGAAATTATATGCTTTAATCAAATTAAGTAGAAACACCTACTATTTTTTAGTTGATACTTAAGTACCTACAGAAAGATTCACCGTTCGAGTTCTAGGATTCAACTACCTATAAAATGATTGTACTTTACATTATAAGCAGCCGCTTTTTTAGTTAGTTTAAAAAGTAGTACGTATCTATGAGTGTTGCAGTGTGGATGCGATTACGTCAAAGGGTACGACTGTCCACTTCTGTAGAGCAAATTATATCAAGGAGTAAGTAATGCAACGTCAAAGATTATGCTCAGTTCATACATGATTTTTAATGTTAAAAACAAAACAGCACTTAGTACTTTTGTTTTTTTGGTTTTGGTGTTAAATAAAGAAACTCAAAAGTATTTGTTACGACAAAACTTTTGTACTTACATATTTTATGTTTTATTTTTTACAGTTTCGGTTTATTCAAAAGTTAAAAGTTACACCTTGCCACTTAGCGAACAAAAAAGTAATTTATGTCATGTGTCGGTTTTTTCCCATAATGCCTAGCAGGCACTAAAGTTTAACGGCCACGTTGGAGATTTGACTGTGATTACAAAGCATGAGTCATATCCAATACGTCATAGTGTCTTATTATTGTTGTTGTTGCTGTTTCAAATTTTTGATTTTGCAAGGCTACCATAGCGAGTATTCTTAAAGTGTAAACATATAAACACGTACGGAACGCTATAAGTGTTACAAAGGACGACTAAATCTGTAGAGAATGAAGTAGGTGTTTTTTTAAATAAATTAAATAGTAAGTATCTAATCAGTAGGTACCGGGGCACTAGAGCAATATTTCAGCTCATACATTATTATGCGTAGGGGACATTTTGCAAATTGCAAAGCGCGCTCTAGTCGTAATCGGCAAGCAAACCAAGAAATGTCGTCCCATATTCCATACAACATAAACTTGTACAGCTAGAAAAAATCTATAAAACAGGCATAAAAACATACAGCGCATATGTTAAAACACATAAAACACGGCAATAAGAACGCAATCCAGTTTGCAAGTACGGCTGATGTAATAACATAGTTTCAGACAACTAACTTAAAAATCAAACAATTAAATTTCACAACATCTTCATAACTCTCAAAATGGTTTGTAGCACGAGTATGCGAAAGCGGACCTATTTGAAAGTCACTAAATCATCCATTTTAATAACAATTATACACAATCATCATAATCAATGGCCTGTTACATCTAATATAGATGATTTAGGTGCTAATTATACACTAGGTATATTATGATACCTTGCGTTATCTAGATTCCTATTGATTCACATAATCCTTTTCTTAGCATTCTAAGAATTTCAAATTCATGCTAAGAAAAGGATTATGTGTAATAAAAATGTAAACCTTTGCTTGCTATGGAACTTTGATTTTTTTAAAATAAAACATTTTACGTGCAAACTTTTATCACAATATGGGCATTCGTCGCTTGAGGGTTGACGGAACCTTTTAAAAGCTTTTCCGAGGCCATGCCAAGCATTAAGCTGAGGTGAAGATAGTAACAACCTTCCGACGATGTGTTGCCAACGCCATAAATACCTCTATCTACTTTGCTTTTGTTTCTGAGATAAATCGGGTCGTTTGACCAGAACATCGTTGGCAGATTGAAATATTCTGTGTTCTGAGGCATTTCCACTTTGTCTACGACTTGTTTTCAAATCTCTAGCACGACCCCTCCTGTGAATGTACCTAGTATCTCGTTTTTATTTATTATAAAATGTAGGTACTACCAAAGTTTTTATTTTTTGTAAGCATGACATAAAAGTATGTTCAGGCGTTGTTTTACAAAACACTCAATTACGAGGAAACATTAAGACCCTCGTCAAACAAATATTTGTGCAAGTGCAACTTTACAAAAGCGCAGTACTTATAATATTTTTACCTCGTATATATTTTATGACTTTTATTCCAAACTCGTTTATATACGATGATATAAATGAATATATAAATAGTATAGGGTATGGTACAATATTAGGTACGAGTTGTTTGGTAATTTACTCTAGCAAGAGCGATGTGGACAAAATATTCAGAAACATTTCTCGCCTGTAAAAATAGAAAACATAATCCCTCCCAGAGCCAATGACAAAACCTTCCTCGATCCGGAAACACATTCTTAGGTCACATAATATATGAGTGTCGCTTAAGCAAAACTAACTTCGATATTTCAAGCCGCAGTTAAGTTATTGGCTGTTATTAATAATGCACCTTTCTTTACTTAATCTGACTTGAAAGGTATTGAGACGCACGTCGTGTAGGCAATGTATTGTTCAAACAACAAATAGAATACTCTTGAGTCTTATATGGTACCTATACCTACTCTGAGCAACATTTTTTTATGCTGTCAATAAGACGAAGTAAAAACGTGATCGCATGCTTAAAATGATTGTTTTTATTCCTTGCTATCCGTGGGAGGTTTTGTAAGAAATTAGTATTTATATTTATATCAAGAACAATTTCCAAGAATACATTTTGTGTATAATCATTTACGAATTTAACTAGTTTATGATGGATGAATTAGTTACATAGATGGCAAAAAGCGACGACGGTATAGTTAGATCATGAATAAAATATTTGGGTTAATCTGGAAATAAGAGCCAACGATAATAGTTATATTGAGTGATATTGAAATAGGAAGATACAATGTCCTTTTTGATTTTTCTTACATTTTAATTTTATTTATTTTATAAATCGTTAAGGCATCAGACATGTGGTACTTGAAGGCACTCGAGTCAATCGTTACTCGTTAGCTGGCCGTGGTAGTGCCTCAAACGCAACTTCTAAAGAATCGAAGTATCACTTGAAAATTAACGCTGTGTCATTGCTTCAAGAAAATAGAACAAGACACTCTTAGAGTTGCATTAAAAAAACGGATACAGTCAGCCGTGAAATTATTTATTGAATGAAGCTATTTAACGTCAATATTAATATCTTTTGTTTATTCTATTGCAACATGGGCACAAAACTATTTAGTGCGGATGTGGCGTATGAGTCAGTGGTCACCTCTGGCGACGGAGTTGCTAGGTCGTCCAAAAGCCTACGTCTATGGCCTAACATCTATTTGGGAAGCTGAAACCGGCAGCTTTTTTGTTAGATGCGTGACAAAGGGTTATAGACGATGTTGAAAGTAAACTAATACTGCAAGGAAGACCAACCAAAGTTATTACGGTTTCTACTCTATTCGCTCCTCTGTGCTTATAGAAACACGAACGATTGAGTGGCCATAGGTTGGCGTGTGGGCCGTGGAGGACTATTGAGCATTTTATTTTTTTCAGCGTACGCGCGTTCCGTCGGCATTGTCCCTCATACCTAACCTACACTCAAATAAACTTCATTTTACTGCTGAGGGTATTGGTACGTATATACCTACTAATAAAATGACATATGACTAGCTCAGACCTCGTGATTTATACCGTGAGTACTGCCTCGAGTGGACTTCGTATTGTTAATTTAATAAGGAATTTTTATGCTCTGGGAATTTTTGTAAATTGTTTTTAACACTTTTTTAAATTGTTAATACCAATTAGGTTTTATTGTTGTCTTAAAGAAATTTCGAACACGTCAATTATGATTTTGAACATACTTAATTTCAACCAACAAAAATGAAGCGTCAGACGTGGTGAAGTTAATTGTAATCACCCGATTAACTATGATAAGCAACTTTCAGTGCGGCCACAGGTGAATGGGTGATCGCGGAGCATTTACATACATCTGGCTGAGCACTTCCCTGCATCGTTTTGCTGCCGGTACATATTTGACAGTATTGAGCCATGACAACAGTGATTTGTAATAGTTACTAAAGCATGACAAATAATAATACAATAATATCTTTTGGTGGCCTGAGTCACCTACGTCACCTGAGATGGGCATCCATCTTACACACTAAATATAATATACCTAGGTACTTATATCTAATAATAACTAAAACATCTGAATAAGATATCATTATCTTATACCTTTAAACGAGCAATTCTTGTATATATAATATGTATGTCTATTCTAATATTATAAAGAGGAAAACTTTGATTGTTTGTTTGTTTGTTTGTTTGTTTGAAATGAATAGGCTCCGAAACTACTGAACCGATTTGAAAAATTCTTTCACCAATGTGTAGAATGAACTTTCAGGATGAACATAGGCTATATTTTATGTAGGTACTTCGCGGGCGACGCCGCGTGCAGAAGCTAGTATATATAATCCGAATTTCGGAAACGGCTTCAGCGATTTTCATAAATTTAGTATGCAGGGGGTTTCAGGGGCGATAAATCGATCTAGCTAGGTTTCATTTTCCAAAAAACACAATTTACCAAAAAAAAAAGCCGAGCAAAGCTCGGTCATCCGGGTACTAATATTAAAAGCATTGTATTCCAGTCTGTAAACCAGCTAGATGAGTACATAAAAATCACGTATCCTTCATGCAGAGATAGTCCCTATCTAAACTATTACTCAGAGGGACATTCGACGAATAAAGCGCAACCTTATCTCTGCTCCAGCCATTGTCGTAAAACCTAAAAGCCGTTATTAATAAAATAGTTACACCAATGTCAGACACGACTGTAAAACGCAAAATAACAAGGAGAAAAACAGCGCTAAACCGGAGCTATTCTATACTCAAGCTACTCCGAACTTATTCATAAGAACCAAAGTGTACATATAGCGTTGAGAGCTAATTTACAATTTTATAATAATATTCACATTTGAATACCTATGCTGGTCAAGTTCACATGAAAGAAAGTTGAACGAACTCTTTACTTTAATCACGTATGTTTCATTTAGTGTCGGCATGGTACATGTACACCGTTGTGGTGCATTATCAGAAGATATCTAATCAAAAGATAAATCTAGTCAAAACAAATATTTTATTTTACTGTTAGTTTTGTTCTTCAATAAAAATGTTCACAGCTTAATTATATTTGTAGCAAGTTCCAAGTTACTAATATAATTTATTGAAAAAATAATTAAACCCGAGGCCACGGGAGGGAATAAAAAGGTAATACGTACATGCATACACACATAATACTCGAAGGACAATACCTTACTACTGGGCAGTCGGGTAAAAAAAGGCTACGTACGAGGCACTAAAACAGAGCATAAGGTTTAACAAAAGTATCTTGTAGGTACTAAAGTGTAATTAATTGCATGCTAGTAATTACCTTTCTAGAATAGAGATTAAGAGAGCTGAGGAGAAATTCAAACTAAGTTCGTAAGCCTCGATAAAATCAATTTTGTACTTTACTATCGGATGTCATAATAAATACTACTATATAGCTTTTCATTTCAACCTTATTATGAATACCGTGATGTTGCGTAATCAAAAACAAGTTTTATTCACTTTTGTTTTAGATCAAAATTGATTGGCAAACCTTAAGGTATGATGTACCTTTTCCATGTTACGTGGACAGTATTTATTTTTGTGTGAGTCCAAATTCTTTTTAGAATCGAGTGGCGAGGAGGAACTGGTTTTGAATGTATCTGATATAATATGTAGACAGTAACGCCCCCGAGGTGATCACTGCTCTTGTAAAGTATTCCAATATCACCTAACGTTTCAAATTACAACAAACTACTTAGTTGGTATCTTCATTAATTGGACGAGTAAAATATACCATCATTATATCTCTGACAAATTTTGGAATGTTTTTATGGAGAAGCAGGTAAACATTATATCAGAAAGTGTGAAGTAACGTGGATTATAACAGTAGGTAATTACTTATTTTTTCTTAAATAATAACATTATCGTGGCCGTGATACGTTGCATCGTCACACCAGTTATCATCACTGTCTTATTCGTTTTCACCACAAGTTTTAATGCTTTTTTGGAACGCAAATGTTTAGGTTCTTATGACCTACAGGGAATTGTTTTATATCATTCACGCAGGTATGTCACTATACACTTTACATCAATCAGTATTCAGAGCCCATGCAGCAGTGAGAAGGAATTAAGGGCAACATCATGTGATCCGGCGGAGAACAATAGAGACGAGACCGCGCAAAAAGCGGCGGACGGCGAGTACCTGAAGCGCTCGCGACCGACGTCAGGGGCATTAATTAGTAATTATGGTGACAATACGTTCAGAAAAAAATATTTTTTAATCATATCGAATACATAATCTGAATTAATTAATAAATTTTATAAAGTCTTAGATGAATGCACGAGGTAAGTTCGGGTCTTGTGGATTTAGTGAGCTTTTTATTAGGAGATATTTTTCGGCAGTTTGTTGTCCAGGAAATTAGTGGTAATCATGGTTGTCCTAATTAACCAAAAAGTGTCGTCATTTCAAAGCTCCAGAAAAGGATGCTCGAATTTCTCGTACATTGGCTGTGTGAAACTCAAAAAACCGTTTAAAAATCACTCGCTCCGCCCATGGTCCGCCCAGTGACGCTGGCGCACTTATGATTTATCGTTACGAGGACAACCCGCCCCCCGCACTAACTACCCGGCTTCCGTCTGCTAATTTATATACACACACACCGACGACCTCTCAATACGTAAATTGCATTCTCCATTGTACCATCGGAAGCTCCTCGACAACGCCACGCCGTAATCGCATTTGATACGGCTTATTCGTCTTAATCGTTTAACTGCAACTTACGTGCTCTACACGTTTTTACCTCCTTCGAATTTGAAGCCATTATATCTTGAAGAATCTTAATTTATTTAATTAATGGCTGCAATCGACGTGGATTTCCTATAAGGAAAGAAAAAGTAATCGGACGAGAAATTCGATGTAGCATCCTGCTCGCGTTGATATTTTATATGCTTACATTCTGGTATTCTTAGTTACTAAATAAGCACCTAAAGTTATTAAAATTAGTAGTAACAGTTAGTTAGTTTATATTGTTGGTTAATTTTATCATCTCCACCAGGTTTATCCTACCAGTAGGGGTTATGAACTGATGCAATAAGCGTACTATCTCAATTCCTACTAAGCGTGAATCGAAGAAGTAGTCAGTGGATACTACGAATAGATACATGCTCTAGTAGAAATTCAGAGTTGCTACTAAATTGAAAAGTTGCATAGTTTCATCACATTATTACAGGATAATTTAAATGTTGTGGGATACCTTTATCATGAAAAATAGCAAAGCAAGATCGCGCGACAGCCTTTTTCTAGATAAGGACGCTTGTCTGCAAACGTGCGAAGTAACACAATACATTATGATGGTCGTTATTACTGATTCAGTAACAAGTCACGCTTCAAGGACGTGGATTGGACGTATTTAGAATACTTTGGCAGTGGCAATGCCTGTTCTCACGCTATTGGCATTCTCAGTAGATAACGTATACCTACGCGTATGCATAATATTGTGATAGTTTCATAATATTGTCATCAATTTAAGTTTTTTATCTAAGTTCAGATTTGCACAGTTTGAGCGTTTCGTTTAAATTTTAAAATGAAGAAAAAAAAATTTATTCATTAATATAAAAAGGCAAGATACCCGTCTTGGTCTTTGGTTAGCGCCTTTTTAGGACCTACGAACTGCGGTGCGACGATAGTATAATATAAATATTATCTTTCTATGTAGAGCTCATAATAATATGCTTTCTTCTCTTAGGTATGCGGAGATTCAGATTTACCTACAGGTAAAGTTTAGGAACGTCTATGCTGAACTAAACAAGTCAGGTACCTACAAAAAGCATTAGTCGTTTCATTCATTCAATCATAGTATAGTGAGCCCTTTAGTATGGGCACATAAAGTAGTCAAGAGTTATCTATAGATAGGTACGATGGTATGGGAATCAATATAAATAAATTGCCCAATAGAATTGCCTGCGGTACAGGGATCAGATACTATAACTCAACACGCAACGTATCAATTAAATGGGTATTAAACATTCTCATTTTATTCGGTGTGACTGAAATGCGTTCGGAATATCAATGTTGACACATTTGAACTTGTTTTATTTTTACCTGAAAACCGCTGACAATACCAAGGATGCTCAACTAATATTGCAAATGTTTGGTTTGTATGTTTGTTTGTTCTCTACCAAGGATTCGGATGAAAATGGTACTTAATAGAGCGATGACGTAGGTGTGCAAAGACTTAATAAAAAAAACAAGTAAAATAATTTTTGCGTTTCAGGAAGTTAAATGGGATTTTGAATCATGAACCGTATGTAAAACTCCACACTTCCGCTCTGGAAACATAATTCGCCATCAGTGAGGTGAGTCATAACCTAACTATCTAATACATATCTGATCACAAAAGGCATTAAAATCGAGCTCAAAGCAATTGATTTAAGGCTCCGTCTGCCTAATAGGACAAAAGGTGGTCATGCATTCTTACTGTATCGTAATAGCGCTGTCGTTATAAATCAGAGAAAGATATTGATCGTAAATAAAGTTGCAATTTATGACAAAACTGAGATCTTGCAGCGTTAGACACAGAATACGTACTAACTAGAAGTGAAACTAACGAGGTACACATCAAGTTATTATGACGTGTCTTCTCATCTTTTGCAAATCAGTGCTAAACATCGGTTGTGCCGATCCGATCTACGTACCCACTAGACACAATATAAACAGATAGAGAAAAGAGAGGACTATTTATTATCCATATTTATTCAATGTTATATTCTACAATCTACCCTGCTATCATATAACTAGTGCTTTGTGAAACGGACTATATTATTGCCTCAATCACCTTAGTAATATCATTAATACAAGGGGTGCTTCCAGTTGGCGATGCGAGCTTAATTTTTTTGGATCATCCAGGAGTTGCGATTCTATACGGTAGTCGATACTTATTTTACAGCAAAACAGAACCTACCGCTTTGGGCCAGCGCGTTTGCCTTTACATGGCAAATGGCCTTTGCTCTTACCAGATTGATACGGCAGCACAAAGTAAACATCCTGATAATGTTGCAATAAACTAACTGCTATAATTTGTTCGGTACCTAGCATATAAATACTATACCACAAAGTGGATTCCACTCCACAGAACCGGAAACGACCACACGGCAGACTAGGTGACGAACGCAAGACGAACTAGACTCATTCGCAAAAGGCTGGCTTACACCCTCTCGCAAAACAGAAGTAAAAGGAACATCACAGGTGCCAAGGCAAAGGTGTGAGGCCTGGCTCCTGACAATATATTTTGACCGAAAACAGTATAACATAATAATCAGTAAGTGTCTATAATATTATTTTTTTATGAATAGAACATTTTTCAAGAAAGCTATTTGTACCCATTTATAAATTTGTAACGACTTATGTTTTGAAAGGTCAACCCAAAAGATTCTATCAATTACTTGCACTGCATAGATAGATTTTTATTTTGTCTACTGATTTTAATTCAACATCTCTATAATATAAACGAACAAAAAAGGCTCTAATGCGATGGCAAGGTAATACGATTTACAATCTAATTACAAGCGCATTCGGGTCGCAGGTTATCATGCCGCTAAGCCTGTGATTCTTGACAATGTCCCCTTCAAAGTACGCCGGTCCATGTTTTAAAATGGCCACTGCATCTCGCAACTTTTTATTAGACCAGAACAGCTCTGAAACCGTGGTTTTATTTTCGAAAACGTTAACTGTTTTATAACAGCTGTTAGAGGTAGTATTTTGACCTAATTGAAAATATGTATTATTTTGCTCTCACGTCACAGATGTCATATAGGTAGAACAGTTGTTCTTTATGAAAGAAAGGTTTTCGGGACATAACCTTCAGATTACGTCATTGAAAACGCACGCACGTTGTAGAAAATAATTCGAGCTAAACTACTGAATTGATGTTTTGAGCTAGGTTTTATTTAAAAGAAAAATAGTAATTCTCTACCTTATCCGTATGAATTCATTTATACTTACTTGACAGACAGATTTATAGGCTGCTTCGGGCAAGGCTTACCTGTAACCAAAAAAACAATGCTTAGCTATTATTTAAGTCTCTCATACAATGGAATTATCTTCAGTCTGTGCTATTGTGCTGCCTGCCTATTGCACTTTACTTCTGATACTGACACAGTTTCACTGTCAATAATTCAATGTTCAATAATAATCAAAGCCTTACTACATTCTAAAGATAGACCAGATCTTAAATTAATAGTGGTGATTTTACAGTTTTTTTTTTTATTTTATTTTAAAAATACTGTAAGTTATCTTCAATCGAATACATTTATGTATATAGCGTTATTTTTATTTTGCGCTTTAAAATAAATTATTTAAATTTAATAAAATAAATTAAATTGTTATTTATGTACCTACTTTATACATTATTCTCAGTCAGGGCACCGATAAATATGTGAAAAAATACTAAGCTTATTACTTACAGCAAAACTACACTAAGCTGGCAGCAATTCTAGGTAATTGCAAATGTGACGCTAGAAAATTCTCATTTATTTGTATCGAACCCCATAAACATGCATATTTACAAGCTTATCGTGACCGGACCCATATCGCCTGGTCATTTGGATCATAAAACAATAGAACAGTTGCAGTCGAGAGAATGCATTGCGCAGTTATGCAAATAGTAAAGAGTCGCGACCTTAGGCATGAATATTGATACAGCATTGTCGAGATTACAGATTTCTCCACAGATAGCCCGGGCCTTCTACTCTCCACGAGCACGATTTGTAAGCGATCTAAATTGATTCTCAAGCCAAACGCATTCGATCTGAATCATAGAAGTTACAAAATACGTCAAAATAATAATAATCATCATCATCATCATCATCATCATCATTTTAGTTAAAGTTTAACCGAAATGTGACATGTACTTGTAAGGTTTCAGTAAATGTGTACCTACTCATGATATTGGTGAACCTTGTGTTATTTTTCTTATATAATACAGAAACTGAACAATTTATATCATATTTTATGTTTCCAATTTGAATAATTTTACTAGAGAAAGACGTTTCTCACAAATTGTCATACAGACGAAGAATTAGCACTCCTTTGTGTCGAAAACGAATCCAAAGAGGGTGTAATCCTTTGTGGATTCCGTTCTTCCTGTTAGGGACCCTAAAAAAATTACATGGAGAGACAGCGAAGTGGTCACGCCATTCACTGGCCGGCCGCTGAGAAATGTCTTCAAGCACGTAGGTAAGTACTTGTCGAAGTTCGACAAATGGTCATAAAATGGGACCCGTTTTATGGCGCACCTTTATAGCCGCTGGCTACGTCAGGATGAGCGAATGCAATGCCGTAGCTCCAACCTCCAATGTTGGATCACACGGCCTGTGCTGCGACACTGCATTTACATACAACTATGTAGATAACAGTAGGGGCTAATTTATGACAAGACTTTTTTACATACAAAAATGTAGCAATAACTTAAGGGCTGTTTGATTCAGATTTTGAAACAATAAAGTCGTTTTTTTTTCAGAACTGTTTATATTTTTAATTAGAATCTTTAAAATCATGAAACCTAAATAAAGTTAGATAAATGCTAGATGTAGAAAGGCATATTATGTATAAAGATCCAATAATTCTAACGAATTTTCCTCGGGAATATGCATAAGCTGATGAGTTATTTATAAATTAATTTCATTTCTGGAGTTATTGTTCTCATAATCTCACAGAGACGTCTTAATACATAAATTGTTTTGATTTAAGGTCCGTTTGAAACCTGAACTTGTAATTATTTATAGTTTAAATGAAGCTATGTCGTAAACGTCCAAATGTTTATTTACGGAGCTAGAGTTATTAAGGCATGCTTAAACAAGCAGTGTTTTTCTCATAATCGAAATGTTATTTAAATTGAGATATTTTTAATTGGTGCTTAGGTTAGTTTTTTGATTTTAAATACAATAAAATTAAATGGTTAAATTCTCATAAATTGACAATTTGATACTTTTTCACGAAGCCATTGGTTGGCTTATACACATCAAAAAACTAAACCTAACTGGTCCTTTTCTGGTCAACAAAAGAACGGTACCTATAATTTTTTTATTATATTTATTTTCATTATTTATTATTTATCATGATTTACTACGGCTAAGACTACATACAAGCTCACTCTACAAGTAGGACTCTTTCTTTTCAAGGTCACCTAATTTAAAATTAGCGAAAGCATTATGACATGGCAACTTATGAACACTCTTTTGCCGGATTTATCGGAATAACCAGATACAGCAAAGGTGTTTAACTGCTCAGGAATTCCGCTCGCAATGAGTTGCACTCGAATGCTATGCGTATGCGCATCTGTCAAAATCGACCCAGCAAGTATGCGAGTGCAATACGTAAACATGCAGTCGTACGAAGACCTCAATTTAACGTACGTTATAAAATCAAGAATATACAGCCTTCTAACTATCACAGTGTATTTAGGTCCAATTTCACCAAACTTTTGTTAACAAAGCTGGCATCAAAATTCTCGACATTTCATTTTACGGAAGATAATCCTTTGTCAGGACACGGGTAAATAAAAACAACTAACAGACGATTAAAAGGCTAACAAGCTGTTAATTTATACGAGCATGGTGAAACTATCCCTTAAAGTACTTGCTAACTTACAAACTAATGCTTTCGTTTGTAAATACTTACGTATCACTTGAATAAAAAGCTACGCTTCTATGTATATTTTTTATCTCTATCTTCGCCTCTATTTTGCGCTGCAATATGCATTATAGTAAAAATTTGACAAACAATGTACCTATGTGTGCGTAATTTTTGTCAAATAATTATTAGAAATGAACTTGCTTTATTATAAGCACCGAAAAAAACCGTAGCTAGGTTTTCCTTCTCCGTTTAAAACACTGGCATTGCACTGCACATACATTTTTTTAACGGAAAAACTCATTAGTGCACGACAGTTGATTGCCGATATCATTATAAATAGATATTGTACTATAGATTGCAAAGCATACAACTTACTAAAGCTTTTATCAAAGGTGCATCAATGAACGTTAATTTGAATTGAAATAATATCTCCCACAAAACTTTAATACCATTCTTCATACCGATACCAAGGCTATGTTTTTATTATTCGCAAGTCCTGACATTCTTTTGAGATATGACAAAGAAAAAGCTTCCAACCCCTTTACATTATCTGAATCAGCTATTGAATGAGCTTATTTATGGAAATGGATTATAATGATAATTTTAGTTTAAAGATTATTTATTTCTCATAAGATTTACAACAAATCACTTACTGAGAAACCTTATTATATACTACAGAGTATTTACATTTATCTTAAATACAGTGAGCTTTCGGTATTCTATAATAATTAAATTTATACAAAAGAAACAAGTATTAAAAATAAAATAACAAAAAACAGGGTAGTTTTGTGCGATAATTCAAACACATAATAAATGTAGAATCTTTGATTCGTATTTTGATTTAGAATTTTTTATACTTATCTAGAGGATCTGAGTATCTAACATGATTTCAAATACTTAGTTCAAGATCTAATAGTACAAGCTTTACTTACGCTTGGATGGCAGGCTAATAATAGAATTTTACATCTCTCATATTCGGTAAGTAGGTCCTTATTACCCCCAAATAGGGCTTGTAGGTGACCAATAGCGCTCTAGGGTAATAATGTAGCTAGAAAAGCCCTAGGGCGGTAAGTAATTTAAAAAAAAACTTCACTCTTTCAAAAAGTTCGCGTACATCTAACCATCATACTGGCAAAAGACATCATGCATTCAGCCCAATGACAAAAGAGGTCTCTTCGCTATTCAGCCTTGTCTTCGTATGAGTATAAATAGTCATCAATTTTAAATATCGAACGGCGAAGCTCAATTTCGTTCTTGAAAAAAATAATTTTATTCTTGTAATGCCGGTTTTTTTCTACTTACCCCACAATCGAGATGTAAAGCAGAGTAGTTAGCTCGGGTGTAAGCATCAATTGCACCCTCGAACTACAGGCGCCCTCGCTGCGCTCGTGCGCCTAAATATCTCGGGCTGCAATTGATGCCTTACAGCCTTTGGCTACTAATCTACTGTAAATGTTTATGATTTATTATTTATATCATTTTTTTTTACAATATTATACGAGTTCCAAATTTTTTAATTAGTTTGTTTAAGATGTCTCTACTCTCAATAAGTATAACGGAGGAGGACGTCCCGCCGATATTTTATATAGCCCTTGAATTTCCCACACTCGATTTGTTAAATAAAAGTCCGTCAGTTTAACAAAAGATACTCAAAATTTCTCATATAAATAGCATAATTAGTACCTAATTGAGTTTTACGATGAAACTCTTATAAATATTCGTAGTTAGTTAGTGGAAGTTTGAGTTTGTTATTATCACAACACATTGTAGTCTGATATTATCACGTTTTTTCGCTAAAAAATAGAATCCAGGCTCAATAACCCTTAAATGGTCGACGCTTTGAAATAATACATATTTTAAGCAAATTAAAAAATAAACTCCCAGTGTATGTGTGCATTCGTATCACAGCAGTTTTCTATTTGTTGTACAGCTATAAACATCTCAAAGCCAATCGTACAATGAATTTATTCACAGGCTGTGGGTAGAACTATGTAAGGTAATTACGGGTTACGCGCTAACCAAATTAAATATTTTTTACGGCCGGTTTCCTCCAGCTAGTGATGTGCCACCTCTGTGCGCGATTGAGATTTTACGCTTCGTTAATTTTGTTTTTGTTGTCTTTACAACGCAAGTAATTTTTTGTGGCTTTACAATTTGATTAGTTATTGTTTTACAAGTCAGGATTTTTGAAAATATTTTTTTTAATTAAATTGTGAATGACACTTTAATAGCAGGAGTAATAAGCTTCCTTAACTTTTTTAAGGGAAATTTTCTAGTGTATTCGACAATTTCGAATAATATTTTTAATTAAAAATTAACGTAAAGTAAACCTTAAATATTTAAAATCTCAATTTTTGTACTCGATGTACTTTAATTTTAAATATGACAGCAAGCCGTGATTCCAAAAAATGATGAATATTTTTATACTTTTAATACTTTTACGGGAAAACTATCATTTACGAGTAGATAACTATTATTGATCGCAGATTATCTTGTCAAATTTTTTGATTGATAATTATTATCGATATATTCTATACCTTGCTTTCCATCTCTAGCAGCAAAATGGCGTTTAGCTGCCGTTTGAGGCGCTTGATCATCGACAGTCGGCCTTTGCGCCCCTACAATTAGTGGGTGAAATGTAGCTAAAGCTGTTTTCTATTGTCTCAAACCTATACTTTATGATATCACATCCTTTATGTACCTACATCAAAACAGACTGTTTCAATAAAAAATATGATTAATGAAGTTTAAAATTGACTGCAAAGTCCATATCGGCCAGTTTTTCCGTAAAAAGTTGAAATATTAGAGACGAATCCGAAAACAATCTGAATGTATACCAAAGTTGTGTGAAAATACCGATGTGAATAAAATAACGGTGCTAAACCTGGGCGTGGGCGTAAGATTCTTAACATTTCCCTAGTGCCATTTGCATTTTACAACTTTTATCGATGTACTAAACGAGACCAGTTCTGCGTCACTTCAAATTGGTTAATGTTAAATGAGCTCTATCGCGTAGGCTATCGAAACCTTTAACACGAGTAGGTAGGTAAGGTACGTACCGGAGACAACGAGTTTTGGTGAAAAGGGACCTGACGCAATGCAAGTTCTAATCGCAAAAGTCTAGGCACATGCAAGATACGCTGGCCACGGAGAATTAAATTAAAAAATTAGATGGATTCGAAAAGGTTCTGTTATTTTGATGAAAACAATTGATCGTAACACGTTAAAGTTACTGTGATCATCAAGCAATGTCTTTTTCATATCTAAGTGAACTTTCTGTACGATAAATAAATAAATAAATAATACTTTTATTTATCCTGGCTAGTGCAAATGACGCGAACTGCGTCATTCATATAGCTTATATATGATGCAAAAAGGATTAGCGCCTAATGCAGTATACGCATTTATTAGGCGATTTGTAAGCATATTTTATGACTGTAACTTGTTGATGTTGAACACCTTCAGTTTAAGCTGTCGTTGAAACGAGTTGGATAGTTGTTGACTGATAAAAATACTTGTATATAAATGCAATAAATATTATAAAAGTATGAGTACATTATATTTTATTAAATAACAACATGACAATCAGGCGAGCTATCTGCGAACTGTTACAAATAATCTAAAGATATCCCAAGTGATCCAGGACATTTACTTATCACTTAAGTTGTTCATTATTTTGAATAACTCTTGAGTTTTTTAAAGAATGTATGAAATAAATAACAGCCTTATAAATTTTGTGAATATGAAAATTATTTGGAGTCAAATAAGTGTCTGATTTTACAACATACATGGCAAAAGTCGAGCAAAAATGGTAAAAAATAACAACTCACAATCACAACAATATGCGGAACAAAACATAATGTCAAAACGTAGCCACTAATTGTAATTTAGTAGACAACATCAAATCCAATATCAAGATCAGCCGGTCACGCTCATTCCCGACTTTCCGAAATTTATTTTGCACCAGAATACACGGGCAACTTTGAGACAATGTCGTTACGGCGATAGTTGCCTGTTACTTTAAAATAAGTAGTATGACGCAGTATTCAATTTATTGGTAGTACATAATTACTTATCGAAAAAAGCTTCAGCAAGGAGTTATTCTAAGACATGATAATGAGAAAGTTATGAGAAACTCCCGAAAACTTCAGAAAAAGAGAATAAAATCAGACCTGTTCAGGATAATTCTCTACAGCAATCAAAGAATCATCAAAATCATAGTCAAAATATACAGTTGAATTTAAAAAAATCACGTAATACTGTAATTTCCAAGTAGGTATTGCTCAATAATAATCGCTAGTATAGCTATGATCTTTAGTCATAATCTTTCGAGGCAAAAAGAGCGCCCTCGCATTAAAGCAAGTACAATAACGCACTAAATCATATCAAACCATTTTTTCTCGTTTAAATCGTAATGCGACGAGGAGTGTCCCGAACAGAATTAAAATGCAATAATATCGAAGCCGCGCCTGTAATTCTGGCCTGTCTCAGATCTGCGAAGATTATCGTAAAGTATTTATTTATCCAATGTTCCCTCAGGAGGTTAGATACCATCTGAAAATCAATTTTGCAACGAAATCACGGAGGCGTAATGTTAGTGGCTTTTAGTTTCAGGCCGTACGGGATATCGAGGATGGCTTGCAGAACTAAAAATTATATTTCTAAAGAACTGAGTGTAACGCAAAGACTATCGAGCACTATACTTTAAGCATTGTCCGTATTACCTTGACACACTAGTAGTAACGAGAAAAGTGGAATGCATGAGGCCTAGGGATCATATCCTTTGAAGTTGGACAGAACAAGTGGTGACACCTATGGAAGTGTGAACACTATGTCCAACGTAAACACTATGCCACAATAAATGGTGGCGTTTATTGAAGAAGTTTGGTCGAGAACATCACAACGCTCAGCTATGAGTAAATAATATATTTACTCGTAGGAGAAGGTAGAGTATTGTGCAGCGTGATTTTAAATTGAAAGTTTGACTGTTGACAGCTTTAGTAACTTTAGCATCACTGGTTGACAGCGTGAAATAAAACGAAACAAAAATTTAATTAAGTTAATTTAATTTAAACAGTTTATGACAAGTTATTAAGACATTATTCACACTTTAATAAATACAAGTTCTGGCTGATTAGTGTTCCATATAATTGCGAAGTTTTGGAATAACCGTCACACCATATTTAATACTAAATGTTTTAAACCGCACCTAAATAATTTTTTGAATATTATATTTTTTTTAAAACATTTCCAGCTGTTACTTTACGAATAGGTTATAAAACGGTCAGAATTCGACCAGATCGTCTGTGAACCGTAATGGATTTGTAAATAATAAAGTGCTTTTACATCAAATTACGTGATTTCATCGCCAAAATTATATGAGATCAAAATGTTGAATAACTACAACTGAAGTGTTTCAAATTTAAATTCCGCAGATTTAGATGGCCCGATATGAATGAAACTCATTTATTACCTACCTCAATTACACTTTAGCTATGTTCATTTTTATCACCTACACACCTAAACAACTAGCTTTTACCGACGGTTTCGAAGATAAATAATTTAATAATATTTGTAGGATGTTGTTGGGTAGGAAAACTAAAATAAGTATTGATACTTATAATAAAGGAAGTATACATTCTTGCTCGATATTCCAAAATCTCTGAACTACTAAATAATTATATTATCTTTATAAAGGTGACAGGTACAGGTCCGTTACATCTGAACTCCCATCACGCTTCCGTCGATTATACACAAATCATAATAAACTTCATAGTTAGAAGGTATACAAACCTATGAACTACATACACGGTCGCTCTTATAACTATCCGTCTATACCCACTCTCCGATGTATGACGTTGAGTGTAGAGCTACAGACTGAACCGGTTCAGTCTCTCATAAATGCACACATACACACATAAATGTCCAATTAAGCGACGCCTGTGACAGCATGACCATCTTCCCCGCAAAAGCCTTCTAGAGGAATGTATGAGAGGGGCGGGTGAGGTCGCACTGTACTGGTCAATTCAGACGGCAGAAATATGAAAGCGGCCTAAGTCGAGGGTCTGTCATGAAACAATATATAATTGTGATTGCAAATCATACAAGAATACTATAAATAGCAAATATACGAGTAAAGTTGAAAATGCTTGTTTAATCAACATTTTAGGCTTGGTCGGAATTCCTTTATAGCAAAAAAACGCCATTTTAATCAGAAGTTGGCGTTTTTATAGAAATAATTATTTATATTTTCTAAGCTTCTTATTTATTACTAAGTCACAGTCAAAAGAGTAGTAGCTTTGGGTAAGTCTGAGTATATTAGGTTCATCATCAATACTAGTAATAAAAATATTTGCGTATTATTTCAAAGGGTACTATTTACATAGTTATGAACATAATTAAGTAAAATAATATTTAGATATTTGGTCATAACATTATTGTAGTTAAATACAGTGGCTTCACACAAAAATGGTTTATAAGTTTGGGATTGTTTTATCAAAATGTTTTATTGTGAAACTGTAGGTATCGCTCATTCACCCCAATAAAAAAATTAAACTACACGGAGGGGCAATTCACAGAACAATATTAATTTTATACCGGAAAATTCAAAAATTGGTATGATGGTATCCATAATTCTTGTAGATACCTAATACAGAGATAAGTCACGAGCTGGTTACGCCCCTGAGTATTTAAAGATTATGTTTAGAGGGGTTTTTTTTCACTAATTTACAGTAGGTGTGCTAAAATAAATAAGTATCATAAATGCGAAAGTTGTGTAAATGCTTAGATTGTTTAATTTTATGATGTTTGTAAAATTTCGCATTATAGGCACTTTGTGTAAGTAATACCAGTGTGAAGCAGCGGGCAGAATCTAGCACACAATTATCATTCTATACAACCTAATTTTATTCAAAAAATATAGATAACCAACTTTTAGGCTGGGAATGTACAAAATACCTACACAGTTATTATACTTAAATCGACAATTCTGTTATCCTAGAATAATCTAAAAATGAGAAATTTTGATTGGATGGATGGATCGATATATGAATGTTTATTACTCAATTACGCTGAAACGGCTGTAAGGTTTTAGATGAAACTTGGCAAAGAGATAGATGATATGTCTGGAATAGCACATAGGCTACAATTTAACAAGGCACCACGCAGGGGAAGCTTTGGACGGAAGTTTCTTATAAGTGAAACCGCATCAAGCTATCGCAGTTTCTATCATTTCCTTCCAAGTAAAGAACCTAGATTGTTACTACCTGTCTGCTTGTATCAGTTTGTACGATGTTTGAGACACGTCTCTGAATACGAATCTAAGAGTAATAATAATAATAAATAATGCTGGACAATCCACACAGCATCATCTAGCCCCAAAGTAAGCTACTCAAAGCTTGTGTTATGGGTACTAGATAACTGATATATTTAATACATGATAGGTACATAGATAGATATTTTTTATTATACATAGAAAACACCCAGACCAACGGAACAAATTTCTGCAGATCGTACACAAATTTGTTCCGAGGCGGGAATCGAACCCGTAACCTCTTGCTTCGCAGGCGGACTCTTGCCCGCTGCGCCACTGAGGTCGTCTAAAGAGTATGTATGTATAATCTAGCTAGACCCGTCGCTAGTCGCTAGGAAATAGGGCATCGCGTCGTGTTGAGTCATAATTTTAGACTGAAAACTAAGAAATAGTTTGGAAGCAACTCAGCCTTCAGAACTGGCAAAACTTTATGTTTCAACCCAAAAACTTCAAGGACTTGAAAACACATAAAACAGGTAATGGTCAGTAAAATATCACAATAAAAAGGAACAATTTTAAAAGAGTTATTGGCAGCGGCTAATAAAATAACAATAACTGGCACGTAAATCAAGTCCTAGTATATAATTATACCTTTGAAAGTGTATTACATCTATCTGCATTTTACTTAAATAACGTAGATTATGAATTTTTTAGACGAAAACCATGACTATGCAAACCCTTATAGTAAACTAAAAACCTACATAACCTACTGACGTATAATAAAGCATCAGGGTAGGTAAGCATAATTTTCACGTGTTAAAATTATCATTGCTAGATTGTTGCTGAAATCGGGTTTTATGACATGTCGATTGATGCTCATGAAGTAGCTGTGTAGATCTTCAGTAAAAAACGAAAGATGTTTAATCTATAGATAAATATAATAAAATCGTTGAGATGCCGTGTCTGTACTATTGATATTTTCAAATAAACATTAGTACTACCTAAAGAAGACATGCTTCTTAGATCAAAAAAACCGTTTTTGAAAAAAATATCTGTTTGTTTGTTTATCTGTGCGTTTGTGCACGCTAATCCGCAAAGACTGCAGTTTTCACTAATGTATTGAGATAAGCTTAGATTAAAACTTGGGCTTTGTTTCATCGAGATCTGTTAACAAATAAAAGGGATATGATAATTTTACTTATTCCTATGACGCTATGCGTAAAAAAAGATTAACGCCTACAAAGTCGCGGGTAACAGCTCGTTTGTAATATATCGATACATACCGCTTAAACTTATTACTGCATTACTTTTTATTAATGAATTTATTGCCAGAATTGGATGTGCCGATACAGGCGAAACTTAAAAAACTTTAAATCAACGTTTGTTTTTACCTGTTGCCTCGCCCAAAAGCGTTCCGGAGCATTGATAACGAGTTTGGGTGGCGCGGTGCAGTTCACTATCAATGCTCTTGCCTTTTCGTTACCCAAAAAGTTTTCCATATCTCTAAAGTGCATTAAGTAATTTCCGTCCATTGATTACAATTTACATACCAAAAACCTTACTCATGTGCGGAAAAGGCTGCTTTGATGCTAGTGTTAAAAGCAGCTGAAAGTTAAAAAAACTAGAATCGAGCACGAGCTTAACATTTACATATTTAGAAAAAAAACATGGTCAGGACTGTAATCCCGAGGCTTGATAGATATTTATCTCTTCAGATCTTTAGTTACTAAATCTTTAGAGGATAGGTATACATATAAGGAGAGCAGTCAGAGACGTCCAAGCATGATATATGGCACATGCCCACATTTTGAACAGTAGTTACTATCCCGTAGTATTTCGAAAAAAGTTGCAAATAAACCGTAAATCGTAAAGAGCATACTTCCCCGAGATATTCTGGTCAAACAATTCTTAGTGTACCTAGACAAATATCTACAGCACTTAGATGCAAGAATTCGCCCCAAGTCATGGTGTCTGTGGGACCGTAATCCACACGCCCAGTACTGGGAGCCCTAGTCCGTTGTCGGAGCTCTAGTCACGACAACTAGAGACGTCGATCTTATGTTAAAGTACAAAAGATACAGAGAGAACGTGAATGGTTATCGACCGATGATGATAAAAGATGGCTTTACCACCAGTAAAATTAACTTCTAATAATGCGCGTATGTTTGGTTTCAAAATTTACGAAAGTATTATTTGTATTTCGAATTCTAAACAAACTTAATGGTATTATTATGATACTACATAATACATAATTTAAAATATTTACCAAACTTCCACTCGCGGCTGTGCTCGCGAGGTACCTACATAAAACATAGCCTATGTTACTCAGGGATAATGTAGCATTCTAATGGTGAAAGAATTTTTGAAATTTTTGAGTTGATTTGTTACAAACAAAAATTCAAAAATTAAAAACTTTCCTCTTTATAATATTAAGTATAGATAAATACGTATCTGAAACATATGTTTGCATTTTTTGTATTCAACCGCTAGTCAAAACAAAAAAGAGTGTGCTAAAAGACCTACCTATTAATATTAGAGGTTCCCTATATTCTCAATAGAAAAAGAGGCTCTTAACGCGTAGAACTATTAGTATTGCGCGAAATAATGGCACCTATTTCACAGTATATGCAACTTGTACGTTCATTAAGGCGAGTGTCGATGCCCGCGCGTCGGGCGCAAGTTGCATAAATCAGGCGGGGTATGCAGCCGCCGTCCTAATGCGCTTTTGGTGTTACTGATAGCACACACTGCACCTGAAATAAGCCCAATTTGGGTAACGGTTTTGGAAAAGTGCGACGAAAATTTTGGAGAAATATTTTTGTTTTATCTAAAACAAAAATATTTATTAAGTTAAGTAGAGTGCTTGCTTATAATATGCAATACATACCATATTATTCAACTCTATGGTAAATGTTGTGCATGCCTGTAATTGGCACACATTTCATGGTAAAATTTTATATTTGTGTTGTTTTTTAATGTTCTGTTGTGTGTGCTTTGGCATTGCCTATTAAATAAATAAATACATACATAGATGCCCGTAAATTAATATATTTGCACATACTCATTAACTTATAAATATCCCGATGTGCAATCCAGTATTACGGTAAATGAGACGCAAATAATAATAAAATGAAACCGAATCCTAAGTGAGTGTAAATCAACCAGCTAAATAAACGAGATTGTAGCTATTTTAAAATAAAAAAGTCATTTATAGCACCATTTTATGAAAATATATTGAGTAGTAAACGTGACACTTCTCACTTGCATCGGCCAATCGTTTTCCGTTGATTAAGCCAGATATTCGATTGGTGTATTCAAATAAGTGTGCTCAGAGTTAATACACTTATATTATTTCTCTCAGCTCTTAAAAGTTTTAGAGCGAGGTATGCGAGTCGTTTCGGCCAGCAGCGGTCCAGATAACGGTGCCAGTGGTGTCAACGTGGTATAACTCGAACACTTTTATGATCCAGCAGATGATGTCAATGACGCGATACACTCACACCTAATTAGCTGTTTTCTAACTATAAAACATATCTCAAAATGTGGTCACTTGTCAATAAATTGTAAGATAAGCAACCAATTTATAATAGGCCAAGTTTCGTTACATACCATAAAATTCGATAAATTTATTGCAATTATTGTAGAATGAGTATACACTAAATTAGTGACAAGTTTTTGTTTGAGAATTTCGTAAATTAATAGAGCTATACGTTCGAAATAAGTTTTTAAAAACAGTATAAAACTTGGGCATTTTATTTAAAATAAAATAAGTATTTTTCTAGAAATGTTAAGTGCCTTACTTCCCAACAGACCATTGTCCGTTCATGGCTCAAGTTCAACATTTATTCGTCAAAAGGTCGCAGCTGAGTCGTAAGCCTAATGTGACAAGATTATACGAGCACGGGGCCAGTTTAAGGTACCTTTTTATTTACTCCAAAGATATAAAAAACTACACTTAGTTTTTCTTTATCATATTTGCATGTTCGATGGTTACTCGTATATGCTCAATATGACCTCTAAAGTATATTGTAAAATTTAGCATCGCTATTTAAAATTAAGCTTAAAACCATAACATTCTTTATGTCAGTAAATAAATGTTGTTTTGTGGAATGATTAGGTAAGTACATAGTTGGTCATCATGCGAAATGAAGTAAGTAGCTAATATAATTATATGCAGACACAATAAACGTTAATTAAATACTGCATATTACAGAGATTGTTGTAAATACATACTGTAGTAAAACAAATCAGTCATCTTAAAAATAATGATGGGATGGCTGGTATTTAATTATAAAGTGATACGAAACAAACAAAGTTATGTTTCGCATATACATAATCTTCGAAAGGTTTCAGAACGAGTGTTTCTGATATCGTTTGCAAAGAGCGACTTATCGTAATTTAGAGCCCCCGATTAGACTTCGCCGGCCGACATACGCTAACGAGCAACTTCCAATTTATTTTTATTTTAACAACAGTACGGTGCCGATGTTTTGTCTTCTGCCGACGATTGTGTTGGTTAATTGGATTGTGCGCTTTGAAAAGTTAACTGTAGTTAGTTCTCTGACTAAAACGTGTGGTTCACGCTCGTTTTCAGGGTTCCTCAATAGGAACTAATGAAATCTTTACGGGATCCCTTTGTTGTTCGTCTGTCTGTCGTTGTCGTTGTGTCAAAAGCTTTTTCTCTGAAACACCAACGTTTGTAGGAATAAGTGGTCTAACCCGAAAAGAGTTTTAAAAATAAAACCCTCATAGCTTGAATCTCACTCGCACTGGTCCGTTTTTATTATTGACGTCTCCAACATTGATTCGATAAAAATTTAAGAATACAAGTGACTCACCTTAGTTGTCGTAGTTTTCAGTGGCGTCCCTGATGAAACGGCACATATTTCCACCTCGTACCGATCAACACCGACTTCACGATCCAGAGTCACGGCAGTGGATAAAATTCCCAAGGAAGAATCAATGTCGAACAACCTGTCCACTTGGTTACCGTCGCCTGTCACATTCACTATGTAGTATTCTAAACCGGATTTATAGTTATTAGTCAAATTCAATACGGCTGTTCCTGCTGGCTCATTCTCGGCAACAGAAACAGACTCGGCGTTCTTCCAGCTTACCCCCTTTAACTCTGTTCCCCCCATTATAACACTCACGTAAGTCTCTGTACTTTTTTGTTCACTTAGCACGGCTTCGTCTGTTGCTTTTATGACAAGGTTCCATCTGGCTTCAGGTATCGTCGGAGGGTATCGGAGAGTTAATGCTCCGTTGCTTCTATGCAAATCGAATAAATCGTTCCCACCGTGTATGAGTTTGTATGTTACCAGTCCATTAGTTCCTGAATCTAAATCACGAGCTAAAACGTTCATTATGAATATGCCACGACTGGCGCTTCGGCCCATCCTCTCAGAGTTGATAACTGCTGCGTTCATCGAAACGAATATTGGAGCATTATCGTTGATATCTTCCACAATCACAGTAACTATCTTTTCTGCAGACAATCTAGTCGAAGGTGGCTCGGCTCTATCGTATGCAACCACAGTTATTCTGAACGTGTCGATGCTTTCTCTGTCAATGGGCAATAACGTATGTATGACGCCGGTAACATTATTTATGGCAAAATGTCTCTTGCTGTCGTTAGGTTCTTGGTGTGTGATCGAGTAATAAACTTTGCCATTCAAACCTGAATCTGGGTCCTCTGCGGTAACCGTCACTATAGGAGTACGCTTGGGAATTCCTTCTCTAATCTGTCGTACAATAGCTGTGTTCGTGAATATTGGCGCGTTGTCATTTGCGTCGACTACATTAACAGTAAACAAAATACTAGAGGACAAGCTAGGGCTACCTTTATCCGTCGCAGTAATATTTAGGTTATACGAGGTAATATCTTCATAATCCAAGCGCTTGTGAAGAAAAAGTTCTCCAGAATAGCTGTCGATGAAAAACGCATCTTTTCGGTTTCCAGAACTAATAGAATACTGCACCTCTTGATTTATTCCCAAATCGGCATCTATGGCGTGGAATTTTATGATATTTTTGTTGATTGGTTCTGTTTCTAAGATAGACACGTTCATTTGTGTCTGTGTGAATTCCGGAGCGTTATCATTCTCATCTAATACAGCAACCGAAATGTAAGTTGTGGCAGAAAGTTGTGTGGTTTGACCCGAGTCATGGGCTTGAATTTTAAGCTGGTAGCGATCAGTAGCTTCGCGGTCCAAAGGTCTGTTTATAAGTAATTGGCCTGTTGCTTCATCTAAAGAAAACTTTCCTAGATCATCGCCTCCGATAAGTTTGTAGTATATATCACCGTTAAGACCTTCATCGGCATCTGTTGAATATACTCTCATTATAGAAGCGCCCACAGCAGCACCTTCAGACACTTCAACTTTGTAAGGTGTTCTCTTGAATACAGGAGCATTATCATTAACATCTGTTATATAAATTGTTACTCTCACAGAATCCGATAACTTCGTTTTTCCATTGTCACTAACAGTCACTGTGAGCGTTATGTAATTTTGTCCAGTGTTTTGGGCTAGACTTTCTCTATCAAAGGTCTTCATAGTTCTGATGAAACCATTTCTGGAATCAATTTTGAAATCGTTTTGTGCTATCGGTAAGGAAAACGTTAATTCTGCATTTCTTCCTATATCTTTGTCTGTCGCTGTTAACTTGCCTACAAATGTATCTGGAGGCTCATTTTCTTTAATTTTAAAAATAAAAGTAGTATTCGTAAACTGAGGGCTATTATCATTTTCATCCAATACATGTATGACGACTGGAACTTGTGATGACCTTGGTGGGTTTCCCAGATCGGATGCAATAATTGTGAGAGAGTAATAGTCTCTTTCTTCTCTATCTAACAAACTTTTTACATACAAAAATCCATCTGGAAATATACCAAACTTTTCATCTGTGTTTCCTTCAGCAATGTTATATGATATTCTTCCATTTAAGCCAAGATCCGCATCTGAGGCTGATATAGCAAAAAATCTCGTGTTAACTAAAGTAGATTCCAATAAAGACGTTTCATATGACGTGTGGTCAAAGACTGGAGTATGGTCGTTCACATCGTTTACTATTGCTGAAATAGAGTGCTTAGTTGCAAGGGCTGGAGTTCCATTATCCGTAGCTGTAACTTCGACAAACAATACGCTACCTGGATCACTCGCAATTGGCCTGTTAAGGTAAATGACACCTGTTGTTTCCGATATCCGAAAGTAGTTATCAAGGTTATAGCTCAATGTATAAAATATTGTCCTATTTGATCCTGAATCACGATCGATTGCTCTTGCAAAATACACTTCTTGCCCAACAGCCATATTTTCTGGTATGTGGATTTCATCTTTGTCTTCAATGAAGATTGGATAGTTATCGTTTACATCTAATACTGAAATGTTAACTGTAGTAAATCCAAATGCCACACCAGTTTTAGCCATGACTTTCAGATGATAAGTCATTTTATCTTCACGATCTACATTACTAGCTGTGGTGATAATACCCGTCTTTTCATCAATTTTAAAAACATGTTTTGAGTCTCCTTCTAAGAGATAGTAAGATATTGTGTCACTTGAAATTCTGGCATTCACTTTTCCGACGAATCTCCCAATATCAGCTTTAGAACGCCCTTCATCTTCTACAATCTTGAAAGTATATCCGTTATATCCATCAAACTGTAACCTTTTGCGTTGAGACTCCTTGACTATTTCCACTATTGCATCTTGCGGAGCTTTTCTGTTTCCTTTATCCTTACAAGAGATTTTTAATAAATAGACAGTCTCTGGAGCCATATGAAAGTTTTTTTGCAATACTATATTTCCTGTTGAAGGCTCAACGTCAAAATATCCACCACCTCCACTCTCAAGTTTATACATAACTCTTGCATTCTCTCCTTCGTCTAAATCATAAGACTTTACTTGAAGTATGTTAGTGCCGGGTTGAGCATTTTCACTGATTGTTTCAATATATCGTTGAGGATAAAATATTGGATCATTATCGTTTACATCAAGTACATTGAGATAAATCGTAGCTGAAGATGATTGCGGAGGAAATCCTTGGTCCTTAGCAACAACCGGTAGTTCATAAAAGGAAATTTCCTCTCTATCTAACTCAACTACTGTGCTGAGCTGTCCAGTAATGGGATCTAATGTGAACGTGTTAGGATACTTTCTTTCTATACTTGAAGATAAATAGTACGATACTGAACCGTTTGTTCCTTGATCATAATCAGATGCAGTTAAAATAAGAATCTCTTTTACAGGTTTTATATTTTCAGCAATAGAAGCATTTATAAGTGTTTGAAGAAAAGTTGGCGCTTCGTCATTCTCGTCTAATATAGTAATTTTGAGCCTGGTATACGCCCATTTTGGGTTTGGTCCACCATCTCTGGCGGAAACATTCAACTCCACTGTCCCTTGAATTTCACGATCAAGCTCTGATTTGGTGGTAACAAGCCCAGTTAAGTGGTCAATAGAAAACCACCGTAGTTGGTTACCATCGTAAAAATCATAAAATATTTCAGCATTAACTCCCGTGTCTTCATCAGTTGCAGTAATACTAGCTACATAAGTTCCTGAAGGAGCTAGTTCAGTGAGTATAGCTGAATATTCCGATTTTTCAAAAACTGGTTCATGATCGTTCACATCATTTACGTGAATGACTAAGAATGACGTTGCCGTACGTGGAGGTGAACCTCTATCAGTAGCCACAACCGTTAAATTATATTTGCTAATTTCTTCTCTATCCAACACGCCATTAACATGTACAATATAAACACTTGAAGAATTTTCTAATCTAAAATGATTCAACTCATTACCCGATACGATTCCAATAGTAGTAATTCCATTCAAACCGGCATCTAAATCAGTCACTGTAATAGCAGCCACTAGTGAACCATTTTTAGCATTTTCGTCAACGGTAGCATAGTTTGCAGTAGGTGGAACATATGTGAATGTAATCACAGGGTCATGATCATTAGCATCGATCAGGTTTACTGTCACGTACGTCCGAGCATCCTGCCGCGGAACACCGTGATCTTTCGCGATAATAGTAAGAACACAGGTCATGTTGCAGGTTGTATTACTACAGTACTTGGGACAGCTTAGCTTTTTCACTGTCGTTATAACACCTGATTCAGGATCTACTGCAAATTGCTTTTCTGTGTCAGTCACTTCATAAGTAATTTTACAATTATCTCCTAAATCACTATCCGTAGCAGTCACTTTCAAGACTGTAGTTCCAGGAGGCACACTTTCGTTGAGAGACACAGAAAAGTCACTTTGATCAAATATTGGTGGATTATCGTTAACATCTAAAATGGTTACGTTTACTTGTAAATACCCATATTTCGGTGGAACACCTCCATCACGAGCCGATATGTTAAGGATATAAAAATCCGTTGTTTCTCTATCCAGTTTGCCAGTTGTTTCTAAGTGCAAATAAGAAGTTTGACCACTAGGGTTTCCGGTAACGTTTAATCTAAATTTCCCTTCACTATCACCATCCACTATACGATAGTCATTAGTTATGCCGTTTTCTCCTAAATCCTTATCAGTCGCGGCATCAAGTAATAACTTAGTTCCAGCTGCGGCACTCTCAGAAAAAGCTACAGCTATGCTCGGTTCAGGGAATTCAGGATAATTATCGTTAACATCAGTTACCCGTAGCCGCACTTCAATTGGGTACGTCGGCTGACTTGAAAGCACTACAAACGCATAGCGATCCACAAGTTCTCTGTCAAGAATAACATTAGTTCTAATTACACCTGTCACCGGGTCAAGAACAAACTCTTTGGGAGGTTCATTGAATCGGTATGTGAAGCCAGGTTTCGTAGGAATCCTTCCGACGACGGTTCCGCTGGGCTGATCCTCAGGCACTCGAAGGTCGACGCCGGTATCAACGGCGCGCGACTGCATCAGCTCGGCAGCGTCGTTCTTCGGCCAGGCAAGTAGCGCCAGCGTGACTAGCGCCACGTGCCATCGCCCCATCCTGGTCATGACACCGACCAAAACATTGCAGGGTTGGTTCCTCGTCAGCGAAAGTTGACTCACGCCGGGAACGTTCGCTGTGTCCCGTTCGCGCAGGCTAGCGCGCTCGCTCGCGTCAGGTATGCAGCATGGCCGCGACGACCTGAGCGCGCACGAATATCTCACGGAGAGTGCGACCCGCCGCGGTTGCGCCTACGCCGTCGCATTCATTGGTAAACACACGTGACACTACACTATCTACTATCTTTTCGATCCGTCCGGAAAAACACACCTCGATAAGAGTCAAGTCACGCTAACTTGTTCACAAATCACAATGTCAAAGCTGTTTTCAGGGATTGTTTTGTTCGGTCGGTAGTGCGTTCCGAGGCGCGATGCGGCATGCGGGCTGCGTCGAAGCCGGCGCGACACTGACAGGCGGAGGCTTTTACGCCTCTCCGCGCCCCTACCCCGACTCTCTCCCGTGGCTTAGAGCTCCTACTGTAGCTGCGTGATGTTGATGCCAAGATAATGGCGGCCGAAGGACTCAGCTATTTATTGTTCGATGCGAGTCACTCACCATTCTAGGAAAAGATCACGGGAGTTCAGGTAGACGTTACATTTAGTATAACTACTTTTATGTCTCATACCATAATTTTGAGTTGTAGCTAAAAATAAAAATAATTAGGTTAGTTTCCTATTTATTACCGATAGCTAACTAGTACCTTAAAAGAAAAATATTAGCCAACATTATTATTTTGTTCATTTAAAACTTGAGCGAGGAGCGCGTTCATGTCTAATCTATGACAATGCGCACACGCTGCTATAGACCATAATCATACATACCTACAGTAGGTACCTATTTCCGATGCTGGCTCTTTTCATTACTTTTTGACAAATTCAACTTTACCTACATCTAAACTTTATACATGTTAAATAAGGCTTTGAAACTTGTTTATTTCCAATATTATGTACTTACAATAACATTGGCGTCAATAATTGAAACATCACCAATGTAATTTGCGCACTGTCTTGGCAATATTTGTTGTTCTGCTGCAGAAAAAAATTTAGTACTTATTTAATTAGAAATTTGATAACTGAGGAATCATTCTCGTAGTCTCCTTTCTCTTAGTTCTCTCCGGAGCAGCCTCTTTGATCGCCTTAAACATGACTATTTAATTAATAAAGAAGATGGATATATTAAGAAAATGACCCGGTATGTTTGTACATAAGTAAAGTTATAAGTATAATAACTTTACTTATGTACAAACATACCGAAAATGATACTTATCTCCGTACCGGTACCTCATCTACATTGTAAGAGTATAACACAATGAACAATTATTACAAAGTTTCAAGCTCCCCCTAGTGGAGTATTTGATTACTTTTAAGTGATATAAAAAACAAGCTATCGTTTTCATCTTTAGTGAAGCTTTGGTGTAAGAGCTTTCCAACTGATTAAAGGATACACCGCTAGATGGCGTAACCATAGTTGAAAAAAATATTTAGCATCCGTGGTGCACAAAGATTTTTCTTTGGATTTTTCTGTTCTATAAATTGACCTATGTGCGATACCTTAATACCCTGGGGCTATACTAGCACTTTTAAACAATAAAAAAATGGAATTTATCTAAAAGTTCAAAGATATGATTGTGACGAGAGTGCGAAAGGAACCTGTGAGATGCACTTTGATCTTTTCACCACGAAATGAACTAGTAACACGATAATAAGAAAAAGATAAGTAAAGAAAGTAATTCGTTGAAGAAAAGAAAATAATGAAAGTAATGAAAAATCTTTAAAAACAATTACGTAGGAATAAAAAGACAACCCCGCCTAAGCTTAGGAAATAGCATCAAAAACGGGGCTATGTTGCAGAAAAGTTCTTACTATGACATTGTCTTAAACCCAAAATGGAAGAGTAGGTACCCAAAACTTTTTCAGGCCTTCGTTAAAAATAGCCTTGGTCTTGTACCTAGGGACCTACGTTTTATATTGCTACACTTGTTGCACGGTTTGACGTCAGCCCTCGTTCCAGCTAACTTTGCTGATAGGAGGCCACCTCCCTCCGCTTCTCCCCCCCGTGGGCTGGTTGCTGACGTACTTACATTCATGAATGAATTTAAGTTAAGATCTACATGTCTTTTTGATTTTCACTGCAATCATAGTTCTGGAATAGCTTTAGATTTTTATGGTAAGATGGTGGCGAAATTGTTATTTATGTATTTATAAAAAAGGAACGCGAACTGCATTGTTATACCCTGTGGGTATTCCTGTATTGTCACTAGGGAGACACTGTATATTTTTTTACAGAATCTATGTAAGTAGGTACCATCTTTGATTATGAGCAAATTACTAAATCCGATACCCAATCTTCAAGATTTTTCAAAAATGTTCCACAGTTTCAGTTTTGACAAGTGACGTCTGAACCCTGAAACTTCTAGAGTGTAGTGGGCGTTCAAGCTAGCCGAGGATTCTGCGTGGGTAGACGTACCCAGCGTTCATTTTATAAGCTGGGAATACACGATGCATGTTGGAATAGTACACACCGACTATCTGAAAATAAAAACGCTACCTACCTCTCAAACCTGAAGTTCTCGAACCTCAACGATGTTTTCGAAAAAAAGAGTAAAATACCCACCCGTTAATAATAAGTGTTGATTATGACTCTAATTTTCCCTGAACCTTTTTTATCTATACATACCGTACCTACTATCTTATATACTCGTATTTTCTATTTATATAAAAACATTATTTTTTTCTTCTTCAACTACGAGTAGGTATTTCATGTTCTCAAAGAATTTATAAGCCCCATTGATGTACAACATTATGTAATTATGCAGTTTATAAAAAACAAGCTGCTAAAAACAGCTTACAAACTTGTCACTAAAAAATTGAAGAAAAAAAGAGTGGTGGATGACTTTTGACAGCATTTTTATTTCTCCTACCATCCTCCTAAGCTACGGTGATCCTACAGTCACAACCAACGGGCCTACTGTAAGGTTTATTTAGTGTCACTTTTTTTTCTAGTATCACATAATAGCATTCGTTGCGGAATGGTTACTACTCGTATCTCTGGTTCCGTTCGTCCATTCAGTGCGCGAGAGGTCTATAAATAGCAGAGAATATTGATCCGAGGCACTATATTTGGTTTTATAAGATTGCGCAACCCAAATAATACAGATAGGTTCAATAAGAGATAAGACGGCAATCACTTTTGTTTTTTGCACTAGAAGCTGCACTGGTACCCTTTTTTTTCTTTCATTAATTAGATAGTAGTAGTATATAATATAATAGCGTACAGGTTCGTAATAAAGGTTTATTTAAAAAATGTTAAGTTATCTGAAGTGGGCTTTCATATCTCATAGGTATCACCACTACTTCAGGTGTCGATGGTCGTTATATGTGCCAGGTCAGGAAAGTGGGTCAATCAAGTTTAAAATAGTTTGAATACTGGTGGTGTAGATAATTCTGCCTAGAAAACGTCTTTCATTTCAGCGTTCGGTGAAGCAACACCAGTGTAAAGCGAGTCAATATTCTGAAGATGCTTCTTGGCGAAGCAAAACACGTGTAGAACTTATTTTTGAAGTTGCATGTGCAGATTTTGTGTACTACCTCCGAGTATGTAGCTTTCCAAGGAGTTTTGTTCGTAGACGGGTTGATTTAGTTCACCAGTATTTGGATGGTTTTCCACAAAGGTTACACTCGTACAAACGTATATACCTACGTACTAACCGAAACTTCGCTTCTTTATGCGATTAGGTAAATGTAGGTAGATTTTGCGTGATTACATTATGTGACAGTAGTTACTCAAACCCACGTTTAAGCAAAAAAAATTTACCTTTCTGTACAAACATTTAAAAAAACTGTAGGTAACATATAAAAAAAATGTAATAACATTTCTATGTTTTCAGGCCACGTGCCAAGTTTCTAAGTTGAGAGAGTATTGCAAAGTTGAACAGTGTTTTTCCAGTCACGTTGTTCCAGAATTGCAAACGAAATAGCGGAAAAAAACAGCTGAAATGTACCTACCCAATGTAACCTACCTATACAGTAGTCGATGTTTGGTACATCAATTTATACTGGTTCGCATCAGGTATCATGAACGGATTTGTGTAACTTCTACACAAAATATGCCGTTATTTACCGAGTTTGTCTTAATCATCCTAAAGCTGTGTCCGATAATTTGTTTGGCCTGCGCCTTTAGATCGCCTTTTCACTTCGTCTATATTTAAGACGTGTCATCATTATTGTGGCAACTGACGCCGGTATCCTTGTAGCATATATTCTTAATGAAGCTTGGGTCTCAACTACGCAGTGAATGAAAAACTTCAAAGATAATTAAATATAGTAACTACCTAAGGAACTTCGTAGCAACGTAGAGCTGTCGTAGCAGTGTCTACGAAACCACTGAGTCACAGAAACACAGAAAAACATACATTCTACAAGTGAATTTTGTAAGTCATCAAATAAAAATATTCCTTCCTACCACCTCGGTACTCTGGGTAGGTACCTATTTATAGTTATCCTTTTCAGCGTCTTACGCGAAGTAACAAGACTTCTATGATATGTTATGCTATAGGGTTATTGTAGAGTTTTAGGTAAGTATTTAGTTTTAACTTACTGCAGTCTCGGGGGCGCCGGTCGGTCGTTAACCCCTTGTTTGTCGACTTCCGTGCCCAAACCTGACAATGCACCTATCGCAAGTGCACCCAACATCCCTCTCTGCTCCCCTACCCCCATAGCCCCCGCACTCTGCAGTCTTTGTGTCTAATGTGAGTGGGATTACAAATACACCTGGAAAATAATTAGCAGTACCTAAGTATCTTGTTTCTCAACAAGTCAGAAATTATTATTTACTAGCTTCCGCGCATGGCTCCGCTCGCGTGGTACCTAACAACAACTACTAAAAAGATAAAAGTAGCCTATGTGTCATTCCAAGCAATAAACTACACGTATTCCAAGTTTCATCCAGATTCGTTCAGTCGTCTTAGCGAGATTGACTAGCAAACGTCCATCCATACATCCATCCCATCCGAGCTTCCGCATTAGTAGGATACGTAATATGGTAGGAACAAGAAACAAACTATGTTTTTAAAATTTCACTGAAGGAAAAGGGATAGAATAAAATTTGAGATTATGTTAAGCAAGTAGGCGTAAGTAGGCAAGCTATTATATTCTACTGTACTTACTGCCATTTTCAGTCATGGATGTAGCCAAGCTGAGCTGATTAACATACAAAGTGTGAAGTATTTGCTTGACTAATATTAACTAGTATTATTTTATTCAAATGAAGTACATACATAAACATACTTAGCTAAGATATTAAAAAATGTTTTATTCGTTTCTTCTATTCTTTGAAGAGGCTACGAAATTACGCTAAATAAAGGTAATAATAATATGGCTGTCTCCATGAGCTGCTGCTGGTTTACTAGCTTCAGTGAGTGGTTCCTCAGTTTTTTGTTATACGAGTACATTTATAATATTCATATTTTATTACTCTAGTACTTCTTCTGGTGATTTAATATTTTGTGCGTTTCAATCAAGTCGCCGCGCTTACTGCCTTTTCCAATTTAGTTAAATTTTTTTGAGGCGGTGCTAATAGGTGCTAATACCTAATTGAGAGCACTGGCAGACTGGTAGTAGTGATCCCGTCTTTTGTCTTAGTAGACCGAACTCGGACACTAAAAGATTGCTTATTCGAAAAATGTAAGTATGTGCGCTATTCCAATATTCTCAAACGGTAAAATAAACGTCATATCTGAAAACAAAGGGGTTGTATAAATCTGCATAACTGCAGGTTTAGCCACGAGACGCCGCTTGTGGGTAGGTAATGAAAAGACCTTAGTACCTAGTTAGTTTGCTTTCTTTATAATGAAAAGCCAGCGCCACAATGGCGGACGGAAAACTTGTGATGTTGTTGAAACGCACAGTTTTCTATGACATAACCCCGAATATGAATGGAGACAGTACCTATTATCTGAACTTATGTGGCTAGCCAGAGGGCATAAAACTGTATGATACGACAAGCTCATAGCTATTCATGCGTAATCCGAGCAGACCACGCCAATCAGACTAGAATATGCTTTTAGCCTTCAACATTGTGTTGTGTATGACGCACACACTTTTGTAATACACGTTATTCTTTTATAAAATCAATTCCGATGCTCTCATAAACGTGTTCAGGGTTCTCTACAAAGCCACAAAACCTACCACTAGAAATCTAATCTAGATTCCCGGGTATCTTCAAAGCTAACTTCCGATGAATGAAAGTTCTTTTTCTGTTATAAACCTTTACAGTCATCATGGTTCTAAATATAATTCAAAGAATCAGTGTATTCAAACTACGTGCTTCAATAATGTAGGCAAACCCCCGCGCCGCGGGAAAATATATTATCCCCACGCCTCGGCCCGCCGCGGCCACGGCTAACCTACGACATAACCTATAATGCAAGATTTTCCGCTTGATTGCTAAGTGTTCTCAATAACACTAGCAAATTTTTTAGCTCAGCCTGGATTGATGGGGTAAGGCATGTCGAAATTTCAGAGTTTAAATGTTATGCATAGCAGAATTAGTAAGATGGTTATTGTAGCGGCGCGATCAATAGCGGAATACCGCGGGTCGGGGACTCACGGGGGGATTGCGGGGGTGAAGTTAAGGGGTGAGGGGTGGTGGCGGGCTGGGGTAGTTTCATTGAGAATGTGTAGGCGGGTGCGTGGGCGACCCTCTTATAAAGCCGCCCGGTCCTCCCCTCCCACGTACAGTCGTGCTCTAGCAGTGTCTGAAGTAACAACGAATTACAGTGAAGTTCAATTATGCAGCCTGCAACGTCAAGGTAAGTGATATCAATGCAAATCACATATAAAATAATATAGCCTAGTTAGGCTATCTACCTGTTTCATAAATAGCATTCGTTTTCTTCAAACTTTGATGGATTAGTAATGTTCCCCTTCAATTATTGTATCGTTGCCTGAACCTGTAATAATCGGTGAAATAATTGTTTTAGACTGTTGACGCTCTTACTTGGCTATTTAGTAGCCCAAGCCAAGACATACCCAGTGCAAGCTTGGCCTATGTACCCTCAAAGTCCAAGAGAATATAACGACGATGAATATTACTATGCTCCGAAAATTCAATACTACTACGATGGTCCTGCAATGAGTCTCTCAGAACATCATGGCCAACTTCCGTATCCATATTACTATGACCCGTACGGTAATTTTGTGCCCAACGAGATCCCTAAAGAACAAGAAGAAAGGATGGCGGCTCTACCTATAGGTCAGGAGACTTGGTTCGAGAGCGACACCACGCCTAACTGGCGAGCCAGCGACGTCGATGACGTCAATGCGGCTTTCCTCGATAACCTTATCCTAACTCAAATGGCTCAAGATGCACAAAGACGACGCGAAAACGCTCGTGCAGCTTTCGCCCCTGTTGATCATGAAGAAAGAACCCTCGAGGACGAAGACGTCAGAGAACTAAAAGCGCTCGCTGGCAAACCTCTCTACCACGAGCCTAAAACCGTACCCGTATTCGAAGAAGAAGACTATCCAGTTGATGACAGCATCAATGAAGTGCCCAAAACCGAACCTGAATTCCAAGAAGAGGACTACCCCGCTGATGACGGATTCATTAACTGGAACGGAAACAAAAGAAGCGTCACCACAGCGGCCCCTACCACAAGCACACAGAAACCGCTAGAAGCTGGCCAAGACGAAGTGATGGTACCGCGGCCCTCCCAAACTCACCATCAACCTCAAAAGGAACCCAACAATTTCTACAAGACCATTACGCAACTGCTAGCGACCAATTCTGCTAAAACACGCTCACAAGTAAGTTTTATGATACCATAAAAATTACATGTTTATTAGAGTGGGGTATGTATCAAAGATTTGCATGTGAAGAGTCATATAAGTATTAAATATTATCTTGCGCCGCTGGGGTACTGAGTGAGGCCGTGGAAACCCCGAAGTCTAAAAATAGACTGCGATGCCGGGCCGAGGGGTGGCGGTGGGTGACACAGTGTCGGGGCCGGGTCAGCCTAGCGGGGGAAGGCACAACCTATTTACAGCTTTTCAAGTATCTATTTATTCATCTGAGACTAAGCTTTCCACGTTAGTGATTGATAAATTTTTGACAGTGATCCTGACTTTACCAATTCTTGTTTAATATGTTTATATACTTTCTTTGTCAACAGGAATCACAAAACAAGCGAAGAATCGAAAAACGTTTCGTCTCTGGCGACACCGATCTAGTTCTAGAGCTCCGAGGCCTAAAACATCGTATTCCGACCTAAACAAAAAGCATCTGATTTATCGCCAACTACCATGAGACTGAGTATTATGTATAGAATTTAGAAATTTCATAAACGACTTTTCAGTCTTATTACAGGACATCAAAACAAAAAAAACGTTAACTTTATTGACTTCTTACAGGTTTGTCGTCCATCGTAATTTCTTGACGATTTTTTTTACTAAAGCACAGTTTCAATAAGCGATTTCTATGAACTTTTAAAAATTACACTGAAATTTTGCAAACTTACCTTACCTACTCTAATTGAGTAGGTAAACTGAACTTACCAAATGTGAAAAAAATAATAATGGTATGATGTTTATTTGGTTAAAGTAAAGGAATAGTCTAGGAGAAAACTAGGAATAATTATTAATAAAAATTTGCTCCTTCGACGTGCAGCTATTACCGCACAACTGTGTGCAATGTAAATAATGTAGATATTTAATGTCTATTTATAACTAATTTACCTATAAAGTAGATAGATATCGAAACATTAATTGTTAACATCAAGATGCTTAATACCTGTTTCTATTCAAAGCTAAGTAGTGAGGCTAAACTTAGCGAAGGCCTAAGTTTCGAGGGCTGATTCGTACTACTTATTAGATTAGAACCGATTCTATTTTCAGGTGCTAGAGTTATATTTTTTATCCTCTTAAAAAATGCGGTCTAAGCTGACAATACAAAAAAAACCTTTTGCAAAGCAAAATCAAATATTGTGTATACCTATCTAACTATGTGTAAGGCAAGTGATTCTCTTGAGAGCGAAGAGTTATTAAGTGATATTTTAGCTTTACCTACAGCTTCTTACGTAACGATTTTAAAGTGGACGCGGTCTAAGACCTTTTCTAAAACTGTTGGATATAATAATACTTCGTACATACGACAATCCATTTTAGTATAAAAAATAAAAATTAATGATTATTATCTTTTGGCTGCATTACATAGAATAACTTTTGATAATTATATATCCTTATAAGGCACATATCTACTGTAAAATTATAGTCAAATTACTTTCTTGTGAAGTAGAAAATGTTATCCAATTTCCATAGTTGTAACAAATGTATATCAATTAGTAGATCTGTAAAAGTATTATTAGTCAAGGTAATTAATTGATGTTGTTAATAAACATTTAAAATACAGAAGGTAAGGTGAATAGTGAGTGTTGAATTACAGAGTTCCTTGTTTTAAATTTATATTCTAGTAGAAATATAACTTTACATGCCTAACTACTATTTAATACGAGTACCTATTTAGTTGTGTACCTCCTTACTTCATACAATATTGCTCATTTTTGTCAAAACTAATTGATACTTGTGGATTTATCGCTATTTGTGTAAAATAAATTTTTTATAAACCTAAAAATACTGTATTTTTAGGATTGACGCCTAAATCATGTACTTAACTATACCTACTTACTGCATTTTAAGATAGTTCTTAGAAAACTTGATGAATGTGTACGAATATTACCTACCTACATAACGAACATAAATAAAGTGATGATGAAATCAAGACTTATTTTTAAGCTGCACCCTCATCCCACTACTAAAAGTTATATATTTACAAAACATAGGTATAAAATCAAGCCTGTTTCGCGAAGGGGTAGGCAGAGATCACGGATTTCCATTTGCTGGGTATTGACAAAGGTACCTCTACCTCCTCTGCTTCATTCATATAAGTTCTTCAATCATGTTTTCTAAAACATCCTTAATTTGGTTTAGGCTTTAGCAACTTTTACGCTACTTACCTAAAACAAATGTACCTACCTACTTATGTATGTAAGTAGAAGCCCTTTCGTAGCAATTTGACAAAACGGACTAGCTATAGTTTATGTAGGTAGGTACTTTCTCTATTTTATGTAGATGTTAGGTATCTACTTACCTGCCTACAAGCACCTAGATACAACAAACCCTCAAAATATTCAAAATTTTAAATATTTTTATTCAACAAAATTACATGAATCATTTTGAGTCTAAACCTAGTTACTGCTATGCACGACCTACTTTAGCTATTATGAATCGCAGGTCAATTTGTAGGTCAGATTGAAGGGCCGCCCGGGATAACTAAACTAGGTAGGTAGGTATACCCCTACCTTGCCGTTATAAGCGGTTCTTCCGTTCTTGATAATGTAACTAACTCATAATCAATTACTGACCGACTAAATGACATAATATAACGCACTACCTAAAAACGTACCTGCATACATACACCCCAAACATATTACCCTCCTTCTTTGCTTCGCAGTCGAGTAAATAGATCACCGCGTGGTGCGACCAGCCGGAGACTTTTGGACGACTCTAGAGCTGGCCACTGACGACTTAAACCCAAAGTCAAACTTAGATTAGGTTGCTAGACCGTACCTACGGACTTTAGACTATCTAAGGGGTCTGCGGTCTGTTTCTCTAACCGACTTCAAAAAGGAGGAGTTTCTCAATTCGACTGTAAGTATGTTTTTTTAATAACAATTTTGCCTGTGTCAGTACCTTAGTTTAATGATTATTTTTTTTAATTCATGTCAGTGACTATCTGCCAAAATTGTCAAATCGTCATCTTCATAACGTGACCTTCGTTGAGTGTAATAAGTAGGTAGGTATACTAAACTATGAATGATCCTGTTTCCATGAAAGACATTTTAACTAATATTGACATAGTTCATTGATAAATTGTCTGAGGCTACTTAGTCCTACAATAGATATTTTAAAAATTATAATTTTTGTCATAAAATTATTGTGTTTTACGTTGACAATGACATCTAGGTACATCAAACATTTTAGATGTCTTCGATTCGAAAGACTATTCTGATAAACACAAACGGAATACACGGATAGATAGATTTAAACGGGTATTACACTACACTTTATTCAGGGCCCGGTAGTCAGGGACCCTAACGCCTAGCCTTTACGCATTACGCCCTGACTCTTATTACACCACTCTTATTTAGGGTAAGGGTCCCTGAATTCAGGGTAGTGTATTAAAAGTGCTTTAGTTGTTCAAGATGGCTTACTGATTAGGCTTATTGTTTGCTAAATCTTCAGTTTTACTGTACACTATCATAATTCTATTGCACTTTCTATGCAATATGGATAGGTTCATTTCACCACCATAGCAGGGTTGCCGTACGAGTTACCTCGTACAAATACGAGATTTGTGTTCTTCTGTACGAGGTACGAGGACAGTGGACACCATCAACCTCGTACAATTATGTATGAGATTTTGGTAAAAGATATAGCCCTACGAACATTTTGCATCAACATTATAATATAGTAAAAAATATAGTTTATAGTAAAAACTAGTACCATATCAGAACTTGTAGGATCTTCTTATCTTACACTAAAAATTTCATTTCCACGTTTATGCGATGATTGTCTATAGTTATTCAGCTGATTATTAAACTATCCAGTCAATCGGGAAATAAGTATGTAACAATAAAGATTTTTTTTATACCTACCTACAAAAAGTGATGTTTTATGTAATAGAAAACTTAATAGTTTATTTCACTGAGTAACAAGTTCTAAATCCTGTAGTACATTAAATGCCTTAACATTGGTTCTATTACGTTTTCGATGCTTATTAAAATGTACGAGGTTTGAAAGTCACAATACGAGATTTTTAGCTGCATGTACGAGGGATTTTGATTTGCAGTTGGCAACCCTGTACCACAGTCAGTCAGTCAGTCAGTCAGTCTCAACTCTCAAAGTCTGTCTGTCAGTCATGTCCGTCAAGTCAATCAATCAATCGAACAAAACCAATCAAAATAAACATTCTCAAAACTTTTCAGTTTGTAATGTAAGATTTTTACTTTTTTATTACTGTAAATCTAGGTAACGATCAGCTGCAGTTATCTACATTTACATCAGCAAGATCACTGAATATGATTATGAATTAATTATAAGCTAACTGTTATTGCTTACATAGTAGATGCCTGCCTACCGTTATTCGTCGGCAATCCACGTCAGAAGAGTTTTTAGAAGTTCCTTTTTATCATCAAGATCCAACAATGCGCCGTTCCAAAGGATATCAAGATTTAGATGACAATGCCAGTGGCCTTCGACCTCAAATAATCCCAATGCCTCCACCCCAGGAGATAGAAATGGCTTCAGTGTCGGTGGTCCCCGATGGTACGTATGGTCTTTTGATGAAAATATGCACTAGTTAAAATTATGTAGTACTGTAGGACCTATTTACCTAAGTATTACAAGAAGACTTAAAATATTATGGAGTAAGCTCTCAAAAAGGCAAGCTGTACTTATCTATATCTATATAAGATAAAACATAAGTAGGTAACTAGGAACCTAAAAAGCAGTAGACTGATGAAAAATATCTTCAAAGTTTATGATGGGTATAAAAAAGTTAACATATCAAGGGTCCCTACATTACATATACTATCAAAATTAAAAAACGCAACTTGGGGAGAGTGATTTAAAGATTTTTATAGTAGTTTTTATTTTATTACTCATTAAGTATTCCTCCTACAATTATGATTTTTGACAATGAACATAAGAATATGAATTAGTTTAATTTACAATAGTAGTTTTTTTAAATTATCATGTAGTTTGTATGTACTTAGGATGGTTTCAATTTCAGATACATTCACTGTGACACAAGCGGTGAATGCTCTCGGGTTCGGCTGGTTCCAAGTGAAGTTATCTTTATGCACTGGATTGTGTTGGATGGCAGATTCTATGGAAATGACTATACTGAGCATTTTATCTCCAGCTTTGCACTGTGAATGGAATATCAGCAAGTAAGTTTATGATAATCACAAAAGGAAATCATTGTTAAAGTCAAGCTTGTACGAGTGTTGCTTTTTATGATAATTTGTCTCCATTTCTCTGTGAATCATGAAATGAAATTAACTTATTTACATAAAATGTGGTGTAAAAAGCAGTTACTAGGTTTTCATCAAAGTCACGTTGCTGATTATTTTATGCATAAAAGAACTACTCATTAAAATTCAGTAGCAAAAAAGAAATCTCAAGGAAGTTTTCTACATTTTTTGTAAGAATGTTTTAAGTTGTACAAGTCGTAAATTTTCAAAAATTCGGAAAAAAATTAATAACTCGAAAACTATAGAAAATCGCGGAACATACATGGGGGTGATTCGGGTACCCCAAGGGGTGTTCTATCTCTGGACTATTCAGGACTTTCGCTTGACACTACTTTTTGGGACACCCTGTATATAAATGAATTGCTGTTCGTTAGTCTCGCTAAAACTCGAAAACAGCTTAACGGATTTATCTTATCTTGGTCTTGAAATGTTCGTTCAATGTTCTAGGGAAGGTTCAAAAGGTAAGAAAACGTATATTACTTACTTAAAACGCGCAGACGAAGTCGCGCGCGGGTCAGCTAGTTATTATTATTTTTTTCAGATACCAGCAAGCTTTGACTACTACTGTGGTATTTCTAGGGATGATGTTGAGTTCTACATTTTGGGGCAACCTCAGTGATAGATATGGAAGAAAAACTGTGAGTACCTACCTGCTAAAATTAAATAGATACAAAAATCACCCTCAATACTTTACTATTATTACTTACCTCTCGTTTACATCTACAAACATGTGCAACACATGCTATAAACAGAATGAGTCCTTAACATGTTTTCTTTCAAACAAGAATTTGTTCTCACAACTTGTTTTAGCAGTAAACAATAAATGAGAACAGTTTGAAACATCATGAAGGGTATGTGTTTTATACCATAACCATGTTAGATGGACATTATCAATGTGAAATCTGTACCATTGTCACTATGTCACTATTTGACAACCTCAGTGGCGCAGCGGGCAAGAGTCCGCCTGCGACGCAAGAGGTTGCGGGTTCGATTCCCGCCTCGGAACAAATTTGCGTACGATCTGCAGAAATTTGTTCCGTTGGTCTGGGTGTGTATGTATAATAAAAAATATATATCTATTACCTATATCATATATTTAGAAGGGTCAATTTTAAAAGTAGCCATGTCACGTTTCACGCTGTCCTTAAAACGCAACAACGGCCGGCCGACAGGTCTTTTGGCGTCGGCTATTTCTGCCAGAAGAGTTTGTCTTGGCAAACGAGAAGAGTCCATGCGATGGACATGCCCCAGCCACCGCAAACGTTTTTGCTTAAGCATGGCCATGATGCTGGGTAGTTTTGCAGTGTCTAGTACTTTCTCGTTTTTAATTTTATCTTGCCATGAGATACCCAATATCTTGCGAAGGCAGCGCATGTGGAAGTTATTGAGTCTTTGTTCTTGTTTGGCATACGATGTCCAGGTCTCAGCTCCGTACAAAAGTATAAGTATAGTAGGGAGAGCGAGGCTGAAGATCGTGATGCCTGGAGAAAAACTGTCGCCGACGGTGTTGCTGCACACGATAACGCCTGGCTCGACCTTTTAGCACACAAACGGGCTAAACGTCATCAACGCGCCGCAGACCCGGTAACATCTTCAGGGTCTTATATTTGTAAAAATTGCGGCCGCGGCTGTCACTCCCGCATAGGCCTTTATAGCCACGAACAGAAATGTTCGAGCACTTCGTATTGTTCTTTAGCCTGACGCCACATTAAATCATCTTTATTAGATGTTAACAGGCCAATGATGATACTTTGGGGCTAGATGATGCTGTGTGGATTGTCCAGCATTATTTATTTATTTATTATGTAAAACTATGATAAATAACTACCAACAACTATCAGAATCGCCCAGTAGGCTAGCCTAACTATTTCCTAGCTAACTATTATGCTTTTATGCTATTAAACGGGTATTTATCGCGTTTTATTTACCAATTTTTCCCGACGTTTCATCAGGTTTACACACTGTCGTGGTCAAGGGATGACACAGAGTGGAATAGGTAAATAAAACGCGACAAATACCCGTTTAATACTAATAGTAATGTGTTCAAATCGCGTTTTTTTAAGTTTAAAAATATATATTATGCTTTTTTCAGGCTCTCAGTATGTGTGGAGTGTTACTCTTCTACTATGGCTTGCTGAGTTCAATAGCGCCGAATTTCCTTTGGCTCTTGTTTTTGAGAAGCTTAGTTGGATTCGCCATAGGATGTGTTCCTCAATCGTAAGTCTCAGTACCTTAACTACAACCCGGTCACATTATCTCGAGACCTGGCGTCGATGACGTCGGCGCTCTCTCTCTCACTCTGGCGCGCTAACCGTACGGAGGTGAAAGGAGAAAGGGGCGGGAGGTTCGCATTCCACAGAGGTCTCGAGATAATGTGACCGGGTTGTATATACTATTCCCATAAAAAAATATTTTTGTCAATTATTTTTAAAACAAACTTTATTCTTAAATGAACTACTTATTAAATTTTTCAGAGTAACATTGTATGCAGAGTTTCTTCCAACAAAGCAGAGGGCTAAATGTGTTGTTCTTCTCGATGTAAGTACCTGATCATGATCATAGTCTTTAGACAGACATCTCTACAGATCATTTACTTTTAGGTAAGTACTTACATCTTTGAGGATGTCTTACAGGGGGCAGCAAATCCAAATCTTTACTAATATTATAAATGCAAAAGTGACTCTGTCTGTGTGTTACGCAATCACGCCTAAATTACCTAACTGATTTTTATGAAATTTAGTACAAAGATAGACTAGAGCTTGAGAAAGGACATAGGTTACCTTTTATCCTGGAAAATGTACAGTTCCCGTAGGATAGATATGTTTTTGTTTTTTATGGTAACATGTAGGCGAAGCCGCTGGCGGAAGCTAGTATTATATATTATATACATGCCAATGTCTTTTCCCGCTAGCTTAGCTAGCTAGTATACCGCTAATGGTATAAAAGAAGTGGTACTTGGTAATTAGGCCGCAAGTAGACCATTTTTGCGTATCGGTTGGAGTTGGTTTCTACAAGAAGTATATTAGCAAGTTAATTTTAATTTTGTTTCAGTGTTTCTGGGCGTTAGGAGCGTGCCTCGAGGTCGCGCTGGCTCTAGTGGTTATGCCCACTTTGGGCGTGCACTGGCTATTGGCGCTTTCGACTATTCCTCTACTGATCTTCGCAATGATATGTCCTGTAAGTATCAGTTTTAAAATCCTTACTAATAACTAATGAAATCAGTAAAAACTGCAGTTCTTTTGAACCAGGGGGATGGAGTAACGTGCGTTTTGAGGGCTCCTTTCGTACTGACATTATACAAATCCTACTAATATAAACGCGAGAGTTTGTAAGAATGTAAGGATGTCTGGATGTATGTTTGTTACTCTTTCACGCTGAAACAGCTGAACGGTTGGGATGAAATTTAGCACAGGTATAGATTATAGTCTGGAATAGCACCATAGGCTACTTTTTATCCCGGAAAAATGTACGTAATTAAGTAATTTGAATAATGTTTCAGTGGCTCCCAGAATCAGCGAGATTTCATGTTGCAAGTGGACAACCCGATAAAGCTCTGGCTACACTTGAACAGGTAAGCAGTAAAATCTATTTGATTTTCATGAATTATTTTTTAACATATCTATAAAGAGAGCACTGATGGTGTAGTGGTAACATCCCTGCCTCACGACTTTGGGTTCAAACCTGGTTGTGTACCAATGAGTTTTTCCATTCGAATAATGCATGTCCGCAATGCCAGTGCAATTAAACGGAGAAAGAAAATATCGTGAAGAAACCGGCATATCCTAGAACCAAAAATTCGAAGGTGCGTGTCATAAGTTACTATTCTTATTCTTACTAGCGGCGATGGGCTTGCAACCTGTCACGTACGGAATACTAACTACTGTGCAAAATGCGGCCATGTGACTAATATCATGTTTGGACGTGCCACTAACTACAAATCTTAGATCTGAAAAAATATCCTCCGAGTCTAATAGGGATTGGAGTCGTGATCATGTTTTTTTTTCTATAGAGATCAAAAGGATAAATTTCTTGACTTGGTCATTAAGTATTAGACGGGTATTCATCGCGTTTTGAAACGTCGGGAAAAATAGGTAAATAAAGCGCGATAAATACCCGTCTAATACTAATAATAATGTGTTCAGATCGCGTAAGTTTAAAAATATATATGACTTGGTATTTACTGGGATTCAAATAAATCGCTAGGATCACTTGAATGTTCTTAATCAGTGCCATGAAATGCATTGAAAATGGCTAATGTTTCAGATAGCAAGAGACAATGGAAGACCGATGTTACTAGGACGGCTGGTGTGCGACGACTCGGTAGGAATCGGCCAGCGAGGGCGGTTGAAACACCTACTCATACCACAGCTGAGGAACACAAGCTTACTTCTATGGTTTATTTGGTAACTATACACTTCACTACATGAATAAATAAATAAATAATAAACAATGCTGGACAATCCACACAGCATCATCTAGCCCCAAAGTAAGCTACTCAAAGCTTGTGTTAATAGATAACTGATATATTTAATACATTATAGATAGATATTTTTTGTTATACATAGAAAACACCCAGACCAACGGAACAAATTTCTGCAGATCGTACACAAATTTGTTCCGCGGCGGGAATCGAACCCGCAACTGAGGTCTGAGGTCGTCTTACATCTGACATTATTTGAGGCTAATGAGTAATGTTAGTGCGAATGGTGCATTTCACTGAATTATCTGTACTATCATCTGAAACTATCGGAATATATAAACTCTTATGTTACTGGCTGACTCGCATAATTATGTATCATCACAGTCTAAAATTAAATCCTACTAATATTATAATCGCGAATCTTTCTAAGAATGTATGGTTGTATGTTTGTTACTCTTTCACGCTGAAACGGCTGAACAGATCTGGATGAAATTTGGCACAGATTTAGGTTATAGTCTGGAATAGCACATATTCTACTTTTTATCCCGTAAATATGTACGGTTCCCGTGGGATAGATTTGTTTTTGTTTTACAAGGTAATACGCGGGCGAAGCCGTGGGCGGAAGCTAGTTTTTTATAAAATCTATCGAAAAAACTAGCGTCCATGAATTTCGGGACAGTAAAGTGAAATTCCGGGACTTTCCCAGAAATACCGGCCATCTGGCAACCCTTTAATACCGTAATATCGACAAAAAAAATGAACAAAATCACCACCACGGTGAAAAAGTGATGTAAGGCCAAAAGGACTAGCATCCAGGCCTAAAAAAAAAAAAAAAGTAATATCGACCATTCGTTACAGGATGTCCTGCGCGTTCTGTTACTACGGCCTCGTGCTGATGACCACTGAGCTGTTTGAGACCTCGCCTGGTTCTCTAGAAGAGCCGTGCGCCGCCGACTGTCGCCCTCTTCAGACGACAGACTATATGGACCTTTTGTGGACTACACTGGCTGAATTCCCTGGTACGAGCCTTATACGCATTGAAATTTGATTCTTATCTCAAAACTATAAAGGTTATCTAATAATATTTTGAAGTGGTTAAACTTGCTAAGATAATTCAAGTTTTTCTTAAAGTTCTAGTGACTTTTGAGCTTTAAAACCACACCACTCACATAAAAAAAAGGTAGACCCAGTGCAAGAGTATTGAATTAAATCTGTGTTGCGATTACGTGACTCTGTGCTGCGATTACGTAACTCTGATACTATCAAATAATTATTACTAACAGCTTCTAGTTACTAGTGGTGAATTGTGTTATGGAAAGTGTATTATTTGTTTATTAACTTAAGTATATTGTTTGTAAATATCAGAATTACGTAATCACAGTAGTGTTCTGATAGACATTCATTGTAATTGCTTGTAATCAGAGTTCCGTAATAGCCACTCTGATATTAAAAAATCATTGTCACTAAGAGCTTCTAGCGCCATGCCTCCTATGTACATATATTTTTTTGCAATGCTCGACAAGGGCAAATAAGTTTAAAGTGCAATATTCAATTAAGAACCCATATACACTTATTTAGCAAATAAACATTCTTGATTCTAGTTACTAGCGGTGAATTGTATTATGGAAAGTTTATTGCCATACAATTATTACATTATATTATTGGTTTATTGCCTCAGGTATATTGTTTGTAAGTATCAGAATTACATAATCACAGCACTGTTTCTAATAGACATTCATTGTAATTGATTGCAACAAAAGTTCCGGAAAAGCCACTCTTGCGCATCAATTATTATCTGACAATTTATAACAACAAGAAACTTAACAGACACGAAACTTCAATCTGAATTTACAAAAAATGCTTTTCTACTCCTCAGCAATTCATTTGACGTTTAATCTATAGATGAGACTTCAAACTTCAATTATTGTTATTGTCATCATTCTCCTGCCCTTATCCCACGCGTACGTGGGGTCGGCACAACATGTTTTCTTCTTCCACTCACTCCTATCATTCGTCAACTCTGAATCTACTCCTTTTACATTCATATCATCTTTCACACAATCCAAGCCACAGTCATACTCATAACTCTTTTGGTCTTTTGGTTGATGGTTTTCATCCCTCCTCATCACGTGTCCATACCAAGCTAATCTAGCACTCCTCATCTTTTCAGTAACAGGCGCTACTTTCAGACTTCCCCTGACATACTCATTCCTAATCCAACCGTGTCACCCCACACATCCATCTTAACATCCGCATCTCAGTAGCATGTGCAATTATTGTTATTGTAAACCACTTTAACTTGATATAAGTCCCCCAATAGCCATCCAATGATAGTTTTTTGTTTCAGGTATCTTTGCCACGATATATATAATTGAGAAGTTTGGACGCAAAAAGACTATGGCCACGCAGTTTGTCATATTCGCCCTCTGTATTTGCATTTTGATTTATGACGGAAAGTAAGTTATTCATTACTTTACTAGCTACTAACACTTCATGAAAATATCCCTGAAGCCCATGACTAAAGAAGTTTTTTATCAAAATAATACATGGCATTTCTTGAATTTGCTCATTTCCAATGCTCAATTTTTTGAAAAATGGATTAAGCTTATCTCCAAGCTCGAATCCGCGACCATAAGTTCATCTATCCCCCGGTCGGTACCTACCTACACACCACTGGTAAAGAGAAAAAATCAAAATAATATTCGTCTCTCAATTGTTAACTATTACTATCTGTTGCAGCCGGACATTCTTGACGTGCATATTGTTTCTGGCGCGAGGTATAATCGCGGGTTTGTTTCAAGCTGCATACGTCTACACGCCAGAGGTAAGACATTAAGTTCTCTGTGATTGTCTATAAAGTATATACCTTAGCAACTTTGCGCATCATCAAGTTCAGTTTAAAACATGGTGGCTTTGATGAACAGTCGACAAAAACTAGAATAGCTCATCTTCAGAGATTATTTATGCACTGTCATGTCATATATTTCGTGCGGTCAGATTCAGGCCCGGTTTCCACCAAAGCAGAAATGAGAGGAGACGAGAGGAGATGTGCTGCAAAGCTGGCAGGTTATTTCCACTAAAGCGAAGAGAAGTGTAATGGAGAGAGATTGATTGATTGGAGAAGTGAGCTAGCCGAGTGTGATTGAGCCACCCGACTAGACACTTCTCCGCTCTGCCACGCCGCTTGCGTAAATTCTAAATTTGTAAATTCTATAGAAAAATGACATCTCCTCTCTTCTCTGCTTGAACCATTTCCACCGAAGCTAAGATAGAAGAGATGTAGAAATTACGAAATCTGATTGGTTTGTTCAAGCCCATCTCCTCTCGTCTCCTCTCTTCTTTACTTTGGTAGAAACTGGGCCTTAGTTTAAAAACATTATTGAAATTATAGACGCTACATTTCATCAAGCTCCGACTCCTGAAGAGCATTGATTTACAACAGATATTGAATATTGACTAAGCGCAGACGAAGACTAATTTTTATTTTTTAACCCCTGACGACAAAAGAGGGGTAATAAGTTTAACGTGTCTGTGTGTGTATCTGTCTGTGGCATCGTAGCTCCCAAACGGATTAACAAATTTTCGTTTAGTTTTTTTTCTATCATAGATAATTTTATCCCGAGTGTTCTTAGCCGTTTGAAGACCATCAGCTCTTTTCTAGAGATGATGAGGGGATCTGACTAACTTCCTTATGTCCTATCGATTCGAAATTTGGTAGAGGTAGATCAGTCTAAAAATGCACGCCCCTCCAATGTATTTACCTCTACAGGCGGTACAAGTACAAGTGGAGGGGCGTGCATTTTTAGACTGAATCATCTCTACGGTATTACTTCAATGATATTGAAAAAACATGGTAAATTTAACTTCAGGTGTATCCTACATCGCTACGATCAACCGCGGTTGGCGCTTGCAGTGGCGTTGCGAGACTGGGGGCAATGATAACGCCCTACGTCGCACAGGTGATTACAGACTACCTATTTATTTACAGTACTTACTCACCGAAGTCTCTACAGTGAAGCTTCAATGACTTGAAGTTATGTCCACTGGACAAAACAGGTTAAAAAAAACATTTTAAGGTAATGGACATCAGAAGTAGTGCTAAATTCTTTCACTAAGTGAAAATAATCACTTATAATAGTTATATTCTAATACCCAAAACACCGGTTTCACATGCCTATGTAGTATTAAACCTTAAGCCCATTTCATCCCTTCTGGGTTTTTTTTCTGGATAAAAGTATCAGTATTAATCCAGGTTATAATCTATCTGCGTACCAAATTACACACATTCACAGGTACAAAAGGTTATGTGGGGTCGGCACAACATGTGATTTTCTTCCATTTCCCTCTATCATTCTTTATCTCAGTACTCACCCCTTTCTTACCCATGTCATCTTTCACACAGTTCACCCATCTCATCTTTCATCTCTTTTGTACTTTAGTTATATGATTCTTAAATACATTACATAAGTAATAAGAAAATTATTGTCTGTTTTCAGGTGCTCCTCAAAAATTCCGTAGCAATCGCCACAGGAGTGTACTCTGTAGCAGCATTGCTGGCGGCCGTGGCTTGCTTACTGCTGCCGATAGAAACCAAGGGCAGAGAGATGAAGGAAACTCTAACACCGACTATGAACTGACTTGTTTCTTAAAATTATAATACCTATTTATATAAGGACTTCGTGACTTATTGACTGACTGACTATTGACAGACATTGCAGAACATAAACTGCTGGTCATAGAGGGCTGAAATTTGGGACCCTCCAAGGTTCTGTTCGAGATCTAGAGGTTGACGTTTGTTTAAAAACACGTTACGCGAACAAAGTCGTTAAATAATAACCAGAGGTCGGAATTAGGTAGAGTTATTTATGTACTTACACTGATTTCATACAGCGAAAGAATAAAGTGGATATGCCTCAAATCCCTAGATTAATTTTAAAGAGCAGAGAAACCCCGTGATTTAGTGAATAAAAAAGTTATTTACTTTTATACAATTTAAACCACTGCACGAGCGACGTTGTCAAATTTACATCAACGACATCAAAATGTCCGAAGTTGTAAAATTCCAATGCGCACACGCGCGATGTTGCCACATTTGTAGTTCGCACAACATAGCTTGTAAAAACAAAAGAAAAGAAAGCAGGATTTCTAATGGAAAATCGTCTATTAAAATACCGGGAAGATCCATATTAATATCAACATTTCGATGCAAGTACTTAAATAAGTCTACCTAATTCCGACCTCTGATAATAACACCTTCGCACAGAAACTCTGTAAAAATCACAAGGGATCTATTTTCTCGACCATAATTTTAATTATAACAAAACGATGTACTTACTTATTTATGAAAACCCTTGCGGTAAACTGGCGTAATTTTGTGACTAGTGAATAGCAGCGTTACAAGATCTGACATTTATATCCATAGATAGCTCGTTCCGGTCCTTAGATAGCTAAACTGTTTAACATGTATTTTATAAGGATTACAGTGTACCTCGAAATACTTATCTAAATGAAAAAGCTAATTATTAAGTGACTTCTAAGTAGCCAAAAAGCTTTTGGTATAAAGTTTTTTATATAGCATAATACGTACTTATTTATATTATTTACTTAAGATAGGTTTTTTGTATACATTTACAATTTTATACTAAGCTTGTATGTATTTAGTATGTACTTTTGTACTAATCTGTCTAAGAATCTTAGCTCCTATTGTGCTCGAATGTGATGGATGTGTTGTGTACTATTATTCTTAA